>JAQQAC010013566.1:20298932-20508299 GCA_029783875.1 Phataginus tricuspis
TTGTTTTTCTTTTTCTGCTCTTTTTTTTCTTCCCCTGTAGAGTCTGAAAAGAAATAAGCGGCTGTAGGCATCGCCTGTGGCTCTCTGGTCGTGCTCCTTGGGTGGTCTGAGCCGACTTTATGATTTATTCAGCTAATGGGAAGGGAGCATGACCCCCAGTGGCCACAGAAAGAGAGCTGCATGTGGGTTTAATGCTTTCACCACAAAAATGTCTGCTATGACTAAGCTCTGCGGCTGAAGTCACTGTCTGAATGGTGCTAAAAAGGAATTTAGGCATTAAGTGTGCACTATTTACTATAGATCGGCTCTTGGGATTAGGCCAAGAGCTTCATACTCAGTTTCAAAGAATAGCATGGAAGCTGCTAGGAAAATTAGAGCTGTGCAATTTATTTTTACCAGTCTCCCTGGTGAGTTACCCAGTGAAGGATTTACCTCATATGCTTTTTTTTTTTCCTCCCCTCGGTTACTAAAGAGTCATTTAAAACGTGCCACTTTGTGCATTTTATAGAGTTGGATTGTGGAAGTGTCCCGATTTTTTTTTTTTGTTTATCACAGCCGTGAATCACTATGTTATTGTTCTTTAACGTTAATTTGAAACTATGAAAGAATGCCTGAAGTTGAAAGAAAGAAAACGCAACAGAGAGAGGGAGTGAGAGAGAGAGGCCGTGAAGTAAAGTTCCTTTGCCACACACTGCCCTGCTAGAGAGGCCTCTTTGATCCGGTGAGGGTCCCCCACCCTGAGAGCAAAGGAATGAACGCATTTTGCTTCACATCGGTTCTTTTACCGCGGGGGAGGGAAAGGGGTGGGCAGAGTGGGAAGGGAGGAGACAAGGAGACCTGTTTGTAATTCTGACTAAGATGGATGATCTTTACAGTATCATACCTGCCGTTAAAGTTCCAGCACGTTTTCTTCTGCAGGACTCATTAATGCAAAATGAAGAAGTGAATCCCTCTGGTTCTGTAGCTCAGGTTCCTGAGCTCAAAATGCAGAGAGCCTTTTCAGAATAGGTCTTGATGGTATTTTGTATGTCAAGTTCCACAGAATACCCAAGTCATTCCAAGTCTCTGGCTTTCAAACGCCCCATGTATGAAAATCCCACATTACTCAGCTGCTTGGAGAGTGCAGTTTAAACCAGTAGAAAGTTACTGGATTTAGCTGCGTGCCTGCCGGGGGTTATTACTACAGGAATATGGAAATCATCCCCCACCCCAACCCCTCCAAAACATGCTGAGGGACTCCGTTTCAGTTAACTGCTCCAGACTTTTCCTTGTAAAAGCATTTTCCTCACATCCCTGCAAATCAATGCCATTTCATCAATTAAGGGTTAGCGAGTGAGGCTTCAGGGCTGAGCCTAATTCCCTATTAAGCCTTACCCTTACTCTTATTGTGTGTCCCGGAGGCTTTTGTGGTCCTAAATGCGTCATTCAGAGAGGCAGGGCTCCATATTCCCCATCTATGAAATGGAAAGAGGAATCCAGGGCTGCCTGAGACTGATTGGCTGTTAGGCCCCTGGAGATTAACAAGGTTGTCAATAGAAAGTACTTGACTTTTTATTTTCCTAGGGCTGAGAAGATAGGCAGGGTCAGGAAAACCACTTTCCCAAATCATTCTGTTCTCCCTGCAGGTAGAGGAGAAATAGGAAAATCACAGAAGCGTTTCGCGTCTCCCTATTTTGATTTGTTTTCTATCTCAACAGTAGATAAAAAACATCTTTTCCCTTTCTGCATCTGACAGACCCAAAGGGGCAGAACTTCCCCCAAATGGTGATATGCTAACAATAGGACACCTACTGAGAATAGATAAATACCTCATTTAGAACAAAATAAAACCTGAAAAAACCCCATGATATCCTGGATTAGATCCTAGAACAGAAAGAGGACTGTTAGTAGAAAAACTAGGGAAATCTGAATAAAGTCCATCATATGGTTAATAGTGTCTTAATTTGGATTGCCTGGTTTGGATAAATATACCATGGTGATATAAAATGCTCATGTTAGGGGAAGCTGGGTGTACGGTCTATAAGAACTCTTGGTACGGTCTCTGTATGTCTGCTGTAAGTCTAATTTATTTCAAAATACAAAGTATAAAAACAGCAAACTATTATTGTTTAAGGACTGCTTTGTTTTAGACCCTGACTGACAACCTCCAGCCCTTCCCCATATATAGAAAGTTCATTTGCATAATACTCAGAGTTTAAAGGACTGCCAATTCATCCTAACCCTTAATACCCTGTTATCCTCACAAAACAGTTACTAGTTGCCTGCCCCATGTCCCCATGTTACATACTATAGTAGACAATTTAGAGTCATTCTACGTTCTCTAAGAATATTGCTCTATAGGACAGAAAAGGGAATCGGGTTGTAGATAAAAGCAACAGAATGAAAATGGTGATACATTTCAGTGCATTAAATGTGACATCATTTTTGCAATAGACAGTGCAGTCATCTGTACTCATTCATCAACAAGCTCTGATGAAACCGTTTTGCCAGATGTCATACCTCCAGTACATAGCCCATTACCAGGCAAATTAGTGCTCAGTAAATATTTCTGCATGAGTAAAGCTCAGCACACACTTCACATGAGTAAAAGAGTCACAGCCATAATGTGAAGGACAAGCTTTTTATGACAAAGGTTGAGTTAGCACTGAGTTTTGTATTCTTTTTCTTTCCATTTGTCCTTCCAGCCCAGATCAGAAAGGCAGGATGAGAAATGATGAAGGGAAGACACCACCTGAAATATAACTGCCTTTCAGGCCTTTTAAAAGCCACAGGTTGTTTTTGGCATTGTGTATTCATCCTTGAGTAAAGCGCTGAGAAACATGAGAAGGAGAATTGCAAGGGCAGGGGGATAATGAGGACCAAAGGAACCTCTTCCTATGGTGTGGGTTTCCCACCCTAATTGGCCACCACCCCAAACCCCCGGAGAGAGCACGCTGGACAGATGGAACTGCACCCGTGCTGTGCCCGTCTACATCTGTGTGTTTCTGGCACACAGGTGTTTCAGCTTTATTCAGCCAGGAAGCAGCTTTTCCCCCTTCTTTTTCAGGGGAGGGAGTTTTGGGGAGGTGGGAACACCCACGATTGTTTCTCAGAATAAGAAGGAGGCAGGGGCTGGGGGAGGGAGCACAGCCCACCCACCGCTTATAGATGCAGTTGCTTTCCTGCGGGTCAGCCTTACTCTGCAAGGTGTAAATCAGAGGGCAGATGCATGATCTGGGAAGTTTTCCAGATGCACATTGCACAAAGGCCCATGTGTTCTCATTGTGCGGAAATAACATGCCATCAGAGCAGGTCTGGGACACCAGACCTGCGTTGGGACATGTCATCCTGTCTGCACGTCTTCCACTTAGCAGAGAATGATGTTGCAGACACAGTGTAAGAGCTCAGAAGCCAAGGGAGTGGGCAGTTAAGAAAAGCTGCGTTGTCCCCTGGTGGAGGCTGCAGACAGGCCTGATGGGCTGCTCCAGGAAGCCCAGTGCCAGGCAGTGCCTGCCAGATGTGCTCGGGAGGGGCAGGACCCACCAAAGTCAAGGGGAAGCAGCTCCAAACAGGCCAACAGAGCACCGGGAGCCTCTGTAGTCATGCTCCTCCACCATGAACTGGCAGCAGCACCAAATCGACAGAAAATCTTCAGTTTTTTGCTCCTTCTATCTGTAATTGGCTCAGGCTCTTCAGGGCCTATGCAGTTAAGCTGCTTGTGCATGTATAGATTTTACTCCCTCTCCCATTTATTGAAGTGAATTCTCTAGGCAGAATCTGAGAGTAAATTGTTTTCTTGAAAGTAAATCATATGCTAGGAGGTTACATTAATTCCAGATCATTTGGGTGACATTTGGTTATTTCCTGCCCCAGTCTGGAATTAATATTGCATCCAGAAACCTCTTGAGGGAGGGATTGTTCATAAGGCACACACACTTCCAGTCGTGTTAACTTCTCTCTTTCTAATCCTTTCATTTTCTTTTTAACAGGGATCTTTTCCTCCTTGTGTTTGGAGTGACAACCATGTGCCATCATCATTTCCTCTCACCTCCATCAGGCTTCCTATGGTCCAACTCCATTTTCTCTGAGCTATTGCTCTTCTTGTTTAAACTTTTTACTCTTATTTATCCTCATCATATGGGGTAAACATGTTTTCAGTGACTGCTGGGAATGTGAAAACTTACTTTTCTGCTCAATTGTCATAGTTATTCTTAGGCTAGAATCTTGGTACAACTTTTTCTTCTTTGAATAACACCGCTCTGTTCCCTTTTGTTCCCCTTAAGTTAATGATTCCATTTCTCTGGCATTTGTAACAAGCCACCTTAAAATACAATTAATTAGTGAAATGGGGAATGGAGAGTAGACACTCCCAGGGCAGGAAATAGGCTAGGGATTCTACAGAGGATATTGCCCTCAGTCCCAATGGCTCCAGAAATAACCAATAATAGGATTGTGAATTATGGAAATTCTACTCACAGGAATCCATTTGGGGTCATAATTCAACTAAAAATTATCTTAGTTTTTCTGGCTTATTTTCCAACCCTATTTACAATCCTGTTTTCTAGTCTCCCTCAAAACCACTAAATAAATTCCAGACATATAAATCTATTAAGAAAAACAAATTTCTTATCCACCTGTTAAATTGAATCAAATGCTCAGGGGATTGAGGCTTGAATATGCTTTACCCCATCCTGCTTTATAAGCCCATCATTAAAAGGACAGATGAATAATATATTAAAATGGAACTGCTTTTTTGAACTTTAAGAAATTTGAACTTAATATTTTGAAAAATATTTTATTTTTTCTACAACAGAAAAACACTTTCTCTTTCTAAGCAAAACAAGCTGTAAAACCTGGCACCAAAATTAGAAATTTGCTTTACAGGTACAGCATTAATAATTGTGTTAATTGTGTTTTCATCTTTACCAAATTTTAAGGGAACATGACACAATAGATACTTCACTCAAAGTCACAGTCCAAATGAAAGATATTAACAATTGGGCACAAATGTGGCAGCTGAAGAGGAAATAACTTTTCAATGGGATGATCTTTATGATAATCGAAAAAATTAGAAACTCTGAGGAAAATTTGAAAAGCCATTTTTAATTCACAATTTACAAATGTCTAGTCATAGTCTATAATTCAACAAGGGAATAAGTATAAGTAGTTATTGCATCTACTTCATAGCACTAATGCCCTGTAGGCTTATAGTATGCAGAGAACTTTTTCATATATTACTGTTTTCAGGTCCAGCTACATACTTATACCACCTAACATCATTTCCAACATGAAGAATAATGAATTGCACATTTAGGCATTCATTAATTTTGTAATACTGATGATTTGAAAGTGATTCACAAGATTCATAACATGTAGTGATCTCTAATTTTGCTAAAGGGCATGTCTAAGAGAGGCTTTGTGGTAGAGCTGAAGTCAAGTCTTTGCTCAGTTGCCTGGGATGAATGAATGACCTTGATCTAGTTACTGAACTTTCTCAATCCCATTGGTAAAAGAGGTGATTAACAACACCTACTTTGTAAGGTTATTAGGAGGACTGAGTCTGATGAAATGCAAGGTACAGAGCTTAATGTTGTGCTCGGTGTTTGATGAGCAGTCAAAAAAACAAAGTAAAATACAAAGCAAAGAACAAGCCAAAGAAAAGCACAGTGTATGAGATGTATGTCAGCCGTAGGCCAGTAAGTCTGTGAAGAAGCAAGAATCATGGATCATGTCAGTACATGTAACACAAATACAGATTTATAATTGCATTGTGTTCTATTCCCCATATAAACCTACATGAACTAATAATAACTTATTTTCTTTAAAAAGACAGTGCAATCATCTGTACTCATTCATCAACAAGCTCTGATGAAACCGTTTTGCCAGATGTCATACCTCCAGTACATAGCCCAAGAGAAAACCAAGAGTTTATGCTATAGATGGACATTGAGAAACTGGGAGAAGCTTAAGGAAGTGACAGTTCTCAGCTACCAAGTAGAAGTATAAGATGAGCCATAGCAGAATATCAATTCACATGTGAATTGGGGCCATGATGCAAATATATCTACTTTATGCCCCATTTTAGAATGAATAGTTATTTGTAAAATTATTTCAGTAACTCCTCCAACCAGGACAAAGTTGTAAGGGTGAAGCTATGAAAAGGGTAATGAATTTCTGGCATGAGGCTCAGCTCAGGAAATATGTAATTTTCAGCAGGAATACAACTTAGAGTATCTATGAGGCCTGTGCAATGTGGCAAATGTACAAGGTAAGGAATTTTGACTACCTTAGTTTTATCTACCATTAAAACCATCAGGTACATGGTCATGCATGTATCTGTTATAATTTCAAGCAATTGTACTGGCAGCAATTCAGCACATTACTGGATATCAAAGAGCTGAATGTATGATAAAAGTGTAATTGCCACTTCTCTTCTGTGGGAGCTGAATATTCAACAAAGTGGCTTTTACTGTGCAACACAGCCTGTCATTCCTCCTTATCCATACTTAGTCTTAATAATACCCCTTGTCCCTTTCCCAACCCAATCTGTATCCACAGAGACATGAAGGTAGTAATGAAAGATGCCAAAGGACCAACATGGGCAACAAAAAGAACAGCTGAAATCACAGAGTGGTGGGGCTGGAAGGAACCTGAGAAATTATTAGTCTGACCTCCTGGTTTTTGCATTCAGAAGTCTTGGCCCTGAGAGGCAAAGTGACCCATCTAAAGTCACAAAAGTTAATGCAATATCTGATGTCAGTATGCATGATTCTTGGCTCCATTAAGCAACTTACCTCTTCACTTCAGCTTAGTACCCAACTGGTCCGCATTCTACCTACAGTGGATGTGCCATCCTTCTCTTATTCTGACCAGGCTGTATTTTTCCATTTCATGACTAGAACATGATCAAAAAAGGCCAGTGAGAAATTGGATGATTTAGTTATGCCCACACGTTTATCAAAGTAGTGAATATGCAACCAACTTGAATGCTTTCTTATAAGCTTGTTGAGGAAAATACATTTGTTTTGGTATATTATTTTTATTTAGTATAGGTAATTTTTATTTACATATTTGAATTCTCTACTACTTGGCATATTTTTAATAATCAGAATGTCTACTTAACTGTGGTGGTTAATTTAGAATATAATGACTGGGGAGAGAAAATTGAGGGCAATAAAATTACGTGCACAATAGTTCTCCATTCTTTGGAGAGCACATTAGCATTCTTGAATAGCTTATGCTTTGTTCCCACCATATGAAGCTCAAATCTTTCAGCACTCCCTAGAACTAAGTTGCACACTTCACAAATACTCCCTCAAGTTATTGTGGAACAGTGTTGATGTGGAATGATTTACAGTTATGTTTTCGTGTGTTGTCTTACAAGCTTTCTAGTGTAATACTGTCATCAGTCATGGCTAGGAGGTTTATGATTTCTTTGGACTCCAAATATCTAACTGCCAATATTTGTCACTGTTACTGGTGACAGGTCTCTCTCAGATGCCACTTTCAGACTTCTGCCTCTCTTCACTCTGTGTCTTTTTTTTTTCACTCTTTTTAAGCAATCCCAAGAGAAGTTTTCTTAGTCATGGATGAAGGTTTCATTCTTCTGCTTTTTCTTCTCTTTTTCCACCATGATATCTTATATGAAACTGCACAGACAAGCTACAATTTTTATTTTAGAACCATCAATATGCCCTGGGAGTCCCTCAGAAATTTTCAGCTCCTTCCTATTCTTTCTTAAGACTTTGTTCTTTCTTTACCAATGTGAGTCACTATTTGGGAGATTGAGAGGCATACTATTACTAATAAAATGAGTAAGGATTTACTGAGTACTTACTATGTGCTAGCCACTCTGCTACACACTCTAATCCTTACAAAAGCCAAGAGATAAGATGCCATGTTAGTCTTGTTAAAGATGAAAAATATCTAGGCTTTGACACGTCCTTTTGCCAAGGATCTTTCACCATCAGTAAGTGGCTGAGCAGGACCTGAAGCCAAGTGTATCTGACTCCTTCTTCAGTGCTCTGAACCTCCATAAATGTTCCCACTTGCCTCACCTTATCCCTGTTGGGTGGTTTCACATTTAAGTCACACCACCAGTGGTTTCTTTACAGCAAGTGTTATTGATGACAATTGTGTTTTACATTGGCATATCTTTGAAAACTTTACTAAAGAAATCTGTACTTCAAAAGTTTTTTGAATGCTACATTTGAAGTTACATGACTAATTCAACATAC
The DNA here is from genome assembly GCA_029783875.1 of Phataginus tricuspis. Classification (NCBI taxonomy): domain Eukaryota; kingdom Metazoa; phylum Chordata; class Mammalia; order Pholidota; family Manidae; genus Phataginus; species Phataginus tricuspis. The sequence continues at coordinate 20,307,149 of JAQQAC010013566.1, forward strand.
ACTTTTGAAAAACTGTATGAATGGATAAAATTAATAAATTATATATGTATGGAGTTCCTTGTTCTATACTAAAATTTATATAAACTTCTTGTGTTACATCACTCCATCCTCATATAAATATACACTGCAAACTCAGCCTTAAACAAAAGACATCTTTTAAAGCAAAATAATGAGTCCCAACATTTTATTAATAATACCATTTTGTTACAACTATTCTCAAGAACCTCCCCTACTACAGATTTCTATTCTACCAAATTTTAGATGTCAAATGACGGTGCATTGATTTCAGGCGTGTAGAGAGGTGGACAACTGGGAATCAGAATCAATGCTTTGCCCAGTTGGAGCTTCCAAGCATAGGCTTGAGTGATTTGTTCAACCCAGTTACTTACTAACTAAATAAACAACGAAACCAAACACTTTAATTTAACGATTACCTACAATGTAATTTAACTTTTTCCCTGAGTCTGCGTGGAATGATGGGCCTTACCGGAAAACGGTCCCCCTAATTGCCTCAGTTTCTTGCGGTGAACCCCCCAGTGAGGACTAAGACCATTTCAGGACCAGCTGTGCATGCTAAACCAAGACGTGAAATAACTCACTCGATGGACACAAAATTATAAAACTGAAGTTGGTCCTGTTAAGGCTATGAATCAGCCTGGCACTAACACAGAGATAGAGGCTGTGGGGGTGGAAAACCAGCATTAAATCACTACCTTTGTGACTCTTTTGTAACCCAGAACTCAGAGGATCTCGGACCAGAACTTTCCTTTTTTTCCCTTGACATGGTTCCTTTTATGAAAAGCATGGAGAAAGAAGCTGGGCAATGAGCCTGAATACATTATTTTACCACTCCTTAGTTCCTACTTACTTCTTTCACTAGAAACAAGGCCACTTTTTCTGTAAACTAAGACCAAAGTTTGCCTTCTCTTCCTTGTGGCAGGACGCTAAGCATGTAGAGATGAACCTCATGACAGTGAGCGCAAGAAGAGATGGGAGCTGGCAATGGATAGTTCTGAGTCCGTAGAAAACGGTTCCTTATAAATGCAGCCGTTGCTGTTATGAAATACAAAACCACATTGTTCCTTTCTTTGGTTCTGAATGGAGTTGGTTAAGCTTTCAGTGTAAGTGTGAAAAAGGCAAGAGAAAGAACATATCCTTGTTAAGCAACTCTAAATAAAAGAGACTAAGGAGGGCAGTGGCACCAGTTATAAAATGTTTAAGATTCATTCATATGAGGATGTGGTTTTAATTTAATTTCTGAGCTATAATCTAAAAAGAAGTTCAAGGAAGGAATAATATTACGGCAAACTGAATGCACAACCTGTCAGCATCAGGGAAAACCATAGCAATATTGTCACCTCGTTTCAACGCCAGCCCCCAAAAGGATTCAAAGTATCTGCATCAGTCATTTCTAACATCTAACAATATCAGTCATTTCTAACAATTACTTATTTCTGTGTTGAATTTCTTAATGATTACACATGAAGGTACTCCAGGCAAAAGTACACGTCATTCGTGCCCATCCATTCACCCACTCTCTATTACTAAGGATGCAGGATGCATTATCTCCCAGCACGACATTCTGGGAAAAACCATGTTTGAACTCCTTGATCCTTTAGCACAAAATCTAAGTTAGAGGAAAACGCAGGCAGTTTGCTCACAACTTTCTTCCACTTGGATCTCTACTCTGGTTCCTGTTTGTCATTTGGAAGGGCAGCTCACGTGTGGGAGTCACCTTTAGACTCTTCCTTACCACACTAGCTTCAAAACGGAGAAAGTAAGAAAGCCCAGAGAAAAAGGGGACAAGATCAGGTAGATAAGAATCTGATTCCCAGTTTAATTTTATTCTTTTCTCTTCTCACTGAAAGCTTCATTCACTATTAATTACAGTGGCTCATTTATGAGTCCCTAGACTCCATCTGGGGTGACTGTATTGTGGGGAGCAGTGTCTACAATACTCTGAGCCTGATGGTCATTCATTTTACAGGCTTTCTAGGTATTTGACATGCTCAGAATGCAATAACCTGGATAAAGAATTTCAGTAACATTGGTTCAAGACGGACTGCTAATGAAATTTCATGTTAGAATAATGATTTTATATTCATACTTTGCTCATTAAATTTCAGTTAAACTTATTCTAAATATTCCTGATTGTTAGTATAGTGAAAGTTGGTTTCCTACAGTGTAAGTGTGTGAGCTTAAGTCTATTAAACATATAAGGAAGCCAAAAATGGATTTGGCAGAAAAAAAGATAGATGTTTTTAATATGAAATTACACATGTGAAGGAAAAGACTATTTGGTGGTAGTGGTGGGTGGGGACAAGATTACATCTGACAGTTGGTGGCTTAAGTTGTTAGATGCAATGAGATGCATTTTTTAAAAATATGATATAATAAACACTGTTACCCCATGGACATAAATTTCCTCATTTGCACAATGGAGCAAATAGTAATGTCTGCTTTAGGAGTTGTGAGGATTGAATGAAATAATAATAATAATGTGCTAGCACAGTGTTTAACACATAGTAGTTGCTAAATTAATGGTAGTCATTGTTACTGTTGTTTTTACTAATAAGAGAGGGGAAATAGGATGACTCTCTCAAGCAGAGATTACATGCCCATTGGAACTAAGTCATAAGGGTAAAGATTTTCTCATAAAATTAGAAAGGGAATCAGGACAGAATCTGAAAGGGGAAACTAATCCCTCTAAGTGTTCGGATGGATTTTAGTGACTCAGATCAGGGAAGCTGAGTAAGTATGTCGGTAATCAGTTGAACAATTAGCCAGACTTTTCCTGTGGACAGGAACAGGCCACCAGGGCTCCACATTAGCACCGTACCAGGGTAGCCTGAGTTAGAACTGAGAAAAAGTGGGTCCAATACTTTTTATTCTTCAGGGAACCAGGGTGCTAAAGGAAATAGCCATACCTGAGCCAGGGAATGGAAATGGAGTCCATTTCTACCTTGTAAGATGCACAGGTGAAAAATCATGGTCATATGAACCATTGTCCAGGGAAGGAAGTGGATTTCTCCTAGAAAGAGAGATAACAAGGGAGAGGAATCCTCACTGTTTTCAGAAAATGCCTGACACATGGCAGATACTCAAATAATATTTGATTGAATGACCAACTGGTTGACTGAATGAATGAATGAATGAATGAATACCCGTCAGCTCAGGGGCATGGTTTTTAGGGATTATTTCCCCTTTCTTTTTCTCCATGTGGAGACAACAAAGAATTACCAAGACAAAAAGCGATAGAAAATCTGGACGAGGGACTTCTGTGTGTGTTTAGGCAGTTATACTTTTGGAGGATGCTTTCTTACCATAGCAGGAAAGTGCTACACTGTTTGGAATACTGACTCTATATTAACATATTTAAAGATTTCAAGTACAGAACAATTCCTCTGGCTAATATCATGCTGCATCATTCACTCATTCATCTGCTCTTTGGAAAGCCTTTACTGAACTTTATGTACAGTGCCTATTGAAAAGGTCACACAATGAATGTTTTAGTTGAACTATATCAACTGTGGAGAGATGAGATGCTGGTTGATAAGACATTGATAGTTAACAGTTAAAAAACTAGCAAAGCAATGTAATATATACTCAGGGATAGGAGTGGAAACTACCCATGAGCCAGAATAACCAGAGATGTTTGTCTTTTACTTTTTGTGTTTGCTGGGCTTTGCAGAAAAGGTGGGATTTGGGTAGACAGAGAAGAGTAGAAAGGCTTTTCTTTTGGGAAAAGTTTCGTGAAGTCTGAGAGTGTGTGGAAGGTATATGTGCAGTTTATTTCTGAAACGTTAAGGAAATGGGAGGTGCTGGATCCTCATATTGGTAGGTCATGACCGCTATTAATTGGATAAGGGGGGACAGGTGACAGAGATTGTTAGTTGAAGAGATTAGACTGGCTCTCCTGGGAATGAAAAAAATATTACAGATTTTCGGAAACAGAGAGTGGCATGATTTTCTCACTGTTTAAGGTTCATAACAGAAAGGAGAAACGGAAATCAAAATATATAGGTAGAAGACCAGTGACCTAGCAAGGTAGGCTGAGATGTTGGGGACTTATACTGGTGTTGTGGCTGCAGGGAGGGAAGGAAAGGAAAGAGTCAAGTGGATGAAAAAACCAGCCAGCCGGAACCATCTCAGATTCTGGGAAATTATGATAGTGCTAACGAAAAGATGGTCAAACATAATGTTTCAGAGACTGTGGTAATAGAGAACATGGTCAGATATGTGTGATTATTTAGAATTCAAGTTATTACCAATCTTATAAAAAGAAGCAGGGTTTCTTTTATTGATTTTGTGCCAGAGGTATTACAATGTCCTAAAAACCCCTAAAGTTGGAAATGGGAGATAAACGTGGCATTGTGTGTGGCACTGAGCAAGTCACTTCATTTCTCGTGACCTGGGCTTCCTGACACACCGAATGTGGGAAGTGGATGAGTTACCCCTGGGTCTCCTCCAGTTCCGACATACTATGAAGCCATGAAGTAGGCCCAGCACCTGTTTTCAATTTAAGCTCTAACATGAGTTTCCTTATTCTTTAAACCTGCCTTTCTAGTAAGCTGCCACATTTATTACCGGGCTTGTAGTCATTTCCTTTTATTCTAAGGAGAATACATATTCAGTTTTTCGGCTGTAGCTTTTCTGTATTACAACCTCATGAGAACAGCTGCTAAAGTCATCTTTCAATGTTAGACGTGGTCATGGTTGTGAAGTGGCACTGGTCAGGCCACCTCTGGAAAGCTAATCCTCAGCCAGTGGTTTCCCCACTTTGATGAGAATTCACAGTGATGTTTTTTACCCTTGGAAGCTGTTTTAGCTTATCTGGAGCAGGAAGGAACGCCTGGGACAGGCCCTTATCCTGGACTTCATTATTTCCGCCTTGGGTTTCCTAACTCAAACCCCCGCCGTTCCAGGAGGGGTCTGAGGGGTCTCCTGGTGGGCCCCAAGCGATCTGGTTTTCATTACTCACTCGCTTCTTTTTCCCTTCTTTATATTCCATTACCACACTATTAACTGTCATCATTATCAGTCATCCAAATTAGTCCATGCTTCCAGCCAGGCACCTAAGAAAAATGAGGACTGGCCCAAAGGAAAAATAAAATCAGACCTGAAGACATTACGGTAGAGTTTAGGAGGGTGGGTACTCAAGCCCTCTCATTATGTGGAGAGATGCTTCTGGGTGGGTCAGACAGAAGAACAACGTGGCCCATGGGGCTCCCACACCTCATGGCCAACCTGTTGTACATGGAATCTGCATCATGATAGTTACCCAGGAAATTTTCTCTTTGCAGATTCTGGATGTACCTGACTCCCTAATGGCTTGAAATATCAAAAAGACTAAAAGATACGGCAGCCCTGTCTTTAAGATACCTTTCTTATGTACCCTCTCCCGGACCCTGAAACCATCTGATGTAACACTCATCAGGCTTCAGAAAGGTATGAAAGCATTCAGAGAGCAACTCTCATCTCAGGCATTTGCTTGGACCACCCACCCACTGGTGCCCTCAACCCATTACTCCCTCCTCTTTGATGCCTCTTATTGCATTCCAGATCCCTGGGTCTGCTCCAGGACTGCCTCACTGTGTTGGCAGCCCTTTGATAGTCCAGCTTTGGGTTACCAACACGGCCCCTTCAAAGGTTAATATTGAAAATATTGAAGCACATATGGTGGGGCACCGACAGATCAGAATGCTGGCTATGAACAACCAGAATATCAGCTCAGGCTGTTCCCAGAAAATATTATTCCATCTGTTCTACTGTACCCTGACTCAGGCTTCTATTCAGTTCCTGCAGTGAAAGGCTCTCTCTGCTTGAGCCCCACAGGACAGACATCAAGTGCTTCTCTCCCCTGCCAACCTCCCATCTCCACACCACAACCAGAGGTTACAGATAGACGGGTCCTGAAACACAGATTGAAGACAGTGGTTATAATAAGATTATCAAGTTGCCATATTCATAACTTCTTTGGCAGCTAGGGGAGCGTCTTCTTCTCATTCCTAGTGAAGAAGTACAGCAGATGAGATGCTAATGAAGCTGCATTCACGCACCCTCAGGCTTTACTGTTTCCATGCGAATAGACTTGACTTCTGCTGCTGGCAATGATCTCTTTGACAGGAGACTTTGAATGATGCAGTCAGCTCTGCCCTTTGCATATGACCATAGGGAAATGCGAGATAATTAATGCCGCTCCTGAAACTTGGTGAAGACCCTAGCTCCCTAACCTCCTGCGTGGGAAGACTCTGAAGCAAACATGCGGTCCCAAAATATGCCACTTCCAAATACTGATGATTTTGAGTTGAAAGCACTTGAGAAAGAGAACATGCAGGAAGTGCTATCTGACCATCCCTCTCCAACTAAAAGCAGGACATACATTTCCTGTAAGAAAGGTGCCCTCCCCATACGAGGAAGAGGAAAATATTCTATTACTGTTGATGGGAAGTTGATACCAAGATGAACCTATACGAATAAACCTACTAATGGAAGATCAGTTTCCCTCATGCAGTTCCCATTCATTTTCCCACAATTTACCCCCCCCACCCCCGCAGCCCGATTCTCTTTCTCCTTTGTCTTATCACACCTTCACAATGTATTGTTCTTTGTTAAAGTGGTATATAAGCTGTCAGGTCTTTCCACTTCTTTGGGTCTTCATTTCTTTTCTATGAAAGGTCTCATACCATGTCAAAATATTAACGTCAAATACAGTTTGTGTGCTTTTCTCCTATGAATCTTTTATCAGTTTAATTCCAGGCTCATCCACAACATTAGAGAGTAGAGGAAAAGTCTTTCCTCCCCTGCAGGGTTCCCAGGGTATCCCAGCGGGCTTAAGTTCCAGTTACCTGCAATGTAATTGGAAGGTTTGAAAACATATCCTTCATTGGCTGCCTTCCCTTCTCTGTTTTACTTCCCTGTGCTCTGGGGAGACTAGTGTTTACTGGGATCACCTTCCAAATAAATTACTTATACCTGGATTGTTGGCCCAGGATCCAAGCCTGGGAGAGTCCAGACTGAGATAGAAAGGACGCTTTTATTCATTTATGTAAATATTTTTTGCGCACCTACTACATTCCAGGTATTATTTGAGTTTATGTGACTAAACAAATCAGGCATAAACCCCTACCATCTAACAGCTTAAAATAAATATAATAAGATATTATAATAAATATAATAAAGTCCTTATATATGGAATGTTAGAATGGGATACTGTGTGAGAGAAAAATAAGCCACAAAAAAGGGTTTGGGAGTGTGGGATTAAAGGTGTGGGTTACAAATTTCAATGAGATAGTCAGGGTAGGTGTCACTAAGAAAGGGACATGTAACCAAGTACTTGAAAGACGTGAGAATGCCGGCCATTTAGATACTGCTGACACATCTTTGCAGCATAAGGGAACAGCAAGAGCAAAGACCTAGAGGTGAATTGTACCTGGAGTATCTGAGGAAGAGCAGAAAGTCTGGCTTTACTAGAACAGGGAGTAAAAGGGAGATAGTAGAAGACAAGTTCTGAAGGGTAACTGGCTAGATGACATAGGGTTTGCAGACCCCTTCTAAGTACTGAGTAAAATGGAGAGACTTGTGAGGGTTTTAAGCAGAGCAATGACATGATCTGACTTATGTTTTAACAGGGTTACTCAGACTGCTGTTGGAAAGGACTGTAGGCAGGGCTGCTAGGTATGGTTGCAGAGGTTGTATTCCGTACGAGGGCATTCAGTCTCAACTCTGCTTGCCACACTGCATACACTGGCATGGGACTGTGTCCACCTAAAGGGAAAATACCTTTTCCTAATTCTCATGAAGCTGCCACAGGAGCTACAGTGGCTGACTGGGCAGGCAGGGACAGAAGAGTGGAGAACAGTGGATGAAAGCAGTTAGCAGGCTATCGAAATCATGCAGAGCATAGATGATGAAGGCTAGCACCAGGTGGTAGCATGGATGGTGGTGAGAAGTGGCTCCATTCCAGACACACTGAAAGTAAAGTCAACAAGATGTTACCTCAGATTGGAAATGGGTGCATGAGTTCTCTATTGCTGCTATAATAAAGTATAACAAACTTGGTGGCTTCAAACAACATAGACTTTTTATCTTACAGTTCTGGAGGTCAGAAGTCTGAAATCAGATTCAGTGGGCTAAAGTCAAGGTGTGGTCAAGGCTGACTCAGTCTGGGGGTTGAGGGGAGAATCCGTTTGTTGCCTTGTTCAGCTTCAAACACTTGCTATATTCCTTGGCTTGTAGGCCCTTCCTCCAGATTCAAAGGGCATCACACCAAACCCTGCTCCCATCACCACATGGTCTTCTCTGACTCTGACTCTTCCTGTGTCCCTCTTCTAAAGACAATCGTGATCACACTGGTGACCCAGGTAATCCAGGATAATATTCACATCTTAAATCCTTGATTTAGTCACATCTGCAAAGTCCCTTTTGCCATAAAATATTCTAGGAATTAAGACATGGACAGAGTGGGGATGCTAATATTTAACCTAACATGGTATGTGAGAGGAAGAGGCCTTGATTACATGTTCTGGGCTTGAACAATCGAAAGGACAGTTTTGCTGTTGCTAGTGAAGCCAGTTTTCAGAGAGTGCTGAGGGAAGAACAGGGATTCAGCACAGACACATTAATTTTGAGATGTATCTATGACATATTTGTGATGGTCTTTTGATGTATCCATGTGATGGGGGTGTGAAGATATTTTGTCGATGTGGGTGAAGTCCATAACCAATTGAGTTTCATAAAGGAGATTAGCCTAGATCATTTGGGTGGGCCTGACCCAGTCAGCTGAAAGGCCCTAAGTGCAGAGCTGAGGCCTCCCTGATGTAGAAATTCCTCCTCTGCCTGCAACTTCAGTCCCTGCAGGAGAGTTTCAGCCTGCCCTTCCTGGTGGCCTGCCTGTGGTTTTAAGACCTCTAGCCAGTCCCTGCAATCCCATAAACCAATTTTTTGCAGTTTATCTTAATGTGTATCTCCTACTGGTGCAATTTCTTTGGTTGAACCCTGTATGATACAATGTTCAAGAGGCAATGTTGAGGAAAGGGTGGGATAGATGAGTCTGGAGTTCAAAGGGAAGGTTTGGTTTGTGAATATACATTATTTTAGCATAATAATGCATGCCAACTTATGCAATCAGTGGTGATTAACAAGGGAGGAATGCCCTTTCATTCAGAAAAGGATAAGAATCCAGAGCAAACGTTTTCTTGGCTTTGGCCACAAAGATGTAAGTGTCCACCTGGCTTCTGGCTTTTTTGGGCATGAAGGTGGAAGGCAAGAGTGATGAGGGTGGGAAAGAAAGCAGAAAAGATGATCAAGGCTCGGGTGCCAGGGAGAATTTTAGCTGTCTGTAATGAAAAGACTGTGTGGAGCAAAGAGACCCAGTGGGAAGAGTGAGGAAATGTCTTCTATTTTCTCTAAACTCATAGCATGAGCACAATGAGCTATAAGAAAGATTAGGTTATTTCTGGTAACCACCCAAACCTGCATTTATTTCCATGTCATGAAGTGCAATGGCAGGTTGGACTTGAACTTGCTCCTCTGGAGTGGAGTCTTGGCAAAGGGGAAAACAGGGATTGGAGCTGTGGGCTGATGGGAGAGAATGATTGCAATAGAGTCTCTGAGACTGAAAGAACCAAATTAGACACCTAGTTGAAAGGGGAGAACAAGGAGGCAGAACCCGAATCTTCTTCTCTCCAGGCCTCAGAAGCCAGCCATTGGACCTGGACCCACGAAGCCTTGGGGTCCAGGGACCCAGAGGATCCAAGTGGGGAGGTCCCAGGTCTGGGCTACAGGAGAGTTTGCTGCTGTGGAGAAACGTTTGCTGGTTTCCAAGCAAACATATTCTTGGCTTTGGCCACAAAGATAAAAGTGTCCACCTGGCTTCTGGCTTTTTTGGGCGAAGTAAGGCATGGCATGAAGGTGGAAGGCGAGAGTGCTGGAAGAACGTTTGCTGCTTGGATACCAGCAAGAGCTGAGCCAGGAGGGATGCTGTAGGTCGGAACTTAGAAGGGAAAAAGAATCATCTAATCGCTGGGATTTAGGGTCAACTAAGCAGACACTACATGAGTCAGGCAGAGCAGACGGGAAATGGGCAGAAGGGAGGTCATGAGCTGGGGCAGATACTTGTCTGCTCACGCGCCCCTTCCGCCCTGGGCTGACTGTGCCCTGCACTTGGGGCTCCTTGTGGGGTAAGGGAGAACTTGGCATGCCAGGGTCATGGGGGTGAGAACAGGAAACAGGTTGCCAGCAGGGAGACACGGAGTTTAGTTTTACCTGAGTCCAGTTTGAGGTCAAGCATGGCAGCTGGCCAGGAGAGAGAAATTTGGAGGACTTGGGTTTGAGTTTAGGGGTATAATCAGCACCCAGTTTCCACAAGCAACGGGTAAGGTTTTCATGATAATTTTACTTAATACATGCAATTTAACAGCAGCAATAGCAAATAAAAACTTTATGTATTAGTGTCATCAAATAGAAAAAGAAGGAGCCCAAGAGTCAGAGATCCTTGGTCATCGTCAGGCAGACTCTGTCGCAAGCAAGCCGTGTGATTTTGTTCTAGTCATTTATATTTGGCCCCAAAAGTTCCCCAGATGCCTTACCTTCCCCAGAAGGTTGTAGTTAGGATTAAGGGGGGGGGAAAAATGTAGAAGTTAGAAGATGGGAGTACAAAAGGAAAGGGTGATTACTGTTAACTATTTCTCGGTCTAGTTTACCCCATTATGTCAGGGGGAAAAAAAACACATCTTAAAAACAAAACAAAACCAAAAAACAAGGCAAGTTATGTTGGATTGAATTTCCAAATTAGGTACCTAAGTGAATAAATGTATTGAATAATTAATTACTCTAAGACCCCACTTGGTGAGCACTGTGGAAAATCACATCCCAGGTTCCACACAGTGGTAATGACTCCATGTATTACATTCTCCTTTTTCTCATTTCAGTTTTCCCCCTAGTTGGTGGGTGGGCTGACCAAACAGAGGCCTTTTACATGGTACTTTGCTATTTTCTAAACAGAGCTAATATGCATGCTCTCTGGTTTATATACAATGTATTGTTGTTTTTTAAAGCAAAGCACCCTTAGAAATACCGTATTTCAAAAGATGAAGCATTGCAGGAAATAATTATATAAACTATTTTACATTTGCATTACATTTCCTATTATTTCTCATTTCTATTTCCATATGTTTTAAAAATAACTACGCTCAGGCCCTAAAATTGTAATAATATCCTTAACAGATATCTGTTTTTCTCTTATAGACTAAGAATCTGCTTTGTGTGCATTAAATGCATTTTAAGGTCTTATTGCTTAAGAACATTTTAATTAATACAGACAGCAAAAAATAAAACTGTGATTAATCTGGAATAAATAAGACAACTCTCCTATTTAGATCATAACACAGCACAGATTCAAATGCTGCCTGCAACATTTCTTGAGATGAGAACATTACCACTTGTTTATTGTCATTATGGACCACAAACAGACGAAGAATGAGGTGATAGCACTCAAGAGATCATCATTCCTCTTAAAATCCAGTTTTAGGTGACCAAACTAATTGTAACAATTAAGTGTCATGCAAAAATAAATTCATGTTTTAAAAGACCATTTAAATCTTGTTCACATGTAGGTATAGAATTGGTCTTATAAGATGGTTTTAGAACTATTTTCCCTAAAAATTTGGATATGTTTCACAGTTTTGCCAAGACACAAAGTGTCTCACAGAACAGGTTAAAATACTGGGTTCCGAGATGGAAAGAATGTGGCTCAGAAAGCATCTGTATCTGAAAAGTTCTCCTTGAAACCGAAAACCTTTGGAAAGAAACTTGGTTCAAGTCTGAGAAAAATGTTTTTAATAGACAGCTAAGGTTTAGATTATACACTAATTGGAAAGGATTTCATTTTTACAGTATAAATCATTTTCCTCTCCCTTAGCAAAGTGATTTACTAAAACAGTTTTATTCCATGACAATCTGATGTCCTGGAGTTTGAATACAATCTCACAAACTGAACACTTGGTACAGAAAGAGGAGACCTGGCTTTACAGCACTGCCAGCATAAACACATAGGCCCAAGACACATCAACAATACGACGCTATCAAACAGCAAAAGGCGGAGATCTTAACTGCCCTTAAAGAAGGGGAGTGTCCACGTGTCAGCAGACTACCAGAATGCTACCATATTCTGAGCCCACATGAAGTGACCTAATTTTTGATGCCACCTTTTTAGGGAAATTCAGAAAAACTGACACAGATAGACTAAAGCAGTGTAAACCAGGGGAAAGAATTCTATGCTTGACGGAATTAAAGTTTATGATAGTCCTACCTCTGCTGTTCAGAACCTGCGCAGTCTTAAAAGAAAATCATTTCATCTTGCTGAGTCTCACTTTACACAGGACCTCTATAAAACAAAAGGGTGGCCTTGATGAATAATTTATAAGGATTTTGTTCAGTCTTAAAATTCCAACATTTTTGGCAGGACATTTTGAGGTAATAACTAAGGTTTGTCCTTCTGGCCTTCCTGACGCTGCCCTCCACTAGGGAACCACCAGCTTTCATTGTCTAGGACAACGGTAGATACAGGGAACAGTGATGTCGTTTGAATTTTTAATGTTGTTTTAAAATTAATTTTAGCCACAATAATCTTGAAACCCAAGACATTTGAGTATACCTGTGAAGGTATTTGACAGAAGGTTAAAAATATGAGAGCTCAATTTTAAACTATCTCTATGTCAATAACAAGGAATGTTTTTGGAGCTCGTTTGTTGCCAGGAAGGGATAAAGTCAACTTTCTGGGAGGGAGAAGCAAGAAGGGATGGACTAGACCTTAGACAGCGACGAATCCCTGAATAGGAGCCTGGTGCCCATCTGCTCAGGCGAGTGTCAGGAATGGGGAGGAACAATAGAAATCTCAGATTATTTTGAGAGTATCCCAGGCCACAGAGAAGCATTGCCTAGCTTCGCATGGCATTTGCAAGCCTCGTAGAGAAACCTAGCATTCATCATGGCCTCTGAACAGTAGAGCAATGGCAGAATGAGCTGTTATGGCAAAATAGATGCAGGCAGCCTCACAGCATCCCATATGCCCCAGCAAGATGGAAAGGAGGAGCTGTACCCTCAAGGGGGTCTCTGTAGAATATATAACATTTTAACCGAAAAAATATTTAACTGAGGAACATAGAAGTGTCTAAGAGAGGGCCAGAAGGGTAAAGATCTTTCACAGACAGTGAGAAGACGATTAAAAATGACCTGTTCTTAGACAACAGATGAAAGGGAAATATGCTCATTTTGATCAGGTTGCTGTGGAGGTTTAGATGCTGACAACCAGACAAGCAAGAACAGTCCATTTGGAATCCAGAGGCAAAGGACCAGATATTCCTTACTCCGTGAGAATAAGATTCCCAAGTGTGATGCCCCGAAATTTATTATCCAAGTGCCATGGACTGAATTGCATCCTCTGCAAAATTCACATGTGGAAGTCCTAACCTACAGTGTGACGACATTCAGAGATGGGACTCTGGAGAGGTAATTTCATTTAGATGAGATTATGAAGGTGAGACCCTCGTAATGGGATGGGTAACCAAGAGAGGGCTTGGTCTCTCTCTGTCCACCATGTGAGAGCACAGAGAGAAGGTGGCCATCTCTAAGCCACGGAGAGAGGTCTCAGCAGAACCCCAAAGCCAACCATGCTGTCACCCTGATTCCAGACTTCCAGCCTCCAAAACTGTGAGAAAATAAATGTCTGTTGTTTAAGCCTCCCTGTCTATGATGTTTTATTATGGCAGCCTGAGCAGAATAAGACCCTAAGTCAAACACTTCTGAGAATGAAAGGGGTCATTAAAAGTAATGCAAATTATATATTCAAAAATATTTATTCATTGAATGATCAACTGGTAGTATTATTTATATTTGTTAATGTATTAAACTAGTTTTTTAGAAAACTTACTTTCAAAAATAATTTCTAAAAAGTAAAATGACACATATCCTTGTAGATTAAAGCAAAATATAGAAGCATATTGACTGCCTAAACATTAGAAAACAGCACAAAGCATATCTTTCTCTAATATTTTTTCTGGAGAATGTGTTTTTTCAACATGGTCTTAATTTTTCAAAAATTGCCTGCAATTTTGTTACTTTTTGTATGAATACATTTGAAAAGGACACACATTTACTTTTCTCTGTAGACCATATAACATTTGAATTGAGAAAATATTTGGAGGTACTGAGTTAACAAGTAAATTCAGAGAATATTCTAGTAAGTGGAAGATATTCTCAATTCTAATTTTTATGAAATGCGTAAATGTATCAGCTCAAATACTTTTATAGGTTTGTCTTTGTTGCTTCAATTTAGTGTTTTTCTTTTCTACAAATATTTTATTAAGGCAAAGCTCATAAAGTAAATTTTTAATTCATAATTCCTTTAGTGTTTTGCCAAAAAGATGCTGCAAAATCATAGGTCTTTTCAATGTCATTCCCTTCCAGTACATAATATAATCCAATTACCAAAAAAAGAATCCAATCAAAAGATTTTTTTCTACAAGTCATTTCGACAGCATTCACAGCATTTTAAAATTAAATCTTGTGCGTTGTTTGAGGTCTCATCATTTAATTTGCCCATCTTCCTACTCTTGCGGGACTAAATTTGCCTTTGTTTGAAGTTATTGCAAAAACTTCAGTTTTCTGGCTTCCAATTCATTGGATATTTTGAAAACAGATTCCAAATATTTATTTTTAATGTGGAGTTATGAAAATATTCAATGTCATTATAGTACTTGGAGGTTGAGTTACAAAGTAGTTCTCTAGAAAGTTGAAACATCTCTAAAACCAGAAGTCAGACAGCAACAGAGAAAGCACACATGACCTTGTACAGATATTTTTTGAGGGTACTTAACATAAGCTTCCTCATAATATCTTTGCTGTATTTTAATGTTATAAATGTTGACATCTACAGTTTTTATGTCAGATGGTAGACTATTGGTAGTTTGCTGGCTGAAGTTAAAACTTACTTGTGTACCACAGCCAATTTCAAGAGCATTTTTTTTTCTGTAGGTTCCTTAATTTAATAAGACCATTATTTTATTCATGATGCGCTATGTTCTGGTAAATTTGTATCAATATTAATACTTCAGAAACAAATAATTGTATATTCAAAGTTGAACATCTCTATAACTGAACATATGATAGATTCATCCCCAACAAACTGACCTTCCAAAAGCTTTACTTTATTAAGTGGATTTAATGAAAGAAATCCAACCAAAAATAGAAATACTGATTTTCCACGTGAAGCATGTGATTACATTTTTACAAAATGGCATCTTTTAACTGTTCACAGATGTTTTCCTTTGCCAATAAAACCAACATATTACAGTTATCACTTGACTTTCCATGGGTGTGCAGGAATCATTTTGGCTAAAAATGAAAGTTACTTTATCTCAGTGAAGATTGATGTTTCAAAGTGATATAAACACACTTTCTATAGCTGCATCTCTGAAAATGATATATTTGGGCCCAAGTTTTCTAAAAACAGTCATGAAATTTTAAGTAGATGTTGCTTTCTTCAGTATACTTGCTTCTTCCAGTTTTCATGTGATTAGTTGTATCTCTACAGGCTCCTTGGAATCAAAAATATTTTGTGCAATTTATGTATTTGACATCAACTCTCTTGAGAAAGGGATACTTGGTATTTAAATATTTACTAAACATTCGTTAGCATGCTAAAAGGGCTTATTGCAAAGAAAAAAAAAGAAGCATCTATCTAATGTGCCAGCTATCACAGAATATTATTTTCAGCTTAGAACACACCCTTCTAGATTCTGCTATGTGATGCCAGAGCTGGATTTTGCAAACCCAAATTTTGACAATTGGGTTCTGGTTAGGCTCTGATAATGGAGGGAAGGAGAGGGAAAAACTGATAGGTTGATAATTAAGAAGGAGTTTGCTTTTTTTTCTGTCTTTTTCTATGGGCTTCTTATATGCTTTTCTTGAAAACTCAGCTTTATTTAGGTATCATTGATGTATAAAACTGTAAGATTTTTAAAGTGTACATTGTGGTGGTTTTAGATATATATATATGAGAGAATTCTCTCCACCCAGTTAACACATTCATCACCTCACATATTTATCTTTTTTTTTTTTTTGGTGAGAACATTTAATTTTCATTCTCTCAGCAAATTTCAATTGTACAATTCGGTGTCATCAACTACAGTCACCATGTTCTATATCATATTCTCAGACCTTATTCATCTTATAGGTGAGAGTTTGTACCTTTGTGCTTTCAATTTCTGTGCACATCCCTCTAGCAAAGTATCCTCCCCCCAACTAAAGCAGGGTCTTCCCACGGCCATTGGTGAATCTAGTTTTTCCAACATCTACAGAACCAGATTCACCCCTTAGCCCTAGGGATAGCAACTGCTCCCTTTAGGTGATACTCCCAGGATACTTTAGTGTTCCTTTTGTCTGTGAAGTTACCTTAGGGCTTTCTTTTTACTTTTTCAATGACCCATTAACATCCTTATGCCTAGTAACATAATCTTTAGTTAAACTCTTTTCTGTTCATATAACTGGTGTGGTTTTACCCCTTGACTGGACCCTGACTTGTACACTAATCACTGTGAAGAGTAAACTATGGAAAACAACCCTCGAAGATGGGATTTGGTAAATGGATGCGTTTTGGGACTGAGTGAAACACTGAGCCCCTTGCCAGTGTGAAATGGGATGCTATTCATTGCATGTAGTGGCAGCACAAGTAATGAAATTAATCAACCTGTGAGTAGTTGTAATAATATTCCTACTAAGGTAATTATTGAAGGGGGAAAATGATGACTTTACTCAACTATTGTGGCAGTAAGGATGACTGGAAGGTCTTTGGTGTGGGATGACGGTGAGTCTTCAGAATACAGAGAAGCATTTATAAAATGAAAATGATGAGTTCAAGTCTTTAAACTCTCACCTCAAAATTAAAAAATGAATAACAGAACTTCTCTGACAGCCCTAAAAGATCTTTTTTTATAGCAAATTTTTCTTATTTTTTTCTTCATAGCAATATGGCCAATATTGCTGGAAAAGGAAACCTTAAATTTAATTGTGTGACTTGCAGAATTACAATGTCAGTTAATTCACAGCTTTTCCAAATGCATCGTGTGAAAGCTAAGGCATTCACTGGGCGGGAGCAGGATCCTGAACCATGGAATAAGCTCATTTGGTTGGACTCAGAGGAAGCTGAAAATTTAAGACCCTTGAGTCATGCTGAGCCTTTCTTGTCAGTGGAAATAGCTTAACCCGCATCTGAGGATAATAGTCTTCCAAAGCCTACAGTGACTTCACTTGGGGCATTTGGCATGCAAGGGGAAGCTCTGTCTTCTTAAGATTCTCCAAATATACCTGTTGCCTCTATACTCATGGATAATGTCATTGTGCTCTAGGGAAGAGATTACATATTTTGACCTAGGAAGAAATAGCATATACCAAGAGAACTGGCAGATTTATACTGAAAGAAACCTGGGCATATGTGTGGGAATAAACGTTAGCCCAAAAAGGACAGACTCCAACACCAAATCATCCAACTTCATTGATATGTGTTTACTTACCATTGATTCTACATTGAATGCCTTAATTCTTTCTGGAGAATTTATACTATCTTAATTTAGCTAAGCTGGAACTAAAATGATTAGAATTCATTTCCATGAATAGATCTGGGTTACTATGCACCACACAACATAAGCCACCTGACATTTGTAACGTGGATGTGGAGTAGCAGCCATATTCTTCTTGTGCTAGGAAGCTTGGTACACACCCCGGATGTGACTGAAGCACCCTCACCCCGTCTCTGATCTGCTGGGCCATCTGTTGGCATGCAGCAAAGGTCTGGCCATGACTCCTCTAGCGTCACCTCCTCCCTCAGCTCCTCTCAACTCTGGGCCAAGTGTGGCAGCTTTTAACATAGGGTGCCAGCTTTTCCTGTAGGCCACATGGTCCAAGTGGAAGCAGCAAAGTGGTGTGAGATTGTACTGCTTTTGTATGGCTGCTGTAACAAATTGCCACGAACTTAGTGACTTAAAGCAACTCAAATTTATTAACTCAAAAATCTGTAGGTCAGAAGTTTGACATAGTGTTGGCTGGACTGCAACCATAAGGTGAAGGTTCTATAATAAATCTCATATTCTCTATCACCTCTCCTGGTGCTCTTTCTTTTTATTGAACCCTGACTGATACACTAATGTATATGGAAATAATTCTTCAGCTCTCTGAGGCTCTGGAGAGAATCCATTTCCTTGCTCAGATTATTGGCACTGTTCATTTCCTAGCTGACGTAGTACTGAGGTCTTCACTGTTTTGCAGCTGCCCCCATTCTTTGGCCCTTGACACCCTCCCTCTACCTTTAAAGCTACACACAATAGGTTAAGCGCCTCTAACATCTCATCCCTCCTGCCTTCCCCTCATTATGCCTCCCTACCTTAATATCAGCTGATTAACAGCATTAATTCCATCTACAAACTTAAGTCTCTTTTGCCCTGTATTTTAATGTAAGTTCTAGGTGTTAGGATGTGGACAACATTGGGGGTACCGTTTTTATGCCCGCAACAGACACCAGCGTGGGCTTCAACTCATTCTCACAGATGCCAATCTTTTCTGCTCTCCTCTGCTTCAGTGTTCTCCCTCCCTTTCCAACTTTCTGCCCTACTGACTTCAGGTCTGGCACCAGATACAGGAGCAGCAGTCACGTGTAAACTGTTTAATTACATCTCACAATTGCATAAAGTCAAGGTTCTGTAATAAATCTCATATTCTGTACCACCTCTCCTGGTGTTCTTTCCTTTATTGAAGCCTGACTGAGACACTCATGTATATGGAAATAATTCTAGCCATTTACTCGGCTAGTTGACTAAACTTTAGACTCAACAACGGTCTACGCCAGAACTTTGCTGGCATAAAGTAGGCAAAAGAATTCAAAGGCTTAGGGAGATGGAAATTTTGGAGGAGATTCATTATATGCATAGAGAGCTTCCACTCCTCAGTTCCATCCTATAAGAAGGCCCACAGAATTCCCTAAGACTTTGGGAAATAAATTAGTGAGGGGAGCACCAGGCACTGCACTCTTGAGAAGGTCTCTGGTGTGTGTCCTCGGGTGGCCACGTCTAATAGTAGTGGATGCTGCCACTGAGATGGGGGCTCTGGTGTCAATCCCAGGGTGGCAGAGGTCAAGCTCTGAAAAACCAAAGATAAGGTAGATGTAGTCACAATAAAAAGGCAGCAGAAGTAGAGTGTAACCCAAGTGTTTTGATGTAAGGAATCACTGGAAGGAGCTTATTTGTCACAGTTACCCTAGGAGTGATATAGATGGGCAGCTTTCTAAAATATTTATTCTTACATGTAACAGGGAAGACTCCAGATGTAGTGACCAAATTCTGACTTGAGTCATACAGTGGAGAATTGTGGACTCTCACCCAATTTCCAGACTTCAGCCAGTTCACAAACTTCGAGCTTTCTCTTTGATGGAAAATCTCCTTACCCTTGGGGAAGGAACCCACAACACTGTCACGAGTCTATGCTACTCGGGTCTGTTAGTCACAGTGGGGGTTTACGGTGATCAAGGAACTAAATGGGGTCTTAGCCCAAGTATGAATCACACCAGACCCAGTCAATCCACAAAATTACTTTGTAGTTATTTCCCCAGTTTCTGAATTTATAATTGGAATAGAGATACTTGACAACTGGCAGGATTCCCACATCAGCTTTCTGACCCAGGAAGGGCCAAATCTAACCTCAAATTTCCCTTCTTTGCCAGGACAGTAAATCAAAAACAATACCACATCCCTGGAATAAATAGGAAAATTAGTGCTGCCAGCTGAGACTAGAAAGATGCAATGTAGTGACATCCATAACATCATTTTGCTTGTTTATCTTTTCTAGGAAGAAGGCAAAATGAATCTTAGATAATGTCTGTGGATTATTATAAACTTAATTAGGTAGTAACCACAGTTGCAAGTATAATCCAGATCTAATGTCTTTACTGGAGCAAGTCAGTACGGTCTCGGGCCCCTGGTATGAAGCAGTTGCTTAGGAAACGCTCTTTTCTTCATGCCTGTGTGCAAGAACCTCACAAGGCTGTGATTTTTTACTTGGCATGGCCAATAGTATACCTTCACCGTCTTATCTCAAGGCTTCTCAGCTTTGTTACTCTACCATGACTCAGTCTCCCAAAATCTTCATCATCTTTACCTTCCACCCAACATCCCACTGCCCAGTTCCATGATAAAGTCTTCTGATTACATCTGATAGAAGAAAGTAGAAGTACTTTAGATGCCTTAGTAAGACCTGTGCAATAAAGAGGATGGGAGAGATCAAGGCCAAGAAAATTAAGTAGCTCTCAGTGTGAAGTTTGTGGGAGTCTAAGAGTTTGAAACTTGTCGAGATAGCCTCTCCAAGGTGAGAAACAATTTGCTGTACCTTATACATCTACCACCAAAAATGAGGCACAGTATTTGGTTGGATTTTTTTTGAATTTTTGAGTCAGCATGTACCATATTTAAGTGTGCTGTTTTGACTTATTTACTAAGTAATCCATATATTGGCAGTTCTCAGTAGAGACCAGAGCAAAACAAGCCGCTACAGCAAGTCCAGACCGAGTGCAAGCTGCTCCTCCACGTGGGCCTTATAGTTCAGCACTTCTAAAATCTGGAGTCTCTCAGAAATGTCTGAGGCGTGTTTGAGGCAAAGAAAGACTCTGTATGGAGCCTCTGGCGGACACTAAGAGGAGAATCACATTCACAAATACCTGGGTTGGGGGGCAAGTCCAGGCTCTCTTCTACAGGCAAGACTTTTGAAAAGCAGCTCCTGACCTGTAAACGAAGACCTTTTGAGTCTATACATAGAATCATGGGATGTCCAGTGACCCTGTGGCCTGAGCTTCTCATTATTCATAATGTTCATTATGAACTGGGTGTTTTTTTTTTAACTAGTATCCGCTAAGAAG
Source organism: Phataginus tricuspis (assembly GCA_029783875.1). NCBI lineage: Eukaryota > Metazoa > Chordata > Mammalia > Pholidota > Manidae > Phataginus > Phataginus tricuspis. The sequence goes on from JAQQAC010013566.1 coordinate 20,328,105, forward strand.
AGCCTCCTCTCCAGAGATTTGAGTTTCAGATCCCCGGGGTCTCTTCTTCTAAGTTTCTAAGTTTTAGTAATTCCAACCTCTTTCCTTCTTCAGCCTCAAGAAAGGCAACTACTTTCTGAAGATGTTCTCTCAGTGTTATCGTACGGTGCTTGTTCGTTAGCTTGTCTGACCCTTTTTGTAACCTAGTTGACAATTTATATATAGTTAAAAATTCCTCATACTAAAATGCCACTTTAGATAACTGGTTTTTATATTTGTTTCTTGACTGACCCATCAAACACTACCTTGAAAAATTCACTTTGTGTTTATAATATACAATAAACAGCAAAACCAACATAAGCAAGAACATCCAGAACACTGTCTCTAACTGTTAACAAGAATGCTCCGCCTCTACTTTTTGCACATATTTTTATGATACCAAAGGTATATTTTTTTACAGTTTCCATTCTGCTCCCAAAGCCTTTTGCTGGTGGTTTTGTGCATATCACAAGCCATGGCTGTTACCCAATTGGTTCTTATACCAAGTGACCAGCAGGGGCAGCAGTGATACTTTCCCCACTACCACTTGAGATACAAGCAAATTAACCTTCCCTACTTGCTCATGATCTAACGCATTTCATTTTATTGGTAAGTGCCTCACATGCTGACCTTGAGAGGAAAATGTTAGTTTCCTTGAGTTCTGGGAAAGGTTAAAAAGGAAAGGTAGGTTATCACCAGTTGTCTTTAGTTACCACATATAAGGCAGAACTGTATTCTCCATGCTCATGTCTCACACACCACTAGAGGAGAGAAGTGGAGGCTACAGGTACAAAGGGCAGGTCTACCACACCCATTCCAGATTATTTTAATAAAATTATTTTTATTAAAATTTAACTTTGGAATAGTCACTAAACCAGATGGGACCCAAAGACAAAATATAAGCCAAGAGCGTAGCAGGCAAATCAGGACATACAAGTAATACACACACACACACACACACACACACACACACATTCTCTCTCTCTCTCATTCTCACCTCTACCTATTCAGTAATCTAGATCATTACTGTAAATATGAGAATGAAAATAGTGAAGGGATAACCATAAAGTGACTGACTTTTACCCAAAAGGAGCTAAGAAAAATCCAAAGTGACAAATGTGGACTTAATTACCAAAAGTAAATTTTGTGCTATACCAGAAACGAATTCTTCTGAATGAATGTAAAATCAGAAATAGAGAAAATAAGAAAGTTTCAGTTTGGCAAATTTTATTTTTATGACTGTAAAATTTATTTCTGCCATTAACTCTAGAATAATGAGACATCTGTAAATCTTTTCTTGCATGATCTTTTTTCTACCTCTTTCTCCACCATTGTTTTAAGTCTGTATTATCCACCCTGACTGAACTTTTGATATTTCCTAGACCATATCAACTTTTTTCCCTCCTCAAGGTATTTGCTGTTGCTAGTCCCTTTGCCTGGAACTTCCTGGCATTTTGCCTGGCATTTCCTCACTTTTCAGGTATTTTGAATTGAACTTCCAAAGACAGGCCTTTCATAATTACTCTATCTAAATTAGCCTTTACATTATTTTTCTTTTTCAAATAACTCCATTACTTACTCTGTGGTCTTCATCTTAATCTGTAATTATTTTGTTTATGTGTTCACTGCTTTACCATCTCTCTACCACTTGTGCATATGCTCCATGGAGGTGAGGGATGCTGTAAGAACCATGTTTTTCTTATGCATTGCCATATCTCCAGTATAGAGTGAAGGGCCAGCACAGAGCAGGTTCTAAATAAATGTAGATTGATTGCATGAGTGAATGAATAAATGCCTATAAGATATCATTAAAAGAACTGATTTTTTCTCTTTCTCTTCTTCAGCAAAAGCTGCAGGAGATATTATAGCCCAATAAGAAAGAACTTTCTGGTTCTATCAGTATCAATATATCTAAGCCAGATAAATTTCCTAGGACCTCCAATTGCCTATGTCCCATAGGTGCCTCAAAATCAATGAATATAAACACACATATTATCATGTCTCTAAATCTGTTTCTCTATTTTAAGTCATGGTGGATAGCACCATTCAAACATAGCTAAGTCTGACCAATTCTTGCTCACTAATATCTGTTGTATTTGTCTATCTCCTCTCTTTCCTATTACTCCTAGTTTGTTTGGCTTCTCCTAATCTGCAATGAATCCCTTATTAGTTTTCTAGCTTTATTTGCTTCCAGCTTTATTTCCTTTCTGATTATTCCCCACAGTGTTCTTCAAGACAAATCTTTCTAATAAAGCACAAAGCTTATAAGCTTAAACCTTTACCATTTCCAAGAGGAAAAAAGTTCAAATTCTTTAGCTTGGTATAAAGAACTACCATAATTTGATGTTTGCTCACCTTCCTGGCTTTAATTCTCAATGCTTCCACCTCTGTCTAGCCTCAATCTTACTTTTATCTACAAAACTACTTACAGTTCTCTGATCATGTTATATTCTTTTATGTTCATGCCTTTACTTATCCTCTTCTTTATGGCAAGAATACTCCTTTTCTGCCTGATCATAACACCTATTTGTCTTTAAATATTTGACTCAAATAACAAGAATAATAACAAAAACAAGTTTTTGATCCTCCATGGAGAAATTGACTACAGTTATGTCATTGGTGTTGTTTAAGAATTAATGTGAAAAGAACTGAGGAGATGATTGAGCCAGTTGGTACTTCAAGTCTGTTTATTGTCTTAGATTCTGGGGAATTGAACATCAGCATATTACCTCAGAATCACAATTAAAATAGAGAGTACATATGGACTGGACCTGCAGAAAAACCTCTTTTAAATGTTTTAGGATGGTTGGCAACACTAACATAGATGACCAATTCATTGCTCAATTCTATTAAAAATAGAAGTAAAGTTAACCTTAAATAAAAAAAGAAATCTCCAGATGCCAGAAAAAATAATAAATCCAAATGAGGGTTTCAGCCACAGATATGGGCCCTAGACATTGGACACTGGGAATTTTAACAACCTTAGGGAAAAGTAGATAGAGTCTCAAGTCCAAGAAAGATAGAAAATTAGAATTAAGCCACCTGCAAAAAACCAAAAGATACTCAGAATGTGAAGGGGGAAGTAGAAAAGCTTGTCCATTTCCCAGGAAGTTAACAATAAAGTCATCCATCTGGGACTATGAATAAGAAAAAAGTGGTACCTACAAGAAACAAAAAAGCAGCACTTAGCAAAGTATAGGGGTATGGTTCACTACTACCCTAATTGTGTAGACCTCAAAATAAGAATTTAATATTGATATATTTTAAAAGAAATAATATAAAATTCGATATATAATAAGTTAATGAAAACATGAAATCATCAAGCCCCAGAAATTGGGACCAATTTCTAAAGACATTCACACAACTCAAAGTATAGTATCATGGATTTATGAGAGAAAAAAAGAGAGAGAAAGCACTAGTTCACAATAAAAATATATAAGAGATTACTGAGGAATAATTAGCATATTCAATAGACAAGAAAATTAGTTCTCCAAGAACTAGTGGTAGTAGACTAATCTGAAAAGAGTAATAAAATAAATATTTTTAAGTAATGATCAAGGTAAAAAAAAAATAGAACCTATGATTAAAAAACAGGTCTGTATGAAAAATGAACAGGTAAATTTTAAATAGATACAAACTAAACATTTAAAAAAACTTGTAAAGGTATATAGTCATTTAAGTTAAGAGTAAAAAAAGTAGATAGACATAGGCAAAGAGAGAATTAGTGAATTAGAAGATAGGTCTTAGGAAATTACCCAGAAAAAATAGCAAAGAGAAACAAAAAGATGGAAAATAAAAAAGGGAAGCTAATAAACATGAAGAACAAAATGATAAAATCCAATATATGCTAAAGAAGAATTCCAGAAGGGCCAAGAATATATAGAATTTGGGGAAAGCAATATCCAAAGAGGTAACAGAGAAGCATGATTCAGAGTTGAAAAATAAAATCAAAGAGAAAAGGTAAATTATCTATAAAGAAAGTGTCCTTTTGATTGACAGCAGACTTTATATCAAGGAAGACAAGGTAATCATATCAATTAAGGGTTTAAACCCAAAGAAATTATCACTCAAAAATGTGGGTGAAATAGACATTTTTAGATAAGCACTAAGAATATTTATCACCCACAGACCCTCACTAAAACAGTAACAAACAAACACTAAGAAATATATTTCACTGTTGAACCACTGGGTTGTATAATTGAAACCAATATAAGAGTGTACATCAATAATAATTCAATAAAAAAAGAAATGTATTTCAGAACAAGAAAGATGGATCTCAGAAAGGAATGGAATGCAGACGCAATTAAGTAATGTCAAGTATATAAGTTAAAATTTTAATAGTAACCATTAAAAAGTGTCAAATGTTTGACTTAAATGTTTCTGTAAACATTTCTAAAGGTAGGATGGAGTGTGTGAAATAGCAGCAGAAATATACCTGGACTGAGTTATTAGCTCTGGAACTTTAGATATTAATTACCTTTTCTGCAAAATAAGAAGATTTTGCTAGATTTTGAATTAGTTGTCCTGAGGCTTATGTAGTATGATATTATTATTTATGGTGTCTGAAATTATTAAACAAGGATTTATGCTTGGGGGAAAAGAATACTTTGGATGCTCAGAATTTTAAATGATCTTAAAGGTTATCTAGTATAAACTATGTTTGATATTTTAATCTCCTCATTTGGAGAAAATGCCGATTAAGCTTGAATTGTTTACTTGCCACAGCCTATATTTTCATTTTATTCTTAACCCACTCTTAATTGTTAGTTCTTAGGGAAGTGGTGGGCATGAAGGGAATCACTGTGAGGACTTTCCCCTAAGTAAAAGAAGCAGATTTCCTTCTGAAAGTTAAATGAGGAAATCTCCTGCAAGTAGATCAGGGTATAGGTTGGGAAAGTCACTTTAAGAGTACAATAAATAGCTCTCATATTGGTGAGATGTTACTGTAACCAAATTGAATCTATTAATATTGTTAAATCTTTTTAAAGTATGATGTTTCTGATGGAAGACGATTGTCCATCCTCAAAAGCCCAATGAAAGGAAAGTCTCAAAGGCACATATTGTTATCTAGTGCCTTCTGAGAAAAATCTGCAAACCTCCAGGAGGTATTAATTAGTGCTGCAGTCTGAGGTAAAACTTAATTCTCTAAGACCTGAGAGAAACAGACCTAGGACAGGTGAGTTTTAATAGTGACAAGGAATTTAGAAAAGGTTAGGCATAAGGGAGGCTACAAAAGTCAGCCGAGAGCCATGGTAGGGAAGGAGACAGCAGTGTCTATTTTGAACAGACTTTATTCAAGGATGGGCTGTCCTGCATATAGGAGAGATCCCAGTGGTTCTCTCCAAGCTTTACTCATCCATATGTGTTCAAACATTAATCATACTCTGAGAGAATTGCCTCATACCTTCATTTAACAAATTTGGATCTTTTCTAACCCTTCTCATGAGGTAGAAGAAGCATAAATAATTTTAATAAAGCTGTCACTTTCCCATATCACATAACCATCTGGGCAAACATTTATCAGCACTGCTCCCAGTATGAAATCAATGGGCTGTGTTTGAGGACATTAATTGGTTTTTCATCTGGTATTTCCCTCTGACAATGAGATTATTCCTTCCAACACTTTAATATATATTGAATTGAACTGATTCTCACTCACAGCTAAGGTTGTAAAAGAAAATCAGGTATCTTGTCAGATCTTTGCTCAGCCAAGGGAAAGGTGGCATGTGCACTGTAAAAGGAATCTATTCTGGGACAGATAGAATCATTTAGGAGAAAATTCAAGTGAAGAAATATATGACAAACATCCAGAAAAACAAAAAGAAACGATTTACTTTCCTAAAATTATTCTGTGAAAAAAACCTACAAACTGGTTTAAAGCTGGATTTGATTTGCCACGGAATTACAAATTTAACTTGTTCTTGATTGAATCAGTGGTTGAAAATGTCTAAGGCAAAGGCTTTGTGTATTTTCTAAAGAAATCAACCTTGAAAATTTGTTGTGAACTTGGTAAAACCCTGGTGGTTTTGTTATAAGCTTTTAACCAAAGCAACCATAGGCTGCCTAAAATATGCATAGGCTATTCCTTCTAATCCAGTTTTCGTACTTGAGGATACTGGTGGTTTGGAGTTTCAAAGTTCTTTTGCCCACCCTTGTCTGTATATGAACAATGAAAAATGTCTATCAGTACTTTGAGATTCTGTTCCACTATTTTTCTTAAGTCTGCCATATCTAGACAGTCTTCCAGAGTGAGATCACCCAACTGCATCTAGTTATGTTATTATTTGCCCTGGGTTATAGCCTGCTCCTGGCTTAATTTACAACTAGGGAAGAATCTAGGTCCCAGAAAGACCTGTCTCTTAAACTCCTTTTCCTCTATTATATTATAGTAAATGGAATGTGACTTAAGAAGACAAGAGTAGTATTACTACTTCAGATACATTTACTGTAGCCATAATGAACATTTCACTTCAAAAAAATTAAATGCAGGGTTATCATCAATACTATTAAAAGGATTCCCAGCTGAAAGCTGACATAATAGGCAGTGCATAAAATAAAGAAAACATGTCATTCCTGTCCTCATGGACTTACATAATATGCAAAAGACTGGTGACATACACATTTCAGAGATATTTCATATTTTGAGGAATTCTTTCTTAAACCTTTGAAACAGTGTTCAAGACTGAAATGAATTTTAAATGCCATTATTTGCAGCACTTCACATAAAAGCGTCATTGTCCTTTGGGAAAGGTCCATGGGGAGTGCATTTCTTTGATGCTTTCCCGTTGATCTGCTTTCTCCTTAAATCATAGTCTCTTGTGTGAGAGAGAATGATAGCCCTTTGGATAAAGTATCATTTTTCAACCACTGAATAAAGTGATATCTGGTCGAGAGTTTGGGTGGCGGATTCTCTTTCCTAAGACATGATATAAAAATGTATGGAGAATGATAACGATTTTATTTTTGCAGGTGAAGGGAGTTTTTTTCAACAGCTGAAAAATGATGCCATGACTAATATGACATCATTTGGTTCTCCACAAAGTCAGCTCTTCTACAAACTTAAGAGGAGGCAGCTGTGAAAGAGGCAAAACTCTTTCCAACTATTAATACTAAGCATATTTTTTCCTGTGAAAAGGACCTATAATTCAGAGGGTTAGGAGAGGGTATGTAGGACTGGTAATATCTGAGGACTTCTTGCTAAGTTAATAGCTGAGGTCTCAATAAATTGAACATGAGTGTAAAGGATTCATTGATTTCTAGCATTTGCACGCACTGATGCCAACAGCTGACAGGGGTCTCTAGAGGCATCTGCTCCGTGCCAGCCCCGGCAAACACCAAAGCTAATGATTCCTCAGAGGGTGCCATTTCCCAGAGCAGACACTGTTTCTTATGCTCAGTTTTTCTTCCCAACTATTTAATTTATAAAAATGAGTACTTTTACTCGACACTACTTATATTAAAAGAAGGAATTTAGCCATGATTTAGGAGTAAGGCAAGGGCACTTCTACCCACAGGCAGATCCCTGGGCTCCTCAGGATATATGCAAACTAGAAGGGAACATGTACCTCAATCATGACATGAGCTGATAGCTTCTGGTAGCCAGAGCTCCCTCTGCTTTCAGTTACCACAGCCTTCCCAGGAAGCTGGGAATCACTTTACCCTGAGGAATGTTTGAGTGTTCCTTCTCATTAATTTACTGTGGTCCTTGGACCTGAGCTGAGACCTCTATCCCAACTCAGTTAGCACCTCGACAGAGGGTGGGCTGGTGATTAAAACTCCAACCTGGCCACTTAGCAGCTCTGGTAAAAGGTTTGGTGGGGAAGAAGGACGAAATTAATGACTAAAACAAAGCTTGAGAATTCACAAAGGACCTCCATTAGTCATGCTCGCCCTGCCCCAATCACTGTGGATAAGTGACCATTGGCTGGAGTCACACCACTTCTGGGGTCTGAGGGAGACCAGAACGTCAGGGGTCAGAGGGGCTGCGTACCGTGCTTTTCTCATGCCTATCAAATTTCCCTAACGATCCATTTCCACCCCCTTGGTATTTCAGAACAGGAATGTCTTCTTATGCATGTTTTCTAAAAGAGGTGTGAATGCTAGAATTTCACTTTTCCCTTCATAGGAAAGTTCACCTAGGAAAGTTCATAGGAAGGTCTCAGGACAGGTCTGGTCTTACTGTTCCTTGCTGAGCAACTGGCAGTTTGTGTTTCCCACTTAATTCAAAGCAGTTTTGGCATGAGATTTTAGCCTGGGAGGAGGCTAGGTCTGGTGGAATAAATGAGTCTGAGCTGAGAATACCACCGAAATAGGCTGAGACAGGAGTGTAGGACCAGAAGCACCAACAGGGGCACACTTTCAGGAGAAAGAGAAAAGGATGAGGGGTCCTAGGAGTGAGAGAGGAGGTGAGGAGGTGAGGAGGACTTCGGGCAGCCTGCTCTGAACATTTCAACATAATTCTCTCTGAATGGCTTTGGTAGGGTACAGTAGCCACCCTGGATCCGTGGTTTTGCTATCCTCAGTGTGAGTTATCCACTGCCAGCCATGGTCCAGCACCAGGTGATCCTCCTTCTGACATATCTCCAGGCCAATAAAACCCTAACGCTACATCACCATGCCTGTGTCACTCACCTCACTGCATCTCACAGGCATTTGTATCATCTCATCATCATGAGAAGGCTGAGTCCCATACCATATTTTGAGAGAGAGAGAGACCCCATTCACATAACTTCTACTGAACTATATGCTTATAATTTTCCCCCCAAATGCTTTACATGTATTAGCTCATTTCCTCCTTACAACACCCCTATGAGAGGGTACTAGGGTTACAATTTTTTTTATGACTTATTTTGGTATCATTAATCTACAATTACATGTGCAATATTATGGTGATTAAACTCCCCCTTCATCAGGTCCCCCCCACCAACCCCATTACAGTCACTGTCCATCAGCGTAGTGAGATTGTATAGAATCACGACTTGTCTTCTCTGAGTTGTACAGTCCACCCCATGCCACCCCAACATTGTGTCTGCTAATCGTAATGCCCCTTTACCCTCTTATCCCTCCCTTCCCACCCACCTTCCCCAGTCCCTTTCCCTTTGGTAACTATTAGTCCGTTCTTGGGTTCTGTGAGTCTGCTGCTGTTTTCTTCCTTCAGTTTTTTTTTTTTTTCCTTGTTCTTATACTCCACATATGAGTGAAATCATTTGATACTTGTCTTTTTCAGCTTGGCTTACTTCACTGAGCATAATACCCTATAGCTCCATCCATGTTGTTGCAAATGGTAGAATTTGTTTTCTTCTTATGGCTGAATAATATTTCATTGTGTATATGTACCACTTCTTCTTTATCCATTCATCTATTGATAGACACTTAGGTTGCTTCCATGTCTTGGCTATTATAAATAGTGCTGCAATAAACATATGGGTGCATCTGTCTTTTTGAAACTGGGCTGCTGCGTTCTTAGGGTAAATTCCTAGGAGTGGGATTCCTGGGTCAAATGGTATTTCTATTTTGAGTTTTTTGAGGAACCTCCATACTGCTTTCCACAATGGTTGAACTAAATTGCATTCCCACCAGCAGGGTAGGAGGGTTCCCTTCTCTCCATATCCTCACCAACATTTGTTGTTGTTTGTGTTTTGGATGTTGGCCATCCTCAGAGGTGATATCTCATTGTGGTTTTAATCTGCATTTCTCTGATGATTAGCGATGTGGAGCATCTTTTCATGTGCCTGTTGGCCATCTGAATTTCTTCTTTAGAGAAGTGTCTATTCATGTCCTCTGCCCATTTCTTAATTGGATTATTTGCTTTTTGTTTGTTAAGGTGCATGAGTTCTTTGTATATTTTGGATGTCAACCCCTTATCAGATAAGTCATTTATGAATATATTCTCCCATACTGTAGGATGTCTTTTTGTTCTACTGATGGTGTCCTTTGCTGTACAGAAACTTTTCAGCTTGATATAGTCCCACTTGTTCATTTTTGCTTTTGTTTCCCTTGCCCGGGGAGATATGTTCATGAAGAAGTCGCTCATGTTTATGTCCAAGAGATTTTTGCCTATGTTTTTTTCTAAGAGTTTTATGGTTTCATGACTTACATTCAGGTCTTTCATCCACCTTGAGTTTACCTTTGTGTATAGGGTTAGACAGTAGTCCAATTTCATTCTCTTACATGTAGCTGTCCAGTTTTTCCAACACCAGCTGTTGAAGAGGCCGTCATCTCCCCATTGTATATCCAAGGCTCCTTTATCAAATATTAATTGACTGTATATGTTTGGGTTAATGTTTGGATTTTCTATTCTGTACCACTGGTCTGTGGGTCTGTTCTTGTGCCAGTACCAAATTGCCTTGATTGCTGTGGCTTTGTAGTAGAGCATGAAGTCAGGGAGCGTAATTCCCCTTTTTATTCCTCCTTCTCAGGATTGCTTTGGCTATTCGAGGTCTTTTCTGGTTCCATATGAATTTTAGAATTATTTGTTCGAGTTCATTGAAGAAAGCTGTTGGTAGTTTGATAGGGATTGCATTGAATCTGTAGATTGCTTTAGGTAGTATAGCCATTTTGACAATATTTATTCTTCTTAGCCAAGAGCATGGGATGCATTTCCATTTGTTAGTGTCCTCTTAATTTCTCTTAGGAGTGTCTTGTAGTTTTCAGAGTACAGGTCTTTCACTTCCTTTGTTAGGTTTATTCCTAGGTATTTTATTCTTTTTGATGCAATTGTGAATGGAATTTTTTTTCTGATATCTCTTTCTGTTACTTCATCGTTAGTGTATAGGAAAGCAACAGATTTCTGTGTATTAATTTCGTATCCTGCAACTTTGCTGAATTCAGATATTAGTTCTAGTAGTTTTGGAGTGGAGTCTTTAGGGTTTTTTTATGTACAATATCATGTCATCTGCAAATAGTGACAATTCGACTTCTTCTTTACCAATCTGGATGCCTTGTATGTCTTTTTTTTGTCTGATTGCTGTGGTTAGGACCTCCAGTACTATGTTGAATAACAGTGGAGAGAGTGGGCATCCCTGTCTTGTTCCCGATCTTAGATGAAAAGCTTTCAGCTTCTCGCTGTTAAGTAGGATGTTAACTGTGGGTTTCTCATATATAGCCTTTATGATGTTTAGGTACTTGCCATCTATACCCATTTTGTTGAGAGTTTTAATCATGAATGGATGCTGAATTTTGTCAAATGCTTTTCAGCATCTCTGGAGATGATCATGTGGTTTTTGTTCTTCTTTTTGTTGATGTGGTGGATGATGTTGATGGATTTTCGAATGTTGTACCATCCTTGCATCCCTGGGATGAATCTCACTTGATCATGGTATATGATCCTCTTGATGTATTTTTTAATTTGATTTGCTAATATTTTGTTGAGTATTTTTGCATCTACGTTCATCAGGGATATTGGTCTGTAATTTTCTTTTTTGGTGAGGTCTTTGCCCGGTTTTGGTATTAGAGTGATGCTGGCCTCATAGAATGAGATTGGAAGTATTCCCATCTCTTCTATTTTTTGGAAAACTTTAAGGAGAGTAGGTGTTATTTCTTCTCTATATGTCTGGTAGAATTCAGAGGTGAATCCATCTGGTCCAGGGGTTTTGTTCTTGGGTAGTTTTTTGATTACCGATTCAATTTCGTTGCTGGTGATTGGTCTGTTTAGTTTTTCTGTTTCTTGTTTGGTCAGTCTTGGAAGGTTGTATTTTTCTAAGAAGTTGTCCATTTCTTCTAGGTTTTCCAGCTTGTTAGCATATAGATTCTCATAATATTCTCTTATAATTCTTTGTATTTCTGTGGGGTCCATTATTTTTCCTTTCTCATTTCTGATTCTTTTTATGTGTGTAGATTCTTTTTCTCTTAATGAGTCTGGTTAGGGGGTTATCTATTTTGTTTATTTTTTCAAAGAACCAGCTCTTGGTTTCATTGATTTTTTTCTATTGTTTTATTCTTCTCAATTTTATTTATTTCTTCTCTGATCTTTATTATGTCCCTCCTTCTGGTGACTTTGGGCCTCATTTGTTCTTCTTTTTCCAATTTCAGTAATTGTGTCTTTAGACTGTTCATTTGGGAATGTTCTTCCTTCTTTAAATAGGCCTGGATTGCAATATACTTTCCTCTTAGAACTGCCTTTGCTGCGTCCCACAGAAGTTATGGCTTTGTGTTGTTGTTGTCATTAGTCTCCATATATTCTTTGATTTCTGTTTTGATTTGGTTGTTAACCCATTGATTAATTAGGAGAATATTGTTAAGTCTCCATGTATTTGTGAGCGTTTTTGATTTCTTTCTAAAATTTATTTCTAGTTTTATACCTTTGTGATCTCAGAAGTTGGTTGGTAGGATTTCATTCTTTTTGAATTTACTGAGGTTCTTTTTGTGGCCTAGTATGTGGTCTATTCTGGAAAATGTTCCATGTGCACTTGAGAAGAATGTGTATCCTGCTGCTTTTGGGTGCAGAGTTCAGTAGATGTCTGTTAGTCCATCTGTTCTAGTGTGTGGTTCAGTGCCTCTGTGTCATTACTTATTCTCTGTCTGGTTGATCTGTCCTTTGAACTGAGTGGTGTGTGTTAAAGTCTCTTAAAATGAATGCATTGTTGTCTGTTTCCGCCTTTAATTCTGTTAGTATTTGTTTCACATATGTTGATGCTCCTGTGTTGGGTGCATATATATTTATAATGGTTATATCTTCTTGTTGGACTGACCCCTGTATCATCATGTAATGTCCTTCTTTATCTCTTGCTACTTTCTTTGTTTTGAAGTCTATTTTGTCTGATACAAGTACTGCAACACGTACTTTTTTCTCTTTGTTGTTTGCATGAAATATCTTTTTCCATCCCTTCACTTTTAGTCTGTGTATATCTTTGGGTTTGAGGTGAGTCTCTTGTAAGCAGCATATAGATGGGTCTTGCTTTTTTATCCACTCTGTTACTCTGTGTCTTTTGATTGGTGCATTCAGTCCATTTACATTTAGGGTAATTATTGATAGATATGTACTTATTGCCATTGCTGGGTTTAGATTCGTGGTTACCAAAGGTTCAAGGGTTGCTTCTTTACTATCTAACAATCTAACTTAACTTTCTTGTTAAGTTATTGTGAACACCATCTGATGTTTCTTTATCTTTCCCTTCTTATTCTTCCTCCTCCATTCTTTATATATTAGGTGTTTTATTCTTTGCCTTTATTTAGTATTTGGATGGTCTGCTTTCTTTGCTGTGATTTTATTTTCTCTGGTGACATCTTTTTAGCCTTAGGGGTGCTTCCCTCTAGAGAAGTCCATTTAAGATATCCTGTAGTGGTGGTTTATGAGAGGCAAACTCTCTCAACTTTCGTTTTGTCTGGAAATTGTTTAATCCCTCCATCATATTTAAATGATAATCGTGCTGGATACAATATTCTTGGTTTGATGCCCTTCTGTTTCATTACATTAAATATATCATGCCATTCTTTTCTGGCCTGTAAGGTTTCTGTTGAGAAGTCTGATGACAGTCTGATGGGTTTTCCTTTGTAGGTGATCTTTTTTCTCTCTCCAGCTGCCTTTAATACTCTGTCTTTATCTTTGATCTTTGCCATTTTAATTATTATGTGTCTTGGTGTTGTCTTCCTTGGGTCCCTTGTGTTGGGAGATCTGTGGTCTTCCATGGACTGCGAGACTATTTCCTTCCCCAGCGTGGGAAAGTTTTCAGCAATTATTTCTTCAAAGACACTTTCTATCCCTTTTTCTCTCTCTTCTTCCTCTGGTACTCCTATAATGCGAATATTGTTCCGTTTGGATTAGTCACACAGTTCTCTTAATATTCTTTCATTCCTAGAGATCCTTTTATCTCTCTCTTTCTCAGCTTTTCTGTATTCCTGTTCTCTGATTTCTATTCCAATAACAGTCTCTTGCATCTCATCCAGTCTGCTATTAAGCCCGTCGATGGCTTGTCTGATTTCTGCGTTGTCTTTCCTCACTTTCCTCACTTTCCTCACTTCCTCCCTCAGCTCTTGCACATTTCTCTGTAAATTCGTCAGCATGGTTATGACTTTTATTCTGAATTCTTTTTCAGGAAGACTGTGCATGTCCATCCCTTCAGGTTCCCTCTCTGGGTTGTCTGGGTCTGGAGCTTTGTCTGTAATATTCCTCTGTCTTTTCATGGCTATAGAATTGGTTGCTGGTAGTTGCCACGTATGTCAGCTGGGCTCTTTATGACCACCTCGCAGGGTGCTGAGTCCTCTCAGGTGTAGCTGCACGCTGTGCACTTTCCTGTGTATTCTGGTCTCTCTTTTAAGAATAGTTGTATTTGCTGTATTTTAATAGATAAATATAGTGTTTGGAGGAGATTTCTGCCACCCTGCTCACGTCACCATCTTCCCAGAAATCGGTTATAATTATTTTATTTATTATGAGTTATCATTGTTAATCTCTTGCTGTGCCTAATCTTTATCATAGGTATGCATGTATAGGAAAATATATAGTACACATAGGGTTTCTGATTAGTCACTCTTTCAGGCTTCCATTGGGGGTCTTGGAGTGTTTTCTCCACAGATAAGAGGATACTACTGCTGTGACTGCAAATGATTCTTTAAAATTTCAAACTACAGCTCACTTGTCTGCACCAGTTAGGTTAAATCCAACATGTGCCTATCCCAAGAAGGATGCTAAGCAGATCACATCAATTCTCTTGACAACAGACCACCACATTAGATGAAATTTCCAAAGTCCACAGAGAGATATCCATGTTCAGATGCCCCTTGGGCTAACTGCCCTCTGGAACCTCAAGGAGCAGAGGGATATCACCTTTCAGTGAGAAGGTTTGGGCTGCAAACTTGTTGCTTGAGTGTGGCAGTCAAATAACAAATGTAGGGTGGTAATGCAGCAATAGACTGAACACTCAGAGGTAGAAAGGAAGTCCCAGGAGAGTTCACAACTCCTTAAGACCCTCATTCTGTTACTTTAAGACTTATGAACCTGCTTGAGAAAGTCTCTTAAGAACCAGATGAAACCTGAAACCTGACATCACAGGCAACCACATTTTATTTTGTCTACCATGAATGAGGCACAGCTAGATGCTTCACATGCTGGTATTCCAAAGATAGTTATGGCCCTCAAGAAAGTCACAATCAAGTACAAGAAAAGACATATTCATAAATTATATATATGTATATATATTTCATATCTGATATATATGCTATGTATACATAGAGATATACATTCATGAACATGGCTGTATGTACATATATATGTGTATATATATGTGTGGTGGCATTTGAGCTTGATTTTGAAGGATGACTAGACTGAGGTAAATGAAGAGGAATTGGGGAAGGATTTACATCAGTGAGCAGATTGTGAGCAAAAGTAGATAGGAGGCAGGGTATGAAGGGAGAATTAGTACAGCTATTATATGTAACTATTGTATAAATATATATTTGCCTAAGACTGTGATGGATAAGAGTGGAGCTTGAGGTGGGCACTGAGTATCAAATACATGTTTTGAGATATATCCTTGGGCCTGGCCATGGTGAGCTGCTGGAAGGACAGCTATGAACCATTATGGGTTCTGTAGGCAAGGGTGACCCAGGATTGCATAGAGTAAAACATTTCCTTATTGCTGGAGCATAGTCTCTCTAGATGATAGCATTCCTGGGACAGTAACCAGCATTCTTCAAAGGAATTACACTGCCACAAACAGACCCATCTGGTGGGGTTAGCATCTCAGAACAATTATTTCACCGTGTAGGAAACATGGGGTTTTTTTGGGTATAATAATTGTGGTAGACAATACATATGATATGAGCTAGTATAGCCCAACAGCTGTTGCTTATCAGTCACAGGTCAGAAAAGAAGACAGATATCTGGAGGGTGACCTTCTTGAATGAGTGTGTTTGGGAATTCCCTCAGGGGTTCACGATGTGCCATTGCTTGGCAACCACCATGAACAGTGTAGCATTACTGTAAAGCTCTGACAGGAGCTGGAGAAACTACAGTAGCCAGGTGGAGGAGTGTGATGAATGGGAATTGATTTCCTGGAAAACGAATAGGAGGATGGTGAGGAAAAGGCGAAGGAAAACAGGGAGACCAAAATTACTACCTTCTAAAGCATCATTACACACAAAACTCTCCAAATTTAGGTAGGAGAAGAAATAAGAGACAAAAACTGCAGGCAAAACAGGAAGACAAACCTACATGTAAGTTCAGACTGAGCTGGAGCTGTGAAGATCTCTGTCGCAGCTACAGCTTCCACCTGAATGAGATGGGATCAGCTCAGGGAGCTGTTGGCAGTCTATCTCTATTCTACATAAAAGGGGATAAAATATCTTTAGTCCCAAACTCCATGGGCCATGTTAAACAGTCTCATGCCATACCTTGACCTTGACCTTGGCCAGAGCCTGGGGAGGCACCTCGTTCTCACATGGCACGAACAAAGTCTTTAATGACCACAAAGTAAAGGGACACTTCTTCACCTAATCACCTACAGACATCAATGCATCTAAAATTATACATTAATCCCATTTATGCAAATATTTTTTGATTTTACTCTAAATTCTAAACACTTGTGTATATATACAAATTAAATTAGCAAGGTAACTCACATTACAGAAAGGATTTGTCACCACAAAAGATATCATTAATACTCTATCAAAATTTCAAATATCTTACTTGTACTTCACTCTTCAGTTAACACATTTATTAGGAAAATAATGGAGATTTGACTTATGTTCCATTTTTCTAAGCAGAAACAATTTTATAAGGCATTCATTTATACACAAAAATTTCAGAATTAATGCATATGTGTTACTTCCATAATTATACATTTATCTTTTGTTTTGAAGGGTTTTTAATCTACTTTTTAATCCTCTTCAGAAGGGCTGGTTTCACTATAAATCAAGAACACCATGTAGATAGTGCTTGTAATACTCCAATAAACATCAAATTCGATTTCTTACTATTATCAAATAATGATACTACTTTACACATTAATCTTACTACAAAAGTGGGTAAAGTGATATTTTTAAGCTTTAATGACTCCCCTACTTTTTCAGTTCTAATTGAAAAGAATGTATAATAAAAGAAAATAAGAGGCATTATAGTAGTAAGCAGCTACCGAGCGCTTAATAAGTTTCAGGTATTCATAGGGCTTTCCCCACAGTGACCCATTTAATCTGTATACAGCTCTGAAGCAGTTACAATGTTCACCGCTTTTACAGAAGAGATGACAGAGGTGGGTAGAGGTTAAACTCCTTGCCCAGGTTCACAGTGCCGGTAGTAAGTGGCAAATCTGGAAATCGTACTCAGGGAGTTTTGCCCTTGTATGCATTCTCTTAACCACTCTGCTCTTCTGCCTCTAGTAGTTGAAGGCTTTCTGTTGTTGTTGTTTTAATTTTTTTTAAGGTAAAGTTTATTAAATAATCACATGACTCTTCTGCTCCATATGAAGCAAGTGCCCTTATCTTGTCTTGTTAGAGTGTAGAATGAATTTCCTGTTCACTCATCATTTTTTGTTACTGAACTATCATGTCCCTCATTTCAACTCTGTAGCATTTTCCAGTATGTTTATCCTCTGATTATATGACACTGTTAAATGAAATGACTACACATTTAGGCAGGACTAGAACAAATGAAGGCTAGTTATCCACCATGTCTATAGTGCTTTCTTCCCGTGTTTCCAATATCAGAACAGACCTGTTTGAGAAGTTTATGGCCACTGCCCTGCATTTCTTTCACCCTGCTGTTTTTAAGCCTTCCCTATTCCATAGGCAGAATTCTTTAGGGCTGACCACAAGTACAGCTAGAATGCCCGAGGCAGATATAGGACCTTTACTGTCCATCAGCTAAGCCAGCATATGCAAATCTTATTTTGGCTGTCAAGAGTTTTCTCTACATTCCTTCCTGAGTACAACATGTGCATTGCATCAGGAATGGTGATGTTCTGTGAGTCCTTCTTCCCAGGACACTGGCTACCATTGACTACATGTAGAATTCTGTTAACAATTCTTTCCTTTTCCCTGACCTTTAATTTTGCCCACTGCCAGGGAATAATAAAGATGTATTTTGTAGCAGGAAAATCAATTTCAGGATGTAGCCTGTGATAGGATCTGCTATCAGGACTGATATAAGTCCTACCCCAACCCCTGCCCTTGCGCCCTTTATTTTTTGCAATATTTTCTATCAATCTTCTTTCTTCCTCTAGCAAAATTGGAAGCTATCACCTAGGAATTCCCATTGTCTTATACCCTGCTAATTAAAATTCAAATTCAGTTCTTATGTTTTCCAGTGCTCTCCTTCCCATTTAATGCCCATCATTTAGTTTAACCTTTGTCTTACTTTATATTTTTTTAGTTTAACTTCTGCCTTATTTTACATTATTTTCTTTAGAAGAAAAAGTGACATGGAATTACCCATGTGAGCAGAACTTGCTCTCTCACTAGGCATGCCTACTAACAAGATTAAAAAATAACCAACTCATAAGGATAGATGCACACAGATCAATGAAACAGAATTGTGAGTCCAGAAATAAACCCTTTTATTTATGATCAGTTGATTTTCGACAAAGTACCAAAACAATTTCAATAAAGAAGGGATGGTCCTCTTTTCAACAAATGGCACTAGGACATTTGGTTAATCACATGCAGAAAGAGGAACTTAGACCCTTATCCCACACCATACACAGAAATTAACTCTTAATTGATTCAATTTAGAAAAAGCCCTATACACATACGGCCAATTAACTTTAGACAAAGCGAGACCATACAATGGATGAAGAGTAGTCTTTTCAAAAAATGGTGAAAAGACAACTGAATATCCACATGCAAAAGAATGAAATGGACCTCTGCCTTATACAACATATAAAAATTAACTCAAAATTATCAAAGACCTAAATGTGATAGTTAAAACCATGAAACTTCTAGAAGAAAACATGAATATCTTTATGACATTACATTAGGCAATGGTTTCTTAGAAATGACAAATAGATAAACTAAACTTTGTCAAAATTTAAAATATTTGTGCTTCAAAGAACATTATCAAGAAATTTAAAGGCTCCCCATAGAATAGCAAGAAATAGCTCCAAATAACATATCTGATAAGGGTCTAGTATACAGAATATATATATATATATAAAACTCTCGCAACTCAATAATAAAAAGACAAATAACCCATTTTTTTAAGTGGGCAAAGGAGTTGAATAGACATTTTTCCGAAGAAGATATGCACATGGACAATAAGCATATGACAAAATGCTGAACATCATTAGTCATTAGTCATGCAAATCAAAACCACAATGACAAACTACTTCACACCCACTAGCATAGCTATAGTTTTTAAAATAGGACAATAACAAGTGTTAGTGAGGGTGTAGAGAAATTGGAACACTTATACTGTGCTACTGGAATATGCAACCATTTTGGAAAATAGCTTGGCATTTCCCAAAAAGTTAAAACAGAATTAACATATGACTCAACAACTCTACACATAGATACATACAAGAGAATTGAAAATATATAGTTATACAAAGCTTGTACATGAATATTCATAGCTTCATTACTTGTAATAGCATTATTTATAAATATAACATATAAAATGTAGAAACAGTCCAAATGTCTATCAACTGATGAATGATTAAACACAATGGTATATCTATACAGTGGAATATTATTCAGCCATAACAAAGAATGAGGTACTGATACATGCTACAGCATGTATGACCTTGGAAACATTATTCAAAGTGAAAGAAATGAGTTATAAAAAAACCCTAAAACATATTGTATAATTATATAGTTACATGAAATATCACAATAGGCAAATCAACTATAGAGACAGAAAGTAAAGATGTGTTTGCATGGGGCTCATTTGGGGACAGTGATTAGGATGTGTGGTTAAGTTCCCGTCATACAGAGAATTTTGCTTGTGTTTCCAAAGCCTCCCAAATAAGAACCTATAATATAATACACTCATTAAATGTTTTATGTGAGTTATTTATTAATCTTCACAAAAACACCGTGAAGTGGGCCTCTCTTTATCATTGCCATTTTCAAAAAAGGAAACTAAAGAAGGGGAGATGGAGTAATTTACCAAAGCCACTCAGCAATTAGCATGACTGAGATTCAAATACAAGGCAGTTTGGTTCCAGAACCACCTTCTTAACCTTTCTGAGATGAGGCAGTCCATGGTTATTCAATAACCCATTCTTTGAATTTATCAGGCAAAGCTTAGTTCATGGCTTAAACAATTATAATATGATAGATTCATTAAGATTTCATTTCAGGGGAATTAGTTCTCTAAGTCATTAGAAGATATTCATAAAAATTATTTTGAAAAAATGTAATATTATGTACAACTGAACTATCAGCTTAGCAGAAAGCAGGCTGGGCTAGAAAGGCATAGTGTTTACATGTATTCTTTTCATTCTGACTGGTTTTTCTCTATTTCACATTGTGTGTCTCAGCCTGACTCATCTGGCCTATTTATAGTATCTATATTTCTCTGGCTAGGTTCTAAGCAGCACCACCCAATCGAAGCTCAGACTGCTTCCACGGGCCTCACTCTACTCCATGAAGACCTTGGAGCCACAGACTGCACACAATCTAGGGCAGGTGACAGGACTGTAACCTCTAATAACCTCCAAATGACTAACGTGGGTCAGATGCCTGACCAGACGGCTTGGAGGGTATGTGCCAAACACTCAACCACAGCCACTTCATTCCAAGAAGAAATCTGGGAGAATGGAGGAAAGCCATTCAGACTCTTTGAAACTGTAAATTCATTTATATGGTAGAGATAATAGTCACTTTCTCCAATAGAATTTTTTGAGCATCAGAATAGATAACCAAATGTGACATCCTTTGAAAGCTGTAAGTCACTGTAACAACCAAATCATGATTATTAATGTGTTATGCATTTTGTGACTCTAATTTGATTTTTCTCTGGACTTGTACTATGCACAGATTTCCTTTTCAAGCTAAGCTTAAAGCCTATCGTCATCATTACTGAACATCATTTACCAAATCAGACCTGGCCAGAAATGTTGCCATCATAATTCAAAACCTTAGAAAACTGAATGATTTATGGCATAGGACAAAGTAAACATTAGGCCTACCACAGTTTTATTATCCACTTAGCAACATGAAAAAAAAATTGCCTACAAATGACTTAATCAGGCATTAGTTTCGCTTTAAAATAAATCTAAAATAATTAATATTCCACTATCTAAAGAATATTGAATATCCCTTAAATCCTCACATCTCAGGTGAGGTTTTTGTTGGTTTTCTTTGTCTTTCTGGGATGTACCCCTCTTTTTAACAGTTGTATTTTCTGAAGCTTTTATTAGTAAGACAAAGATGACTTTATTTGGCTTCTGTTCCATGAAAAAAGAATTACAGTTCATTTGCCAGTATCTGGAGAATTTCAAGCCTCATTCTTTTATTTTTTTTCTTTTTCCAAAAAGATCAGTCTATCCCCCTGTGCCTTCTTAACCCCCTCTCCGTGGAATCCCTATGTGAACACACAAGTGTTAGAACTTGTGTGGCTGCCTCTGCTTCAGATTATTTAGTGCATATTGCAAAACCAACGTGTGTATTTTTCTTGTCCATGGATCATTTCATTGCCACATACCTAAACAGCTAGAAAGAACTGACACTCAGTGTTGGTAATTCACTCTACGTGATGTTTGCATTTGTGTCGTTTTAGTAATTCAAAGGCTAGTTTGGGGATGAATGTCAATTTTATAAACTTCTCTTCAGCCAAATTTAACTTGATTTATCTGCTGCTTAGTATACTTAGCTTATCTTTACTTTTCCATCATTCATTACAAAGAAATATTCTCTCTAAAATAAATATAGATTACTATGTAGTTTTTAGCTGAGCGATTTTAAGAAGCTTGTAGTACAGTAATAGAGCAGAGAACAAGGATATAAGGGAAAAAGTCAGTTTCTATTAGATATTTTTTCTCTTTGATGCTGCGTATTGATCCCCATCAACAGTTAAAGGTAGAGCAGTCCGTCTTTAACAATTTAGGAGCAAAGGAAAAACTGAATTAAATTTTGTGCCAGATTTTTAAGAGGAAGGTAATTGATGAAGAGCAAAATAAAGCAGGAACATGTTTTTGTTAAAGCTTTTCCACTAAGTTCTTTCTTAATATATAATCACCACAAATATTTTATTTTTCTGACCTAATCAATATATTACCTTTTGCTTTGATTTCTGCCATAAATCACACTCCTCAACGTGTGTAACGTTAAGCCACTGACAGAGCATCAGGTAAATTGTGCATGAAATTACCTCAGTTGCCTCTCTGGGTTTATCTCCCCAGCCAACAGTTTGCTTCCTCTTTGACGAAGTGGAGGTCAATTCAAATCATTTCACTGATTTTTCACTAAATTGGTGAGCTTATGTTTCTTTCTTTTCTGGAAAACTAGCTACCTCATTCAACTATAGGGCAATCCATAGCATTTAAGTCTTTTCTGGAGGGAGCTGCCTATCAGGGTTAGGTGCAAGGGAGGTTCCTTCCCCAGAGAAGAGCTCTGGGTTCCTGTCTCTCCCCATCTGTGTTTTTGTTCCTCTTCCAGTTTCTGGGAGGCAGGTAGTCCAGAGGACCTTATTTGGCTGATTAACCCTATTATTAGTTGGGGCAAGCATGATTTCACTTGTATACCTACCTCGTTCTCGAACTATACTCTGTTGCAGTATCTCCTGTTTAAAGTTTCAAACCAACCTAAAATGTCTGGCTGAATTATTTACCAACCCAACACAAATTTTCTTCAACAAGTTGCCTTTGATTTCTTGGCTTGCAGCATTATTCTGTGCCAAATCTGAAAAGCATTCTGGAAAGTTTATTCACAGGCCAAGCAATCAAAGCTGTGCCTTTTTAGTTTTAAGAAGTTTTTTTTTTTTTAGAACTGCCACAATTTCATCATAAAAACAATTTCAAACAGAGCTGTCTTCCGTAGTAAAATTGCTTGTTTGCCCACATACATGTACAGGTAATTACCAGGGTTAACCGGTAATGTTACTTAAGTAATCGTTTTGGTATTGTATAATTATGTAATTGTGATTATATGTGGCATATTATTATAGAGGTTTCCAAAAGCACATGGCTTTTTAGTACAGATAAATTCAAGCATGGCAAGGTAATTGGAATCATCCAAATTCATGTGAATTAGACTCTCAGAAAATTTCTCTCTATTCTCTTATATTTATTTTTTAATGTTTCTATGACCCAGAATAAAAATATCTGAAAAATACACCCTTAACTCAAAAAGGAAGGGAGATTCTGGACCTCTTTGTGTTTCTGTTGACACAAACACACACATTAACAGAAACACATACGATGAAAAATGCTTCTAAATGCCAACAGTTTTTTCTTTTTTCCCCCCCATGCTACAAGCATAATCAAAACCTTAGACAACATCAGGAAGACCAGAATTGACTAATGAAGGTCGGAGTAAGAAGTCATCATAGATACTTAAGCTAAAACGCTCTTCCCCAAATTTATCCTCCCATGTCTTTCTTTAGCCAGGAAGGTGGTTATCACCCCCACCCTTAGAGAATTCCCACCCTAACAATACTTCCTGTCATCATGGGTGTTTACCCACTAAATTTATGTTTCTTCTACTGGAAGATCCAGCAAGTAAGTTCCTTCCACGTCCTTAAGGAAAATAGAGAATCTTATTAAGCATGTACAGTCTCTTGAGATTTGGATGTGAAGCATTTGGGAAAGAGCTTGATTTGAAAAATGGTTGGCATGTATTCGTTAGTCATTTTTCCCTGTACAATATAAATGTTTAGCTATATATTTTCAGAGACAACATGGTCTTTGAAAGTTCTTAAGGAATGTGCTTCAGGCAGCACTTTGTGTCAGTGTGTTAATTTATCGATTTAAAGCATTACTTTTAAACTAAGCCATAAGCATTTCCCATTTTAATACATGTTTTATAAAACACAAATTTCTACTCATGGCAACACCTCAGAATCTCTAAACTCCTATGCTGTAATTTTCATAACCTTTAGGCTCTTTTCCAAATTTCTGCTCCAGCATATTTTTATTGTATCAGTTTTAATGAGAAAAAGTTAACTCTTGCAAACCAGAAATTTCGGGATCCAGGAAGTGTATTAATGAGGCCACTTGATTTCTCTTTTCCTCTGAAACCGATTCACCTATTTCGACTACTGAAAATATTTATAGCACCCACAGTATGGCCCAGGGAGTAGGATCTGAGTTTAAATCCTGATCTTAACACTTAACAACCCCTGACAAAACACTTGACATCTCCTGGCTTCTATTTCCTCCCCAGCATATTAAGGCATGTATTTGTCTATACTTGTTGGCTATGCTGGGAGGAATAAATGAATTAAGGGCTAGAAAATACTCACCACTGTACCTTACATTAAGTCAGTTTTTAATATATTATTAAAATTAATATATATTTTTAGCCTTAAAATTAAAAAAAAAACATTTTAACATGGTGATATTTCCCCTAATTCATTCTTGGATCATATTTAAGATCTGGGTCACGGATTTTATGGCAGGGCACCAACCAACAAATGCCTCCTTATTTGGCTGTACTTTTCTCCCAGTCTTTAAACAAAGTATCTCCTCTTTTGCACATGCGTTTATTACCCCAAGTCCATACCTGAAGTCCTCTTTCACGAAACCTGTTTATCCTTTTTGCAAATACTATTTATTTCTTACCTCTCCATGAACTCTGGTAGATAAGAAACGAATTCTTACCTATTTATTGTTCTGTTCAGTTGGACTGCTGCAGTTTGTCATACTTTGCTTTACATTATGTGTGTGTGTGAATATATGAAATAAGCTTGTACAAGATGTTTTTGTTTAGCTTCGTTTTTAGAGTGATGTTTCCAGTGTGGACCGTGTGATGGGTCAGCCGAGATCTAGTCGGGTCAGCCAAAAATTCAGTATAGCCCTGGACAAGGAGGGATGAGCCAGAGACCCTCTTTAAACTTTGAAAATACACATTTGCATATGATTTCTGTAAAATAAAAACCTATATTTAAAGAAGGACAGTAATTATATTTATTAGCTATATGGTCCCATATATAGTTTTCTTATGAAGGCAAGCGTTTTAGGAAGTTTCTTTTGCTCACGAGAAACAGAGAGACCCATTCATGAGTATTGGAGGGAGAATAGTCACTTGGATACTTCTGTGTGGGAACTAAGGAAAAGCTGAACAATGGAAGAGTAGGAGCTTGGGAACTCTGAGCAGCAGGGACTTCGTCTCTTGGGTCCCCATTAATATGATCAGCCACCCTCAGATATCTGCTCCTCTCTCCTCTCACTACTGCCTGGCTCAGAATTTGACCGACTCCATCCATCTGCATTTCACATCCACAATTTCTGCCGTATCAGATTACCACCTACTCTGTTCGTTACTTGATTTTTTTTTAAATCAACTTTTTGTTTTTACCTTAAGAAAATGATTTCAAAAAGAAACTATATTTTTAGCATAAATCAAAAAATGCAGTATGCTTGTCTTCCTCCACAGCAAAAATGAATACAAGGACATCCTGTGTCAGTGGGTCACTTCCATCTTCATCTTGACAGGGCAGAGGGAATAGGAAAATGTTCCTCTCCTATTCTCTTCACCCACAGGTCCTAACCTTGGTTGCATTTTGAATCACCTTGGTGATTTAAAAAATACTTTTGCCTGGAAAGCACCTGCAGAGATTGTTTTGTGGTGAGGCTTGGGAATCAGTATTTTCAAAACCTAAAGTGTAGCCAAGGCTGAAATGTCCTCTTCCCAATACCTCTACATGGGCCTCTACAGGCCATAAATAAAAGCAAGACAGACTGCCTCTGCCCTCACATGGAGTAAACCACCAGTCATCTGATTTGGTATCAAATGGTATATACCACACTTTTAGAAATGTTGGGATGGTTTAGTCTGTCCATATTTTTTTTTAATGATAAGTTTTTTTTTTTACAATTTATTTTATTTTAGTATCATTAACCTACAATTACATGAGCAATATTGTGATGATTAAACTACCCCCTTCATCAGGTCCCCCCCACCAACCCTATTACAGTCACTGTCCATCAGCGTAGTGAGATGAGAATCACTACTTGTCTTCTCTGAGCTGTACAGTCCCCCCCGTCCCCCCCCAACCCTATGTCATAGCTTATTTCTTCTTAGCTTCTACCTCTTCTTAACTTCAAAAACCAACACAGTTTCAATTTCTCATGAATTTTTCTCATGCATCTTCAACATCAATTCCCTTGGCCCAGGACCCTGTTATCTCTGGGTTTTCTAGTGCAAAATACTGATTGATTGGTGCAGCTCATCTCTGCAGAAAACTCTACCTCACTATTTATTGGTGTTACTGTTGCTTGCCTGTGGGTCCAGGGCATGTCTCTGACACTCCGGGGAGAGGCTAGTGAAGTAGTCATCTGCTGTCCAACAGCGATGCCTGGGCAATGAGCCTGAGAGATTCTTTGAAAGGATGTTATCCTCACTTTGGCATTGATTGATTTGGCCTGAAGAGTGTTTTCTACACCTGGCTCAGGATCAGAATCAACACAGTGCCTTGAGAGATTTTAGGTTCTGTCCACCCAAATTTTAAGTCAGTAATTCTGCGGGAAACCAGACTTCGCGAATTTGTATCTTTTAATGGTTGTCAAGGAAAACTTAATTGTCACTTTGGTTTGGGAACCTTTGGGTTAAGTCATCTCTGATGTCCTTTCTCTAAAAATGTATTGTTCTGTAATAACTTCTACAATAGAGAGATTAACCTCCCCTTTTAAAAGCAGGGATCACAG
The DNA here is from genome assembly GCA_029783875.1 of Phataginus tricuspis. Lineage (NCBI taxonomy): Eukaryota > Metazoa > Chordata > Mammalia > Pholidota > Manidae > Phataginus > Phataginus tricuspis. The sequence goes on from JAQQAC010013566.1 coordinate 20,354,858, forward strand.
CTCCTATTTATTGAGGTTTGCAAAACACTATTTCCAGGAAATATTAGTTGGTACTTGAACAGCAAAGGATAACAAAGGGAAATGAGGAATGCTAAAGCTTCCTCTTGCCTATTAACAATGTGTTAGAAGATTAGAGACTCTGAGAAGGCCTATTGTAAAAAACATGCATTTCATAAACATTGAACTAACTGATTTGCAAAAGTGACAACTTTGTCTCAAGAAGCCTATCAGTGCTCCTTCAGGAGGGTCTCCCTTAACAGGGTTTGGAAGCGCCAAATCTGAACAATGTTCCATACATAGTGAATTCTCAATAAATGCTCCCAATTGAAAAATGACCAGTACAAGAGAGGCACGAGGCTGAAACTCAGATTCATCAATTTTGTTAATTGTTAGCAGCCTGGGCAAAAGTTTTGATAAAGAGGTCAAAATTAATGGTTTCAATGAGGTTTTAGTATTAACTAAGATTTCATTCATCTTAACTGCCAGCACATTTGATTAATCTACAATAGTACCTCCTCCCACCCAGAGAGAATTATAATTTTGCTCCCATACCATATGGTAGTGGAACAAGAACAGAATTTAACAAATGTGGACTGTAAGCCATTCATCATCTTCCTAAACTTCATTTGCATTCTAGAGTTTCAAGTACAGTAAAATGAATATCTGTTCATTAAATATACTGCTTACGCAATGCCTGTACATAAATGGTACCCAATGTGTGTTTGTTAAATGAATCTCAGATAATTCTTGTATCTTTGCTCTTTGGAGCAATATCTTTTTCAACCACACCCAGAGCAGATACTGCAGATCACTAGGCGAATTCGCATTATTGATATAAGGGAGAAGGAACCAGTGTTTGCAGAAGTTGATCTTTGTCTCGGGTGGATTAACCACAGCTGAGGTCAAGATGAATAAATCTATGTTCCAGAATGTCCCGGTTACAGTTCAAGACTAAAACAAAACAAAGGAAGTTAGAGGCTAGAAAGAGGAAGGAAGTGAAAGACTCTCTAAAAGAAAATACAGATGTTCTAAGAGTCTCGTTATTGCTATAATTTGATTTTGTACAGAATCCAGTTGGACTTACTGATGTTTGGTCTTAATCAACAACATGCTCTGTTGTGTCAATTCCATCATGGGACAGGGAAAAGGAAATATCTTGGTGTCAATCTTAATAAAAGTTATTTTTACATACGAAAAAGGAATATGTACTTTTAATGCTTTTTGAGTAAAAGGAATATATGTGACATGTTATATGTGTATATATATACATGCACACAACACATACATACATAGAATCACTGTAACACTTGCTTTCTCCTACAAGAAAAATAGCTAAATATTTTCCTTTGAAATTTTCCATGCTATTTGTCTTCGAAATAAACTAGGATTTTGCTGTATTTTTACAAAATTCACTGGTTTAAACACCAGTCACAGGTAAAAACAGTTTAAATAGCTAGATGTCTGCAAATGCACTTAGAATATGTTTATAATATAGAAGATTCATTTCCAGTGGTATTCCACTGAAGCAATTGCTTACATTATTGGAAATGGGGAAATTGTTGCCACTTGGGTCAGTCCATTTTCAACTCTACCCAGAAGCATGTGTGCATATTAACCCCTCAAGAACCTGCCTGGACTCATTGTCCATTGATTTGGATTGAATGGAGGTGGAAAATTTACTTGTTGTAAAGCTTCTAGTCTGGGGCCTAGATAGCATGGTGATAAGCATCACATAAACACAGAAAGGGATGGAATTCAAGTTACCTTTATCTATGCCTCCTTTCATATACAGTATGTGTCATAGACAGACACCAGTGTCTCATTACATGACCACCCACATAACATTACCCAATGTGACATTCTTCCTGGGAAATTAACAGAAATGTTTTACCACATCAGTCTCTTCTAAGAACACTGATTCAATAATAGTACTTAAAAAGTGACCAGATGCCCACACAAGCTTCCCTCTTTCACTGTCTTGGCTGGGGGCATAAATAAATACCTCAAATTCTAAAACTATTTAAAGCAGAATGATACAAAAGGAAACACACTCCTCACACAAATACACTCATGGATACACACACACACACACACACACACACATATGGATGTCAACTTATTATTTAGTTATTCTTTCTATTTTCCAGTATTTTCTCACTGTAGACATGTAGCCATTCCTTCTGTTAGTCTCCACATTTTCTTAGATTGTTGAGCATAATCATAGTAAACACAGAGAATTATTCTGTCCTTTAAAAACATTTTTAAAAAGTCAGGAAGCTCATGGGATTTCAAAGAAAAATGATTATTACGAATGAAGTCATAGACTAGAAATATTCAAGAATGCAATCAACACTAGAAATCTTAGAAATCTGAATTTTGTTTGCCTAATATTTCCCTAAAAGTCACAACGTATGAGAAATATTTTTGTGCGCATTTCATAATAGCTATTTTTCTTTAAGTAAAGAGAACCTGACATAGACTTTGATGCATACTGCTTTTCCATTGAAGCAGAAATAATTTGAGGGTTGACATATTAACTGGAATGTTTATGGTAGAAGGGAAGGACCACCATCAACCTCACTTTGGTTTTACATAGATAGTATGTTTTTTTGTGATTGGAGAGGACTATATGACCAACTTTTTTCAATAGTAGGTCTAGAATTTAGTGATTAGGAGGGATTATGAAAGGATAGAAGATAAGTAATATAACAAGGACAGTTCCGTAAGGAGAATGAGGGCTGGCGGAAACAGTCAGAACCAGAATTTACTGGACATGAATTAAGTAGACACCATGAAGAGTGTGTGTGTATACACGTACGTGTGTGCATGTGTATGTGTGTGATAGAAGATGGCAACATTTACAGTGCTTCATGTTTTCCAGCTCCATGAGATACTCAGTATAATTTGTAAGACTTGGTAAAATAAGCTAAACTCTCCAATATGACACTGAGTTGAATTAAGTTAACATGAACTATGAAAAAGCTTGAAAGCCCTTTTGGGTACAGAGCTCAAGTGCAATCTCTTCTGCAAATAAGCCTATAATTATCATCTCAACTTTGGGATTATCATTTTTGCATGTTGTCAATTCGTTTTTCACTTAAAATGAAATGCAAGGGCAAATAGGAACTATAAAGACAATTTTTATTTTCCTTTTGGCTTGGTATTATCAGTTAGCCTAAAATGAATCCTTAATCCCATGGAATCTAGTATGTAGTTATTTCTAATTCCTCAAAGTTGAAAATTCCTCATGGTTTTGGTTTGGGAGAGTTCTTTTCTTTTGGTCTTAAGACTAACTACTTTGGGGGCTGGCGTGTGCTATGAAGAAACTATTTTGGCTGTTTGTTCAGAGTGTTCTTTACATGTAAGTTAAGTCATCTCCAGAAGAACAGGAGGTGCTGATAGAATAATTGTGTTTATTCTTCCCACTTCATGATTTCTCTCTTATAAACATTGTTTTGCATTATTGGGCTCCACGTTCCTTTTTCTCATCTGATGTTTTACAAATATTTTTCTAATTGCCTGCGACAGTGTGGTCCAATAAAATTAAATTGACTTTGGGTTGAACTTGCCTGTCTGATCTCTTGCCAGAGGTCATAGTCACCCACTTGAACTGACTTTCACTTTGTTTTTCAGTCTCTCTCTCTCTGGCTTTTATGTTCTTTTCACTCATTCTCTTTTCCCCCACCCCTCTGTCCTAATGTACAACCCCAGAATTAACTCTCAAGACTTCCACAGACAAATTATTTTATAAATAAGTCCATCTATATATTCTTTCCTGTCGATCGCCTCTCTATCCATCTGTCCATCCATCTCCAGTCTATGTACTTCAGCCACCTATATCAACAGATCAGAGTTTCAACCCAAGTCACTGGAGGAGGTACACTAAATGCTTAGAAAACAAGAGTGCTTGGAATAACCCATTTGTTTGACGTCTGGAAACACTTTACAAACAACCTCCAGGAAAATAACAAAGCAAATAGTGCTGGTCTACCGCAATGGAACAGATATGGTGTGTGATCAGTTAGCTGCAACCCGCAAATAAACACAGACAGGCAATCGAGCAAAAACAGAAACCACATTATTGTCCATCACAGACTGAAGAGTTTAGAATAAACTTAAAGCCTCACATGTGTGACTTCTAGATTCTGAAAAGAAGGTTAAAGGCTTCAAGGACTCTTCTTGGTTTTATATAGTAAGCCCCCAAGTTTCTATTTAACCCCAAAGATCAACATTTATTTTAACATATACCCGCTTTGACCAAAGCCTGTCTTGGGAGTCCTTATTCCTGTTGCCCCCTCTGACTGTTTTAAGAGAATAGAGCTGTCTGGTACTGCAGGTTTGGCCTCTCATAGTGCGATGATAGTTCTCTGGCCATGTTTCAAGCAGTCAGACCTGGGGCTGGTCCACCAAAATGCCACCATACGATGTGAGCCTGTTGCATGCATTCCATCTATTTACACATGAAGTTGAAATGGGTGTCTCTGGGTTGTAGCTCTACTCTTACCAAGATTAATAAAGATTCTCTGCTTGTTTGGAAACTCGTATTTTGTTTCTTTCTTTAAAGTCTGTCTACTGGATCTGTCATGACTTTCTTTCACTCACTCTCTTAAGATGAATAACCACCCTCATCTTGGCATCATATTTCAATTAGAGGGGTGAATTGCTCATTTTGATTCATTTTTCCTGTCCTTAACTGTAGAGTCATTCTCAACTGAACCTATTTTCGAAGTGAGATTGACCATAATTTAGGAACAAAGAATTTTTATTTTTGTTTCTCCCGAGTCCCACGTAATAATAGTATGCTTGTTCTTCCAAAGTTTCATTTTCCCTCTTTAAAACTTTAGTCTTTTTGATTTCCCCTGAACAGGCTACTTGATTATCATATTTCTGTTTCTTTTCCCTATGGCCCAGGGTAGGCCACATTCATAGGCTAGAATTATAAAGGTTAAATTAAGAGACTAGATTTTAGCTATTTCAATCACTGAAAAGAAATGATAATTATGTGACATGATAGAGGTGCTAATTTTATCACTATAATAGCAATCATATTAAAATATACAAATGTTATCAAATCAACATATGGTAAACCTAAAATTTACACAATGCTGTATGTCAAATATATTTCCAGGAAAGGTCTCATTAATTAAAATGTTTAGTAAAAGTGTTATACTAAACAGAGATTCAAGAGAAGGAAGAACATATTTTATCTCTTATTGAAGTGAGATGGGGCCTGTGCTTGGGGTTGGGGAAAAGGGTACAAAATAACTCACTTGTCCAATTGACATCAGATGCAGACATGAGGCTGGTAATCAGTTTTTACTTCTCTTAATGCTTTTCTTAAAGAAAGATGCAAAATAAATATGACCCCCACAGTCTAAGAGACCAGTGTCCAACAGTTGTCTAGAGAGGAAAACTCTGGACAAACTACCCTTTGACCTTCCTTATTAGTGTTCTGGTAAGAAATGACAGCACTACATTCCTCCTATCCCTACAATTTTCCCATCCTTGCAAATTTACAAGCATGTATCCAAAGAATGTAATCAGAACCATCCTCATGCCCTGGTAAACAAAGAAAGAAGACATTGAAAGCCAGCATAGTTCTGGTTAATTCCACTAGTTGCCAGAGAGAGGAGAAAAGAACCCAGTACTCTCTGATTTAATTATGAGGAATTATGAAGTCTATTGGGAAGGTCCAGAGTTCTGCAAATAAGAGGATATTCTTTCTCCAACATATTGTTGACTAAGGTGATAAGAAATGCTCATATTTAAAAGATATGATTACTAAATAAGACTCAGTGATGATCTATGACACTTCTCACTGGTGGGAAGATGAAGCAGAAATGGGAGTACCATGTTAACTTTTGCTCACGAACTGGGGCCAGTTCCTACCCACCATTACTCTTCTTCCACACACAACTTTAAAACAGAATACAGGTGAGCATTCCTTATCTACCTCATGCATAGGACACTACCATGCTCTAGAAGACTTTCACCAAGGAGTGAGGGAACCCTCTTGAAAGAGGAAGAGATAAACGTGATGATGGGCTTGTAAATTAAGAGATAAGAAGGAAGTGCTTGTGGGCTGGGATTAAACTTGAGGGCGGGAATGTCGAGTTAGAAAGGAAATGACATCTATCGGGACGTCCTCCTCAGAAAGTCTGCATCATAAAATTATTAGTTTTTAAACAGTCATTATGTATTTGTTCATTTTATTAGCCATTCCTTCATTCTAAAAGTGTTTAGCGAAGAGTTACTATATACCAGCCACCATTCAAAGTGCTTCTGTGAACAAAACAATGTCTCTGGACTCATGGTTTCACCACAGTATCATGAAAGGAAATGGAAAATGTTGTATACTTCCACATACACACCTGCATGTGTGATTTTAAATTGTGACACATTTTTTGAAGGAATTAATTAATAGGGAGCGTTAAGAGGCAGCAGGCATGTGGTGGGGGGGGAGGAAATGGCAGATAAGGCGTCTTCAAAATCTATTCTAGTTTCCTTCCAGCGTATCTTCTAGCTGCAGAGACCTAAAATTTTTAATGATATTTTGAGACTCCCTTGAATCCAGAATTTTGGATGTGATGTGGTTTTTTCCAATCATATGTATTCATGAAAGACTTGAATTCAGACGTGAGCTAAGTGGAAGGCAGTGGCCATGAAGCACACATTTTCCTGGTAGGAATCTAGCAGGTACCAGTGGCTCTTGAGCTGATAGTTATGTCAGGTATGTTCCTAGAGGGGACAGTTGCAGCTCCCATTTCTAGTCCCTGAATGGGTGGCTAGAGGTATGATTTTGCAGCCACCAGCTGTGATGATACTAGCTGATCTCTGAGATTCCAAAGTGTGCAAGAATAACAAACAGCTCTGTAGGAAATGTGTGTTTTTTAAATAATCATTTAGGGGCCTAACATAGAACTTCCTATCCTGGCCATTCCAATAATTTTGTAAGTATCCAATGGCTTTCCTTTTAATATAGCAAGAGTGGATTTGTTTTTTCTTCTGTGTGTGTGTGTGTGTGTTCTTCAGGTTTATTTCCACATTACACAGAACTATAATTGGTTTTTTAAATGTCTGTCTCTTCAAAGCATGATTTTTTTTATAATTTATTTTTGTATCATTAATCTACAATTACATGTGCAAAATTATGGTTATTAAACTACCCACTTCATCAGGTACCCCCCCACCAATCCCATTACAGTCACTGTCCATCAGCATAGTGAGATGCTATAGAGTCACTACTTGTCTTCTCTGAGTTGTACAGCCCTCCCCGTGCCCCCCCAACATTACATCTGCTAATCGTAATGCCCCTTTTTCTCCCTTGTCCCTCCCTTCTCACCCATCTTCCCCAGTCCCTTTCCCTTTGATAACTATTAGTCCGTTCTTGGGTTCTGTGAGTCTGCTGCTGTTTTGTTCCTTCAGCTTTTTTCTTTGTTCTTATACTCCACAGATGAGTGAAATTATTTGATACTTGTCTTTTTTGGCTTGACTAATTTCACTCAGCATAATACCTTCTAGCTCCATCCATGTTGTTGCAAATGGTAGGATTTGTTTTCTTCTTATGGCTGAATAATATTCCATTGTGTATATGTACCACTTCTTCTTTATCCATTCATCTACTTATGGACACTTAGGTTGCTTCCATTTCTTGGCTATTGTAAATAGTGCTGCAATAAACATAGGGGTACATCTGTCTTTTTGAAACTGGGCTGCTGCATTCTTAGGGTAAATTCCTAGGAGTGGGATTCCTGGATCAAATGGTATTTCTATTTTGAGTTTTTTGAGGAACCTCCATACTGCTTTCCACAATGGTTGAACTAATTTGCATTCTCACCAGCAGTGTAGGAGGGTTCCCTTTTCTCCATATCCTCACCAACATTTGTTGTTGTTTGTGTTTTGGATGTTGGCCATCCTCACTGGTGTGAGGTGATATCTCATTGTGGTTTTAATCTGCATTTCTCTGATGATTAGCAATGTGGAGCATCTTTTCATGCGCCTGTTGGCCATCTGAATTTCTTCTTTAGAGAAGTGTCTATTCATGTCCTCTGCCCATTTCTTAATTGGATTATTTGCTTTTTGTTTGTTAAGATGCGTGAGTTCTTTGTATATTTTGGATGTCAACCCCTTATCAGATACGTCATTTATGAATATATTCTCCCATACTGTAGGATGTCTTTTTGTTCTACTGATGGTGTCCTTTGCTGTACAGAAATTTTCAGCTTGATATAGTCCCACTTGTTCATTTTTGCTTTTGTTTCCCTTGCCCGGGGAGATATGTTCATGAAGAAGTCGCTCATATTTATGTCCAAGAGATTTTTGCCTATGTTTTTTTCTAAGAGTTTTATGGTTTCATGACTTACATTCAGGTCTTTGATCCACCTTCAGTTTACCTTTGTGTATAGGGTTAGACAGTAGTCCAGTTTCATTCTCTTACATGTAACTGTCCAGTTTTTCCAACACCAGCTGTTGAAGAGGCCATCATCTCCCCATTGTATATCCAAGGCTCCTTTATCAAATATTAATTGACTGTATATGTTTGGGTTAATGTTTGGATTTTCTATTCTGTACCACTGGTCTGTGGGTCTGTTCTTGTGCCAGTACCAAATTGTCTTGATTACTGTGGCTTTGTAGTAGAGCGTGAAGTCAGGGAGCATAATTCCCCGTTTTATTCCTCCTTCTCAGGATTGCTTTGGCTATTCGGGGTCTTTTGTGGTTCCATATGAATTTTAGAATTACTTGTTCCAGGTCATTGAAGAAAGCCGGTGGTATTTTGATAGGGATTGTGTTGAATCTGTAGATTGGTTTAGGTAGTATAGCCACTTTGACAATATTTATTCTTCCTAGCCAAGAGTATGAGATGCATTTCCATTTGTTAGCGTCCTCTTTAAATTCTCTTAGGAGTGTCTTGTAGTTTTCAGGGTATAGGTCGTTCACTTCCTTCGTTAGGTTTATTCCTAGGTTTTTTATTCTTTTTGATGCAATTGTGAATGGAATTGTTTTTCTGATTTCTCTTTCTGTTTGTTCATCATTAGTATATAGGAAAGCAACAGATTTCTGTGTGTTAATTTTGTATCCTGCAACTTTGCTGAATTCAGATATTAGTTCTAGTAGTTCTGGAGTGGAGTCTTTAGGGTTTTTTATGTACAATATCATGTCATCTGCAAATAGTGACAATTCGACTTCTTCTTTATCAATCTGGATGCCTTGTATGACTTTGTTTTGTCTGATTGCCATGGCTAGGACCTTCAGTAGTATGTTGAATAACAGTGGAGAGAGTGGGCATCCCTGTCTTGTTTCCGATCTTAGATGAAAAGCTTTCAGCTTCTCGCTGTTAAGTACGATGTTAGCTGGGGGGTTGTCATATATGGCCTTTATGATGTTGAGGTACTTGCCCTCTATACCCATTTTGTTGAGAGTTTTAATCATGAATTGATGCTGAATTTTGTCAAATGCTTTTCAGCATCTATGGAGATGATCATGTGAGTTTTTGTTCTTCTTTTTGTTGATGTGGTGGATGATGTTGATGGATTTTTGAATGTTGTACCATCCTTGCATCCCTGGGATTAATCCCACTTGATCATGGTGTATGATCCTCTTGATGTATTTTTGAATTTGGTTTGCTAATATTTTGTTGAGTATTTTTGCATCTATGTTCATCAGGGATATTGGTCTGTAATTTTCTTTTTGGTGAGGTCTTTGCCTGGTTTTGGTATTAGAGTGATGCTGGCTTCATAGAATGAGTTTGGAAGTACTCCCTTCTCTTCTGTTTTTTGGAAAACTTTAAGGAGAGTGGGTGTTATTTCTTCTCTATATGTCTGATAGAATTCAGAGGTGAATCCATCTGGTCCAGGGGTTTTGTTCTTGGGTAGTTTTTTGATTACCGATTCAATTTCATTGCTGGTGATTGGTCTGTTTAGTTTTTCTGTTTCTTGTTTGGTCAGTCTTGGAAGGTTGTATTTTTCTAAGAAGTTGTCCATTTCTTCTAGGTTTTCCAGCTTGTTAGCATATAGATTCTCATAATATTCTCTTATAATTCTTTGTATTTCTGTGGGGTCCCTTTATTTTTCCTTTCTCATTTCTGATTTTGTTTATGTGTGTAGATTCTCTTTTTCTCTTAATGAGTCTGGCTAGGGGTTTATCTATTTTGTTTATTTTTTCAGCTCTTCGTTTCATTGATTTTTTTCTATTGTTGTATTCTTCTCAACTTTATTTATTTCTTCTCTGATCTTTATTATGTCCCTCCTTCTGGTGACTTTGGGCCTCATTTGTTCTTCTTTTTCCAATTTCAGTAATTGTGTCTTTAGACTATTCATTTTGGAATGTTCTTCCTTCTTTAAATAGGCCTGGATTGCAATATACTTTCCTCTTAGAACTGCCTTTGCTACTTCCCACAGAAGTTATGGCTTTGTGTTGTTGTTGTCATTAGTCTCCATATATTCTTTGATTTCTGTTTTGAGTTGGTCGTTAACCCATTGATTAATTAGGAGAATGTTGTTAAGTTTCCGTGTATTTGTGAGCCTTTTGGATTTCTTTCTAAAATTTATTTCTAGTTTTATACCTTTGTGATCTGAGAAGTTGGTTGGTAGGATTTCAATATTTTTTAATTTGTTGAGGTTTTTTTTGTGGCCTAGTATATGTTCCATGTGCACTTGAGAAGAATGTGTATCCTGCTGCTTTTGGGTGCAGAGTTCTGTAGATGTCTGTTAGTCCATCTGTTCTAGTGTGTGGTTCAGTGCCTCTGTGTCTTTACTTATTCTCTGTCTGGTTGATCTGTCCTTTGGACTGAGTGGTGTGTGTTAAAGTCTCCTAAAATGAATGCATTGCTGTCTGTTTCCTCCTTTAGTTCTTTTAGTATTTGTTTCACATATGCTGACGCTCCTGTGTTGGGTGCATATATATTTATAATGGTTATATCTTCTTGTTGGACTGACCCCTTTATCATTATGTAATGTCCTTCTTTATCTCTTGCTACTTTCTTCAGTTTGAAGTCTATTTTGTCTGATACAAGTACTGCAACACCTGCGTTTTTCTCCTTGTTGTTTGCATGAAATATCTTTTTCCATCCCTTCACTTTTAGTCTGTGTATATCTTTGGGTTTGAGGTGAGTCTCTTGTAAGCAGCATATAGATGGGTCTTGCTTTTTTATCCACTCTGCTACTCTGTGTCTTTTGATTGGTGCATTCAGTCCATTTACATTTAGGGTGATTATCGGTAGATATGTACTTATTGCCATTGCTGACTTTAGATTCATGGTTACCAAAGGTTCAAGGGTTGCTTCTTTACTATCTAACAATCTAACTTAACTTTCTTGTTAAGTTATTGTAAACACGGTCTGATGTTTCTTTATTTCTCTCCTTTCTTATTCTTCCTCCTCCATTCTTTATATACTAGGTGTTTTATTCTTTGCCTTTAGTTAATATTTGGATGGTCTGCTTTCTTTGCTATGATTTTATTTTGCAAGAGTGATTTTTGATGTTTGCTTGGACCCTGACTGTGAAGATGGACTCCTTAAACCATGTGTTAAAACTCTTCCCTGAGAATAATTTGAGCTGAGCTCTTAAGAATGGAAGGAACCAGCCTGAAAAGACCCAAGGGGAAAGCATTGGAGGCAGGAGGACTACTAACAATGGCAAACATCCTGCAGCTAAACGAGCACGCATGTTGGAGAACCAAAGGGAGACCCTTAGTGCAAGATGAGATTCCAGAGATTGGTAGGGACCAACTCATAACCAAGGATTTGGATATCAGAATCTGTGAGACAGACAGCCATCAGAGTAGGCTGGCTTCCCTACATGGCAATCTCTCAGGCTAGCCGTCTAGGGAAATGAAAGCAGAGGCTGCAAGTTCCCTGGAAGCCAGTGCTGGGGCCTTGCACTTCTACCACATTCTGTTAGTCAGAGTAAATCAGAGACCAGCCTGGATTCCAGTGAAAGAGAAACAGACTCCAGCTCTTGTTGAGAAGAGCATCATAGTCACAGGGCAAAAAAATCACTGGAGAAATAGTGACTGCCATCTTTGGAAAATCTACCAGAAACACCCTCGTGGAAACATCATGTAGACAATTAGATATGAATCAGAAGTTAAAAGGAGAAGTCTCAGTTTGTCTACACTGCTTTATTGCTAAGGAGTTATCCAAGAACTGAGTGCCAGCTCAGTTATGATCTGTTAGATTCAATGTTACTATTTGCACACTCTCTTTTCTTCTGTAATGCCACTCATTTTTCAGTTAAATATATAGGACATTCAGATAATATAAGTACTATATCAATTACGTATTTTTTTTTGTCACAAATTATCCCAGCACTCCACAACTTAAAACACAAACATTTATTATCTCACAGTTTTAAAGAGGCAGTAATTAAGGCGGTCCTTTCTCATGGTTCCTCATAGGACTGCAGTCAAGTTTGTCCAGCACTACAGTCATCTGAAGACCTGGCTGAGAGTGGAGGATCCACCTGAAGATGGCTTATTCACATGGCTAGTGCTAGGAATTCTTACTTCCCTTAACCTTGAACCTCTCCCGAGGGCTGCTTGAGTGTTTTCACATCATATCAGTTGGCTTGCTCAGAGCAAATGACTTAAGAAGGAGGCCACAGTGTTTTTCTCAACCAGGTCTACAGTGACATGCTAGAACTTCCATGGTGTTACATTTGTAAAATTGCATATTGCATTGCATTACATTTGCAAGTCAAAATCCAGCTCACATCCAAGGAGTAAAGAATTAAGGTTTACTTCTTAAAGAGAGAAATCTCAAGGAATTTCTGAAGAAAATTTAAGTCCACCAAAATATAGAAGTAGGTGTATAGATCTGGTTGGGAGAAAGTAAAGAAGTTCCTTCCTGGTTGCTAATTTGTTAGACTCCTCTGTGCAATGCAAGAGAAAATCCAAATTAGCTAGAACTTGTGTTTCTCTTATGTTTTAACCTCTTTCTGAGATTTCACTTGCCAAGGAGGACAAACATTTATGTTTGCAGCCCAGAATGTTATGATGGTAGGAGTAGAAGGGACAGAGAGGCAAGAGCAGGGTGGTATAAAGAGTAGGTGGGAGGAGTTTTAGCCCATCTCCGTATTAGCCCTGAAAGCCCCTGTAAGGCACTCCAAGTCGACACGAAATAAAAATATTTTTCCTGCTTTGCAAAGGTCACTTTGAGATATAGTCTCTAGATCTCTTTCCTTTTCCCATTTTCTTATCCGATTTCTACTTCTCAGTCCTTCAGTCTAGACATTGTGGAGCTGCTGGTGAGTTGGGGGTCATTGGGGGTGTGTTCCATGTTCCTCCTGGGCTCCCACAGGAAAAAAGGGGGCTTTGGCTCCTCGGTGACTCCCTCACCAAGTCACAGGCAGTGACCAGCTTCAGTGGAGACACCTACTTCTTGGCAGACGTCCAAATGATAGGAGAGAGCCAATAAGACCAGCCTTCTGATTGTCCCACAGGTCATCAAGAACACCCAAAATATTTATCATCTGTGCTACCTCTGCACCCAGCATTAGGCTGGGTGCTGAGGATATAAGACATCTGCCCTCAAAGAGCTTATAGCCCAATACAGGGAACCTAAACCTGGAAGCCCACGAAGTAGAGGCACTAGCATATGGAGGATCTCACTGCCGTGAAAGAGAGTGGCATGGGTGCGCAGACATTTCTTAGAGGAGATTTTATTTGAGTTCCTCTTGAACAAAAGACAAGGAACTTCAAGCAGGAGGAGCAGCAAGATAAAACACGAAAAGAACCGACGCAACCTCAGATGGTCTAGTGGGTACCTAAGACCTTGAAATCAGAGAGTATTGCCTTCTGAAAACTGCCTCTCTCAGAATTCAGCTGAGGGAAAGGACAGGAAGGGGGGCCTTCATTACATGGCTATTTATAAGGGAAGGATTAACCTCACTTATTCTAATGGTTCCTTTGGAGGTAAGTCCATTCGGATCAAAGGAGTTTTCATCCAGTGATTGTCTTTGAATGCATACTTATTTTTTTAAGAGAAGAAATAGTAAAGCCCATTATGTGAAACCTATTTCTTGAACCCTGAGATATTTTTACATGTTAGGATGTATGTACCTGATTTAAGTAAGCTACATATCTTTGCTGAATTTCCTCTTATGCATAATAACAAGAAACTCAGACACTTAAGTAAAATTGATTTAGGAATAAATTTACTATTAGGTTTAATTACAGTATATGTACCATAAACCAAATCATTGAAAACACAATACATAAAGAAAATATGGAGGAAAGACTTTAAAATGTGTACATTATGTTACAATTGAAATTCTCTGATTATTTGTCAAAGCTCTCATCATTCCCATCAAAAAATTGAATTCAGTTGAAGAATTTGAATCTTAAAAGTGGCTCATTTTAATGAAAGACTCTTATGGCAAAGTTACTTCAATATCTTCATTTTTAAATCAAAATATGTTTACTCTTAAACAAGAATAATTTATTTTAAATGTCTTTGTGAAAGTTGAAAGTTTGAACTAAGTCTCCTGTCTTCCTTGTAATCATTTTCCTTCTGGTTGATGTAATTATATTTTGCATTTTTCTTATATAAACAGTCATGTCCCCTAGATCAGGGGTCAGTAAACTACAGCCCATGAACCAAACCCAACCCTTTGCCTGTTTATGTAGCTTATGAGCTAAAAAATGGTTTTTCTATTTTTAAAACGGTTAAAAAAATATTTTCTGACACGTGAAAATTATGTGAAATTCAAATTTCAGAGCCCAAAAACAAAGCATGAGCACATTGTGTTCTTTCATTTCCGTGTTGCCCGTGACAGCTTTCATGCTACAAGAGCAGAGCTGAATAGTCGTGGAAGTACTTGTGTGGTCCACAAAGCCAGATATTTGCTATCTGGCCCTTGGCTGAAGGTTTGCGGACCCTTACCTTTAAATAGGTTGAAATGCAGCTCCATAATATTGCGTTGGGTAGCCCTTACACTTAATATTTTTAGCTATTTGAGTTAAGCGTTCAAAGTGTTACCCTTCTTCCTAGCTTCAGAGATGGGAGAATTGGAAGTACCAGAAATGAAGTTTCTTGGAGCAAACCTCTGAACTTGTGTTTTACTATCTGCTAGGATATTATCCACTGGGTTTGAATTAAAAAGTTTTAGTCTGGGCCTATGGAGAGTGTTTTTGGTGATTTTAACACAAGTGTGGAAAATGTGGGCCTATACAAAACGCCATGGCCCTACTCCTAAGACCATGTGAATATAAATATAGAGGGTTGCAGTGTTTTGCACACTTTCGTAGTCTGAAATCCTATAGTGCAGTAGATGAGGTATAATATGAATTGTTTTGGCATCGCTGGCCTCATTGAAAGCCTTTCTGCATTTACACATCTGTGTCTGCAACGAGAAGGGATAATTGTTCAGCTCTGCTATTGCTGTTTATGAATCAGAAGAACAAAAAGGCAACAGAATAAACAAAATGTCATGTTCATACAAATCTTGATTAGGGTAAAATCATCTGGCTGGCATTGCCTGTGCACAACATGACCAACAGGGCTGCCTCACAGGTCTTCTGTCTTGGGTCTTCAAAGGTTGGAACAGCTTGTTTGAGGGTTTACATAAAGCTAGATATACCCTAAACAATCAAGATTTAGCCTCTGAGTCTTTGCTATGATTAATCTACTTGCCTTTAAGAATCTCAGAAGTCCTAGGAGATTTCAGAATAACTGCAACATCCATATTAGGGTGCTTATAAAAATATTCTTGATTAACATCTTAGAGCAGGGTTTCTCAACCTGTGCACTGTAAAATGTTTAGTGGCATCTTTTGGCCTCTTTCCACTAGATGCACATTCCCTGTTGAGATCACATAAAATGTCTCTAGGCATTGCCAAAGGGATGGGGGCAAAATCACACACAACACACGCACACACGCACCCGCACTGGTTGAGAACACTGTTTCAGAGGATCATTACAGAGTGTAATCAAAGGGGCATTAGGTCTCAGGATTCAGATTTAAAAGACCCAGAATCTGAATTAAGGAATCTAAAATAATTATCTAAACAATGAAAAATCTGATTATATATCCAGATTTCCAGAATAGACTTAGGTTTGCTTAAAATGAAGATAAAAAAAAAAAACAGACTACTTGGTGAATCTTTCATCTGCTCTGCTGCTTCATGTGCTCTGTGGCTGCAGGAACTGAGCCCTCGCACTGCTGTCCTTGTCTCCATCATCCTCCAACCGTCTCATCCATCCAACAGATGTGACTGAACACCTCCTGAGGGCTTGGCAGGCTCTCTGCTGGTGGTGAGACCCAGAGCTCACAGAATTACATTTTGATAACCTAGCCCTGGTCTCTGGTTAGAAATCTTTCATGACTTCCCTCCAACCTCAGCCTAGAAAATAAAATTTAAATTTAAATGAGGCACTTAGAGTGTTCTTTGTCATGACTCCCCAGCATTGATTCTATCTCCAATGATGCATCTAAGTTAGCATTCCTCAATTCTGGATGTAAGTTAGAATATCTTGGGGAGATTTTTTTTAAAATATCAAGGCCTAAGTCGGACCAATGAATCAGATCTCTGTTGTTGGGCATTAGCTTTTCACCAGTGCTTTCCTGGGGATTCTAACATGCAAACAGGATTGAGACTCAGTGATCTAAGCCATATACAGTGTTCCCATTTCTTACTGCCAATGACAGGTTTAGGAATGGCACCTGCCGAGGGCATTCTATGAGACCTGAGGAAATGTGTATATGTGGGCACATGATTCTGGGAAAAATCTCCTCGCCTCAAAAGAGTGGTCATGGGAAAAATGACTTTTCCCCCTGGACGCTGTTAGATCTGGGCACTCATTTAGAACAGCTGGGGCCCTCGTGTTTCAAGCCTGAAGGTGCAGTCAACACAGGAAAGAAGAAAGACAAACACTTTCACCATATGGAACATTAGGGACTGTGCCGACAGCCTGACTCCTCAGAGGTTGTCTTACTCTGTAACAACTGCCTTTTTAAAAAAAACAGGTTCAGGTCTCTGTTAATTGCAACCAACAGGGGGCACACTTCTGAAATTTTAGTGGTAGGAGAGAGGCCTCAAAGTTAGACTTACACTACTTTTTAAATCTGTACCAACTTCAGCTCTCACTCTCCTTTGTGTTCCTGTTAGTTGAATGTGTTCCTGAACCATCTTACCTGAGCACAGAAGCCTGAATGGCTGTTTATTGCCTTGTTTCTTTTTTAAAAGCATAGATGGATATTTTTTTTTAAAAAAAGGAATTTTAAAATCTGTTATGGATTGTGATTTCAGTTTAAAGGTGTTAATTTATTTTCATAAATCCTGAAATTTGTCCTAGGGAAAGGAAGAGAAAATACTAATGAATTTATGATAAAAAGAATTCTTTGGGGCCCTGTTATTTAGTATGATAACTGCCAAATTTCCAATAAGGAAAACAACATGTCCTTTTGAAATGACAGATAATTTTGGTTATATTTTAAAATTAATATTTTTCAAGTATAAACCCATTACATCTTTATGCCATACACGTTCTCTTTTGAAAACTAACTGTATTACTGGATGCATAATTTACCCCTTAAAATAATAAAGACATTTTTAGTCTGACAAAACATTTCCAGAATTCTAACAAATTAACTGCTTTCCTTCTATTTTCTGGAAGACACTGAGTAAAATAAAAGATTTATGGATCATATGAGATGCTCTGCCCAAGAAATTATAACAGAAGCTTATTCATTTGAGTCATTTAAAACTGAACCAAACCCTTGAAGAAAGGCGTACAATATAGCATTTGTAGGAAAGAGGCACGAATGAGATATACTAATCTGACTTCTTCTAGAAGTTGGGTAACACAGCTCCCTAAGCCAGTGGTTTACCACGTATCAATCCAATATTTGCTCATGACGTTTGCAAGATTATCTGGTAAGCCTACAATGGAAGGAACTCAAGAAAGGGGTGTATTAGAAGAGAGGAAATGTACCCCCTTTCCCTAGGGTAAAGAACTGGCTTATAAAATATCAGTGTTAGGTGTGGAAAACCCAAAATTGCTGAAAATTAGAGACAAGTCCAAAGCAGCTTCCATGTTAAAGTAGATGAAGGCAGCCACTGTAGCCTAGTGTAAGGAGAAGGACCAACTTCGGATTTCAAAAGATCTGTGTATCTAGAAATTAGATCTGTGTATTTAAATTATGCCTGTGTCACCTGTGAGGGGTGGAACTTTAAGTCAAGCAGAGTATGGAATACAATAGTTGGCAGAAGAGAGTAAGGCCTAAGGGCAATGCTTTTTTGGACAGGGAACTTTGATGAAGAATGTGAGGTGAGACTAATTTCCTAGCAAGGAAAACACCATAGTTTGGGCTCAAGCAAAACACCAGAGTGGATTCTGGGAAAGGTGGAGGCCAAATGAGCCCTGAAAGGTTAGGATGGTTAGATCCATCATCAAAAGTGCAACATTTTGTATCGTAAAATGGAGTGCTTTTAATGACCTCACCAGGACAATAGAAACAAACTGGGGCTATCTCAGCCAAACTTGGATGTATGTTTCTCTGACTAGTAGTTAAAGGGGGGTGCTGTGGGAGATTACGGGAGCAGAAGGAAAAGTAAGGCAAACCGTAATTCACCAGGGTTGTTTATAAATCTAGTGATCATACATCGTGAATTACTTGGGCCAGTTTTGAATTTTGATGTTGGGATTTTTAAATCAACACTATTACTTCTCCCTGCCGTTAGAACTCTCAGGTCTTTATCAAATCATGCGTGGGAGCCGTGCTGTGTGGGCCAGCACGCTGTCAGTACTCAGACACACCTCAGTAGCAGGAGTGGTTCACTGCTTTCTGGCTGTGTGATCTATCTCAACCCAATTCCTCATCTTTAAAATAGGAACAAAAATAACTATTTTTCTGAGCTGTTTTAAGGATTGAATTAGATGCTGTATGCAAGTATGTGGCATGCTGTCTATGTACTCAGTAACTTTCTAGTAGTTCCATGCTACAGAATCTTTTAAACTTAGAAAAGACACAAAAAAATCAGTTTCTTCATCCTAACATTTTCTTTTATTCAGTAGATATTTATTAATCTCCAAATACATGCTAGGTATTCTGCTAGGAAACTGTAAGAAAACAAAACCATCTTGGCTTCAAACTCACAGAGATTCCAGAATAATAAGAATAATAATAATGAGGAAGCAGAATATATTACAATCATAAGTAAAATTTCAACTGGGATTTCTGCTATTAGAATTACCTATCCTGCACCTGTGAGCATGGGATTTGGCCAAGTCTTGAAGAACAAGACAGATTTCCCAGTTCTTAAGAAAAGTTCCTGAACTCTAAAATTTTAGAACAGTGTCAAATGGCATCAAGTACCTGTGAATAGCCCATTTAACAGAATATGGCATTAGCCTGGGAATGAGATGATTCTATTTTTTCCTCTAGAAAATAAGGTGATCGTACCACCAAGCTTATTCCTGGCTCATGAGATAGTTGATTTTGGGTTCATTGGACAAAAGGAGATTTATGTCTTTGATACTTGTTAAGTAGATGCTTAAAGGGGTCTCAGCATGCACATTCACACTTAAAACAAACTTCCTCCTTAGAACACCAGTTCTTTATAATCACATGGTATTTATTCAAAGTAGAAATACAGGAAACAACAGAGGGAAAAAATAGGCATAAGAGTTTAAAAAGCAATATTTTTTAGTCAGGAAATATATTGCCCTGCTGTATGAAAAAAATATGAATAATACATGGGGCAGGTTCTCAGAGAATTTCCATATCCCAAACTTGTCCTCTGAACAAGTTCTCATGAAATCCTTTTGAATGTAGATTCTCCCTAGCAATTCTCTCCAGTAAACTCTCAAGGATTTTTTTTAACTTTGACAATGGCTTACTCTAACTTCACACCCAAAAATGGAGGGCAGTAGGTTGTTTTCTTCAACCTCATTTGTAAGTTTCAACTCTCTTAGCATTTAAACACATGAATGAAGACATTTTGTGGGCAGTGTGGAGAATGAGAAGGGCAAGCCCAGCAGCTGCAGAAGGGGCAGAGCGCAGGGCAGTGCCTGTCGAGAAAACGCATCAGTGTGGCAGGCATCGACTTACATGTGTTCTGCTAAGCATCTACTTTATACAAGAGCCACCAGCAAAATATTCAAAAAAGAAATGGACCCCGCACAGTCAATGTTTCAATAAATGCTTAAAGAGAAAAATGTGCACCTGGTGCTACATATCTCTACAGTCTGCCTAGCGTCAGTCCCTGATTGTCAAGAAAGTGAGATTCCGAGGAGTCCTTTCCTGCACATCTTAGTCATGCCCCAGTTGCGCTAAGATACTGGATATCATGTGACTTGAAAGTCTTGCAAATTACACTTCTCATTTTAAAGACCTTTATAGTCTGTTGCTTTTAAACTTCAGAGGGAGGCAGACCTGGGTTTTAACTCCCCACTTGCTAACTATTTGACCCTGGGCAAGATACTTAACCCTTTAACCTTCCATCTCTCAATCAGCTAAAGATGAAGAAAGACATCTATCTCATGGGATTGTTGAAAGAATTAAATGAAATCATGTAAGAAAAAGTCTTTGCAATAGTAAGTGTTGTAAATTAATAATATAATACTAAATTGGACCTTAATAATTCAAGTGTTGGGAAATCTATTTTTGTCACTAAAAATTGCCACAGTAAAACTTCTGATCAAGATATAGCTATTATCTTTCATTTTAGGAGACAGACTACACACTCCATTTTTACTTTGTTCACCACTGAATTCCCCGTGACTAATAAAGTGCTCAGAGCATTATATGCTCAGTAATTACTGTTCTGGAATTCATTAATGAATTTGCCCAAACTGAAAGAAACCTTGTTTTATAGCTAGGCAGTACTGGTCTATGCAACAAACTACCGATCAACAAGCAGATTAATTCTTTTAATCAACAAAAGAATTAAAAAGACATGCTAACATGTCCTCAAAGAACATTGTGATAATATTTAGTTTAGCAAATATTTAGTTTAGAAATTGATAGGTGGGATAAGCAATAAGTTCTAGCTTTAAACCACTGTTCTAATAAGATCCATTTAATTCACAGGCCAAGTGTTAATAAGATCCTCCTGATTTCTTTCTATTTCCAGGTCAAACACTCACTGATAGTAGAATTATACGAGGAACAAAAGATTTACTTGTTGTATTTAGATCGTTGTATTTATGCCCCGCGGCTGGGTGCTTTGTTGTCATTGTGAACATATCATCCTTCAGGCCCCGCTGTGTGCACAGCTCTCTACAGTGATTAGACTGTGAGTCCCAGCCCTGCAGTGGAGGCTATCGCAAGTTCTACAGTGGACACCAGAGCTCACTTGCACTTTTCGTCTTCATCTTGCTTCAACGTGGAAAGGCTCCAACTAACTTCAAAGACCACATTCCATGTGTAGAAAAACTCTGATGAAGTGGAACAAAATCTCCGTGTATGTTGAAGGTTGTAGGAATGTGAATGAGATCGCAATTATCACTACGTTAAAAGAAAAAGGTAATGTCTCGCACTAGTCATACATATATATATGTATTATAAATATATATAATTTTCATCCTCAGTCACAAATTCACCCAACATGTGCAAGGCCAAATAAACACAGCTCAGTAAGGTATCTTCTAGGTTTATTTACAGTGAAAAACACATGTTTGATAACCATTCTTTAATTAGGAGAATAGCTTGTAACTTTCCCTTTGTTTCATTTAAAGCACATTTGTTTTTCATTATGAAACAGTTTGCAGAAAGCATTGAACCAGAAATTTAACTGTAAGCAAAATGTGCTTTCACCTTAGTCCAGCACTGTTTGATAAAGCATGTTTCATAGGCAATTGTACCTATTATTTCCAGAGAGTATGGAAAAGTGCCCCCTTCTCCTCTAATTTCCTCTAGGGAATGTCTGCCTTCTGTGGAGCGAAGTATAGTGAGTCATTGAGTATCTGCAAGAGTCTATGACAAGCTGAAAACATATCCTGTAAGGAGACAGTAACAGGTAGGAAGACATGTACATCAGACACACTTGACACCATTTTTTGTTGCATTGTTTGAAACTACTGACAGCACAGAACACAGAACACAGAGCATAGCTTTCAGCACGAAGAGGATGGATATGAACAATGACATGGGTAAAGCGGTCTTTCATTTCCAAATGGATTTTATCTCTGAGCTCCTAAATGATTCACGGAAGACACATCAACATGCCTAACGTGAGCCTGGGGAGCAAGCCCACCGGTACAGTGATGGTGGTGCACCGGGATGAGGTGGGAAAGACCTGCCATCTGCTCTCAGGCCTCTTACCACTTCCTGCTGCTGGACTGCTTATTTAACTTCTCTGGTTATTACACAATCTTGTTGTAAGAGAAGAGAGAGAATACAAGTGAAAGTGCATTGGAAACTATATGAGTGTTATTTTAACCAAGAAAATTTTCCCTTTAAGAGAAACCCATAAGCTTTTTCACAGATAGGTAATTTTAGTGTAGAGAGTTAAGTCTTATGTCTCAAAGAATTAGAAAGATAATCTAGAGTATAGCTTGGAGTTTTCTTAGCATGATTGTTAGCAAAGTGTTTAATTTGAAATTTTGTGAGATACATGTGCTTTTCAGAATGAAATTTGCCCTATATAATTTACAACTGTAAATTATATATTAACCTGACAACAGATGTTTAGAACTAAAATGGAAAAAATGAGAAATAAAAAGAAACAAAATAATTATTAAATACCTATGTGCAAGGCACTGAAGTCAAAAAGAGTTGGGTTCAAATCCTTTTCTGCCACTGTTTTCTCCATAACTTTAGGCAAGTCCTTTGACCCTTCTTAGCCTTGGTTTCCTTTTCTATGAGAGATGAAGAATCTCTGTGAGAATTCAATCAGATGTCACCTGCAAAGTGCTCAGTGCAGTAACTACTACACAGTTAACACTCGATAAGTACTATTGCCATTACCATCATTATTACTGTGAGGATGCGTGGTTCTAAACAGTGAGGGCTCAGTGACTACTGACTGGCTGTGAGGAATAGTATAAATAGGAGCTACATAAAAAGAAAGTTGGATAAAGGTACTACCAAAATGGCCAGCTGAACTATCAGAGAGCACAGAATGAAAAGGTCAAATAAGAGGAGCATGTTGAATAAAAGCCACAGAAGAAAACACTAGAAAAAGTAAATGGAAGGTAGAGTGGGCACCAATCAGTTTAGATGAAATAAGAACTTTTGGAAATGTGAATGGCCAAAGCTTTCAATTTTTGTCCTATTTATTCCTTATGGAAATAAGGACTTCAATTCCCATCATCATTAATATCAAAAATCTTTAAATTTAGAGTTTTTATTTTATAAAATGTCTTTATGCATTATCCCTTGGAAATAAATGATGTTCGTTAACATGGTATAATATAAAATTTATATATACAATAATACTTATAAAACAATTTTTATATGCTGAACATTATAATATCCTGATTTCTCAAAGTTATATTATACTTTGATCAATTACGTTCATATCTTAAAAGTGCTCATGAATGAAATTATTATTTGCTCAAACTGAAGGAACAAAATAGCAGCAGACTCACAGACTCCAAGCAGGGACTACCGGTTACCAAAGGGGAGGGGTGTGGGAGGGCGGTCGGGAGGGAGGGAGAAGGGGATTGTGGGGGATTATGTTTAGTACACATGGTGTGGGGGATCACGGGGAAAACAGTGTAGCTCAGAGCCCAGAGAAGGCAAACAGTGAACCTGTGGCACCTTACTACACTGAAGGACAGTGACTGCATGGAGGTATGGGTGGGGACTTGATAATATGGGTAAATGTAGTAACCACATTGTTTTCCCATGTGAAACCTTCATAAGAGTGTATATCAATAATACCTTAGTAAAAAATTTTTTAATTATTGTTTGCTCAAATTTTAACCCCAAAATACAAAGATCTTTGATGCTTCTCTTTTTGAATGACTCCAAGTTTCCAACTTGGACAACGTTTTTCAAATTTAGAGAGTTCAGAAGTGGTCTTTTGGTTTCAGGATAACAGAAAGAACTCAGCACAGTCTCCTTTCCTATACAAAATTCTTGAAATAACAGAAAAAATTTCCCAAGGGACTACATAGTCACACACTTTTTTAAAAAGGATAAGTCTTAGAGGACCAGAAACACTGAGGAAACCACAGGCTCGAATACAGAATGGCAACATCAAGGGAGATTTGTCCTGAACGTTGCAGAGGAGGACAGAAAGAGGCTGGGGAGAAATTAACCCGGGATTAGCTGGAGAACTACAGTGGTGGTGATCCCCCAACCTAATTTTCCCTTAAGTGCACTGCACTCCTGTAGGCCAGGAAGCTGCAACAAGAATAAGTGTTTTCAGAAGGTAGAAGTGTGAGAGGCAACTTGCAGAGCAGTGGTCCGGTGGCTGGTAAGAGTAGGCAGAAACAGTTACAGGTTGGCACAGAAAAACACCTGCAGAAGCTCTCCATTAAACAGGGTATCTCTCATCAGTCCACCTCTTGCGTTAAAACACCCAAAGGTAAAGCTCCTGCAGTTTCTTTTGCAACTCCTTCCAGACAGACTGGTTCGATAGAGGGACTACCTAGCAGGACATTTCAGTCACAAAGTTGAAAAGCCAAGAGTAAACACATACTTTTCACTTATTTTAGGAACAAAGACATTTTTAGTATATATATATGTAGTTTATCACTTTATGATAAGTACTATAAAGTAAGAAGCAAACAGGAGAACTTACACCTCAGTTAACACAGCATCCAAAACTGGACTTTAAATAAATACAATTAATATATTTGTAGAGGGAAGAGAGGATATTATCTTTATCTAAGAGGGAAGAATCAGATATGAAACTGTAAGTTAAATTTATAATTTAGAAACATAATAGACTAGATGAGTAGCATCATGGATGTACCTGAATAAAAAATTACCAACTAGAATGTCAAGTTGAAGAAAAAAAAATAAATCAATAAGCAATAGTAATTATAATAAATTATTTAAATTTATCATTGTCTAAATAAGAACTGATAGTATAAAAAGGGAAAATGTTAAAATTGCTTTGTAAAACTGTTCGCCAGTGTCTTGAGCAGTAAAACATATATCCAATGATCCAATATTCTATTCCAGGTTGTTTATCAGAAAAACAAAAACATATGTCCACAGAATACCCAAATAAATTTTTGTACCAGCTTTATTCATAACTGCCAAAAACTGTATGTCCAGGTGTCTGTCAACAGAACTCATTAAAAAAAGTGAATATTCATATTATGGAATATTACTTGGCAAAAAAATGAATAGACTACTGAGTATTCAATGAATATTAAATCTCATATATAGCATACAGACTAAAAGAAGCTAGGCACAAAAAGTATATGTAGCATATGATTCCATTTATGTGAAGTTCTAAAACAGGTAATAGAAAACAATGTGACGATCTAAAAACAAAACTGTGGTTGCTTCTGCAAAGGCGATTGAGAGGGACAACAGAACTTTCTGGAGTGATAGACATGTTCTCTGTCTGGATAGGATACAGGTCACCCTTATACGTGTCAAATTTGATTCAACTATTTACTTACAGTCTATATACTTCACAGTAGGCAAATTATACCTTAGTTTAAAAAAAAGAAGGTTTTGATAAATAACATAAAATGATTCTGATATTATAAAAGATTATTGGTGACCTTAGGCAGAACAGTTTCTGGAACACATTAACAAAGCATTTTTTCCTAGACTGTGGTTTTAATGAAAGCTGAGGATACGAAGAGCTCCGACGTTACAGGATGGATATTGTTAAAATGCTGATGGGAGGAGGAGAAGATAAGAAGATTCCTTGGCATGAAATCTTGCCAAATTTGTCAAAGAGCAGCATGGAACGGAAATAGAAGGGGGAGAAACTCCCACCAAAATTACCTCTGCCTGATGACAATTTTGTGTTGGAAGAGAACTGATGTCACCATCATCACTGACCCCGTATCGGTTCTTCTGATGTGAGACTCAAAGACATCGATCTTACGTTTCTTGATAGATTTGCTCTTTTCAAAACTTAGCTTCCAAGGACAACAGTATTTCTCTGGACAAATGGGATCATATCTCCAACTAAGGATTTCACAGAAAACCCACCCAAAAGCAGTCCCATAGTGTGGTCAGACACTCTTAATAGGCGGGTAGAGTAAGAACTTAGATATTTCAAATCTCGGTTCATTCATTTGTTCATATTTATTCAACAAGTGCTCATGTGTCAGGCACTCTGTTAGGTGTTCAGGAGATAACGATAAATGAGTAATGCATAATTTAGAACAAGAATAAGATGGCTGGTTTACAAGCCTTGAGCATAAGATTGGTCATCTCTGTAAGCCTAAAGAAGAATAGAGATTGGGTCTCAAGGGAATGAGATAAAATTATTCAGCCATAAGAAGAAAACAAATCCTACCATTTGCAACAACATGGATGGAGCTAGAGGGTATTACGCTCAGTGAAATAAGCCAGGTGGAGAAAGACAACTATCAAATGATTTCACTCATCTGTGGAGTATAAGAACAAAGAAAAAACTGAAGGAACAAAACAGCAGCAGACTCACAGAATCCAAGAATGGACTAACAGTTATCAAAAGGAATGGGACTGGGGAGGATGGGTGGGAAGGGAGGGATAAGGGGGGAAAGGGGGCATTACGATTAGCACACATAATGTAGCAGGGGGGTGGGTATATGGGGAAGGCAGTATAACACAAAGAAGACAAGTAGTGATTCTATAGCATCTTACTATGCTGATGGACAGTGACTGTAATGGGGTATGTGGTGGGGAGTTGATAATAGGGGGAGTCTAGTAACCACAATGTTGCTCATGCAATTGTATATTAATGATACCAAAATAAAATTATATATATATATATATATATATATATATATTAAAAGGAATACCAGGATATTGTGAAAGAACTAAATTTTCCTTCTATTTTTTTTTCCTTTCTTGTCTCCATCAATTTCCACGTCCTAACACCACTCCAAGTCAACACCACCCACCACTGCCCGCTCTGCTGACCAATACCACACTGTGATAGGGTCAGGTTTGGAGCTCTGATGGGAGCAGGGAGGGATGATTCAGGTGAGGTCTTCTGATGGGGAAAGAGGAATGATAAGGGGCAGGATTTAGAAGCTGAGAAACAGGATAAGGGGAAGGATTATCATAATAACAGGTAGGGACATGTTTTTTGATTCCTATCGCATGACATTTCTCCTTTCCTCCCCTCTCCTTTGCTATTATTTCCTAAGTGATTCCACCATTTCCTCCAAGCTTTCTGGAGGAAGACACAGCAGGGACTGGACAGAAAGGAGCACCAGTATGAGTCCAGGGCAGAAACTTGAGAGTAATATTAGTGGGGCCACCCTGGCCATGGACCTATTTCAGGGGCAGAGCTGGCCGTGATCAGCATGGTTGCGGGCAGGACTGACAGGCCAAGAGGAAGAGAAGGCATGAGGGGAGGAGCGGCAGAGAGAGATGAGGCATCACAGTAGCCACCACTGGGACAACATTGGAAAAGTGAGCCCTTAGGTGAGATACGCATATGGCAACACATGTATGTGTATGTAACATATGTACATGGTGATTCTAACACAGTGTTCATAAATCAGGGTATTCTTTTATAGGCAGGCAGCAATACATATTTTGGTTATTTTCTTTATACACAATAGAACAGCTCTCAGAAACTGATTGGCATTATGTCACATAACGGACATGGCTCGATATCTTTTGAAATGAATCTATTTCCTTTGGGCTTAAGACTAAGCCAGTTTTAATGGTTGAGGTTTTATGTTCAATAGAATTTTACCTAAAATTATTTGCAAATAATTTTTAGTTTGTTGAAAATATTTTCCAAGTGCTATTTAGCTCTCCTCCCCACCCCCAACTCCCTCTGTCTCTCATATCAACTGTAATTAATCTGCAAATAATAATAACTGCACATATGTGTGTAATGGACAGCAAAAATAGGAATCAATATTTTTCAACTCTACAGAAAAAATCTTAAGACTGTACAGTCATCTAAAATGATTGTATTTATACAGAATTATTGTATAGTTGTCTATACTGTGAGTTTCCTGAGGGCAGGAACTATGTCTTAGTCATCCCTCTATGTCCAGTGCCTCACTCATTCCTGAGTGGTATCCCTGAAATGAACAAGGCAAGATTTGCAATGGAAGATATATTCAAAAGTATTATAGAAGAAAAGAACCATATTTACAGCTCTAGGCAAGTGCAAATTAAAATGATGATGAGATAACACTATATACCTTTAGAGTGGCTAAAATAAAGAATGCTAACAGTACCTAGAGCTGACAAGGGGAGTATGAAACTCTCATACATTGCTGGTGGGAATGCAAAATAGTACAGCCATTCTGAAAGCAATTTGACAGTTTCTTATAAACTTAAACATACATTTCCTATATGACCAGCAATCCCACTCTTCTGTATTTACCTAAAAGAACTGAAAATTTGTATTCACATAACAACCTGTACATGAATGTTTATGGTGGCTCCATAATAGCTTAAAATGTGGAATGACCCAAATGTCCTTCATGGACGAATGGAGAAAGTGGTTATGTACATACAATGGAATATTATTTAGCAATAAAAAATCAAATCATTGACACCTACAAAAATTTAGATGAATCTCAAAGGCATTATGCTGAGTGAAAGAATAATACTGCATCATTCCATTCATATAACATTCTCAAAATGATACAGAATAGGTCAGTGGTGGTTCGGAGGAGGGTGCGATGAGAAAGGTGAAGCATAACGTCAGTTTTGGGGGGACAGAACTTCTTTGTATCCTGATTGTGCTGATGGTTATGCAAATCTACATGTGTTAAAATTCATAGAACTCTACATCAAAAATAAAAGCCCATTTTATTGTATGTTGATTTAAAGAAATTAAAAAGAATAAAATTTAAAACACTAAAAAAACATAAAGTGTTTGTACCTAGAATTGGAGGTATAAGCTAGACATCGTGAACCAAACTTCAACCCATGAGGGTCTACTTTCTACAGGAAGACCGCACATCTTCATATTGCATCCCTTACACTCACAGCAAACCTAGAAATGTGCCCTGATATGTAATTGTAAAGTTTCCACTGGATCTGTAAGTTAGCCTCTGTGTGTATTTGGCTGGTAATAAGCACCATTTCATATATATTTCAAATATGAATAGGCCCCTGATAAAGGCTAATCAAGGAGAGGACCAGCATTACCCTATCGGCAATATCTCACATTTTGTTCTCACTGTGGATGGCCATCTTGTGCAGATCATACTGCTCACGGGGATTTGTTTTTCTTTCTTACTATGGATATAGAGTCTAGACTGTAATGTCTGTATGAATCAATATGTTTCTCTTTGGGAGCCATATGTGTGCATGAGCCTGTGTGGTGTCTGTGATGCACACACATGCTCCAAAATTCATCATTCTGCACCTATAACTGCTTTGGGACATTTTGAAGGTGCCAAGACCAGAAGTGTCAAAGCTGACCCTGCACTATTCTGCTGTAGGGAGCCCCTCTTCCTCCTCACCCACACCCTCCCAACGAGGCTGCACTACTGCACTCTAATTTCAGAATTGAATAATGTTCTTCTGGGGACACCGTGTCTTTAGAGTGCTACATAAAGGAGAGGATGAGTTACCAGGCAAGAAAATCTCTGTGGGAAACATGTGGATGTTCCCTAAAGAAGAGTCCAGGTCTACTTTTTACAGGAAAACCACAAATCTTCATATTGCATCCCTCACACTCACAACAAACCTAGAAATGTGCCCTGATATGTAATTGTAAAGTTTCCACTGGATCTGTATGTTAGCCTCTGTGTGTATTTGGCTTCGTAATAAGCACCATTTCATATATATTTGGGGGAAGGACAAGAACTAGGAACCACGGTCTGTCTACAAGGGCACACTTGAGAGTAGGTTAATTTTGATGTTTTTCTTTTCTCCTGGAAAAGAGCTGTTAGGCATCTTAGAAACCACAGAGCTTTTTACATCCTATGTAAAACCTTTCCCTTTGTGAAATCCAGCCCTTCACTGAAGTCTCAAGACTTCGTCCTACATTCAAACTGTGTGACAAGGGAATAGAGACCCAAGAGGGAGCAGCAAGGGAATTCATGGACAACACCACACTTCCCCCTGCACGGGTGCCGCATAGAGAGAGCGCAGGATGGCCAGACAGTCCATGGTCATGAGGTGAGCAGCAGCTCTCAGCAGAGCTGGAACCAAGAGAGCTGTTGATGGCTGCCTCCAGTAGCAGACCCAAGACTCAGCTCTCCCATTTCCTAAAATATACACAGCAACATTTCTCAAGGGACTACACAGACCTGGGATTTATATTTTAAGTATAGATTCCTAGGCTGTACTTCAGACAGGCTGAATCAGACTGTCTGGGGGATGGAACTGAGAAATCTGCATTTTAAAACACAGGTCTCAGGCAATTCTCATGCAGTATAAAATTTGAGATTTATCCTCAAGGTGACCCTTGAAAATGAGTGAGTAGGCTGACCCTTGGCCATCTCTTTCCTCTTCCTCCTACCTCTTCCTCCTCCTTCTCTTCCCCTCTTTCCTCCTTTCTTTTTCTCCCCCCTTGTCATTATGATTAATTATCATTATTACCATCATTATCTTTACCAGAGGAATGAGAAGGGTGGAGACACAACACATTCATTTACTCATGAGTCAAAGGTTTAAGAACTCTGAAAAGTGGTATTGTCTAAGACCCTCCCTCTACCCTAAGCAGGGATGAAAAATTACTGTGTTGCATGGCTCCAAAAGAGAATAGCACCTCATTAATTAGGGATGCTGCCTCAAATGAGCTGCCACCATAGAAGAATAATTTATATACAAAGTCATGAAGAAAGTTTCTCCCCTAGTGAAGGTCTGCATTAGTTACGTGAACCCAATAAATGTATCTGTCAGCAAGAAGAGCACTAATAATTCAGTTTACATGTATTTTTATGTGCACTCATCTTCAAAAATTAAGTTTCATGCCTTAAGTATATTGCTATAATACATGAATATTTCATAATCTGGATCATTTCCCAAATATTTTGAATTGGTAAAACCACTTTTTTTTAACATTATAAAACCTATCTTTATTCTTCTTCTCTGAGTGACTCAGGCTATAAACTTCAACAATATTCAGGGTAGTTTTACTACATTTTTTTATTTGATGTTTTATACTTTTTAATGGTTAAAATGTACTTTTGGTCTTGACAATAAAAAGGTAATAAAAATATGAAACAGGTGAACTCAGACAGAGAGGGAAAGCATATCTCTTCTAAGTACTCAGAAGCTTCCTAAGTCAGGTTTGAAATTCCTCATTACTATATGCTATATTTACAAGAAAATGATTGATCCATTGGATTCAGTTCTCTCCAAAACTAGTGTATTAGAGGAAGCTTTTCAAAATCACTTTCGAAGAAATTCTTTTTATTTTAAAATAATATCTTTACAGCTGTTCATCTCTGGAACACACCTACACTCCCTCCCTGAATGTGTACTTTGTTTTATTAAACTACATTTTGTTTGTACCTACTCAACCTGCTCATGAATTCTCTCTCCATCAGAGTCAGGAACACTTCTGCAGGTTGAGGTCTCACCTAGTGTATACGAGCTCTCCCAGAACTGGATAGCCCAACAACATTTTGGTGGCCACGAAGGGATTCTTAACATGGTGCTCACTAATGGTCTAGGTAAGGAGTAATTCTGTGCTACTTTAAGGCACTACTTGTCTTTTTCTCTTGGATCCTTGGTTGTTTTGATGCTTCCTTGGTGGACACAGGTTGACCATTTCAAAGCCACTGCAGTCACCACCTACAAGTCTCCTGGGTGAGGATAAGTTGGTCATGATGGATTAGATTGGCTCTATGTCACCAGCCAACCTCAAGACAGTGTGTGAATCTAGGTACACTGTGAAGCAAAACAATCCACCTACCCATGGAACATTCTCCCTATAGGCTGTGGTCTCAGCATCCATGGATCCATTTCTTCCCCTTGTGGTGCTCTCTGGCACCTCCTCTTTGACTCAGTTTAGCACTTCTTCTCAGTTTCATGTCTCCCCACTGCCTGTGTTAGAGTAGGCAGTGAGTAAGATATGAGTGGCAAAGGGAAGGGAGGTGGAAGCCTATAACCTTTCTGGGTGGGTTTATACCCACTCTTTGCCTAACACAAGAAGATAGAGCTGGGAAGTCCCCAAGGCTGACACCTGCACAAAGGTCACTGTGTCCAAGAATGACCTTAGTCCATTCATAGATCATTAGAATTTATCCCTATGGGTTTTTCTGTCTGCATTATGAGTATGAGCATGCACAGAGCCAGAGTAGTTGTATGATCTGCACCTGTTAACCTACCCCTCACACTTTTCTATAAAACCAACAAGTATTCAGATAAGTAGGGCTGGTCCTGACCTCTTAGCCCACTCTCTCCTCAAGAGAATACTTTTGCCTTGCTAAATAAAACTGTCTTCTAGCCTTCTTATCTTGCTTCCAATTCCTTGTCCATGTGCGCTGGAGGAGGGGTGAGTAAAACCCCTCCCAGTATCATATTTTTGGTGCCATGACTCGGATACTTCCCTTGCATTTTGCACTTTTCCTACCTGGTCTCTGAATTCCAACGTGGGTGACGTAGGCAGTACCAGCTCTTCTCCCCCTTTTTCTTACTAATCTTTGAATCTCTTGACTGAATTCTTTCCTTCAAGGAGACAAGAACTGAGGAAATCCAAAGCCCTCTACAATATCTTCAGATGTGAGTATGTCACACCCCACTGCTTGGGTTGAGCATTTGATCAAATATCCTGCTCTGCATTCCTGCCTTCATACATCTGTTTCCCCACATTGCTTTCATTTTCTCCCCTTGCTACCACACCCTCTGCACCCTTGTGTCTATTAGAGCCTCATGATATGATTGCTGCTTTTGTTCATTTATCAGAAGTAAACAATTCCCTGATCTTCCCAAGGTCCTCACCCTTCCCAGACCATCTAACCTATGGACATCTATTATCATTGAAATGATCCCTAACAATGAACTTTTCAGACAAATCTCACCCTCTTGCCTTTTTCCTCCATTTCTGGTGCCAACACCGGACTTGCCCTGGTGATTTCTTCCTTGGTAGCCTCTGTCATTGGGTTTCTTCTTCTTTCCTGGAAGACAACATCCTCCTAGCCATTTGGAAAAATGCTCTCATTCTTTTTCTTAAGGCCCTTCTTGATCTCTTACCCACTTCTGCAATCAAACTTGCATCTCAGGATTGCTTCCCATATCTCTTCTCCAAGCCACACGTGGGTAAGACTTACTACCTGCATTTCTCTACCAACCCCAACTGCACCCCTATGCTGTTTGCCACTAATATTTCTACCAGTTGCCTAGACCAGGGAGCCAGACCTCACCCCTTACCTACCTTGGACCCCCTCATCATTTTCTCTCACTTTCTATGTTATGACATTAGATGGGCAGTGCCAACGGAGGCCATCAGAAAGAGTCCTTTTAAGTCAAAAGAAAACTTTATGGTCAATCAAAATCATAGCACCTATTGCTTCCAGATGTGTAGGACATTAAAGCAGTACTTTTAATGGAGCAACTTCAAGATAAGATTGTTCTTCCTTTAGGGCATTTTCCAGAGATATAATTCTTAGGGTTATCCTTACCCCTCAGCCCTAGATCCTTTTGGGATGCTTCCCCTGGACCGTGGGTGATTTCCCTCCAATCTACCATCCCCAGGTATCAGCCTGCAATCATTATCTTTAAGGAGAAGTCCGGCAGACTATCTCAGCTCCAGTGGTTCCACATGAAACTCTTAAAGGGACCTGATGGCTCTTCTGGTAAAATTCCCTAACACACTGGCATTATCAGTCCCTGAAGCACTGGAGCCTCATTTTGCCAGAGGATCAGGGGATCTCCTCTTATTAGGACTTGGATTAGGATTTCAGGACACTGCAAATTCCTAATCTCTGTATTTCTCTTATAGATGGCTAACCAGGTGTCTTCCACCCTCCTCCATCATTCCCCATTAGGCTACATCCTTAAGAACTGGTCTGTCTTGGACCCCATTACCTTTAAAACAGCTGATTTTCTTTTGCAATGCAACCTGGCCCCAGTACAAATTAGGAGACCAAGAAGAATGGCCTCTTAGTGGGATTGTCAATTATAATATGATCCTGTAACTAGACCTGTTTTGTAAACATCAAGGCAAATAGAGTGAAATCCCCTATGTCCAGGTCTTCTTTATCCTAAGGTATCAAGAGAATCTTTGCAAAATTGTAAAGTAGTTTTGGTTCTCTTGACTGTGGCCAGTCCTCCTCCCCAGCCTCTGAATACTGCCGGATCACCCAGTCCCGATTATCCTCCTCCACAAGAAGGGCCTAAGAGGAACTCTCAGCCCCTGGCAGGTCCATATTAGTAACTAGAAAATTTTTGTTGTATCTGTTTCTGTGTTTTTCTGTGTATGTGTCCTTATATGTTAACTCAGGATGATATTGCTAAAAATTAATTGGTTAAAAGACAAGCACTTGTAAAACACAGGCATTCCAAAACTTTCAGAAATTTGGATAGAAAATATTCAGCATTAATGATAATTTAATTTTAATTAAAATTGATGTTTTCAGCATTAAAATGAAAACTTTCATTCTGCCTAGTTTACTTTAAAGTCATGTAAGTTGATGTCATCTGTTAAATCTTTCAAAAAAAAGAAAGAGGCTTGGGAGAATGGCTGATTTTGTTTGATGTTTAATGAAGCCTTTCCAGGTAATCTAGCATGGCTGTTAAAAAAAAGTGAACTAAATAGGGGTGGTAGTGAACATCTTAGCAATAATTTTGTGTTACAATATGTATCACATAATTATCAGGACCTAAAAACAGCTTGGAAATCTTTTTTGAAACCTGAAACCTTAAAGTATTGCTAAGTAATGAGTCAAGTGAATGAATTAGATCATTTCCAGATAAAATAAAATAATGAAACATTAATTACTGAATACAGGTTTATCTATTTTTGGATTTCTTATTACAGAGAAACTAAAAACAAATTTTGGTCTATTAGTAAATATATTTGTGCTATTGAAACATTGTACTATGAAGAAGCACATGTTTCTAGAAATTATTAAACATATTCATAAATTTGCCAATCTAAAGAATGCTAGTGTAACAGTCTACATTTGCTTACTTCTTGGTTTTTGTTGAAAGCTAAGGTTCCTAAGGGTTTTAAGTTTAATTAAGACTACTAGAAATAATAAGGGAAACATCTTTGCATGCAAAAAAAGTAAGATGTGTGTATTGATAAGAGAAGGTATGAGGAATGCAAATGCATTTTTACTGAGGGAAAAGAAGATTTTGTACTAAAGTACAGCCAGTTATTTAAAAAATAAAAACTCTGAATGTAAAAAGAAAATTATAGAAAATTTGTGGAAGAAGAATTTAATGAGGTCATGCTATGTGAGATTAGAATAAATGAGTTTTGATGTAAGTATATGGTAAGCTTAGAATTGTTTTCTGTTTGTTTAAAGGGCAAATTTTTCTTAAACTATTGGTCTGCTCTTAATATTAAGAGACTCTGAAGGGTTTTTATAATTTTATGGTCAAAATAATTTCTTATTCTTCATGTCTGAATCAAGTCTTGAGTACTTAAGGAAACAAAATCTTGATATTAAAATGGCTAAGAGCTAAGTTTTGCTACCAACTATGTAATCTTAGTTACTGTTTTACTCCGAACTAGTAGAAAAATTAGATTCAAGTAGAATAACAATTAATTACAAAAGATTGAGTAAACCGTGGAGGATGAATTTAATTTTTATTTCAAGTGTTTCTGATCTTTCGAAAGAAAATGTTTGTTTTTAAACTTTTTCTCTTAAGCTAACTTAAAGTAGTTTGGTAAATATACCTTTATGAGCAGAACTGAAATATTCATCTTTCTCTATGTGATCCCTCCAGAATTTGGAAATTCTCAGTATTTTATTGTTTTTAAAGCAGTATACTTATTTGCATAAGTTCAATAAGAATCTGTTGTTGTGACAGGACACAACTGAAAACATTGATTATATTATCAAGGCTTTGACTGGAATGTCATATTTGAGAGAGGTGCATAGACTCAGATATGACCAGAGAGCTTTAAGGAACTAAAGTTGACTTTATGGAGCCAATGAAGCCCTTAGAAGACTTGGCCTGGTACCTTGCTTACAGGGTTCCTAGCAGCCTTACCAGGTGAGTAAGGAAGTTCATTTCCTGGAAAGCACAGGAACTTTAGGATATTTTGGAACCTCAGGAAGAGAGGACTTTAGCTAAATCTATAGGTACTGCAGGCAAACCTGATGACAAGACCTGGCTTGGCTTCCCCAACCTCAAGAGTTCAATCTGAAACTCTTTATGAAAAGTTCCAGCAAAGCACATTGAAAAGAGCCTATGTGATCAATTGCTAGTCTTGCTGCATTTATATAAATCATTAGGCTAAATAAATGAGTCTTATTAGTCTAACTTGCTATAAACAAATTAGTCTTAATTTGCTTGTCTCTAATAAAAGTGGGGTGATTTTAGAGAGAAAAGAATTATGTTTCAAGAGTGCACCCTTAAGGATATTAGATCTAATAATGATCATTGTAATGGACTGGATGCTGAATTCTGGTTTCATCAAAATATGATTCTCTAAATATTTCCAATTTTTGCCCATCATTTCAATTGGGGTCTTACTATTACTAGTCCTCATATTCGGTCATACATTCTTAATCTTCTTGTCAAGTTTGCTTCCTCCAGTTTATAGAAAATCCAGCTCCAGATGTTGCTTAGACATGGATTTCAGCCCATGACTCACACAGATGAAGACGCACATCAGCAACCCTGCGACCTCGCCGCCCCCTCCTTTCATGTGCTCTTGTCGATGTCTGCCTCTGCTGTGGTAGCTCTACGCCCCCTCCCCCTGACAGAGAGCAAGGAACTGCTGGACCCACAGGCCAGGGTCCTCCCCCCCTCAGGCAGGGAACCGCCACAGAGGAATGACAAGCACCCACTTTCCCTGAAAGATCTCAAAGATCGCCATTCCTTGAGGGGAGAGTGGATAGTAGGTGGATAGCCAGACATGAGCCGGGACGGGGTTGGGGACTTTGGCCAGTGTTTACATTGTTAGATGAATGTTTATATTCTAAACATTTGTGAAAGCTGTTCTCACAGGATGTGGGGAGGGAGAGTATAGATACCAGACCTGCCAAAACCGACTGGTTCCAACATGGAGAAGTGACCCTGACTTTACCTCAAAGTACATTATATGCTCATTAGCATACTAAAAATCACACCATGAAAGTTCCAAGGAAGACCATCTAACGACAAAAAAGGAGTGTGAAACCCCATTTCCCAGAAATCCCCTCCCTATTCCAAGAAAACCCCACCGAACCTACCCTAGCCGCTGAAACTCCAGCAGTAAGACCACCCAACCGGAAGCCCACAGTGCTGCTTGCCTCCGGACACACCTGCACTTCCTCCTGGGTGTGTGCTTTGTTTTATTAAACTGCTCTTTGCCTTAAAAATAAATAAATAAAAATAAAATAAAATAATATCCTTATACGTTTTAAACCTATTGGGTTAGAGAATACTAGTTCAGAGACATGTGTTTTACGTTAAAATTACATCCTTTTATCTTGTAACTTTGACATATTTATTGACTACATTTTATCTACTCCAAGAAAATTAAATGAGTAGATGATATTTTGACAATTAAAAAAAAACTCTGCATATATCAAAGGCCAGGCACTGTACCTAAAATAACTCCTTCTCATAATCACCCTAATGTTCTATTTTTTCCCATGTGACAGATAGAAATAGTGACATTCAAAGAAGTTAAACAACATACCCAAGTCCCATAACCAGTGAGTGAAGCAGCTGAATCTCCAGCTGAGGTCTGCATGACCCCAAAGCCTTTATTATTCCCAAGGTACCAGCGATTCTCAACGGCAGGTAAAATAATGATGAAGTAAATAGACCCCTTCCACTGCAAACTTGCTTAAATACATCATTTTGTAACTAATTTCAGAAGTTTTTAAATCATTTCTAAAAATTGAAAAATGTTACTCTTTCATTATAATCAAATACACGATGGAATTACTGCTTCCTGTGTTTTATGAAGGCCTCATGAAGAAAACGTAAAGAATAAAAAAGCATGAGCGTCTCTTCCTTAGGCTTTTTGGAGTCCCCTATAAAAAATTTCCTCCAATTTCTATTGCATTTTATATTTTCTGGAGTATAAAAATAGAATTTTAATAAATTTCTTTTATAAATTTAAGAATATCACCAATTAAAAGTCATAACTTAGAGCAGAAGAGCTAATTTGTAAAAAGTTAAGACCTGAGTATTGCCATTACCCTAACTCTGCCTTTTTGACCTTCTGAAATTGTTTTAGTAGTAATTATTGTTGTGTTACTTCTAGTAACAAAAATGATAGATTCAGGAACAAGTTTATTTTAACATTTTTATCGTATATTTTACCACACTTTTAATTACAAGATTTTCAGAAAATAAAGCATACACAACGTGCCTTTTACAATGGACCCCCTCCTCTGTAAGGGACCTTGGTGATCAAGCTTTACGAGGGAGGGACTCACCTGACTGTAACTGCGTGGGGGTCTCAGCCCTGGAGCCCATGAGATCTTATCCCTATTTAACTCCTCTCCTTCTCAGCCCCCTATTTTGTGAGGAGCAAGATGACACAGAGAGAATAGATCATCTGAGACTTGAGTACCTAGTCACTGCCAAGTCTCTCGTATTTCTAAAAAAAAAATCTTTAATGTTTCGATTTTATTTATGAATTCCTAATCATGTTTATATTTCTTTTTCACTGCAAAATAGTGAGCTTAAATACATAGACTGTGACCACATAGCAAGTGAGTGGTAGGGTTGGAATTTTAGCCCAAGTTTGTCTCACTGCAAAGCTTGTGTGTGTTGGACTTCTCTGCTTTTGTGATTACTTTCAGCCCTTGTGTTCTGTGATGTCTACTGAGCCCAGGGTGTATTTCGAAATTTCCTTTTTATCTAGTAAATTCCTGACATCAGCTTGTTGTCTTTGATTTGCCTCTTTCTCTGAATGCCAAGACATGAAAAATAATGAGTTAATTAAAGGTTCCAGACTTTTTAATCAACTTTTTAAACATATTAAATAATAAAATAATTCGCACAAATGGGGGCAAGGAGTGGAGAAACACAGAAATATTATAAAATTTGTTTAAAGCACCAATTGCTTTTATTTCCACCCAGAGATGTGGATTTCAAACCATGTATAGCTCTTTTATCAATTCAATCTTTCCTCAGTTTAAGTTTTTTAATTAATTTATTTATTTGTTTATTTTTCTCTAAAATATAGAATCGATTCATTGTGCCTAGAGATAGGCTTTTACGATAAGACTATATGGAAATAATTTCCTTATTTTTTTTTTGGAATTTTTTTTTGTCTGTTCAGTTTAGATTCTGAAGTTTAGAAGATCTAAAAGGAAAATTATTTATTTCCACAGGGAGGATGAATTATTGCAATAGTACAGTGTGGGTGTCCCATTGAGATATGTAATACAGGAAAGATAAAGGTGATACAGAAAGCCCAGAACAGGTCGACACCCTGCTGACAAGATGGTAAACAACTTCGAAATGGGGTCAGTAAACCATGTTGCTCCTGGCTGAGGCAGTTTAACACATTTTTTTAACAAAAAAAGGTCCAGTAATCCTAAACACCTAAATAGAATGTCACCAGTTTCATAACTTTTTTTCAAAAAGCAATGTGTTCTGGTGTTCATTTATCTTTTACTATCTGTGTTTAGGTCTCATTGGACCATACAGGAAATCTGCTACTTGTTTATATTCCTGTGCCTTGGGAAAAGACAGAGACAACAAGATTTTTTCTAAAACTAGTTCATATTTTTCAGTCTCTTATTCTAACTCCCCAAAAATGATCGCTGCAAGGATATTTTAAAGTTCTGTCACTTCCAAAGAAGTAGTCTTTTACCTAATTTGAATTTCTTTTTAAAAATCGAATTTCAGGAACTAAAGCTGTATTGGAAAGCATCACTTAATTTTGTAATGATTTTGGAAAATATTTCCATTCTACACTTTATTCGAGAAAACTGCAGCAGAATTCCAGCAGAAATAAAGTAAAAGCAAGGACAAATAACTTTCCTGATTCATTAGATGCTTATTAAAGCATCTTTCACCTGACACATGGCCCTCTGTGGCAAAGACTTATTTGTTCTAATACACCTTGAGAATTACTCCTTCCTTGTTATCGCCCTACTTCGCTTTTACCTCGCTCCAGTCCTTTTAGTCTATCAGCAAACCTAACGAGCAGCCACATTTGGCATATGCATGGATGTTTTTGTATGTGAATTTACATCTTTTCTTCGCTTTTTATTTACTTTTGCATTTGTTCCCTTTTGATATATTTTATACTCTGTGAAGAGAGGGCTTGTCTTTCCTTGACCTTAAAAACTTGAGTTTAAAACCTTGACTACATATGGTATTTTCTTCATCTGTTACTGACTGATTGAAAAAGGAAAAACACTCTCTTCCTCAACTAGTAGATGTCAAGCAAGGAAAAGTATCACAGGATACCTTATCACCTTTAATCTCTTGAACACATCCCTGTTTTTAAATGTTAGGGTAGTGTTCCAAGAAAGAAGTCATAAGTATTACAGGTGCAAGTCATTTAAAACAATTATAAAATGAAAGAATTACATTAGAAGTCCATAAGAATCCTAATTTCACACACACACACAAACACACAATGTGTATAGTCAGTCATAGGAGTTTACATAATATAAATCCTGCTAAAATTTAGCAAGTTTGTTCTCAAGATGGATAATGTGTTAACAATATAGTAGAGGGAATTTGTGCCACGTAAACCAAGAATTCAGAATGCAAACCATTGGACCCACAGGATAGGTTTGTTTTATCTGAGCTTGGAAGACAAGGACCTATGAAAACAAACCAATTTGCTTCCAATCCAAATTATCAACTGGAGAGATTCTTCAACAGAATACCAGAAACAGATGTGAATGCCTTTTCTCCATGATTGCAAGCCAGTAAACGATTTCTTGCCATTTCATCCCTTTATGATAAAACCTCAAGCTCCCATCCACACCAAGAAAGAGGAAAACCCCAGAGGAAATATGATACCATTTGGCTACATTTTTTTTTCATCTTCCCTGTAGATGCTGGACATGTTACCAGGTCTCTGAACAGTGGGTTTTACACTGACCATGTTTTTAGGATATTGCCTCATTAGGACATATTTTCTTCAGTCTGTAAATAGAGCTTGCATTCTGAGTTGTGGAGAGTTGACACGTTAAGCATCTTTCCACTTTTAAAAGGGAGCAAGTTCATGTAGTAATGATTTGATGTACAAAAATGACTGTTTTCTTTTGAGAATGATTTATTGTTCTGGAATCTGTGTTTTCCAGGAGAAGCTAATGTGCTAACTTTTGAACCTTTGGATACATGAGTTCAAATTTGGCCCACAGTAAGCAACAAGCAACAACGTTTGGCCTGGTCTCAAACTCTTCTCTGGGTTTCTGCATCATACCCCACGCACAACTCAACACCATTAACACAACTGAAAACATCTGCTAGATAAAGATCCCAGATTTGGGAAGAGAGGATCGCCAAATACTCTCAATACCTCACTATTGGAAAACCAAAACTTCCCACTGATATTCAAAAGCAAAGTCAGGAAATTATTTGAGATTCACATAGATTATGGGAAGCTGACTTTATAGAAATCTGGATTATTATTTTTTTTTACTGTACTGTTCACTTACACTTAAAACTATTTGTCCACTTGGGTGGGCTCCTTTCTGAAGTTAAATTTGTGAAGACATATCTCTGCAAGAAATATATGTTGTAGGTTTCAAATTGGTGCAAAATGTCCTAGGTCCTTGTGGACTTAAACACAACCACAGATGTTCTGGAATGTGGAAAAGGATTGTGTTTAAAAACACCAGAGGATAGACTGGTCACAGTTTAAAACTGTGTGGAATCATTTTCAACAACTTTCTTGTCTTGTTTTAAGCAACCCATTTCCTCCACATTTTCCATCCTTTAAAAGGAAAAAAATTAAAATCTTTCAGTAACAGATGGAGGACATTTAAATTAAATATTAAACCTAAAATCATTTCCTGAGAGAGTTTTTTTAAACTCTGGTATTTGCCTTAAGTATGGAGCTTATCATCTTACAGAACCCTATGAAGGTAATTTACCTCTCATCTTAGCTGCTCATAATTGTACCCATTTCACAGACTAATATTTCATTTTATATTGCTTCAAAACCCTCCAACAGATACATATATTCTAGTTTATGGATCAAGAACATTTGAAAGAAAACAATGGTCATCTTTCTTAAGAAAATGTTCCTTAGACACAACATTGTACATGAATATGTAAGAGCAAGTGTACACGGAGGTGTGTTTAGGACCAAGGGTGAAGAGAAAGTAGGAGAGTTCAAAGTTGCCAGTTTCAAACCCCAAAGGCATATGTAAAAAAAAAACAATCTTTAATAAGACAAAAAAAACTATTATATTTGAGGGAAAAACTATGAGCAAGGGTATAAAGGTCATGGGGAAAATGATAGAAAGAAGATTCCATATCACACTTGCATGCCAAGTTTCTCCTGGAATAAGCGCAGTCCGATAGCCACATCTTCTTTGCCATAGACCCAGTTCAGCTTGGAATCTGTCGGGATCACAGAGCAAAGTCAGGCTGTATCAACATCTGTCCTGGACAAAGTAGACAGAAACAGAGATACAGAGATACAGGATGCAGGAATGTAGTCCATCAAAGTGCCTCACACCAAACTCCCACTACTCCACAGCAAGCCCAGAGATGAGACTGAGCTGGGCTCAAAATTAACTATTGCTGAGGTCTGAGATCCAAATAGAAGGGACAAAGCAGGTTGGTGACTATAGACCAAAACTGAATAATAGGCACATGGTTCCTGGCATCTAGCAAATCTCTAATTTTATATCCAAGGCGTTTTAGAGCTAAGGGAATGGAAATTACCTAGTCCTCTCTTCTAACTGTTTACTCAAGGATACAAAGTGGAGAAAGGACTCCAGAATCTTGTCCCAATTCAGTCCCAGTTCAGTGTTGTTCTCCCACCCCATTGTGCTTGTGTTGTGAGTTAGTGGATACGGAATGGGTCAAGCCAATGGCAGGCCTGGTGAAGCCTCCGGCTAGTGCTGAGTTGGCCCTACATGGCTCTGCGCCTTGAAGTAAATGGAGGGTCCACAGCCCTAAATATCTCACCTGCTTTTTTTGGTTTCCTCTGTATGATGCTGGAATATACCTGTCTTCTGTAGACTTCAGAAGCTGATAAAACTAGTATAAGAAAGAAAAATATGCAGTGAATGTTGAGTAAAAAAAATGCCATTTCATAAAAATAGTTTCCCAAAAATCGGTTTGCTAATTATTAGTTTTCTAAGTATTCTTTAAATACATTAAGTTGGGCTGGAATCAGCTTCAGACAGTTTTGAGCTTTTTGTGATAATGACTGTATGCAACACCATTTCCCTGAGTACTCTACAATAACTCCTATCTATTCCGTGGTGGTCAGGGCAACCTATTCTTGGGTAGATGCATACCAAAACAAATGCAAGAAAGTAAAAAGAGGGCTTAAATTATCTATCTCCTTTATTATATAAATCACAGAATGACAACTATAGAAGGGCCCTAAAACTTTTCCCTAGTCTATAATGTTTTACTATAATGAAGTAGAGTAAGGAAAGATAGCAGTTTTTGCAAAAACTTAATTTTCTCTGATTTCAAACATCTTACTCCCAGGCAGTAAAATGTCATTTCAATAAGGAAATGTAGAAAATAGTAGTCGGTAGGGTTGTTTTTAATGTTACCTTGGCAAAATAAAATATTAACATTTCCATTTGATAGTAATTTAACTTCTCTCTCAATTCCTTGTGCATAAATCCAATAATAACTTCCCTGTCCTCATAGAGGTGTTGTGAGGATCAATTAAAATAATGAATACAAAAGTAGTGTAAATTAATTTAGGTAACACATGTCAATGATCAGTATCATTATGACAACCAATTAACTGTACTGTAGGCAAGGAGAAGCAATGGAAGTGTTCTAGTGGTGAAGATAAATAGAAATGTCCTAAATAGGTTTAACTCTATTGGTAAGCTAAATGCTGTTGGAAATTTTTAATGTGGGAGGCTGCTTTTTAGTTAAAGTTCATGTGGAAGAACTTCTTAGAGGCAGTGGGATCTGGGAATGTTTTGGCTTTTTCTCTAGAGGCAGGAGGGGCGTGCTTTTCCCTGAGCAGAAACTCAAGGGAAACGATAGAGAGAGAAATAAGCAAACTCTCAGTGGAGGATGGTGAATCTGTCCAGCTGAAGGGGAAGTTCAGTATCAGGAGAAGTGGGTAATAAATGTCAATACATTAGGGGAAGCCAGTTGATGATGGGCAATGAAAGTCAAACTGTGACATTGGTACTTGCCCTGAAAAACAGGAGTCACAACTGACCCAGGAATACGAAGGGAGGAGGGAATTTTTCAAGATAAGAATTCTATGCTCAGTCCTCATACACAAGCCAAAATAACAAACTCTTGATATCTGACTTCTTTGGTGTATTTTTATAATAAATGCATTCTTTAAAATACCATTTATTTACTCAGATGAATGAA
This sequence comes from Phataginus tricuspis, assembly GCA_029783875.1. Taxonomy (NCBI): domain Eukaryota; kingdom Metazoa; phylum Chordata; class Mammalia; order Pholidota; family Manidae; genus Phataginus; species Phataginus tricuspis. The sequence goes on from JAQQAC010013566.1 coordinate 20,399,482, forward strand.
TATACAAATCTTGTCAGCATCTTCTTACCAGAAGGACATTTGGAAAGGATGCATATATGAAAGACTAAATTATAATTTTCTTGAGTCTTTTCATCTCATTTAATCCTTTTGCTTGCTGGGAATGAGAAATAGCAAATACACCAGCAGAAGCAATGAGATGGGAGGCAGAATTCCTAGTTCTGCCACTAATTAACTGAGAGAGAAAATCATTTCATCTTTCCATGTTGGCTTCCTCCTTTTTAAAATTATGAGGTTAAATATGTGAATCTCTAAGGTTTATTTTTAAATTATGGGGTTAAACAAGTTAACCTCCAAGATTTTTTTTTGGATTTAACATTTCCCGATTGTAATTTCTTAGTCCTGTGACATTGCAGTGAGTTTTTGACTACCTGGTCTAAGCTGTCATAGATAAAAGTACTTTGGGAAAAAAGAAATGAATCTGTCTGTTAAACTTTGGAAAACAGGATCTGTTTCTTCACTTTTGTATAAAGCTATTTTTACAGATTGGTTTCAACATTATTCAGGAGATGAAACCTATGGAATTAACTATTCTAAATAAAAGAATGTACTAAATCTCATTTGAATCCATGGGGAAAAATGTTAATGGAAAGAAAGACTATTTAAAATAAAATAAAGTACAACTTGTAAAACCTAACCTCTGCAAATGCTATAGAGTCCTTCTTACCACAAATTCTGTTTAGAGAACATTTTTCCATTAGGGAGATATACATATAAGCATGTGTCTACATACATATAAACACACAGATGTGCAGAAACTGCACACATACCTAATGTGTATGTGTGTGTGAGAGAGAGAAAGAGAGAGAGAGTGATATGCACATATTGTAGAAAATAAAGTTGAATGGAGTACCCTTCATCCTTGGAGCTCTCAGACCTACCAAACTACTGAATATAGAGAGAATTATGGTCACTAATAAGTTTCATTCTACTTAGAAAAATTAAGTCAGTTGTTTGCATCTTGAAAGCATTATAGTTTTAAGCTCAAACATCTACTCGATGATTCACCTTACTTTTAAGAGAACTTAATATATTTCCCAATATTAGAGTCTTAAAAATGTATATTAATGCTTATTGGCTCTTGGGAAATTGTTCTAGGAATATGATCTATCAAAAAATCAGAGACTATAGTTGATAAAAAAACTGAATTCAAAGATGTACCTCTGTTGTTAGTTTGCTGTTTGTTGTGGTTGTTATTTAAAGAAAGAAAGATGACACTAAAATGTTCAGCCAAGAGCCGCAGTTTGTAGAAATTAAAAGGTAGTACGTTTATCACACTTCTTTCTTGTCATGGGATGCCATTCTGAGCTGTGCAATTTAAATTGAGATAGATGATTTACCCTGGATTCAGAGGAAATAGCTGCAGGCATCTGTGGAAAAGATAGAAAAACAGATTCATTAGCCAGAGTTTTCCCCTCTTCAGCCATGGCACACTAGGGTGTCGCAGGTTATTGGCATTCCTGGATATTGAGCACCCAGATTTCTCAGCAGCGGGTTAGGCCTGAGCCTTTTAGTAGGTCAGGTCCAACCTCAAACAACTCCATCCACTCCCCTCAATGTGCCATACAAACATCATTGTCTATGTGTTCCATCAGCAGAGAGCTGAGAAGTACGGTTTTCATTTATACTTGAGAAATACACAGGACAACCTAGAAACCCATATTCAGAAGACAAGCAAAAAGTGCCAATCAAACATTCGTTCTACTACCTTCCAAACACCTTAACATCCTGAACATTGACAAAAAGTAAATGTGCACTTGGAGTAGCTCCTAACTACCTACAGATTCCAAATGTCACATAGTAAATAGTGGGACCAGCTGCTTTCATCACTTCACAATATAAAAACCATAAGCCCATTTCCCAAGTGATTTTTGCAAATCCACACAGAGACATCAAATTAGGCAACGTCTTACAGAATCTAACTGAAAGCATCCTATGAACTGGAAGCCACTGGGGAGATGTGCCCTGAAATCTTGCCCTCGTGCGCCACTCTGATGCAGGAAAGCTATGATTCAGAAGCCCTCCCTGTTGGCTCTTTGGGAGGGCTGCACACCTCATCAGCTAATTATTGGAACTCTGATAGGGAGTAATACTGGAGTGGTAGTTAGAAGGGTGAAGATCTGAGTTGTTTTCTAATGACAAACTAGTATCCTGAGAATGTAGAGCACTTACTAATAATGATTACATTACAAGAGCATATTTTCCATTTCTAAATCAGAAAGATTTATGAAGCTGTGTGGTCATGCCTTGTAGCTGATGTTTCCAATGAAGAATAATCTAATTTCCTAGGGCAAATCACACTGGTGTGACCTAGAGACATTTCTGTTTTGTCACAACAGCATTTAATTTGAACTGAAACTAGCCAGAATTACACCATGTTCCTGGCAAAGAGTATGATCCAAAAATATCACTATGGCAACATGTGTATTCTATCAACAAGTCCCCTTTCATATTTTTTAAGGTCTCATTCTATGAGTAATTCTTAAATGCATGAAAAAAAATGTTTTGGAATGCCTACCTGTTGCTATAAGGTATTTGTAGTTCAGTTTAAATGACATGCAAAGTTTTTGACCAATGTATTTCTCTTTACTTAAAGAAATATTTACTTGCCCATTTAGGCCAGATCCACTTTGTAGATGTAGTGAGAGCTCCCAGAGATGTTTTATATGACCAAGCGCTGAAATTCATTTTCTTTTTACTGTTTCTTTCATCACCTTCTAAGAAATTATATGTTCATTCCAAGGAGTTAGGTCTCAACTGACCATGGGAAGGTAATTTTTAGAAGTTTACTTCTTTAAGCTAAAAGAAATCATAGAGGAAACACTGAAAGTTCATATTCTCAAAGAGGCTTTAGTTCTCACATCAGCAATCGAAAGAGAAATCTCTTTTGATTTTATATATGAAATGGTTATAATCGGCTGTTCATAGGTTTAAAGCAGTTCATTTCCTGCCTTCATCAGCTAGGTTTATTAGATGTTTCTAGAAATAACAATTTTTACAGAGATGAATTTGAAAAATGATAATTAAATGTATTACACTGTCCCATGCAGGTTGATGCATGGTGGTTAAAAGGGAAAGAAGGGTAGAAGAAAGGAGACAGAAGGTAGAGGAAGGGAGATGTTATACAATGGACATTGGATAATAACAAGTCTTACAGAAAACAAAAAAACACTTACTGATTTTCCTGAAAAAGGAATAAGAGTTATATGATGCTGGACACAAGTGTTTGTGGGTAAAAGATAAATAATGATGATAATAACAATGTGATGGGAAATTGTTTCAAAAGTTGTAACTTGGTAAAGACCTGAAATGTTCTCATCCGAAGTAGTGGCCTATCATGTGAAGATCACGTGTGAACACTTCACTTTTTCTGTGTACAATAAGCTTCAGCTTGAGACCCTTAGGAATGAAAACAGGATTGTTTTGCATAAAAAGAGTACATCTGATTAATCATGTTCAGGATACAGCATAGGAAAAATGACCTTTTCAAAGATGTTACTTTACATTTTGTCAGTAGGTAATGATCTAGAAAGCCAAATCTACGTGTAAAGTCATTTATTTTTCAGTTTGAATTAAACTTCTTAACTGTATTGCATTTTCACTTATAACAACCTACTTCTGGGTTCTATGGCCTCATTGGAAATTACTTTTTGTTTGTTTCTCTCTGTTTGTGTTTGTTATCTTTCTACTTGTTTGTATCTTGTTCCATTAAGTTTATAGCAATGAGGACAGTGACCCATATTTTATTTCCTTTAGTAGAATGCTTCTTTATTCTTTGATAAACAGTAATTCATAACTTGTGGGAATTTTTTTTACACAGATGGATGGGACTGTTTTTTGTTTAAACTATGACAACAGAAAGACTTTCTTCAGTATAGCATTCATTAACTCAGCAACTATTTAAGTAGTAACTATGCTATGCTAAGTGTGATGACTGTCGATGGACAGCCAAGTGTGAGCAAAATAGACATGGTCCCTGTCCACCAAGACATATATCAAGCAAACACATAGCAATGCTTCTAATGATAAAGATCAATAAAGGCTGTACACAAGGGAGGGGCTAGATGATAAATGGATGGGGCACAGTTGGAAGCTAGGAAAGGACTCCCTAAAGTTTAACCTGATAATTGAAGGTTAGTCAAACTCATTCAAAGAAAGAAAGTGGGTAGGATGGTGGCCAGTAAAGAAAGTGTGTAGGTAGGGGAGTCAGGGACCTGTATTGTTAAGAATTAGAGGAGAGCAGTGAGAGATGAATTCAAAGAGAGATGGTCAGGGGTCAGAACCAGAAGGGCTCTGCAGGCCTTAAGAAGAGGTTTGGATTTTATTCTGAGAGTGATGCGGTATGACTGGGGAATAGTGAGAGTGATATAACATGATATATATATATTTTTTAAATCACTCTGGCTATTCTGCAGAAAGGATTAGAAGGGAGCATGAGTACATACAAATAAACCCAGTTAGAAGACTACAGTCCAAGCAAGATATAATTGTGGACTCGATTAGAGGCATGGCAGTAAAGGTAGAGAAAAGTCAACAGATATTAGTTATCTTTTGGAGATAAATCAACAGGACTTGATGTGATGACAAATCTGGGAAGAATAAAAACCAAAGATGACTCAGGTTTCGTGCACTGGTAGGCAGCCTCCAGGTGCCCCCAATTCCCCCTTCCTCTTGGCATCCACATTCTTGTGTGATTCCCTCCCACACTGGAAGAGTACTGGTTGGTGTGATCAGCAAAAAACAGAAGTGGTGGTGTGCGACTTCCAAGGCGAGGTCATAAAAGACGTCGTAGTTTCTGCTTAGCTCCCTCCCTCCTGGATGACTTGCTCCTGGGGAAAAGCCCTATGAAGAGTCCTACGTGGCAGGAAACTGAGGATTCCTGCCAATAGACAGCAAGGAACTGAGGCTTTTTGCTAAAATTCATGTAAGGGGACAGTTTGGAAACAAGTCTTCTAGGCCTAGTAGAGCTTTCCAACAATTAGCCCCAGCCAACATCTTGACAGCTACTTCATGAGAGATCCCAAGCCAGAACCAGCCAGCTAAGCTGCTGTTGAACTCCTTATGCACAGAAACTGTCAGATAATAAATTGTTCTTTTAAACTACTAAATTCTTGGTAATTTGTAACACAGCAAAAGATAAGTAATACATTTGCTTAAGCAATGGGAGGTACTACTTACTAAGCCAGCAAGGACTAGGGAAGGAATACATTTTTAGGGAAAGATCAAGAGTTGGTCTTACACATACATATAGAACTGTGTGTTCTCTGAAATATTCTAGAGTATATTCTATGCAAAAAAAAAGCAGAATAAATGAATATGAAATTCTGAATTGTAATCTGAGCTGATGATAGATATATTTGGGAATAATAAGCATGCAGATGATAATTTCAACCATAAGAGGAGATGCAATCACTTAGGAAGAGTATGACATATTAAGAGAGAGGAGGAGAGGATCTAGGAGTACCAAAACCTAGATGTCTGTACCTTTGCACCTCTGTTGCATCACTTTAGTCGATTTGACTTTCCTCTTGTTCCAGCCACTGCCACGGTACCCTCTGCATGAACTCTTCTACAGCCTCTGCACAGTACAAACGGAGAAGGCCTCTTATCAGCCCACACTGGAGCTTCTCTGCTGTGCTGCCAGGAACCACTCAGCCCTCCTCATGCAAGTGCAATGGGGGAGTCAGGAGCTGTTATGCCCATGGGATCACCAATTGGAGATCCAGAGATGATGGGTAAATGCTTCTCCTTGCCATTCTGAGGCAGACAGTTATGAGATGCACTTCAGGGGGATCCTATAGCGTCTAGGACTAACTTCCTGAAGTGGTGGCAACTCATTTTTGCATTGGTTTTCCATCTTTTCCTACTCTCTTCTCCTCTCAGCAGGGTTCCCTGGGATCACCACCCAAATAAACAAGCTGCCTGCCAGCTTTTATCTCTTTTCCAGGAAAACCAGGCCAGGATAGTCTGGAAGAAAAGGACCAACAGAGATAGCTCAATAGATGTTAAAAAGAAGCCAAAGTGAGAAAACCAAGCAATGAATGTCACAAACACCAAGAGAAAACAAAGGGTCAACTCCATTGAATGGTACTCCTAGGGCTCGTCAAGCAAAGGAAGTTGCACACTTCACTTTGCATCAAATTTTCAAATCATCTGACCTTCATGGCAGCCTTATAAAGTAGGCAAGACAAAAGTTATTTTTCTCAAGGTCTAGGTAAGGCTAGCACATCCAGAAATGTTAAGTGAAGTGTCCAAGCTCATGTGTTAAGGGTCCCCATGTTCTGATTCTAGTTCGTTTACTTCACAAACCATGGTTTATACCACGGTTGTTGGAAATCAGCTTCACTGAGTATGTGTAAACCTCATCATTTATAAGATTTAATTGCAGACACATGTTGGCAACATATAAGTAGCTGAAATTCTAGAAGTTCTCTGAGAAATTTTATATTGTAGAAAATTGAAGTTTTTTTTAAAGGACTTAAATCTGACAAAATAATCAAAAGGTGTTACAAATGGCAACTATTTTACAGCTACTAAAAGTTCACCTAATAAAAATTGTAGGAAAGCAAAAGAAAAACCTGCCAGATTCTTACTGGAGACTGAGGCCTCAGCAACTGAGATTTATTTCAACACTCTGTTACTTGAGAAAATCTCTAGACTAAGTAAATCAAATAACTTGAAATTTTAGATTCCAATTGTTCGCATAATTGTTGGGATTTGAGGATGCCCAGTAAATGACACTCCTTTTCCCTGAGTTCTGAACAATTGCCTGAATTCTGAATATTTGAAAGAGGAAGCAGTCAGTCAGAGATCAAAGTGCCAACATTATGTAATAGCTAAATTAGAGGACATGGTTGAGATATGCAGCTACTGGGCATTTTACCATTCAAAGCCCCCACCAGCCTGAATCTAGGCCTTGTGAAAATATATATCCACAATACACACAGTATTGCTGCTGGACAGTTCAGGTAGGGGAGAAAAGAGAGGAAACCCCAGTGCATACATTTTACTAGATTTGCCTTCCCAATTAAGAAATGTTAACTAATAGTTGTCGCATGCCAATCAGAGGGAGAAAGGGACAAGGAGCAGGAGTGTGTAAGGAGCGGGGCAAGAAGCCAGGTGTGCTACTCCACTGAACAGCATTTTCCTTTGCAGATGAAACTAGTAACAGGTAAGGATCCCAGGCTAGTCCTGGTCATCTGGAACTCTACCTTCAATAAGAGGGTTGAGTTAGGAGGAAACATGTGGCCGGATGGAGAGAAGGTGGCATAAAGAATACTGCATAGCTTCCAAGGGAAGTATAATTTCGATGCACACAGTTGCACGCACAGAAGCACACGCCTATTGACCTGGGAGCCTCTGGGGAGTACACAGTTCATCTCCTACCAGGTGCTGACCAGCAAGCCGAATGTCCTGGGCTTTGCTCCCTTCATGTCAATAAATTGCCTGAACATGCTTACATCCTATCCTTTTCAAAACCACAAATACTATCAGCCTTACCATGTTTATAAAACTCTTCTTGCAGGTAACCAGTTCTGATAGTCTGAAACAGACACTGATTTAATCCCTGCTAAACCTTTGTTAATCAGAACAAGCACTTTATTTCTTAACAAAACTTCTTTGAAGTTTTTAAAAAGAAGTAAGTCTCTTACCCGATTCTAGAAACTTCACCTAGAAACTGCAAGGTGTGTTCCTTGCAACAAATGCAATATAAAATAACCATAAAAAGGGAGTGAGGCACATGGCAACACTGGGAAATATCAGGGCAAATAACTGAAATAAAGAAAACCATGGGGATGAAAATCCAGTCTTCACTTTTCATAACCTGTGATCATTATAGACAGTGTTGCTTTATCCATGCAATGAAACACAAACCAGCAAAATGTTCCTTCCTATACAATTTACAGTGTTGTCCCTTTAATTCCATGAGCAAAATTCTGACTCCAAGAAATACATACTAGTGATTTTTATCTTTGAGGCTAACCACATTTTCAAGCTTCCAATACTAATAGCAACATTTAGTACATGCTTGATACTTTCACCTTTCCTTTATCTGGTTACATTCCGGGGCGACCAACACAGACCGTGAAAAGTATTTTAGGTAAAACGTTAGAATAAAATATACTTGGATGCCTAAATACAAGTAAGGAAAAATGTCAGGGTAAATCTCTAAACCAGCAAAATTTGTTATTATTGTTGAGAATCTGTTCCTGGGACTTTTTCCTGCCCTTTGAATTTTAATACATAGCAATATGATCCATGTATTTCAAGTTGGCCATAGTTCATTGATGAAAGAAAATATTTCATAAATCTGTGTTTATTAACTACATTGTATTTAAATACAAAACTTTCCATACATATGAACACCCAAAGAGTTGTTTTTGCTGGTGCTGGCTTATGTGTGTTCCTCTAACGACCCTCTTCTGTAGCCCTGATAGCTATTTTTAGTGAATAACTGACAGAGAAAAGCTATGCCTGTTGGACTTTACAGTTGCCTGATAGTCTAATTGATAATTAGGAGTCAAAGATAATGAGCAAGAATGTTTTACTTCCACCGTTTTGAAGAATACTTCGTGTACAAACTGAGCATTCTTTCTGAGTGCTTTATCTGCTGGTTTGCGCTCAGTCTCGTCCCATGCAGGGTCCTGCACACATACGCAGAGTAAGTGAAGACCAGCTGAAGACCTGGTTCTGTCCTTTGTGCCCGCTGTGCCCTGGGATCATGACATGGTAGAGGCAGCAGTGTTCCACGTTGAATGAGCTCACAATGCCTGCTTCCTGAAGACTGACTTATTCTGCAATTTCTCAGCATGCTCTGTGCAAAATTTCAATCTGAACCCTAGTAACAGGATATTATTTTATTCTTTGCTCTGGTTTCAAATCAATCAAAAACTCTATGCCTTCCCATCAGGTACCCTACTTTAGTGCAGTTCTGACCTGAAAACCCTTTCAAACATAGCCCCTGACTTTAAAAAAAAATCTACAATCCAGTTTGGGGGAAAAGACTCATACATAAATGAAACAACAAGTAATAGAATTGCTATGCTTCTGTATATATGTTACTGGTACAAATCGCATCAACTTATGAAGCAGCTTTTCTGGACTGTGCTGAGCGCTTTCCAAACTATATCTCATTTAATCTTCATCCCAACATTCTGAGGTAGATTTTATTATTATTCCCACTTTATAGGTGAGCAAACGAGACTTGTAGGAACATCCTGCCTGAAGTCACACCATTAATAAACACAAAGAAAAGACTGGAATTTAAGCTTTTCTAATGCCTCTGCCCATACCGTCAGCCATTGGGGGATGGAGGCTGGTGGGTACGAGGCAGACATTGCTGAGGTCCATAGTAAGCAAAACCAAAAGAGATTTCATGTTAAGACTTAAGGTCAAAATCCATTTTTTGGCTGGAAGAAGCAAGGCTGGGCCAGGTCAGTGTGAATCAAGGCACAGTCCTGAGCTGTTTTAGTTCATTAAAAAGACTTAACTCCTGAGGAAACAATATTGAACCTGTCTCTGACCCATCAGAGGGGTCAGTTGGCCCTTGAATGTATGAAAAGGAGGAAGAGAGAAACCAGGAGCAGGCAAGGTCTGACATACTAAGCCTCTCTTCTCAGGATTCCTGGGTTGGGGAAGCAATAGAGCAGCTTGTTATCCTGATATTATCTGCACAAGAACTTAATAGGCTGAGAGTTCACTCAATGAATGAATGACAGGGCTGTCATAATCTGAATGACCATCTGAGGTCATGACTCTATCTCTCTAAACTGTATAGTGGGTATAAATGAAAAAAAAAATGAACTGAAAGCTTTTCAAGTATGGTGTGAGCTCCTTGTTAAGACTGAAGGTTTTTTAGGAGAGAAAATGGGTTTTTCAAGGCTTCAGTAACGTAAACCACCTTCATAAACTGCCCTGGAGGAAACTGAAGTGAGGAATCATAGGCCTGTGAGCCACTTTCCTTTTTCTTTATCATCACTGACCCGAGGACATCAAAAACTTGCCATTTCTGTCTCATACTGCATTGGAAGTATTCCAATAACCAGAGGATTAAATACTTTTTATGTTGCCATCTTTTCACTTATCTCTTAACCTTCCTTTAGAAAGAGATGGCTGGTTCTGCAAAATCACATTCCTATCACTCTGAGGCTTAATCACATTCCTATCACTCCTAGGTTTTCACTTATTATATAATGCAGAATCAGTAAGATCATTCAGACTAATGGGTTTAATCCACTAATCCAAGTGATGCTCCTCCGAGCATGTTCAGGGTCTGAGAAGGTATTTGTTCTTTGCGAGGGATTATTCCATGCATCCTGTACTTGCTTGTAGACTGTGTTCAGAGATGCCAAGGCAGGTGGGGTTTGTGGCGCAAGCCTCCCTGAATGCTAGAAATACTTGGTGGGAGCTCCAGAGTTAAAGGTGCTTATCTGTGGATGCCACTGACACAGGCAGATTTACCACCAGTTTCTGGAAAGCACTAAAGGAGAAAAAGTCCTGGCCTAGCAGTCAAGGGGCATGCAGACGATTCCTAGCCTACTGACTCAGTATTTGACTGGGACAAGTGGCTTAACTGTACTCAGATTCCTCAACCCTAAAGTCAGATGAAAATAGTGATTAACATGTTTTAGTGCCTTTGGCATCTCATCTGGTAAATTAGGCTCTTTCGGACCTAGAGAGTGAAATGACTTGTCCAAGGCCAAAAGTTCCTTAATGCCCAGACAGAGAGGGGTTCTCGGGATTCCTATCTTGTATCCCTGTGCTCTGTTTTCTCTAGTGTCAGCGAGGCACTGCTCCAAGCCCTGGTTGGAGGAAATGCTTTAAAACAGTCTTTGAACATAGTTTAAAGAACACGTGCTTTGGCTGAGTGTTTAATTTTGTATTTTGCAAAGTTATAGACCAATGTTTCTTTTTAAGACAAATGTTAAAAATATATAAATAAGCTGCTTCAGGCTTGCAAATAAAGCTTTGTAAACTTGAATTTCATCCTTGTTTAGAAGCTGACTCAGGCTGGATTTTATTCAAATTCCTGTTCTAACTGAAAAAGAAAATGGCTCCCAAATGTTAGTCTCTCAACACTTGTGCTCCACACTAGCCGGAAGGTTTTGGATTTCAAAGATTCATTCAACTCCAAAGCAGAGAACAGTGCCTTGAATATGCAAAAGTTCACATTAAGTTCTCAACAGCCATTTGTCCATTTGTTCGTAAATCTCTTTGAAAATCCAAGTTGTCTAAGATAGTTTTAAGCGTGTAGCTATCCATGTATTTTTACCTAATAGAAGTATGAGTTTATCTTTAGTATCTTTAAAACCAAGTGCACTTTTCTTTGCTGGCATAGGATGTAGCAGGCATCTTTTCCAAGAGTCTGGTATGGTCTACACTGACAATCCGCTAGGGGAGTTCACTCCTCCTCATTTTGGTAATCTCCACAAGCTGGAGGCAACTCCTTAGCCACCTTGGTGTCTACACTGGCTGCCTTGTTACTGTGTTGATGTCCCTATGGAGAAATCAATCAGCAATACTCTCAACGTGTTTAGTTTTTCAGTCCTTGAACCAATGGCTAGCCATCTCTTGAATTAATATTAGGCCCAGAGGCACTGTTACTGGTACTGATCCTTTAGCGGTGTGCTTCAAGTTTTCCATCTTTTCTCTGTAGTGAATATGATTGCTTGAATTTACTCCCCACTTCTTCATCCACAGCAGAATTCTAATTCATCCTACATATTTATGCCTATGTCATGCAGCCATGAATATTCCAGGAAGTAACACTTTGCCTCACCCCTGCCGCCCCAGTTTCAAGAATGGGACTGATTAATATATTCAGACTAATTGTGGAGACTGATTCATAAATAGACATGGACATAAAACACAAAAGAAGTATGAATGAAAAAAATATTACAGACCAATGGGTAGCTCAAAACTCAAGAATTAAACACCTGCATAACTACTAACATCTGTGTTGATCGGCTTTTGTTCCTGACTTGAAGGGTCCTAAGAAGAGATCTTTGCATATTGTTCTCAGCCTGTCAATGAGTTTTTATGGGGAATATAAAGGATTTTTATCCTTGGATAACTCACCTTGCCTAATTTATATCTCTTATCTGTGTAGAGGAGAGGATGGAAAGCTGAACTCTTTGATCATATATGGCCCGAGATTGGCAGGAGGGATTGCACTATAGAGTCCAATGTGGGGAACTACCTTTGAATTAAATCTCAGCCACGCCAAAGATGGCAGCTGAGAACTCAGCCGCACCGCAGGAGTGGCTGCTGAAAGCCCCCTGGGGTTCAGCTGCACCCACTCCAGTCCGCTTCTTACGTCAGAGACAACTGCGCATGCACACAACTCTGTGCGTGATTGGAAAATTGAAAGTCGCCTTCTTAGCGTGGGGGGTGACCGACCAGAAGAGACCATACCCTATATATTCCATGCCCTGAGCCCCAATAAACGAATTATTGCTTCGACTGAGCTCCCTGTCGCGTCTGATTGTCTCCGGCGAATGGCGAGCGGCGGCGAGCGGCGAACAGCAGAGGCTGCGGGAACGGGCAGACAGTCGGCTCTTACCTCCCTTGCTCCGCCTGTTGGGGCGCCCCTCTCCCTCCCTTCCTTCCCTCTGCTGGCTCGGAGGGTCGCAGAAAGAGCTTGTAACACAAAGAGCTTGTGGTCCTGACGGCGAGCAGGACCGGCAGGAGAAAGGCTAGAAAAACCCCGACAGTCCAATACACCTTAAAGAGTACAGGGTCCTATACCTTAAAACCACTGAAATATTCACAGGATGTTGGGTCCATTATATTGAAAACAAATGTAAAAAAAATATTTTAATTATAGAGAATAAAAGATGAATAAAGAGAAAGAAAGAAATATATATATATATATATATATATATATACCCATAGAAAGAGGCCATTCCAAACAGGAATAGTGATTTTGTTTAGCAAAATTATCAGAGAAGAGCAACAATATTTCTGGTTATTTGTTTTGGAGAATCTTCGGTGGCATAACATTTAAATGCTGAATATAGAAAATAAAATGCCATTTAACAGTATTAACTGGCCCGCTTCCCACACACAGTATTTCCTGCATCCCTTCGATCCTCCACCGCTTCAGGTGTTAAGGTTCATCTGTAGAACTTTTTGCCTCAGGGAAGGAACATGACAACAAAAGGCAGAATGTTCTTTCTGCCTCTTTCTGGCTTTTGAGTTTCAAAACATTGAATTTCTCAGTGAATGGAAAGGACTCCTCGTGTGGATAAAATATTTTGGAGAAGACAACATGAGTCAGAGCAAATATTCCTCATCCCTTATTTCCCACCCCACCCTGGACTTCAGACTAAGAGCAAACAAAACCCTCAGGTTGAAAGGGAAACGAGCATTGGAGATCAGGTGTGAGAGAAGAAAGCCGGGTGGTTTTAAAACATGACTCCAAAATTCTTCGACAGTCCTCCTACTGAGAGGTGAGGGTCTATGTCACTTAACCTTGAGCCTATGGGCACTTGATTTCTTCGACCAATGGAGTATGGCAGAAGTGACTTATGTAACTTCTAAGGCTGGGCCATTAAAGGTAATGCAGCTTCCACCTTATTTTTTAGAATGCCAGCTCTTGGTGCCAGGAAGAGCCATGTAAGAATTCTGACTACCCTGAGGCAGCCATGTTCCAGGAAGCCAAACCACACAGAGATGCCGTAGTAGGAGCTCCAGTCAGCAGTCCTGGTGTTCAGGTCACCCCAGCCCAGGCCGCAGACATCTGAGTGAACAAGACATCAGATGGCCCTGGCCCACAGCCACTGAGTTTCCCCAGCTGAGAACTAGACATAATGGAGCAGAGCCACCATATCTGCTGTGCCCTATGCAAATTCTTGAACCACCAAATTCTATGGGATAATAAAAGGCCATTTAACCTGCCAAATTTTAAGCTAATGTATTATGAAGTGATAGTAATTAGGAAAGAGGAGATTGCTTCCCTGTCTGAACAATTCCTTATGGAGGATACACCTCTCAGATCACAGCAAAGGAGACCATGTTCATCTCCAGGGTAAAGACACAGGAAGATCAAAGTCCCCAGTGAAAAAACACTGCAGTAAGTATAGGCACAAAGGGCCAGAGATCAGGTCGCAGAATTGGCCTATTCTCTGTGTAACAAGTACCCTAGAGTAACCCCCATACAACTCTCACAGGCTCCCGACAAAGTCCTACTCATCTATCAAGACCCAGTGCCAAAAGGACCTTATCTGTGAAAGTTTTGCCATTATGCCCAGGCCAAGCAGAGTGAGTTATTTCCTTATTAGTACCTCTATAGCTTTTCTTCATGCTTCAGCTCTAACACTTCTTATACAGTGGTATGATCATTTATTTATATGTCTCTGTCTTAGAATTCTGAGCTCCTTAAGAGCAATGTATTCATCCAGTATAGTGTGGTGATTGTTAAAATACTGGCTCCCAATGAATCATGCCTCTCCATATCCATGATCTCATTTAGTTCTCCCACATTGACTCTAAGCTTGGCTATACGATTTGTTTGAGGCAATAGAACACTGGTCCCATGTGCTGCATGCAGAGGCTTCTTATGAAGTGGGGCTTGCCTTCCCTCTTGAAAAAGTCCAGGCACGCAGGGTGGACGCACGGCTCAGCAAACAGCCAGCATCAACTGCCAGCCTTGTGAGAGAGGCCATTTGGGACTGGCCAGACTCCACCTGACTTGCAAACTGAACATAAGCCCTTGAGTGAGCCTAGCCAATGTCTTCTGGAGAAGAGATGAGCCCTCTCAGCAGAGCCCTGTCCAAACAGTAAGGACCACTGCAGCATCTGGGAGGACCACACAGATCTCAGACAGGCTAGTCGGGCTAATGGAAGGCAGGATACGGAGACAATGTTCTTGGTTGGAAATAAGGCACTGTGACAGAGAACAGGAAAGAAACAGAGTAGTACAAGAAGGGGTGGGGGTGGTTAGACGTATTCACTGACACACTTGTTCACTAGTGCATATCCTAGACATTTTTCCTTCAACATTTCCCTTAAACTGTTTTAGGGTGTTCTCTTTTAACTTAATTTTAGACTGTACCTATGACATGAACTTGTCAATTCAGGGGAGAGGAAGTAATCCAGTTTATTCAGGGAGAATAATATTTGCGGCATGGATATGTGGTTTGTATAAAGGTCTTACCTTTGACTGGCTACTTTGATGTTGTTAGCGACAGTGATAATCCACTCCCAGGAACATTTGGTATTAGGAACTGTTTGATGACACCGTATGACTCTGAAATTAGAGGCCACCCCTCATTTCCTCACTGCTCAATTCCTTCTCAAAAGAACTCCTCAGACCAGATTAGCAGTGCATTGTTTCTCTGTAATTCTCTGGTTACTCTAACAGAGTCAGGGCGAATTTGAAGAGAAGAAATGCAAACCAGCTTGAGGCAGGAGTGCCCAATTTGATCAAAATGAAATGAAACCATCGTGGGTTCGAGTCTGGTGGTCCAAACCATTGGAATGTTTCAAAGACATCTAAAATGCAATGCCAGTGTTGTTTTATTTGGTTTGGGAATTGCTATCCTTTTATGTTAAACAGGAATTTGGAAAAATTGCATGAAAGACTCACTGTCTATTTTCATGGATGCCTACATACCAAGTAGCCAGTGTTACTGATAAAGGAAAACTTCAAATGTACATGGACAAAGTCTCTACTCACCTACCTCATGAACTTGCAGGAAGCCAAGGATGAGTCACATCTGATCTTCATTTAGCCTTCTACCTCACAGGAGCAATTCCGTCTGAGGACTAGATTCGGAGCCTTCAAGCGGCACATAAAACAGATATTCACCCGGATCCTTCTGCAGTGTCCTATGTAACACCTTTGTTGAGTCATTTGGCCATCAAGGTAACTCTTCTCGAGGCTGGACCAAGGGTTGAGTTTAACACCATCCAGATCTTCTTAAAGAAGGCAGAGGAACTATACCCTGTGTTTGGACCCTAGAGAAATAGTACACCATAATCCAGGTTTGGAGAGGGGAAGTTAAGTTCCGAATCCAGTGCTACAAGTTAGAGCTTTGTGATTCACCAAAACATATTCTTTCCAGTATACTATTTTCAAATATTTTATTTTGTTTGTTTAGCTCAGAGAGCAAAATAAGTCTTGTCAGTCAAGACAGACTTCAAACTGCCTGCGCCTGTTAGAAACCTTTCATTAATAACATGTGTTTACCATGGAGAGAAGTAGACTTCGTGTGCTAAGATTTTGTTTGTCAGTCATTCATTGGAACCCCACTGTTAATAGCATACAATGGTTTGTGGTTATGCCACAATTCAACCCAGGTTTAAAAATACAAACTAGAGCCCTGGTGGTCTAGAAGGAACAGGGAGTAAGTGAAGGTACTGGCTCAGCCTGCTTTGTGGGCTGGTGGCTTGGAATGCTTTACAAACTAATCAAATTTATTGACTATGATCCTAAGGAAAAAAAATATCCCATGCTGGGGTGTGCATCCTGGTTGGACTGTAGTTTGGTGAGGTTCTGAATGTCTGAAGGGGGAGACAAGGCAGCTATTTGGCATTCCTTTCCACAAAGACAAATTAGAAACAGATATCACAGAAAATGAGATTTTTATTCAACGGTCTAATAAGAAAAAGAGATTTTTCCCCTATAGTTTTCATTTAACTGAATGTTAAGATAACAGAATTAATATTGTGCTAGGCCAGATACGCAGTGAAAATTCTATTAATTCAGTAGTTTGAGCTGTAGTGTTCTAAATGAAGCAGGTCGAAAAGAATCGATTTTGCACATAATATCATTTTACCTTCATTGGGCTGTCTGAAGGCTAGTTAGGGTCAAACACTGCTAACTATATATGCACTTAGGGCAGATCTATAATCCAAGGGGAAAAAATTACATTTTTCCCAGATCTACGTGTAAAATGTTCACTTAGAATACAAGAAAACATAGCTATCTGCAGTAATGGACAGAAAATGCCTTTGTGTTTAATAAGCCACCTCAGTTATGCACTGTGTACTAAACCATAAATTGTTGCTATGTGATGTGTTTACGAAATCTCATAGTCATGGAAATAACACCAGGATTCTAAACATTTGTGAAATCTTATATCACATGTGCTTAAAACCAATTTTCCAGTTGCTTACAATGTATGCTTCAAGAAATATTTGTATTTCAAAATAAAACAAGATCACCAATTGAGAAATTTTAACCCATTAAATTTGTTAAATTAAAAAAAAAATTATATTAGCCCATCCTTAAGTCATCTCTTTACACCTTCCTAGAAGCGAGGAGAGATTTCATAACTTTAAAACTTTTTAATGATTTGAATTTATTTTCCTTCTTTTTATCACTTTTTTTAAAGAAAAAATAAAAGAAAATATCTAGAGAGACAGTTTACTGCATCCATCTTCCAAGTTCTGAGTACTTAGAAAATGAAGAACAAGAGACAACATCTGTTAAACTCATACTTCACATTTCAAAAGTTGAAGTCAACACCCCCTCAGCCTCCAAGTATGACTTGCTCACGTGTTCTCTGTGCAGCAATATGCTAGGAAAATGAAGGACACAAAGGTGACAAAAACGGACCACCTCTGAGGAACTGATCGTTTAGCAAAGTAAAAAAGCCCTAGTGGTTCTTCAATGTCTGAAAGAGGAGCATTTCTATCTCTTACTTTTTACTCATATATGATTCTTGGAGGCATTTTCTCGACACTTTGATTTTAATAGGACTTTGTGTATGCAAACATTTTTCTGTAGTCACCTGTGATGGAAACATAAAATGGGAACAAATACCATTCAGGGTAAATGGCCCTTTCCCAGGGCTGAGGGGAGGCGGCACACACAGGTGATGAATCCGAGGCTTGCTGAAGGTGAAAAATAGTTGACCCAACCTTGACATGCACACCAAAGGAAAAATTTCTAGAAACTGTGTCCCCTGCTTAACCTCTGACCACGCCATAATACAATCAGCTTTAATCCAAACTTCTAGTTGGTCCATTATAAAACAGCATTTTGCGGTTGTACAATTTAATAATATGACAAGAATTTATTTTGTCTTGTGAGGAAAATAATCATTTCACCAAATCACTTTACAGCCAAGGTTTTTTTTTAAAAAACATGCCTTATTTATAAGATTTCACATAGTAAATTCCATTTTCCAGGGAGTATATCTATTCACTCATGTTATTGTATAGACAGCTGTAATCTGCTGTGTTTTTTTCCAACATGAAATCTTAAATTGGATTTAAACCAATTCTAGATTAATATAATACATAATACAATGTCATGTACTGATTTTCTTTAACTAAAAATATCCCTTATTATAGAATCTTACAACTCAGTTCTCGAGAAGACTCTTAAAGGTAAATTTTAGACTTAAAATAGTGCTGTTTATCACCATGCTCAGGGTGTTGTCAGAAACTAAAAATTATTTTTCTGGCTTATTATTTTCAGAAGACTGACAGTTTCCTGAAAGAGGCCATGGCTAATATCAACTTGACAGTGAAAATTATACAGCGCTCTTACTGTTCTAACCATCTTTGCTAAGATTTTCACGTTGTTTAAATCTGCAGATGGGAATCCTTTGATGCTAGTATGATTTCAAAAATCTCCCCATTATTCCTGTGACCCCTGGGGGCAACTATTGCTTGTCCAACATTATGACTGGGAAGAGTAAGTTGCAAAATGTTAAGTGATTTCTGTGAGTTTGATACTTACATTCTATTTATGGAATCACATTACCTCTTTTCAAGCTTAATAGAGTATCATTCTTGCTTTATAGTTTTGTCTAATTAAAATTAAGAATCTCATTTAATCAAAGCATAATATTAAGGCCATAAAAGGACAACTCACTGAGTGGGAAAATATATTCACAATATGTGTATATCATAAAGGACTACTATCTACAGCATACAAAGAGCTCCTACAAATCAATAAAAGAAATGCAGAAACTCAATAGAGAAATAGGTTAAAAAGACTTGAAGAAGATATCCAAATGGCCAGTAAACCTATGGAAATAGTCTCACATTAATTAGTCATCAAGAAAATGTAAATTAAACCACAATGAAATGCCACCAGACTGGCTAAAACAATAAAGCCAAAACATTCCAAGAATTGGCAGAGATATGAAACCAATAAACATATGTATGTATATTTGTATATAATAAAATATATATCTGAATTTACCAAAAGACTAAACTGGAATGTTCATAGCAGCACTATTTGTAATAGCCCCAAACCAAACTAGGTCTATATAGATACTCTATCAGTGATAGAGTATATAAATAAATTGTGGCATATTTACTCAGTAGAATTTTATACAGCAATGAGAATGAATAATCTACAAACGTATACATAGGGTAAATCTTGGAAAAAAATATTCAGCAAAAGTCATCAGACCATAAGAATACCTAGTGTATGATCCCATTTGTATAAATCACAAAAAGAGGCTAACTGACCTATGCTGCCAGAAGTCAGGATGGTGGTTAATCTTATGACTAGAAAGGAACATGGAAGGGTTTCTATGGTGTTAGTTATGTTTGTTTTTGGTCTGGGTACTGGCTTCACAAATCTGTTCAGTTTGTGAAAAATTCATCAAGGTATACACTTAAGATAAATACACATTTCAATATATGTATTCTCTATCAGTAAAAAGCTTTAAAAATAGCTTTGTCTTCATATTGTCTAGGAAAACAGTTGCCATATATCTTCTCTATTATCAAAGTAATAATTATGAAAGGTGAGCCTGATAATTGACAAAATCAAACATAGAAACTTCCAGTTCATTTCATTTTAACCAACCAGTGAATGGGAGATAATCTCTTTTACTTCTTTCCATTCCTCCTCAAACTGGGCACATTTCATAAATTACAAAATCTTTCTTTCATCTCAGAGAACTGGCCTTGCTTCACAATGATGAGGAAGAGGAGGAGAGACAGACCAGTCTTTCTAAAAAGAGATGGACATCGATATAGTCATCCACCCATGTGTGGACCCTTCCTTTACAATCCATGTATACTTTTAAGGATCTGTTTGGGAGAACCCAGAAGTTCATGGCTATGTACCACAGTTTGAAGGCCAAACTTCCTTCCTCCACTTCTTCCTGTCTTTCCTTCCTTCCTTGATTTTATTTATTTACTTAGAGAAAGAGAAACATTAAACAAATTTTGTCTAATTCTGGGAAACAATATTGTACCAGTTCTCCTACCTAGATTAGTGTAATTAGTAAGTCATTCATATACCAGCTGCTGTTTCAAGCCAGGGAGGGAGTGAAGGTAGTCCTTGCGGTGAGGGATATGACAAAGAAGAAGCAGAGCTGGAACATAAGTATTTCTGCCATTTCTACAACTTGATGATGAGACAAGGAGAGCACCCTTGTCCTGTAAAGAGTTTTTAACACCTTAACACAGGGAATTTGCCAAATCAACACTTTCTTTCTCCATGGACCTACTTAATCTGCACAAAGATGAATAATAATTCCTCTCACTGGAAGCCAAGGCATGATTATCAGAAAATTAATATACTTCCTTTCAAGGTTTATAACCAAATTAGTAGCTAAACAAATTGAGCCAAGCATCTTCAACACTATCATTATTAAACTGACAACTGGGTTCTGGGAAGCATCCCAGACAGCTGAGTCCAGTGACCTCAATCACATTTCAGGAAACGTTATTCATATGTCCTTAATCCCTGGAAGCGTAAGACATAATGTCACAAAGACAAGAGCTGGTTGGCCTGATTAGAGATTTCCTACCACCCATAGAAATCTTTATCCACAAATTCTCCTTACTTGACTCTTGAGTGGACAAGTAGGGACTTGTTTGTACATCAGAAATGCAAGAGTTGTACTGATGTCTTTTAAGAGATTGCTCTCTTAAGAGTACTATAAACCTAGACAGTGAAAATTGGAAAATAAAAAGTATCTTTGACATTTCTTTTACTCTGAAATGATTGCAAAATTAGTTCAAGATTTCCACCAAATCCTTATCACCTAAAATTCTATTCGGCTATTTAAAAAATAGGTAACACATGTATTAAGGCAAACCCTCAATTTACAATGACCTAATCTAATAGAAGTTTATCTTCCCACATTTGAAATGTTGGTGTTCCACCTAGAGGTAGCAGGTGATTGTCCCCAGTGTGATGATTCAGAGACCCAGAGTCCCTCCATCTTTTGGATCCACCATTCCTAGGACCTGTCCCCATTATCTGCATTGAGCTGGAAGAGAGGGAAAAATAGTAGAAGGCATACCTGCTACTCGAAAAGCCAACTCTGAAACAACTTGTGTTCATATTCTGTCACTGAAGATCAATTGTATGACTGCCTGTGCTGTAAGGAAAGGACTTTGGGAACTGTAGTCCTTGGCCAAGCAGTCACCTCTGAGTGATAATACCCCATTTCAGGAGGGGAAAGATGGGTTTTGGTGGATGCCTGGCCATCTGGGTCACCACTGTCTTCACCAACATTGATAGTAAATTTTACCATCAGCCAGGGTAATGAGTAAACTTGTTCTTTCAGTTAAAAATGGAAGGGAGAAGTAGATTAAGGGAAGGTAGAGGCTAATCATGATTTTTCACCTCTACTTAAGAAATAGCCACAGCAACACACTTTTGAATTCATTGACTCAACTAGTGTGGATGGGACATCTCTTAAATTCCAGATCTAGGCTCTATGGACACAGCAGTGAACAAAACAGAAAGCGTGCCTCCATGAAGCACCCATTCTAATGTAAGAGTCAAAGAAGAAGCAAATACACAAACAGATAGATAATGTCACATAGAGATAAGTGCTGTAAAGAAAAGTAAAGAGTGCAAGGTGGCTGCTAATGGCAAAAGTCATATTTTCAATGTTGAGGTCAGAGAGGATCTCTCTGGGAAGGTGACAACTGAGCAGAGATCAAAAAGAAGTGAGGGAATGGCTGAGAGAAACACCTGAGAGAAAAGCCAGGCCCTCAGGCAAAAGCAAGCTTGATGTCTCCAAGGAAGGGCAGAACAGCCCATCCCTCTTACCAGGGCTGCATGGGCCAATGTATGCCATTCATGCAGGTCGGCTTAGGAAAGAAGCATCGGGGAGTTGGAAGAGAATGACTTTCGAATCAAAAGACATGGATCAGTCAAAAATGGAGTGTGCCACTTAGAGCTGGTATTAGTTTTGGCAAATCATTAACATATTTGATCCTATGTTTTTTTCATTAGCAAAATGAAAAGATCTGTTTCACTGAATTGTTATGAAGCTTATATGAGATAATGCACATAAAATTACTACTACATAGAACATTGCAAGCAATCAATAAGTATTAATTACTTCTACTTTTACACCCAATCCCGAAGTTAGTGAATGGGAGATGACCTTTTCCTTCTTTCCCTTCCTCCTCAAACTGGGCACCATTTCATAAGTTACGAAACCCTTCTTTCATCTCAGAGAACTGGCCTTGCTTCACAATGAGGAGGAGGAGGAGGAGAGACAGACCAGTCTTTCTAAAAAGAGATGGACATTGATATAGTCATCCCCCCATGTGTGGACCCTTCCTTTACGATCCATACTATGTTCCTACATTTGAGGGTCTGTTTGGGAGAACTCAGAAGTTCATGGCTATGTACCACAGTTTGAAGGTCAAACTTCTAAGTAGGCCTACTCTCCATCTATTCTATCTGTACTCAATATTCATTTACTTAAAGCTCTGGGACAGACTGTTGTCCTTTGGAAAAGTGTTAGGGAAAGATGAGATTAGGGTTTTGGGGTTGGTTTTTTTTTTCTTCTCAGACTTCCTTTTGGGGATTCTCTGTCTGCCTTGTGACTTGACTATGGCCAAGAAATGTCTGCATTTGTTGGCATGCTGATTCAGTTTGCTTGAGCACAAATACAAATCTAGAAGTCCTATCATGCTTCCATTGGAACAGAGCTATATTAGCCCACCAACTACAGTTTGAATTAATCTGTGTGCACTTCTTCGTGTGCCATTTTGAGAGTAAAGTTCCCACTTCTTTTAGGATGGGAAAGCACATACATGTACTTCTAAATGTGGCTCTTTGACTTAGTCATTTGAAGTAACCTCCTCAAGTCTCCCTCACTAGTAAGTCCTCAGTTTCATAAGGCAGAACTCAGTGCTTCCTGACTTCAAGGAAGCACCTAGTTGTTCTCAGGAGTACAATGCACCACAAGTTATTAAGCATTTAATACCTATCCCCTAGAGTCCTGGGTGTGAGTCTCTTTTTCACGATGGCCGTAGCTTCACCATATGAGTAGCACTTTGAGATATGTTTACGGAGTACTTCTGACTAGATTTTATAATCACAAATTCATTTTACTTGCTTGGAGTCAAATCAGGTCTTCCTTCTTCCTTGGACCTACCAGTCCTATCTCCAGGTCTCCTGCATCTCGGGCACAGAGAAATATTTTGGTAACTTCGTATTTGAAAATACTCATCAATTGAAACTGAGTGGAACTACAGTCCTAGGACTTCAATGAGACAAACAAAACATTCACAAGTATTGCAATGGGGATATTTGCATTTTGAAAAATTGAAGACATACTAGAGCATACCTGGCCTCTGTAACAGCAAAAGCCCATTCTCTTAAAAAAGAAGTGAAGCTGGCTCCTAGAGAGCGGCTCTGTTGCCTTAGTCTGAAACGTTCTGCCCAGCTGCCTTCCTCCCTCTAGCCCCAGGAGCTCCCCTTGAGCTTTGCCCCTTCCATCAGGATCTTGCTTCAAGTGAATCTATGCAAAGATGCTTTCAGAAACATCTGCACTCTCTCATGCGGGAAAACAAGCAGAGCGGATATCCTGCAGAAGGAAATACCAGTAAATATTAAAACATCAGGAAAGACATTTGCTGGGGTATCTGCAGACACTTCTCAGGACTAAATAAATCCACAAATATGCCCCACTTCTTGTAGAAGCTATTGAAACTCTGTAAATGCTGCAGAAAATTTCTGGGGTTTTTTTGCATCTCCAAATGCCAACCTCTGATGTGTTGGGGCAGGGCCTAGATTTCATGGTGCAAGTAAAAAATAAACATTTGCACCAACTTTTCTTTCCAAAAACATCTTCAAATTCCTCATGAATCTTGGACTGTAGTACAGTTGACTAAGAAAGCACTGTGCCTTGTACATACTAAGTATTTAATAAATATCTGCTAAAAAATCAGTGGATTTTAGAATCAGAACTTTCTTTAGAGATTGTCTAGCCTAGGTGCATATTACCTTTGATAAAGTGGGAAAACTGAAAAATAAACCCATCTTAATGATTATCAACAAAGGGGCCTAGTAATTACATTTGATCTGCTACAAAATACTTACTCTACAAAATACATGGAGTTGTTTGAAAAGAAATCAAAGTATAATGTCTTGATCCTACACTTAATTCATTATACTAAATGAGTAGAGTACTCAATATTTTTTTTAGCCAACAACAAGTTTTATTTGAACATAAAAATAATATGGAAAGCTCAGTACATTTTCTGAGGTTCTTTGGCATGTATAAAGAATATAATGAATAAAATACATGTCAACTATAAAAAAATTTTTAAATATCAAAGACTATAAAAAGGAAAATAACAAATTGTTGTAGTCCTGCCACGAAGATGTACATAGTTAATATTCTGACATCTTCACATTGTCTTCTTTGCATTTTTTGAATAAAGTCTCTTTATATTCTTTATTCTGCTCAGTGAATATTTTATCATCAACATTGTCTTACTGCGGTAGCCAGCCTCTAAGCCGTCCCTCAATGATCCCTACCTCCCAGTGTTCACACCTTTGTGTAATCCCCTCTCATGCTGTATCAGGATTGGTCTGTGCGACTAGTAGCATATGCCAGGACATCACTTCTAAGACTAGGTTATATGTGGCTTCAGCTTCCACATTGAGCTGGTTCTCACTCTTCCTCTCTCTCTCTCTCTCATTGTTTTCTTTCTCTGGGGAAAGCAAGCTTCCATACTGTGAGCAGCCTATGACAGCGCATGCGTGGTGAGGAACTGAAACCTCCAACCACCAGCCAGAAAGTCTGCCGATAATCATGTGCCTGAAACTGGAAATGGCTTCTCCAGCCCCAGTCAAGCCTTGAGAAGACTGTAGTTCTGGCCAACAGCTCAGCTGAAATCTCATGAGGCCAACAGCTCAGCTGAAAAATCCTGAGCCAGAAGCACCAAATAAACCACTCCCAGATTCCTAATCCTGAGAAATTGGGTTAGATTATGTATGTTTATTATTTTAAGTTAATATGCTTTGGTGTGATTTGTTGTGTAGCAAGGGAAAACTAATGCATCCACATTTTGAAGGACCAAATTACATTTGATCTGCTACAAAATACTTACTCTAGGAAATACATGGAGTTGTTTGAAAAGAAATCAAAGTATGCCTTGATCCTACACTTAATTCATTGTACTAAATGAGTAGAGCACTCAGTATTTTTTTTAGCCAATGACGTTTTATTTGACCATAAAAATAATTAATATGGAAAGCTCAATGCATTTCCTGATGTTCTTTGGCATGTATAAAGAATATAATGAATAAAATACATGTTAACTATAAAAAATTTTTTTAAATATCTAAGAAAACTATTTTTAATGGTTTATTTTATTATCCTATTTTTGGATTTTTAGGTTGATCTCAATTTTTTGCTCCTTTAATTATTGCAGCATATGTCTTTTTCCACATTGTCTATATATTTGTGATTAGTTTCTTAGAAGGAAAATTATTCAATAAAAATATTAATATTTTCATGGAAAGCAATATGGAGGTTCCTCAAAAAAACTAAAAATAGAAACACCATTTGACCCAGGAATTTCACTCCTAGGAATTTACCCTAAGAATACAAGTTCTCAGATTCAAAAAGACAGATGCACCCCTATGTTTATCGCAGCACTATTTACAATAGCCAAGAAATAGAAGCAACCTAAGTGTCCATCAGTAGATGAATGGATAAAGAAGATGTGGTCCATATACACAGTGGAATATTATTCAGCCATAAGAAGAAAACAAATCCTACCATTTGCAACAACATGGATGGAGATAGAGGGTATTATGCTCAGTGAAATAAGCCAGGTGGAGAGAAAGACAAGTACCAAATGATTTCCCACATTTGTAGAGTATAACAATAAAGCAAAACTGAAGGAACAAAACAGCAGCAGATTCCCAGACTCCAAGACGGGACTAGCCTGTTACCGACAGGAAGGGGGTAGAAAGGGTGGGTGGGGAGGGAGGCAGAAGGGGATTAAGGGGCATTATGATTAGCACACATAATGTAGGAAGGTCATGGGGAAAGCAGCATAGCACAGAGAAGACAAGTAGTGACTCTATAGCATCTTACTATGCTGATGGACAGTGACTGCAGTGGGGTGTGGTGGGGTCTTCATAATATGGGTGAATGTAATAACCACAATGTTGCTCATGTGAAACCTTCATAAGATTGTATATCAATGATACCTTAATAAAAAGTATATTAATATTTCAAGGCTTTGATATTTGCATATCATTTTCCAAATCTATCGTACTAATGAATAGTATTATCAATTTACATTTTATTGACTCACAAAATGTAGATCCGTGACATGACTGGAATATATCTATTTATAATATGAAATGTTCTTGATGTATAATGCTCTGTAGTTGATTGCCTTTTATTTTAAATGCTCCTCTAGCATTTAATACCTATTTAATCTATGTAATATCCTCTTTCTTCCTGGTTAGAGCCAAGGATTCAGCCATCCAGTGCAAACACGTTATCTTCCCCTCCGTACTTGTTCTATTTTTTCTCATCTCAAAGAATAGGTCTCATCATTCTTACTGTCTACCAATCCAGAAACCTGAGGGTCATCTTAGACTATTCCTTCTTTCTCACCTCTCCTTTTACTTTTATACACTCTACCCCTTACTTTGATACCTCCCTCTGCTTTCCAGACCCACTGCTACTGTCTCCATGCAAACTTTGTTCATCTCTCTCCCAGGCTGTCTTCCCTGTCTTAATTTTCAAACATCTCTCAACCCTGCTCTATTTTGCCATAATGGATTTGTTATTCTGAAAGCACTAATGATGATTAGATTTTTTTTAGCAATAGGCATTTACTATTATACCCTAGTTTCATGGCTGCATTATTTAACCCTCTAATGGCAATATTTTGTGTTCCAAAAAAATTTACTTTTAGAAAAAAATCACCAGGACAAATTATACCTGCTGTCTGTGGCAAGACACGGCCTTCAATGACCACATCAATGAACCAGTCTAAGAAGATTCTGAGATGGCAGATATAAATCTCAGCTCAGGGCCCGGAGGGAAAATCATTCCTTCTTCCACCCTTCTCAGAACATTCACTCAAGTTGGGGTTCTGTTTTGCCTTCTTTCACAAAGTCTGTTCTCCAGGGTAGATTCACCATAGCTCTGAGACAGAAGCCAACACAGGCAGCACCAGAGTAAAGTGTCTATAATGAGGAAAAGTAACTCACTGGAGATGATGCATCATTTTTCCCATGTCTTTTCAACAGTTACATACATCACAGCATTTTGGTGTTCAGAGGAAGGCAGATGGTAGTTGTTGCAAATATTATTAACAAAATATGAAGAAGTTGTTCATGATTTAAAATTTTTTCTTGGGGGGAAAATGAATGGTATCTTAAACTTAGCTTTGGATTATCTGGTAGAATTCCCACAACAATTCTAGGCTATCTGTTGAGTTACCAAAAAGAACTAAAAGCAGATCAAGTCTAAGTTTTAATGCATTGTACAGATATTTACCAGAATATAGCAGGAGTGTAGCTTCTCTAGAAACTAGTATCTAATAAAATAAAATATATTTTAAAATTATGCCTTCTCCAGAGCTAAAAACAAGCAGTATGTTTTAAGTTCTGTGGACACAAAGACAATCTGCACAGTTTAATAAATGCATCTTCTAGGTTACGGCTGTCTCTACTTAGTCTAATGTACCTATTATTTGAAGAGACATTCAAAGAACATATTAGAATAAAATTCCCATTTTTTTTTTGTTCTTATTATCTAAGCAGTCATTTTTCATTCTCATTTAAAAGTAGGACAGAACATTCTTCAGGACACCCCTACATTCCTAGCATTATTTCCACAAAGGGCCCTTGGTTAGAGGTCCTTATCCTCATGATAGAATATTTTTATGTGTATCTTATTAATAATATTATTCATAGTTATAGTTACTTATTATTTGCTGGACACAGTGCTAACATCATTACATACATCTTCTCATTTAATCACACACATGCTGCAAATGTATTTATTATTACCTCCATCTTCTAGATGAAGAAATTGAAGTTTATGATTTGAGCAAGTTGAGAAAGTCACAAAGTAAGAGGCAGTAACAGGCTGGTTTAACCCCAAAGCAAGTTCTCTCAGTCTCGATTCTGTTTCTTCTCTCGTGACTCATTGCCTAGTAATTTCATAGATCAGATTGACCTATAACCTTGATTCTTCCAAGATATCTTCTAAGACTTTGAATAAGTCACTGTACATTAGGGCCCTGATTTATGAAGAAACATCCTCACAGAGTATTAACTTGGACTTAATGAATTCCAATTGCTTCCTGCTCACAGACAGGGCCCAAAGAGATTCTGGGCTCCAGTGACTTATACACTCAGTTTCTATTTTCAGTGCGCCCTCCAGGCTACCCCATAATATTTCTCTCGGGGCACTACATTTTCAGGGTCTACCCTCAAGTGGCGTCAGCTTTTGCCAGGATAGACTTACAACTTAGGCTGCACAATTTAAGCTTTTCCTACACATACATGGGTCCAGAATAGCTTCCTGCTCCTCGAAAGTGTATCTTCAGCTCAAAATGATCAGCTTTTTCCAGACCTATTTAACGGTATTTGTAAAATTGTAGGTGTCAAATAATTGTGTCTTTCAAAATAAACATTTTCAAATGGCTCTCCATCCTTTAAAGTAGGATCACAGACCGTATTCCATCACACACATGGTAGAGTGTTCCACTGTCCATTTTCCTTCCTTTCTTTCTTTTGCCCTCTCCACCCCACCCTATGTATTTTCTTACCTACCTTTGGAGCATTTTGGTGTTCAGAAGAAGAAAAATGATAGTTACTCCAAATAATGAAGTTAGATCTTTGTTAACTTATGTGATTTTTCTTGAGAGGAAATGGATGCTTCCTCAAATTTGGCTTTGAACTATCTGGTAGAATTCCTACCTCATTTCTGGGCCATGTATTTGTTGGAGTTCCCAAAAGGAGCTAAGTACATATAAAATACTGGTTAAAAATAATATTAATAATGACTGATATTTGATCAGCACTTTGTAGTTTACAAAGCACTTGTACAAATATTGAATCATTAACTTTCTGTGAAAGGAAACAGACTTTTAGTAAACATTTATTCCAAGCTAGACATTATGTTAGAGCTCTATATTTAGATGCGCCCTTAATCTTCACAACAGTCCTCCAAAGCATGCATTATCTCCATTTTACAGGTGATGAAACTAAGATTCAAATAAGTTAAAGAACTTGTATAGCATCACACAGTTTTAGGATTCAAGCTGAGACTGTCCAATGCCTGCCCTGTGTGGCTTCTGACATTCCAGCCCAGTAAGGGAGGTCCCAGGGCCATCCCAGGGAACACAGTCAAAGCCATGGGAGCCTTGGCATCTACCATATATCTCATTCTGTATCAACAATTTCCATCTAGGAGAATGAGTAGAGAGGTTTACATATTTTTACCCACATCAACACTACATCTCTAAATTCTCTTCTTTAGAGTTTCTTCCCTAAACTTTGCAATTACGGACAAGTAAGTAAATTCCTTTCTGCTTTCCTTCAGATGTCCATGGGAAGGCAAAGAACTGGTGCAGGAATGAAACCTCTTGTCTCCAGACATATGAACAGTTTTTATTCCTCTCCAAAATGTTCCTCAAGCCCCTGAATAACTCAATTGTTCCAAGTTCTTATGTGCATTATTCTTCAGATTATGTCCAGTAACTATATTGGATTTGTACTTTGACAGGATCAGACTTACCCAAAAGAGAATCTAGCCCTTCTCGATGTCCTGAAAGGTAACTCACAATTTTTGCTACCCAGGACATGAACTGCCCCCAGGACACTCTGTCCACGACCTGGTATAACATAAATTTGCTATTTTCTTTAATAGAGGGAAGTTCTACTTTGCAATTTAGATAAAGGAGGATGACTAAGTGTGTGAGTTATCACAGAAGAGATAAATGGTACCTGGGTAGGTTGAACTTAAAATCTCTAAAAAAGGAATTTTCTCTTTTAATATCTTTTCAGATAAATTTTATAAATACATCACTAATTCTGTTTTTGTGCCGAGTAAGTTCATACATACATGCATATGTATGTGTGTCTGACTATGTATATGTACTTAATTATTAAATAAAATTGCCTTTATAACAGTGAGAAAAATAGTTCCATAAATCTAAAGCATAATAAAATGAAATAAAATTAATGAGTGTTTGAGATATGGGTCTTAATTACTTTATAAATACAAATATAAACCCAAGTTTCTAGTAAATTTTAGAATACAGAGTCTGTGAAATTCCAAAAAAGAGCCGTTTTTCAGATATAAGATCTCCAATATTGGAATCCTTATACAAATGTTTCCTTTAAGTTATAGCTATTTCATAATAATAGTTTTAGGACATCATTCACTACAATCTATAGTTTTGCATTTAACTTACCTTTTCACAAGAATCATACAACAGATTCCCAGCAACATGTTTTCAAATGTGTCTACTAAGATACAGTGGAAAATGTGACTTCTATTTACAACTTAATAAATAACTCAGTGATGTGAAGTGTTTTAAGTACAGCAATGTGCTACTTTAAACAAAGTAGTGAAAATATATAACTGACTGTGTCTAGTTGTTTTCACTTCTTTTAAGGTTTAGAGTTCCTTTGCCCGCCTGTCCGATTTAACTTAAAAAAAGAAAAGAAAAACTTATGGAAAGTGGGAACCTTGGATACTTCAAAGTTAACCAAGATCAAAGTCAAATGAAGTACACTGAATAAGGAACAAGCCTGAATGCAAACTGTGTCATGTTGATATTGGCTTAAAGTCTCCTAGTTTATGGCTTGTATGAAAACCTTAACCTTGGGTTTGTCAGTCATCTAAGCCCTGGGAGCTCTTCCGGAAAACAATGGCGTGCCTAGCTTCCCTGGGAGGCTGATTCCACCACAGATTCATCTACATGACCAGGTAACTGATTTCCGTCTGGCAATCAAAACTTTGAAAATGTGAGAGACTCCCCCTTACAGCATTTTGTCCACAGTATACAGCTCCTACCAAACACACCTTCCACATGCTGCATCCTGTTTAATTACGGAAAACTCATCTTTTAACATGAACTATAGTTCCTCCCTTGAAATGGGAGATGCTAAAGACATTGAAATTAGTTACTTTGTCATTCTTGGCTTTGATGAACCCCTTGCAATGAGACTGTTTCTTTGAATGTTCGGAGAATTCCAATCTAGTTTTTCAATCTTGCCTGTGTTTCCGTAATTGTAGGGTCTGGGGATTTGGGTTTCTGTTGAATTCAAGAAATGCAGAATCATTAACATGCGAAAAGGTAGTGTGGTCTGTTATTCAAAAGATGCAATGGGTGTTCTTGAATGTTCTGCTTCATTTAAGGCCTCATATACCACACATGCTACCAGTAAAGGCACAGCGTTTTTTCCTTGAAATGGTCCACGCTATTCCGTCTGAAGCAGTGTGAGCTGCTGCTGGGAGTTCTGTGGTTCTGTCTCAACAACGCTGCTCAGAACTCACATTCAGCAGGTATCAGCCAACAGGCCCTTTGGTATCAGAGGAGGAAATAAATCACATTCTCCAGAAACACCCATCTGTTTTGAATAGTCCCATAGATAGATGGCTGTCTGTTTCAGGGAATATTTAATGTTAAAAAAAACTAGTCCAAACAGTTTACTCTCCTTAAGACTAAGCAGCAAGAGGTCTTCCAGTAAATGCTTCAAATCTGTCTAATAAGAGGCCAGAAACATCCCTCAGATTAAAAATGGAAAAAAAGTACTAGTAATCCTATGACTTTGGTGACCTCTAGTGATCAAAGCACAGAACAAACCTAACAATTTTTTTTCCTTCTAGAAAAAAAGGATCTTCCAAAGTCAAAAAGTATATATTTGTTTTAAATTTTTTCTATCCATTCTATAAATAATATAACTGTAACTAATTTTTCTTATTAGTGAACAGCAACATATTCTCACGGTAGAATACTTAAGAAGCCAAAAAAGAAAAAAATCTCATTATTTGAGAGTATATTCTTTTCAGTTTTATTTCTATGTATTTACATACAGGTTCTCCACAACACAGAAAAGTAGGTAATTTGCCACAAAAGGATAATACAGGACATTTATTTTGCAATTCATATTTTTTTAGAGTATATCAAACTTTTATATACTATTATGTCATTGTTACATACTATATATACTAGTTTGTAACTTGTATTTCTTAACAGTATATATGAATATATTTCCATGTCATTAAATGTCTTTCTACCACATTATTTTTATTGGCCATTTAACATTTCATTAAAACTTATTGAAACGTTTATCTATCACTGTCTATTTAGGTCATTTTAAAATCTTTCTATTATTCTTGTAGCTAATTCTTTGAACTCCTCCAACATTGTAACATTAAAATTAAGTCTTGGAAATGAAATATCTGGTTCAAGAAATGTGCAAAACAGAATGGTTTTCAATACATAGTATCAAACTGCCAGATAATAGTAACAAAGAATCGCCTAGACATCATTAAAGTGTCATCCACAGGGAACATAGGATAAGCCAGAAGCTCTTGGCAATCTTATTTACAGCTACAATCCAGGCATTTCTTGAATGGGAAAGGGTATGCTGAAGGCATAGACCCTTCGTTCCTTAATACCAACTACAGAAAGTAAAAGTTAATCAAATCTCCTGGATTGATCAAAACTGAGGAAGGACTGAAAGGATGAGTGATATGAGCTAAAAAAAGATGAAGAGCCATTGCCTCCGAGCCAGGGAGCTACACCAGATCTTTGCACTAGGACATCACTTGGTAAATGTTACAAAGTCCTGGCACCATGCACTTGCTTTCAAGTCACACTCTTAAGGCGCTGCTGGCCTCCCCAGTAGCTACAAATAACCAGTCTGGCTTCTTCCCAAGATTAAATAACAAAAGCAGAAGCACAACTTCCGCAGAGAGAAGGGCTTCCCAGGCTGTCTCCTTAATCTTCTCCCAACACAGAGATAGAGATGCCACAAAGGCACCGATGCTTTGATTAGAAGACCTAGGCTGTATCTGTGTGGTCTGGTCCCCAGGAGTGGTATTGCCTCAGATTCTGAATTTTGGGCTACTTCTCTCTGATTATGTATACCTTTTCCTGTATTAGTTAAAGTCACATGACTGCAAGCAAAATAAATCAGTGCTGGCTAAGGGAAGCCAAAAAAAAAAAAATAGAAGAAGAGTAGCTAGGGGGATCTAGGAAAAAACATTAGGGGGCAGTCTCTCCTGGGCCTCATGAGAAAGAACCAGCTCAAACCACGGTCTGTGCTTGAGTCCCTCTGTGAGGGATGTACGGAGGTGCCTCAGCCCTGCTCATCCAAGGTGAAGACTCTGTATAGAGCCAAAGTCATTTTTCTTTACTAAGTAATACATATTATCAAAGGGAGACATTTATTTTGCGCTTTACTATTCTCAGATAAGTAATGATATCAAACAGGTGCCTCAATGGCAGTCTTGCATCTTTTTGAGGAGTAAATTTTAGGTTATTTCTAGGTTCTAATATTTTAACTACTTATGGCATTTTGTGGCATCATCTATAAAATTTGAACAGATAAATCCCTAAATCGTTACTGAAGCTATTGAAATATTACATTACTGAAATCTTGTTTTCTTTCTTATCACATAGTTTTTTCCTGGATATTCTTTTTAAACTATATCTAGTATCTGTCACAATTTTTGTATTGAAGGTAGTACATTAGAGACATTACCATATGACTCATTTATCAAATCATTCTGGCTAATAGAGTGTGAGGCTAGTAACATAGAAATCAACTAAGTATTTGAAAATGCCTTCTTCCATCATTTCTTATTCTGAGACCTTTTGTCCTATAAAGACAGACATCTAAGTTTTCCAGTAATTTCTTCTCTATTGCTCCTATGTTCAGGGTCTGAGTAGAATGAAATAAAACAAAAGGATACAGGCTTTCTGTATTGTCACAGTCTATGAAGGGAAAAAAACAACCCTGGCGCCTTGGCTGAACCACATAAATGAGAAGAAGGTTTGTGCCATATGAGTTTGCTCCAAGGCACAAAGACCAGCACCATCCTTTGGCATATTTTTAAGGGTAAAGGGTAATTGAATCCCTTTTACACTAGACAGATAGTAAAAGAAAACCATCAGGGTATGTCTGAAAGGCAGAGTGCTGGCTCACATGTCCCTTACGGGAGCGCTGTGGCAGGACGAGGGGCATATTCGGATTGTGCCAAGCAGCCCCACATGATTAGCCATGCGCAAAAGGGCCCGTTAGTCATTTGAAGCCAAATGATCTGCAGTGGCTTGGGAAGTGCCGTCACTGCACTCTTCAATCCTGTCACAGAAACTTGTAGAGCCGCCTATCTTGGTCCCCAGCCAGTTCAGCTCAGCCTCAGCCTTTACTTCATTCTGTTAATGATTCCGTAATTAGACACATCAAGGCCTATCCTAATTAAGAGTCTTGGTTACAAGTATCCCAAACCCACTTCAAAAAAGCTTCAGAGAATGAGGAAATGTATTGGAAAGACACTGGGCTACCTCACAGACTCCAGGCGTCAGGAAGGGTGGGAACCCAGGCAATTCAGTGCAGTGCAGGAAA
The DNA here is from genome assembly GCA_029783875.1 of Phataginus tricuspis. Classification (NCBI taxonomy): domain Eukaryota; kingdom Metazoa; phylum Chordata; class Mammalia; order Pholidota; family Manidae; genus Phataginus; species Phataginus tricuspis. Next base: position 20,434,304 of record JAQQAC010013566.1, read on the forward strand.
TCTTTGTTGATTTCCACCCAAGAATGCCATCACTACAAGTGCTTAGCTTCTAACTCCCAGTCATCCACATTTCTCAATAAAAAACTCTCCAGAGGGGAATCCACTGGGTTCAAGTTGTATCAGGTGTCCACGTATGAGCTAATGAGCTAAGGTCAAAGTTAATGGTTGCACAGTAAGATATATGTCAACTGTGGGCCCACCTCTAAAGGGAAGGATGTACGCCAAGAAAAAGGGTGAATTCTGGGCAAAAGGTATGTTTCATAGGGCTCCAGTTGGATATTACAGAAACCTGGAACTTAGTTGAGAGGCTATAGCCTAGGTGGCCTCCCTGTCTCCAATTCCCAAAGATAGGCTTAGAGAAAACCTGGGGCCTATTCATCCAGCCTGACGACACTACAAGCTTTCCCTCTCCTCCTAGGTCCATCATCCATACTCTCTGTGTACAGTCTGATGACTGGAAAGGAGAGAAATGACCAGGAGTGTTGAGAATGTTTTATGTCTTGATCTGAGTGTTGGTTTCAAATACACACACATGTATGTGTGTACAACTGATTCATGAAGTTGCACACCTAAAACCTGTGTGTGTTACAACTCAATAAAAAGTAAATATAAGAAATTACTATATATTTGCTCTGTATCTTTGTGGCTATACTTCCCCTAATACTTCTTCATGCTGAGAACCAGAGCCAAATTCATGTTTACAAAAGTTAAGGGCAGAGTGGATTTGGATTAACTAGACATTCAAAAGCAGAGATGTGCACACATTTGTGTGTGTGTGTATTCTTACACTTTGTTTTGCAAACTACAACTACACTCTCTCAAATCCAGAGCATTACTTATGCTGTTTTCTCTGCCTGAAACATGCTTTCGTCTCCCTTGACCTGGCTACCCAACCTGTAGGTCTTTCCAGAAGTCCCTTTGAGTTAAGATGCCCTCTTTTGTGCCCCCCACAGAGCTCTTTGCTCACTGTTCCAAGCCCCTGGGCACTCCAGAACCCAGTTGCCTTCCCACCTGTTTGTCCTTCAGGTGAGCTGTAAGTTCCTAGGGTAGCTTGACTACCTGAAGGTCTTTTCTCTGGCACCTGGCATAGTGCATGGCAGGTGCTAATTATTTGTTGAATGATTAAATAGATGCAGGACAAACTGGACTTATTCATCCTTACTGGAAAGATCATGCATGATACCTGACTCCAGTAGGATAACACAATGGAACTAGAGGCAAACGGGAGCAGTTATTCACTGCCTACCCACCATGTAGTCGTGAGGGTTTCTGACTTCCTGGGCATTATTAAGCACACTTCCAACACACAGCACATCATGTGATAACTGTAAAGAAAGGAAATGGGGACCCACATTAAATCTCAACTCTAAAAGACCTTGAACAGTTCTCCTATCTAAATTCAGTTTGCAAATCCAATGCAGAAAGGACCTAGGCAGAAAGTCTAAATGAATGTAGGTGGTTATGTTATTGTTCTACTTGTCAGTGTGCTCACCACTGCCATATGCTTGCAGGACTTCCTTTGGAGGAAGTGTGCTTCCTGGCTGTGTCTATGTCAGCTTGGCCTGTGATTTGCTTTGGCCAGTAGAATGTGAGCAAAAATGCAGACACCAGGTCTGAAGAGAAGCATTAAAAGTCATTGCCACATTTGGCCATTTTCATTTCCCTCTGCAACAAAAACAAGCACATCGCAAATAGAAGTTCCTTCCGTCTGGATCCTAGAGCCTGTAGCCATTACAGACTAAATGTAATGTGAGTGAGAAATGAACCAATGTTGCTGTAGGATCCTGAGGTTTCAAGGTTTTATCAGAGTATAACGTAGTCTAAAGCCAACCATCGCAAGCATTCAAGGTGGGGGACTCGGCTAACTCAAGAAAGCCTGTGTGTCTCCAGGGATGCCCAGGGCTCAGCTCCAGGGGACCATTGCCATGTGGAAACACAAGCTCCCTCGTGGCTGACCTTCCTGTTGTTTAAGAAGGGCCAATTTCTTAATTAAATCCCCTCCTGGCTTTTAATTAAAATATACCTCCTTTTAAATATAGACAATTAAATCAATATGTTAAAAAATACACGGATCCAGATCAAATCAAGTAATATATTTGCGATCTCTTATCACTCCTTAGCTCTCTCCTGTGTACGGTAAGGATGATAGCGTCCGTTCTGCCACTCTAACAGCATTTTTCTTTGAATGTCAGATTTGCCTAAACTTGTGTTTATTTTATTTTAATTTTGAAGCGAGAAGATAGCAAAAGGAGGTCAAAGAAAGAAGTGAAACCACTCTTGGGAAGCAGGCTGGACAGTCCTAAGACGGCAAGGTCCCAAGGAGGCCAATAGCACAGGCTAGCGCGGCTCAGCCTTCCTGTCCCTCCCCTGTTCTACAGTCCTCCGTGCAAAACATAAAAACCAGACATTTCCAGAGGCAGGTGAGAATAGCACGCAGCCACCTTGAGGAGTAATCTGATCCCCCAAGAGATGGGCCAGAAGAGATTGGCAAAAAGGAGCCGTTCCCGGTGGTGAAACGAGTTCCAGCTAGGCTGAGAGAGCCAAGTTGACTCTCCTAGTTGCCAACATTGTAATTCATCCTCCTTGACCAATGACAGCAGGAATAACATCCTAAGGACATAAAGTACCAAGAAGTTGGAATAAGATTTCTGTGTTAGATTAAATGTCTCAAAAGTATTTGTTTTACTTTAGGCATAGACTCAAAATTCTCAAGAAAGATGTAGATTTGTCGGACACATTTGCGTGATATATCTCACAGGTAGGATTTTTTATGGTGATCTTGAATGTGTGTTTCAGTAAGAATATAAAGAAGATCGGGGAAACGCCTGAAAGGGAAATGTGTAATCTGTTGTGTATTTTTTCCTGTTACCATTTTCAGGTTTCACAGCCAATATACAGATGTGCCACTAGAGGTCGCCACACAGCCCTGCTTCCACACACCCTGGCCGCCTCTTCCCGTGGGTGGCTACCTGTATCACCTGGTCGCCAGCACTAATGACGATTTACTAACTGCCCCCCTGCCTCTGTAGTGTATTCTGCCAGATACTGGAACTAGAACAAGGGAGACAAGACCTACAAACGCAAGGAAAAGGATCATGCAGGACAACAAATGACCTAGTGTACGTATGTGCTTTAGGAGCTCCAAGAGTGACCCATGAAATGATGCTCTAGGAAAACTGGACGTCCCATGGCCAAAAATGTTTCAGAAGCCATTCAATCCAGGCTGAAGAGGGTTGGAAAGCTAGACTTTAGGCTGATATTCCTTTTCTCCTTGCCTTAGTGGGGGACGTCCATACTGGGGGCAACATGAAACTAAGATATGACGTAGTGTGTGTATATATATATGTGAGGCATATTATGTATATATATACACACACACATATGTAAAGATCAGCTTCCACTCCCCAAGAATGCCTGAGAGAAGTCACGTTCCTTCGCATTGCAATATTCATTTTTCACTTACTGATTTGATAAATATTTATTGTCAAATGTGCCCAGCATTCAGTGCTAAATAAGATATCCATGAGTGGGGCAAGCCCACTTAGAATTTACAGTCCAGTGGGGACACAAAGATGATTGCAATACAGTATGATAAATCCTATGATAAGGGAGGAACAGGGTACAATATGAATACAAAGCAGGGGTCCCTCATGCAGAGGAGTCAGGAAGTCAGGGAACACTCCCTGGAGGAAGTACTATTAAATCAAGAGCCTAAGCAGAATAGAAGTAGACCATGTAAACAACAGAGGTAACCTCTGCTCCAGACAGAGGTGACAGCACAGAAGCAAAAAGAATCAAATAGGATTTTATTTTTGTATACACAGTTTGGGATCTTTCTGTTTACCACTTACCTATTTTATCTTGAGTGTCCATATCAACTATTTTCAAAAACATGGTTTTAATAGCTTCTTAGCTGTCCATTAAGAGTATAGTGACTAATTTACCCATTTCAAAGGGAAATAGCATTTTTAAGGCTATGTTAATTGCTCTCCCTTTAAAAATACCAGATCATGTGAAATACCTTTCATTGATCATACTAGTAAACAGAAAAACTCCTGTAGTTGACTATCTGGTGAGAACAATTTCCACAACCCAATCTGATACACAGCCACAGAAAATACTGAACTTACCTAAGTTATTGGTTTACTAAAATTGGTAACACTTAACTATTTGTAAATATTGCTGTTTTGCATGAATTCACAGAGCCTTCAGAGGCGCTCCAGGATTCTGCAGCTTTAAGGTTCCTGCAGTGCTGCTCCGTCCCCCTCTGAGCCCCTCAGTCTGAGTCTCTCCCACGTCTGCATCTCAGCTCCCACCGTCCCTCCAGCTCCCCCTTCCTGGGATGTTAGCTAGTATTTATCTCTTTTATCCCCCAGCAAATGATTTTTCTCCCCTGTGGCTCGAGCTTCTGAAACTGCAAATATTATGACATAAACAATTTTTACTAAACCACATTTTGGGTAAACGTGTAAATATATTAGACAAGCTGCTGACTTAGCAAACTGATTTTCTGGGTCAAGAGGAAAGACTCTCACGAACAATTGCACTCAGAAGAAAGAAGATTTTAAGTGGAGTATCCAGTCACCTTCTTTTGAGCTGTGTCGGCTCTAATTCATACTATTTTTGTTCTGCCTCCATTTAAAACTGATCTTTTTCAGATTGCCATTCCCCTCATTTTAACCTGCTCTACCACTTATTTTCAGTCCATCAGGTTTGGGTTGTTTTTGAGTGTTTGCATTCATTGTCTCGACATTAACTTCTGGCGTGGAGAGAAACCACTGTCCCACACAGCCGCGGCTCGTGGGTCACTAATCACTCTGTTCCAGCTCTATTTGGAATTAAAGGTTGCTTTTGTCGCTCTTCCGCCGCTGCTGCTGCCGGGACTCGAACTTGAGCCAGCGCCGCCCAGCCCACAGCTCCGCCACCGTGGAGCATGGGCACGAGCACAGCCGCGAAGCGGGGCGCGCAAAGGAATCTAAGCTTAACGCAGGCAAGAATCCACAGGATGGCGGTAAAATGTTTCCTGGAGGCTTGAGCTGGGATGCAAGCAAGAAAGATCTGACTGAATGTTTGCCTTGCTTTGGGGAAGTTGTAGACCATACAAGTAAGACTGGAAGAGCGAGAGGGTCTGGATGTGTGCTTTTCAGAGATGCTGCTAGTGTTGATAAGGTTTGGGAACTGAAAGAACACGAACTGGACGGCCAAATGATAGATGCCGAAAGGGCCAAAGCTTTAAAAGGGAAGGAACCCCCCAAAAAAGGTGTTTGTGAGTGGACTGAGCACAGATACTTTGGAAGAACAAAGGAAAGAACAGTTTGGAGCCTTTGGAGGGATTGAAAATATTGAACTTCCCATGGATACAAAAACAAATGAAAGAAGAGGATTTTGTTTTATCACATGTACAGATGAAGAGCCAGGAAAGAAATGGTTAGGAAGCAGATACCATCTGATTGGCCCTGGGAAGTGTGAAATCAAAGTTGCACAACTCACAGAGGTGCATAGGTAGCATCAGCAGCTACAAAAAGGAGGAAGAGGTGTTGCGGCCGGTGGATGAGGTGGTGCTAGGGGTTGAGGCCGAGGCCAGGGCCAACACTGGAACCAAGGATTGATCTACGATCAAGGATACAAAAATTACAATAGTGCCTATGGTGGTGGTCAAAACTTTAGAGGCTGTGGGTAAAACTATAATATTTCCAGAATATCTCACCTGGTTTTAGTGCATCTGCATATCAATAGGCATTCCTCAGGGGTGGAAAAAATTTCATCTCCATATTAATGGGGAATTACCTGGGCAACCAGGGCTTATCTGAACCGAAGAGGTTAGGGGGAAGTCTGGTTTACTTCTGCCAGAGCAGGAAAGAAAACGGCCCTAGACTGCAATTTGTAAGCAATAAACGAGTTTTGAACTTTATTTCTCCCTTTAACTAATTTCGGTTTTAGAACTTAACTCCTCTCCCAGAGTTACAGTGGCTATGAGCAGCTGTGATTACTCTGGGTAAAACTATGGGAACTACAGATATGGACAGATATGCAGACTACAGTGGCTGACAGAGCCCTTAGGGCAAGGCTTCTCTAGGGGGTGCAATCCCCAAAACAATTACCAGCCACACTAAAGGAGTACATTGGAGAAAACAGGAGAGTGCCAAAGTAACCCCTCTTGCAGAACAACACTGAAGACTGGTCTACTTTTGAGCTAAGATGATTATTTTGTAAAAGACTTTTTAATGTACAAGACATAACTGTATCCACCTGTAGATAGCGGCCAATTCGTTTTTTTGTGTTTACTTTGTCTTTTGTTATCTGTGTTATAATTCAATGTGGATTTGTGTTTATCCAAATTTATTTGTATGGTTTCATGTTCTACCTCAAATAAATGCTCCCTTCTGTGAAAAAAAAAAAAGATGGCTTGTGTCTCATGTATTCTGCCATTGCTGTGTGACTTGTCATGAGTTTGAGGTTTTCAAACCTCAGAGCACTCAACGGTAATGAAAGTTCTCAAATACATTCATTTCACATGTAAAAAGTCGTCTTCATCCTGGCCCGCAAGAATCTCCACAATATAACTGGAAAGTTTCCTACGTCCCTAAAAGGTACATCAGCCTGTCTCAGACTCTAGCCTGAGGCCTTCACAGTCGAATTCTTGTTTGTCCAGTTGGGAGCTCCAGGCTGCTACTACCTTGCAATGTCCACTTAATTTATGCAAAGTAAATTTAACAGGTAGCAGCTGGTTCTCCACAGTGAAGATTTTACTTAACACTTTAATGGTCCCAGTTAAGCAGATACCCGTGTATCTTTATTGACAGGCATTTAACAACTTCGCATCATTTAAAATGCCACCCAGGCATATCAGCTGATGCCTCCAGAAGGTGGGCCTGAAAGATAACAGCGCCCAGGCTGGGCCCACAGACTGCCGCTTTCAGTCAGACTTGGTGGTTTTCTTGCACTGACTTTTGGAAGCAAGCTTATGATCTCAGGATGTATGAAAAAATAAAAATTGTATTATTATTGTCAGGTAAGTGGAACTTTTTTTTTAGCATGATGCTGTTATATTGGACATAAGATTATAGATTAAAATGTAGATTACTCCATTTCAGTTCTATCTTACTTAAATAAATTAATAAATGACAAGTATCTCAGATCCCAGACGAGTGGATGGATTTGGGGGGGACCTAATTGCTAAGGTGGAGGAAATGGCATAAGGGAGCTCAGTAATTGTGGATGGATCACAGTATTCCAGCATGAGAAGTGTGCTGGGATTCTAAGCCCAGCTAGAATTAAAAGAATTGTATCAAATATTATGAGAAATATCTCTGTGTGAATAAATCTGTGGCTTTGTGTTTTAATAAGGTCAATTTAAAGAGTAATTAATGAAGGTGCTGGTGGAATTAGGTCCTCAGTTTTCAGGAGTTTTCCAAAAAATTATAATTTTCTCCTTCTTCTGCCAAAAACGTCCAAGCCACGAGCACGAATTCTCAATCCATGGGAGAGTTGTTTCCCATTCTGCGGTCTGTTATTGAGGTGTGATGCAGAAAAAAGAAAAAAACACCTCTTACTGACTTAGGTGTTATGTGGTTTGGGTAGAAATTGAAATCAGTTTATTAAAATAAAGAAACAACTTAGGGCTATTAATAAATTGTATTACATTAGCACTATTTTTGGCTTCTTCCTGAGAATATTATGGCTAATATCTTCTCAAATGCAGTGCTTATGTGTTACAAATACTAGTACCCAGCACATGGATAAGGAGCAGGTAGTTACTTGAAATATATTTAGCCCTTCAGATATTTCTCTAACTCAAATTAGAGTGACTTTCAAGGATCTACTGGGCCTTCTGTAAGAGATAGGGAAGGGATCCAGCATTTTCTAAGATACATTAGGGGATAAAATAGTGAGACTCCATTCAAACCTACTTCCACATCTGAAAAGCTGGGAACATTAAGGCTAATTACTTACCCTCTCTTTGCCTCAGTGTCCTTGTCTATAAAATGCAGACAATTTTGGTACCTGTCTCATAGTTATTGCACACAGACTAAGCAAAGTAACTCCTGCCACATACGTACTGTAGTGCCCGGCACAGAGTGAAGTACTAAATAAATATTTAGCTGTGAGAACTAGGGAATTATGTCCTAACCATTACCACCTAAAAGTGTCCTAATTTTACTTAAAATTTATACAAATGGCATTTGGCCATAATATACTGATTAATTAGAAGACCCCAAGGGAAAAGTATTATCATGCCTGTTTATTCATGTCTCCATAATCTAACACAGCTCTTGACATGTAGTAGAATATTGGCTGAATCAGCAAGGAAAGAAGTGGAAGCAGAGAGGAGAAGGAAGGAAAGGATATTTGTTGTTATTTGTTTAGGCAAAATGAGAGCTCCATGTAGACAGACTATGGTTACCAAGTGGGTCTTACCACCTGTGCCTGCGGGTATGCCACTTAGAAAGGCCATGCTTAGAATGACTGAAAAACAAAGCACCTCCTTTCTCTTCAGTGATCCAGAAAAGAGCCTTTTTGTCCATTACAAGAAAGAATTCTGAACTGGGCTTAAGGCGTCATGAGACTATACATTTCTTAAAAGTAAACCCTGTGTCTTTGTTTATGCATTCCACACATTGCTAGGAACACAGTACGCACTCAATAAATAATACTTGCGAAAATGACAAATGACCAGAATTTTGCTATCTGGTCACATCTCAACAAAAGATGAGAACTGTGGAGAATCAGTTATGTATCCTTGTGTGTATTAAATAAAACACAGAAGAGTTGATCTCTAAACTCCCTTCCATTTCTAAACTTCAATGAGTCCTCAAAGGTGAGCCTGAGATAAGCTGTAAACTAGTTCCCAAAACTATAAATATCTGGTGTGAATTGGAGTTTTTAGAATGAAGTGGACACTTCATAATGAATTCCTGGAGAAGAATTTGTAAGACAGGAGAAAAAAGGAACAGTATCTCAAAACTGACTTACACTGATATTAAATTGGGAAATTTAATTTAACATTCTTGCGATGCATCTCTTTTTACTGTGGTTTCTAGAGGATTACTGAAAACATCTCTGAACCTATTTGAGAAGCACATTTGAAGTAATTGCCCTAACTTGTCTTTATAGGTTGTATCTCTGTACAAACTGTGATTGCCTCAACTGTGGAAAATGAAGTAATACGCAGCATTACTCCAAGTAAGTTACCAATAAAAGCAGATGGGTAATAGGCTTCCAGCCATTATTATCATATGTATATATTTAATACATTCCTATCTGTGTGGTTTTCTGTGATAAATGATCCAAATTAAAACAAAAGAAACAAAGCTGTAAAGAAACATCCAGGGTTGTTTGTGGGTGCTGGTAATGTGGGTAACATTTTTTCTGCATTTTAACACTTTCTAAATTTTCTGCAAAGGGAATCATTAGATATAATTAGGAAAAGTTTGCCCTTATCTTTATTGACATCTTCCTTAATTTCTATAAGGTGTATTTTGCTCTTCTTTGCTCATTTCATTTATTATTATGTTTTGCTTAATAATAAACCAGTTGAGGCCGAGAGTTTTGCAAGCTTACTTTTGGCCATCATTACTAAATTTTGATGAGAGGTGTTCTCTTTGTTCATTTCAAAATCAGTAATTACTTCATCAATGTCCTATTTAACTTAAGGATTATTTTAGAAGTGTGTGTGTGTGTGTGTGTGTGTGTGTGTGTGTGTGTGTGTGTATGTGTGTGTTTTAATTCCCAAATTATTTCATTTGGGTTCCTTTCTTAAATTTTAATTTTTTCTTTACTTTTTTGCCACATAAATTCCTCAGACACTATGACCTATGTAATTTCTCCTTTGGGATTTCTGTTAAGAATTTCTTTGTAACGCAGATTATTATATGTGAGCCCTGGAAAAAAAGACATCATCTTTGCTTTTAGTGTACAAAGCTCTATAAATAGCTACTTAGTAAACTTTGGTGCATCCATCTCTAGGTTCATATCATATAGCTTAGTTTCTGTATATAGTTAGGTTTCAACAAATAATATGCAGCATTCACTTTGTGTTAAGCTCTTCTCTAAATGATGTACATATATTTAATTTTTTTTTACTGTGGTGAAATACATGCAACAAAATTCACCATTTTAACCATTTTAAAATAGGTAACACAGTGGTATCTAATACATTCACAATATTGTGCACCTATAGCCACTATCTAATTCCAGAACATTTTCATAAGCCTCAGAGGAAACCTCAGATGCATTAAACTCTCCTTTCCCCTTCCCACCAGCCTGGGCAACCACTAACTTACTTTCAGTCTCTATCAGTTTGTCAGTTCTGAGTATTTCATAATAATGCCGTCATATAAAATGTGGCCTTTTATGTATGACTTCATTCATTTAACATAAGGTTTTCAAGGTTTATCCACGTTATAGCATGTTTCAGTACTTCAGTTTTTTTCGATAGATAACATTCCAGTGTACAGATCTACCACAGAGTGTTTCTCCGTTCATTAGCTTATGCACACCTGGGTCATTTCTATGCCTTGGCTTTAGTAAATAGTATCGTTATAAAGATTCTTGTGCAAGTTTTGTTTGAACACCTATTCCCAGTGCTCTTTAGGGGCTTATCTAAGAGTAGAAATTCTGACTTATATGGTGTTCTATGTTTGACTTATCAAGGAGCTACCACACTTTTTTTCACATGAGCTGCACAATTTACACTCCCACCAGAAGTGTATGAAAGCTTCAATGTCTCACCATCTTCACCAACACTTGTTATTTCCCATCATTATTATTATTATTATTTGCATAATATTTGTAGTGGGTATGAGGTAGTATTTCTTTGTGGTTTTGATCTGCATTTTCTTAACGACTTAATGATGTTGAGCACCTTTTCATGTGCTTGGTGACCGTTGTACTCTTCTGGGGAGAAACGTCTGCTCTAGTCCTTTGTTTATTCCTAAATTGGATCATTTGTCTTTTTGTTACGTTGTAAAAGTTCCTTGTCTGTTCCAGATACTAGAACCTTATCAGATAATGATTTGCTAGTATTTTCTCCCATTCTGTGGATTATCTTTTTCCTCTCTTAATAGTGCCCTTTGATGTGCAAAAGCTTTTAACTGTGATGAAGTCCAATTTGTCTATATTTCTTATTTTGTTGCATATGTTTTTGGTGTCATATCTGAAAAAAGAAAACTACTGCAAATGAAGATTTATCCCGTGTTTGTCTTAAGAGTTTTATAGTTTTAGCTCTTATGTCTTGATCCATTTTTTGCGTTAATTTTTAAGATGGTTTGAGATAAGAGTTCAACTTCATTCTTTGCACTAGGATGCTAGATGTCCCAGTACAATGTGTTGAAGAAACTATTCTTTCACCACTTAGTGGTCTTGGCACCTTTGTTAAAAATAATTGACTACATATATATGAGTTTATTTCTAGAATCTCAGTTCTATTTCATGGATCCTTACAGCAGTACCATAATGCATGGATTACTCTTGTTTGTAGTAAGTTTTAAAATTATGAAATATAAGTCCTCCAAATTTGTTCTTTTTTCAAGATTATTTTGGCTCTTTAGGGTCGCTACCAATTCCGTGTGGATTTTAAGACCAACTTTTCTATTTGTGCGGGCATTTACATGCATTTTAACTCATTTAACCCAGTCAATAACTCTATAAGATAGTCAATTATTATCCCCATTTTACAAGTGATGAAATCAAGTTACAGATTAATCTGCCCCAGGGCTCAGCTCGTAGCTAGTGAAATTATGTTGATCTCAGGCAGTCTGGATCTAGACACTGTGTACTTAATCAGTTCTTCGTGTGACCCGATTTGTCATACGCCCTGGCGTTCCCTGCTCCGCTGCCCCTTGCTCCTGCAGCGCTGTCGCTCAGCGCTGTCACTCAGGGCTCCCTCGACTTGCGCTTCCGCTACAACACAGCCCGTGATAAAGGGGAGCTGTCCTCTCCTTCTGGTGCACCTGATGAACCCTGATTGCATGACTATGGTGTTAGCCTTTTGCTCCTTTTTTATCTGTGCTGGGTAAGCTTTATATCTAGGGATCTCCCTTTGATGGTACCACTTGTTTCTCAGTCATGATTATATTTAAAAATCAAAATGAAAGAAAATAAACTCAAAGCATAAAACCTGAGCACAGTACGTCTATTGAAGGCAACGGGGAAGATAAATCATGGCAGTAAAATTGCATTTTGCTAGGAAAAACACCGCACAAATTTGCCTCTCGGTGCCCTCCCTGAACTACCCTGGCAGGGACAGATCCCAGAGACATCTTGTCAGGCACTTGAAGATGACTGTGTGGAATGTGGGAGCACATGATACAGTTTATCCTCATGGGCTCATTACCCCAAAGAAATATACATCAATCATTTGTGATTGCAAGGCAGATATTTTTCAGATCCTCCCGGTCTTTTTGTTTTTTGCTTCCTTGATCTACCACGATTGAGAAAACTGTTCAAATGTCTCACTGCTAATGTAATCTGCCAATTTCTTCTTTTTTGATTTATAGTTCTTGTTGCTATATGACCGGGATATAATGGCCCATAGCTATTTAAGAATTCTTGTGTGATGTATCCTTTAACAATCCAAATTAATCCTTTATGCTGTTTTTAATGTCTTTGCCTTTAATTCTACTTTCCTAATATTAAAATTGTTATTACTGGGTTTTTAATATATTTATCTACTATACCTTTGTACTTTTTTTACACATTTTTGCATTCTTCTGTTTCATTTGTGTTCCTTGTGATTTAATATATATTTGTTAGGGTTTTTTTTTTCCTGCTATTTTGACTCAATCTAAAGGTCTTTGTCTTTTAATATAAAAATTTAATCTATATACATTTATGGATATACACCTAGCATTTAGTATCTTTTTTGTTATCTTTATCCCATACTTTACAAATGATTTCTCATTCTTATCTTTTGATACATATATTATGGTTAATTTGCCCTTATCCATTTTTGTTTTGAAGGTATATAGCCTACTTGTAATTATCCCATCAGCTAACTTCATGTTTTTTAAAGGCATTTTCCCTCAGAGCTCTCAAACCATTATATTTCTAAGTGCTTAAAATAGTAATAATAATAATATTTTGTGATGTGTGAATATTATGTGAAATTAAAATTTTAGTGTCCATAAATAATTGAAACACAAGCATACTCATTCATTTATACTTTGGCTTACATATTATCTAGGGTTACTTTTGCACATTAACAACAAAGTTAAACAACTGTAACTAAGACAGACAGTAGGGCCCATAAAACCTAAAATATTTATTATTTATCCTTTTACAGAAAAAGGTTACCAACTCTTGTACTAAGGGATCCCAACCTGCCACTTGAAAACTCAGTTTTAGACTGAGGATTTCCCAGCTAAGTGCCTGTGGAGTTCTCCTAGGTGGCTGTGGACACAGTGTGAGGCCAGAAGCCTGTAATCCAGGTTTCCAGGAGCCATTCCACTTTACTTAACACACTGAGGAGCTCACCCTTGGACAGTGCACAGAGTGAATCAAATGTGGGGGAACAGGAGGATATTCTAAGACAAAACCACAGGAAATACATACCACCACTTAATATGGCAAATTGTGAATGTTATTATTTCTCAAGCAAATCAGGCCAATATCTCATTGTTTTCTTAATCTGTTCAAGCTCTGGAGAAGGGCAATATCTCAAAAAAAGGAAAAGACTAAATCTCAAAAGCCAGAAAAATGAAGTCTCTATATGTATATCTAGCCAGGAGCAGTGGTTCTCACTGTTGGCCGCACATAGAATCCAATGGCCGGGACTCCCAGACGATTCTAATTCGCAGTCAAGAGTGAGAATATTCATCTGCTTTCTATTGTTTCTATTTGTCATTGTTTAACCAGTGACAGGAGTATCAGTGGTATGAGAACTTTGAGATAAAGCTTTCATTTTAATCAGAATTTTTCTCATCCAACCTAACTTTCTTAAAACCAACTCTAATGTGTGTAGGGAGTTCAGCTACAAAAATACAAATATCTCAAAATAGAGCTGGTACCCCTATAGTATGTGAAATCCCCTTTTGCTCCAAGGATTTGGGGTAGGCAGGAATAACTGGATTGGAAGAGTTTGGGCTAAAAACAGTGAGATTTCAATTAATAGACTGTCACCAGTCAGAAACATCTGTCCTTCCATAATGTGGCAATGATATTACAGGTCACCCTTCGCCTTGGTGTTAGAGGTGCAGCCCTCCCACTCTCAGGTCATGCACCAAGTGATCTTTTGTTGTTTTTTTTTTATCTTTTTAGTTAGCCCTAATTTGTTTTAAGTGAAGGCTTGCTTGAGAGTTTGGTGCTGGAGAGTTTGCATAGTTTGGTGAGAAATTAATCGTTCAATGAAACTTATTGGGCATTCTTATTCTCTTTATTCTGCATAGATGATAGTAGGACTTGGCACACAGTTCTGCAGGCAAACAGTTCTGAATTCAAAATCCAATTCTGCCACTTATCAGCTGCATAATCTTAGACAAGTGAGGAATATTTGTGATCCTTTTCTCCTCTACAAATAATAATTAATATATGATCATAGTCTCTCAGGGAATTGCTTTGAAAATGGCAAGATAGGATGCCTGGAATGGAGTAAATACACAGTATCTTAATTATGAGTATTGTTGTCTCAGACATATAAATTTCCATTATTTTGGAATGACAGAGTACCTTAGAAGACATCTTTTCCATTACTCTCGGATTAGGAGCAAGAAACTGAGTCCCAGATAAGTTCAGTGATTTACTCAGATAAAAAAAGCCAAGACTAGAATTCTGATCTCCTTTCTCACTCAGACAGTGGACAAAATATCTGTTTTCTTCAGTCTACACTGAAAAATACACAATGGCTGGGGTGATAGACTGGCTTTCTCTCTATCCCTGTGCCCTCAGGACTGGTTTGGGACAATGAGGATGACCAGAAACTGGGTAGTCCACAGCCAGGCTATAAAGTTCAGGATTCCCTGAAGGAAGCCGCTATCTTCCTAAGTCTGTAACAGCTTCCAGTCAGACTTCATGAGCTTTTCTCCACCAAGTCAAGGAGGGAGAAGTGTGACCAACTGATGGCTTAAGAACGACCAAAGCATGCCACTCTGTAGGTGAGGGGAACCTGGTTCGGTGCATTTGACACCTGACCCCACTAATGGCACCAGTTAATAGGCTGCACCCTCCTTTAAGAGCTATTGACTGGGAAGTTCAAAGGAAATACTGAGGGCTATTCAAACCCTAGGCTGAAATATTATCACATCAACCACTTTAGAAAGTTCAATTTTTCTAAACTGTAATTGTCTACTTTGGCTTATTAAAACCCCTCCAAAAAAGAAAAATAAATGACCGCAGACAGGGTGGACATCTAACTGAATAATTACAACTTAACCCAGATTAAGTTTCTCAACTGTTTGGTTCAAAAGTGAAAGTGAATATTCCTTTTAAAATACTGTTTCATGGCAATAACCTTCTCCAGCGGTGAGATGATGAACAGGCAAGAACCCCACTTACACAGTCATTCTACATACAACAATAAGCACCGGCAGAAAAGACAGTAAGCTGCAAGTCAGCGGATAGGAGTTTTTGTCCCAGCTGAACCACAAATTAGCTGTACAGAACTTCTACAAATAAATATATCGATCAGTTTCATGGTCATCACAATGCCGAAAACCTATACCACTCAGAAAATTTAGTTTTCTGACTTGGAAATTATGTAAAGCCTTTCATAGGCAGGGTGTATCCTCGTCAGAGTTTGCTTGTGCAAGATAAGACTTCTGTCACCTGGAAGTTAGGAGCGAAGCAGGCCCACAGCTGCAGCCACGGGAAATGCCTTTATCACATCAGGACAGAAGCGCAGCTCCTGGGAGTTCTGGCGTTGAGCAAAACTGCAGGGTATCTGCCCAACAGGACATCTTACTGTTATTCTTTCTAATAACAGTGCATGTTAGAAATGTCAACTGTTTGGGAAAGCCGTGTGGTTCACTGGGTAAAGCATAGAGTAGGATGTTGGGACACTGGACTTCTGTTCCCAGTGTGTTCCTAATACGTCCTGGGCCCACAAGTTGTCCCCCCGCCCCGCTTCTTGGTACGCTGAGAACAACGGCGGGGCCCTCGCGTGCTCCCTCCCCCAACATACGTATACCTCAGGCTGGTAGAGTTTTCATGAGCAACTGTAACGTCAGAGCAGCGAGGATTAAGAGACAAAAGAGATAAATAATCTGGAAAAATTCAGATGGTAAGCAAGTGTGAGGTGAAACAATCATGCAGATTTGGAATATTTAATATTCTGGGAGGTGTATTAATTCTTTCCACCCTTTCTAAATCTAAAATTATGTGATTCAGTTCAGGTCACAAATATGTACTTCATATAAAGCACCACAGCAAATGCCATTTCAGTGTTTGGGGGCTGAAAAAAAAAGTTTTAAACTGGGAGTTTGATGCTTTGCTAAACCTACCCTTCTATTTTATTTTGCACTAATTTGCCACTAGAACACTGAACGCTTGTCAGTCTGAGAAGTTTGCCAACCTTTGCCTGCTCGCCGCCCTTTAGCCTCCCTAAGAATGCATGCTGTGCTCTCCCTTCTCCATATTGTAGCCCATGCTATTTCCTTACCTTAATTTCTTTCCCCTCCTCCACATTTCCACCTAAAACTTTACCCATCCTTCAAGGTATAGCCAGTGATTCACTGCAAGTAGGCATGGGGTGAGGACTTCAGAGTAAGTTTTTAGAGTTTTTAGAAATATTCAGTGTTATCCCAAGACCCATCTTTCCTGGGCAGCCAGATTCTGGACATATCTTCCATAAGATCTCAGGGTAACTATGCTTCTCTTGGAGAGAGAGGCGGAATTTTTCAGGGATTCCTTCTGGAAATAAAGGCATTAAGAAAATGCCCTTCACGTCAATATTGCTAGAGCAGGGAACAGCTTCACTTAGTGGCTCCAGCAAGACAGGGGGAGGCTAAGACATACCATGTAAGTAGCACAGTAAGTTGGTATGAAAAAAATAAAGTGAAAATTACATGATTCTTATAAAAATCTTAGCCCTTAGGATATCTGGGAATCTCAAGGAATTTAGTTGGATTTTTGTACAGTGCACCCCAGCATTCACCCACTAATATGCTAAAACATCAAAGAAATCTTGCTAATAAGATTTCAGACAGGTAGAGAGGTGGGCAGCCTGATTATGGGAAGGCAGCAGAATTAGTCTCAGGTCCATTTCTTACTAGCTGTGTTAAACTGAGCTACTCATTTCATTTTTATGATAGCAAATTTCTTGTCTGTAGAGTAAGGAAGTTGGAGTATATGCTCCAAGAGACCTAGTAATGTTAATTGTAAAAGTATATTCTGAATTAGGTAGAACAATATTTAAATTGACCTTTCATGTATGAACAATGCAACAGGCTTGTTGAAAGCTGATTTAGCTACAGAAAACTAGAGGTCCAGAGCGTAGAAAAAAAAAAGCAGCAAGAGAGAGACTCCTCGTAATCCAGTCCCTGAGAGTTTTAGGCAAACCATGTCCATAGTTTAATGGTTACAAATCTGCTTTACGCTTTCTACTTAGGTGACTCAATGAAGATTCTATTGCAAAAAGCCCTGTTTAAAATTCACTTATTCACAGAAATTCTACAACTTTGCATAACTGAGTATGTCCAGACTGGTGTGTGTTAGCTGATTAGAGCCTAAGGAAGCTGGGAGAGCCAGATAGACTTGAGGGTTAATTGCTGTCAAATGTAGCATTAGAAAATTCTTAGTGGTTGTTAGAGGTATGTATTTGGGGATTTTGTTTCTCCACCCCGAATTTTGAAAGTAACTTTAGCACCTGAGGATGTACAAAAAGATATTTCTTTTGTTTCTCCCAAGCATCATTTGTCAACCATGGGCTGGATACTGAATTTGAGGTGGTTGATAAAAATTCCTTAAATTGTCTCATGTGAATCTTGGAATAACCGGCAAGTTCTTAAAAATTTAATTAAATGCCAGAAAATATAAAAGTTGATTTGTGTGATCAGAACTAAATGCCTTTCAAGCTGACACTCTGAACTGTGGACTTTCAATAACAAGTCCCTGAGCCCTCCTCATACCACTAAGCAAGCGTGGGTATTAATTTCTATTCAGATACTTATAAAGTTATCTCCTTTTTTTCAGAAAAAGAAAGAAAAACTAACTATGACAAAGATCATTTTGTAGATCAGGTACAGATATTAGATTGTTGAGGAAGCAATGTTTAAAAACACTTTAAATCAAGTTGTTCTTAGGGCATTTACTGAACTACTGTAAGTGTTTAGGTCTTTATGGCATTGGTGGTTTCAGGTGACAAATGCTAAGAAATGGTACCAAAACAACTAAATCTGGAGAATTAAAGCAGGTTCTTCTAAGAACACAAGTGAAAAATTTCAGCCTCAAGTCAGTCTGGCCACCAATAAGTTTCTGTAAGGGCACCAATAAGTTCACAGATGGGACTTGGATAAAGTGTATGCAGATTCTGGAAATGGCCTTAAGGATTACGTTCCCCTAAACAATGTTACACGTTTCTGAGTTATAACTACAGTTTAGAGCTTGGGGCTGTAGCCTCTACTTCATAACACAATTTCCACGGAATGTTCCTTTCCTCTGAGGAATAGCTGTCAGAGAAGAAAGACATCTATCTCTATCTCTTTGCTAAAGGGTAGAAATGGCTTTGATAAAGCTCAAAACTTACTTCAGTGTGCTTTCTGTCCCTAAGCATTTTCTCATTTCGATACCAAAAAAGTTACATATACTTTGCTTAACCATTTAAAGTACTTTTTTCTCTTCTCTGACTTTAAAATTAAAAGCTACATTTTTTCTTCTTTTTTTCTTTTTATTAAAGTATCATTGCTATACAATCTTATGAAGGTTTCACATGAGCAACATTGTGGTTACAAAATTCACCCATATTATCAAGTCCGCCACACACACCCCCTTGCAGTCACTGTCTATCAGCGTAGTAAGATGCTATAGAGTCACTACTTGTTAAAAGTTAAATTTAAGTGCCGGTTTCAAGAGAAGTGGGATCCTGTTGTTGCATCTTCACCAATTCTTTTTACAACTTGCTGCAATTTTCTGCCCTTTAAGCCCTTAGACTACAGGCCTTCCCCACCAAAGGCCATGCCAAGAAATGATAAGCACCCACTGTAAGAAGGAGTGGCCTGTTTGCAAAGAGACGGCTTATCTTGGTTGCTCTAGAACACAAGGTGGATCCTCTTCTAAATGGTCTGGGCATCCTCTTTTCTCTGCACATCATCCTCCATACTCGACAGTGATCTTTCCAAAATGATAATCTGGTTTGGGCATTTATTTTCTTTGCACTGCCCAAAGAATAAAGTCCAAATGGCATGCCATGGCCGCCAATGATGGACTTGACTGCCCCGTCAGCTTTTCCCTTGTTGTTTGCCTATTTCTCCATTCTTCTTCTGCTCACATCTTATGCTGCAGCCACACAGACGCTTGCAGTTCCCTGACCTACTGCGGTATCTCAAATTCCAGGACATTACTGATGCGGCTGACTCTGTATTTAAATGTCCACACAGTCAGCCTGTGAAATCCTAACCTTCTTTCAAGATGAGTTCACAGAACCTCCATGAGATCTTTCCACCTCCTTTTCCTTCAACTAGAATTGGCCACTGTCTCCTTTGTACCCCACTCCACCATCACCTGAAAATACCTTCTTACACTTAGATTAATTTTTTATCTAGACATACTTGATACACAATATTATACTGGTTTCAGATGAACAAGATAGTGATTGACAATAATATAGACTATAAAATGCTCACCACAGTAAGTATGCTTACCATCTATCACCATACCAAAGTAGTACAATATTATTGGCTATATTCCCTATGCTGCACTTCCATCTCTCAGACTAATTTATTTTATAATTTGGAGTTTATACCCACTTAGATCAGATTTTTGTCTCTCTTTACTAAACTGGAATTTCCTTGCTGGGAAAGCCATGAATTATGTATTTATTCATTGTGTTCCTCGTTCATAGCACAAAGTAGGAATGCCAAAAACACTTTGGTAAATGAACACATGAGCCACAACCCAAGGTTCCCAGACCAGTAAGGCCTATGGAACACATATCTCGATTCTAAACAGTCAATGATAAGTTTTCATTGGGCCCTTACCCCACTATACCGGGTACAGGGGACTTCGTGGAGGTTTTAGGCTAATTCTGAGGGAGGTCAGGGAAGACCTCCCGAGGTAAATGACACTGAGCTGAGACGTGAAAAGCAGATAGCTCGGCAAGATGCGGGTGGAGGGAACATTTCAGGCCAAGGGAAGAGCAGGCTCAAAGTCTGGGCGTGGAGAAGAGTGTGGTGTATTTGACGAACCAAGAGATGGCCAAGAGAAGGTGGAGTAGCAAGCAGGTGGGGAGGCTGGACCACACGGGGTCTTGTCGGTGCTCACAAAGAGGAGGGGGCATCAGCCCGTAGACTGCACACACCTCCCTCTCTGACGCCAGCAGGTCCTGACTCAGGCTGTCCCTGTGTCCGCTGAAGACTGGAAGCGTATGCGGGGAGGATTTGCATTCATAGTCAAAACTCCTAGAGGACCTCAATAAAACTTAACATTTGAACTCACTTAACACTTTAAAACTTTAAGTATGATGTGCTCTTGTTTGGTTTTTCGCTTTTAGATTTTTTTCTTTTGGTTGTAAAACTGTGTGCTTGTTATTGATATGTTGAAAATGTTAGGTCGGTCTTCTATGGATGCACATATTTCATCATGCTTCTCATTCTGTACATGCCACTTTGCCATGTAGTTTGTTTAATTCATTGTTCTGTGTAGTTTAGGCAATCTGGGAACTCACCTAGTTGTTTCTCTATAAGAAATTGGCCAAGTGTTTACAACTATTAGTGTTTCACTGAATACCTGTTATGTACAAAGCACTGTTCTAATGCTAAAGAGATTCAAAATGAACTAGGCCTGGGAAGTTGGAGCCCTGGAAGCAAGTTTTATGTTTCAGAAGAGCCCGTTTGGTATCCAAAAGGGATTATAAATGCATGCCCTATGTGTAAATCAGTCATACCGAACTGCAAGGTATGAAGGAGATGTAACATTGACCAAGAGATGTAGATAATTTTGTTCATTAGTTATCCTTCTTCTGTAATTTTTACATACTTTCACTGATTCCTAATGAACATACTTCTGTCCATATTTTCAAATCTTAATATTTGCTGAACCTCAAAATCCTTACCATCTGTTTATTGTTAAAAAGCATTTGTTTTCGTATTATCTTTTAAGCCATCACGCCTGAGTGTTGAAGAATGACTTAGAAATATATTAGTTCTTTGTCGTGAAGTAAATCTTCATTTGTGTGGCATTGTTTACATACAAGGAAAGAATCAGGTGATAGGACAAGTCAAGGAATGGGGTGAAAATATAGAGAAAACACTGCAGACACTCTGGGATGCTAATCCTTGCCTGCGCAGCTGGGGGTAAACCGGCTAGCTGGCAGCTGGCAGAAAGAGGCAGGTCTTGGTACGCGGTCCTTGAGTACACTGACCAGAAGTGTCAAAGACATTTTCAGTTCTTTGCAGATTCTCCAGGAAACCTGGAGTGTTTCACTGAAGAGCCAAAGTGACACTGTCTCTGGAGAATGTCTGCAGGTGTCTTTCTACCCCAATTACATCATATTTGGGCCCCATTTTCCTCATTGTCTCAAAGGAATGAGCAGAGAGACATCCAGAGTTTAGTATACTGATGCTTATCTCAGAATGATTTATAGCTCTCATAAAAGTGAAAATAACATGAATGCTTGAAGTCAGAGATTGATATATATATATGACAGTACATTCATACAATAGAATACTATGCAGCCGTTAAAAATCTTGCCATAGAAGAATATTCAACAGCATAGGATATATGTATGTCATATACATACTTTAATCATTGTGTACACATTTACACATATTTGAACACAGTGATTTTGTATTTAGATGAAATAGCTTAAAGTTCAGATAGTTATAATCAAAATGTTTAATGTCTATCTCTGAATGGTTTGTTGATACATATCTCTGAGTGGTTTGTGCTTTTTTGTATTCCTCAATTTTTTGTCATTGAATCTAGACTACTTTTGCAATAAAAAAATCTTATTTAATTTATAACACTTTATAAAATAATTTATAAATTTTACATATATAGAATTTAAAAATACAGTATAATTGTTTAATTATAAAAATTAATGTACAATGTATTTAATGAGATTTTGAAAGGACATATGAGAATACATGTCCTGTGTTCACATTTGTGTGTTTATATGTTTATGCTAAAGAATAACCATGATGTAGAATTCATTACATCACTTGATTAACTAAATCCTCAACCAGTAATCTTAGACTAGAGTCAGCATTTCCTACAATTCTATTACAACTCTGAAATGCTACTTTTGAAAGAGAGAAAAGACGTATGGGTAGGGAACTTCAGAACTGACTCAGTCTGTAACAAGCTAGAAGAGATTAGTGATATCTTGGTTTTAATTTTTACCCAAGCAGTAGGATTGTACCTAGAAGATGGAGACAGGGAGCATGGGGCAAAACTTTAGTCCTTACATAATTGCTGTGACTCTCCCCCTTTTTTTGACATCAGAAATTTTCCAAAGTTATATAAAATGCTATGCAAATGAGCTTCAAGTCTCCCTTTATAAAAATGATAGCACTAATAGCAAATATGTATGTAATGCTCACTGTGTGCCACATACACTATAATTAAAATGTATATGTATACACAAACACGCACACACATACACATGTTAAATTGATTGAGTCCTAATAGTGACATTTCAAGACAGCTGGTATCATTTTACTAATAAGGAAACCAAAGCATGCTTTCCTAACCTGTAAGCCCCTGCTTTGTAGAAATTCTGGGGCTGCCACTAGGAAAGACATGAGATAAATTTATAATTTTATGTCCACTTAATCACTACATTCTTGATATCTCTCTCAACTTCTATTTTATACAGGTTTGGTTACCACAGTAAGAAAATCAAATATCACTCCTAAAATGATACAAGAAGTTTCAGGTCCTCTAGACCATCCCCACACACAAGGTAAAGAAGGTTTGTTCATATTTTAAAATAGTTGCTCCAGAGTCATTGTTATGACACAACTCTATTTAATTGGGCATCATTGCGAAGAATCTGTGACAAACACTGAGAAATGGAAGCTAAGTAGACCTGTCCTTGCTTCTGGAATATCTCACAGGAATAACACTCTGCTCTAAAGAAAGTTTTAAAATCTAGCAAAGCACATAAATGACGACTGTGACCGTGAAATGATAGGCCAGATAAAAGGGATCCAATCGTGCAGTGGTACAAGGAGAGCCTGTGGTCGAACCAAGCAGGACTCTGTTGTCCCAGCTGCTGACCCTGAGGAATTTACCCATAGGGCCACTTTCCCCTTAATTTTAAAATGGGGCCCTAGTACTTATCTCACCGTGTTTCTTGAAAGATTAAGTGTAAAACTGCTTAACTCAGAGGCTGCCACATCATAAGAGCTTAATAAATGAGAACTCGAAGACAAACTGCATGCTGAGATAAGGGTGGTCAGTCAGCACTCACTATCTTTGGCTATTTTTTCTAGGGAGAAAAGACAACTTTACAAGGGCTGGTTGAAAGCAGGAAGGGAGAGCATCTTTTGTAGGTGCAGTTGAGGCAGGATACTCCGGATTTGAAATAAAGCCTCAGAGAAGATGTAGAGTAGCTACAGGATCATTAGCTAATAGAAACATTAAGAAAATGCATTGAAGTAAATGGAAGCAGTGGATTTTAGGAAAAACAGAGACCAGGGGAAAAAATTAGGCTAAGTGCTTGGAAATAATTATTAGGCTTCTGGGTCTAATTAAACAATCTAATTTTCTAAATGACTTCAATGTGAAGCCAACATGATTGTGTCAAACCAGAAAGCATTTAAGGGCTAACTGTAGACATATCAGTGCGACACGCCACGAGTCCTATAAATAATGGCTAGCCTGGTAAGGCACTGTACATGTTTTCATGCGTTATCTAATTTTACCCTCACAGGAACCCAGAGATAGGTATTATAACCTTCATTTGCCCAAGATATTAGTCAAGAGCAGAGAAATTGAGGACCCTGTCCAAGGACAAATAACTAGTAAGGGGCACACTCATGACTGAAGCCCCATTGCTTCACCCCATAGCTTATACACCAACCACAACTACCGACTGCCATGAAGAAAGAGAAGACAAGCCCTAATAAGCCATTCTACATAACTGCTCAAACCAAATTTAACGTCCTTGACTGCGTAATATAATATAGCATGTTATTTGTAATTATTAAATTCAAGAAAACTGTGTGACTGTAGTAGTAAGCGAGCTTCATGATGCAAAGTGGCTCTGGAGACAGAAGTGAAGGAAATATAAGATGTGGACTGCAGGTTAACCTGGCAGGGCATTAAGGCAACCGTACAGAAGACTCCTGTGTCTTCCAATAAGACACAATGAGGGTTTTGAGTCAGATGGTTCTTGTGGCTTAAATCTGGAAGACTGATAGCTACATTGCCTCTCTTTGGGTTGGACTGAAGTCCCTGTGGGGTAATGGCTCATTGTGTCTCCTTTATACTCATTATTTTTACATTTTTAAAAAGCTCACTGCTTCTTGAGGATGTCACAGGTGGTTCTTCCAATACTTTCCATACCTTTCCCTTTAGTTAATGAGACAGTTGGCTAATTTCTGACTCATGAATACTTGTTGAAAGTAGATATTGGAATTATTAATGTTAAAACTGACACATTACATCATAAGTTTTACTAGTTAACTGTTCAAAGTTGAACAATAGCTCCCCAAACACAGTTAAAAAAAAAAGACACTAAGCAATTTAATTCCAAAATTTTTAAGACACACCTATTTATCCTAACTTTATTTTGAAATTTTATCTTTTTAGGAGCAAGACAACAAATTGACCACATTTTCTCAGAACCAGGTATGCTAATATTTGATGGGAAATGACAAAATTATTCCAATTTGAATTATGCATTGCTACTTTCAAATGCCTAAGGATAAGCATTAACTTTTAAAACAGAAAAGCAATGTAAAAAATTGTAAAGGCAAGCAAACTATGCTCTTTTTAAAATGAAAGTATGAATTTTCTATTTTCTTAAATATTTTGGAACTAGCAATACATAATTTGATAATAAATTTCTTCCAAGTTTTTTTTAACTTTCTATCCAATCGTGTGTACTTGAGCAAAAGTCTCTTAAGAGCATATAAAACAATTGAATTTCCTGTTCCCTACTTGTAAAAGAAAGCAAGGAACTTAAAATGATCTGAATAATCAGCACCATATCAAGAATAAATATGGACCCCGCATACCTCAATTCTCATTCATTTTTGGCCCTGTGCCACCCTTCGGGGCTTCCTCAACCCTCTGTGACTGGGGACTCTCCCCACCCCATTTAGGTGCTGCTGTAGATCTGGCTTTAGTTAATTTATGTGCTCATTTTTATTCTGCATTTCTAAGCTTCCCTTCACACTTGGCCTGTATCCATACTTCACACAAGAGAAACGGATTGTAGAACTGAATCACTAGCTCATCAATTAAAGCTGAGTGGATAGGAAGGCTGTGCAATACCAGTGGCAGGAAAAGCTACTTTTACTTTTTTTTATCAATAAGAGACTTTTAAATATACATTAGGCAAATAAATGTGCCATTTTACTTATATATCTTGCCTTCAGTTCTATTTACTTCATTCAAAATCACTACGAATATGCTATGTATATGCAAGAGTACCTCTAACTTAAATTTTGTTTTATTTTTCATGTAAAAGATTTGAAAAATATTTTAGTGAGTAGGTTATGGACTCTGTGTAAAGATACCATAGAAGGAACACAAGCTTAGAATATCAGTGATCTGGATTATAGTTATGATTGTACTTCTAACTAGTTGGTACTCTAAGTAACTTACCCTGGTTAGCCTTCTTTTCCTCATTGTAAACTGCTTGTGTCAGCTTTTTCCCACGTTTCTGATTCTATGATAGTTCTAATACCCTTTTATATATCAAGACATTATTTTCTCTCATAACTTTGAAACTAGGAAAGAGTTCATTTTTTTCTTCTATCAGAGCAGCATATCCATTAGCTCTTACCCATAATAATGACCATGAGAGACTGTAAAGAACAATGAACTTGAGTCAGAACCTTTGGGTCTTGGTTTTGTCATTAGTTTTGTGACCTTGGATATAGACTTTACCATTCAAAGTTCCAGTTTCCCACATGGTTAATGTGAAAAAGTTAATTTTTGAAAAGATAAAATATACATAAAAGTGTGTTAATGTACTTTCTATAAAAAGGCAAAGTGATATTACCCTGATTTTACCTATTTTATTTTCCAATTGATATGTGGTAATTTATTTCATACTTTTGTAATTTTCTGCTTTGTCTCCCATAGTGATAATAGGCATTATTTATGGGGTGATGGCTGGCATCGTTGGAACTATTCTCTCTATTACTTACTGTGCTCGTGCACTGAGAAGGGTAAGAATTCAGTTTTTAATTTTGATGTAAGTACTGGTGTGAAGAGCTGTAGAGGGTTTATTCCTCTGAGTTCAACTAAACTCAAAAGAGAAATAAAACTGCATAAAACTCCATCTTTTTCAATTGGGCACAGAGAAGTCACTGAGTTACTAGTAAAAATTACTAGGTTTTTGTTTTTTGCGTTTGCCCTATTTTAAAAACCCCAAATGTAAATCTATCCCGAATTTTCCAATGAAAAATCCTTCAAATTATTTGTCTAACCTGATTTAATATATTTTGAGGGATAGAAGTGAAATAGTCAAATTTCTAATTATAGTATGTACTTTAGTTTTTATGTGAAAAATATTTAAAATTACGTGATATACTTACGTATGTTGGAAACTTTTGCTTTTTCTTCATTCTTTTATTTCCTGAAACAAATTTTTCAAACCCCACTCATGAATTTTCTAGCATGAGTGATTTTTTTCATCACTTAAGCTAATTTTAAATCCATATGGCACACTGTTCCAAAGCACATAGCCTTTACTACAGCCTTCTACTTATGATATTTGAGACACAACACTGGTGTGTGTTTATGATGCTGTCGTTGGAACTGTAATCCTAGATCATTAAGTCCCTAGTCACAAAAGAATGGTACAGGTGAGTTTTCATTCATAATCTATTCTTTTTTTTAATTGAAGTAATGTTGATATACAGCATAATCTATTCTGGATCTCTCTTGTTATCTCCATACCATAATCACTATTATAGTCTTTCATTTTTCATTTTTCATTTAATTTTTAATGGAAATATACTTCATATACAATATTACATTGGTTTCAGGTGTACAACACGGTGATTCTACAATTGTATACATGACTAAATGCTCATCACCATAAGCATAGTTGCTATCTGTCAACATGCAAAGTTACTACAATACTATCGACTACATTTCCTATACTATACTTTCATCCCTGTGACTAATTTATTTTATAACTGGATGTTTATACCTCTTTATCCCCATCACCTATTTTACCCTCATATTCTTTTAAAAAGGCTTATTTAGAGGGGTAACAACATCGCAAATGGTGGGGTTGTAAAAACA
The DNA here is from genome assembly GCA_029783875.1 of Phataginus tricuspis. Lineage (NCBI taxonomy): Eukaryota > Metazoa > Chordata > Mammalia > Pholidota > Manidae > Phataginus > Phataginus tricuspis. The sequence continues at coordinate 20,461,880 of JAQQAC010013566.1, forward strand.
GGATTGATAGTAAATCTACATTAAACTCCTTCACACTTTTTTTTAAACTATTTCTATTAGGTGACTTATGATATGATTCAAACCTACGAATGACTGTCATCACTCCATGTAAATGTATCTTTTCTAATACCTTCTTAATAAACATAATTGAGAGTGCCTGTTTTAATATAAGAGATTTTGTAAGGACTTGAATGTAAGATGACTCCTCTTATCTGCAGTATAAATACCGGGGAAAAATCATCTTGTGTTTGGATATAGACAGCAAACTGAGTTGTCTTTTCTCTTGTTTGATGATCTAAAATAAAAAATGTCAAAGAAATACTTAGTTGGTAAAATTCAAAGAAAATGTGTGTGTGTGTGTGTGTGTGTATATATATATGTATATATTACACACATATATATATACATTATATATTTGAATTGGGTCACAGTCAATATGCTAAGAGATTTTTTAAATGTCTACTTTAGTTTTTCATTATAGCAGGTAACTATGACAAAGTCAATGTTTGGGGTAAGAATTCCCCTATGGAAATGACAAATACTATGTAGAAGGACAAACATGAGTTTAAATCAGAGTTTGTAAATATCTATGAAATAGAGAGTTCTTAAAAAAAAAACTCTACAAAATTCATTTTAACCAAAAGAAAACAAACTTCACCAAAAATAATTTTTAATGTGAGGTATTTTTCTTTATAACATCTTAAATTTAGAAAATTGTGGTTTTAATATTTGGTTTTTATTCATAGAAAAATGCATTTGATGTTCAACCTACAGAATCAGTTGATGCAGGAGATCCTTTAAGTTCTGTAGAAACAGAAAATCCAGGTAGGTGCTAGTATATTACTGCCTTTTGTCTTTTGGAAATGAAATACATTAATGAATTATTTCTTTCTGTGTTGGGAGGGGTGCACCCAATTGGGATTTATTTATATTCTATTTTATCAGTGCTACCTCTGGAAGATTTATTTTTTATGTGAACATTTGTTTGCAGTTCAGTGAAATTCTCCCTTAGGCACAAAGTACCAAAAAATTTAAAAAGTAAAACAAATACTATAAGTAAAAGCAAAAGCCAGAAATTCTTTTGTGTAGTTCTTATTTTCCAAACTGCAAAGTTGTATACAGGAGATCCTACAGCGGTATAGTTTATATACAGTGGGTATAGCTTAATAGTCCCAAATGTGCAGGCAGACCAGGATTTGAAAGAGTACTCCAACACTTACTAGCTGTGTAACTGTGAGCAAGCTACTAATATGGAGACAATGATGGTTAATGCGGAGATAACTTTATATGGACGTATTGATAGCGTCAACCTCATAGACTTTTGTGAGGACTGAATAAGCTACAATAAGCAAAACACTCAGAACACTCTTGGCCATCGAAGGTGCTCATGCCCATTAGCTATTACAGTATTACAGGCTCCACTCCCAAAGGACCTCCTCTGCACAGCAGGCCAGTTACATGGCCCCATTTTCATATTCACTTACAAATGCTAAGTAGAAACACATGTGGAGATACACCTGCTCATTGAGTACATAGTTCCTATTAAACTTGGCCTAAAGCATAAACCCAAGCGACATCTATTCTGGGAGATGTCTACCAAGGGTTCAAGACTCTGTAGAATGGGCTTTAATGCTCAAGGGACTTGATTCTGCCTTCTACGAAACTGATTGAGCTTTTCCAGTAATTACTAAAAGTCATGACAGAACTGCAGTCCTGTTAATTTCCAGATTTCAGTTTTAACCTGGGACCAAGCACTTATCTTCAAAGGACTTGCTAGGTTTCCTAAACTTTGGGGTCCTAAAAAACAGAGAGCTTTAAAATCCACCCTGGCTACATAACCTATGCAGGACTTGCCTTATCGTGTTATCTTGTGGGTTCTTAGAGCTTAACTGTGATTGTTAACTAACTACTTAGTCCTAGGGGGCTCATGGTCTGAGAGAGAATGCATATACATAAATCTCAGCTAAAAGGATTAAGAAAACCCAGTCTGCAGATACCTAAAACAAGTTTTGACTCATGTGCTGGGTTCACTTCTTTACTAAGGCTACCTTGCTCTAGGACTTGCAGGTGAAAGAAACATCTTGAAGTATTTTATCTACATTTGGCATTGCTTCAAAATTTTTTTGATGCTGTTTTTAAAATGGAGCAATTACCATCCAAAGCCTAAGTTTTTGTTACCTAAATTTCTATATGCTTTTATTTGACTTGTTTTGACAAATTTAGTGTTTAGCATTTCCTTGGCCACTTTTTCATACAATCTTGCAACTGTCTGTAGAATAGCCACAAAAGTGTGAAACAGTCTAATCCACCAAAGTGCATTAAAATACCCCTGCAAATTTAAGTGCTTACTGTGGGCTGGGCACCACACTTACATTGCGTACATGCCAAATAGGTGTTTCTGTCCTTTAGAAGCTGAGAATCTAGTGGGAGGAAAGAGATAGAATGTCATTGCAATGAACAAGTTTTAAGGTAACAAAGGCAAGAGAATGTAAAAGAGATTAGGGCAGGTAGCAAGGCTTCTGAAGACAGAACTCCCCAGGGCCAGTCTTCAAGGAGAGATGGTTGTTACCCAGGGCAAGACAGGACCAGGCAGAAGGGCAGCCTGGGCAAATGCATGGAAGAAGACGAATATGGTGTACCTGAGGAATAATGTGCATTTCCACGTTAGCAAGAGTAATGCTTTGATTCTCAATTCATGTCTTAAATACATTGAAAGGCAGTGGAATATCAGGTGAACCAAATTTTAGGGTCATTTCAATTCCCCATACTTGTGTAAATGAAGTTATTAATTGTGTCTTCGTTAAGCTGGTGAAATGGGTTATGAAATCTGATCACACCTCGCAGGAAACATTGGAAAACATATAAGATTATTTAAAAATGCTTTAGTCCTATTTTTTATAGAAGTCTGTTCTAGAGTAAGTTCCAAGTCAAAGGCAATAAGAGATTATAGCGAGTATGCCATCTCAACAAGAACTAGAAATGTTAGGGTATAAGTATGAATTGCTTTAGCCTCCTTGAACTTGCCCTTAATTTATGCACAATGGGAAGTGAGCACACGTGAGCCTGCGTCAGCTGTCCACAGAGGGCCACAGGCAAATCCCCTAGACCGTTCCTTACAGGAGAATGTTTGGGGATATACAGTCTTGTGATGACCAAATAGGGAAAGTCTGTTCAGTATCCTCTGCTTCCATAAGAGCAAAGACTCTTCCATCCCTGTCACACACTCGCCAAAAGTAACATGTCTCCGGCCTTCCAGCCAAGAAAGGTGGAGTGTCGGATTTGATGCGGGAGACCAGCCCAGTGCCCTTTTAACACATGCTACAATCAGTAATTCAGCAGTGAGTTTTTCTCCTTGCTTATCCATGAAAAAAAGCTTACTCCTAAAAAAGATTATAGACTGGGGAACCTGCCTTAAGTTCAAACACATACATGTAATTCAACTCACTTATCGTTTATTGCCTTCCCACTATATTCTGCCCGGCACAAATTCTCTGTCAGTTTCTCATACCTGAAGAAACTAGGAGCTGAGTAATTACGTTTGTTCTTTACCTAAGGACTTCAAAATAGATTTTCTAAGAAATTCTGTATTTTTCTGTACACATAATTCCAATAGAGCTCATCTTAAAATAAATTCTTTCTATTTCCTAACAATGATATTCAAAGATGACTGTAAGAATGTAGAATTCTGAAATTTACTTTATGCATTAATTTCCTGTTGTATTTAAATAAAACTATGTCTCATTCTACTGTTTTTTTTTTTCTAAAATCCTTTGCAGAAGTTTATCAATGAAAATCTGCTCAGCAAGCCAACATTTGGAAGAACTCAAAGACACAAGACTTGAGTCAAGTGAAAAATGAATATGTTAGTTGGACATCCAATATATTGAATATCTTCTTAGGTTGTACAATTTGGGGATGAATATTCCATCATAATGAGTCCAGTAACTCAATGATAGAAAAGATCTCTACTATTAATATTTCAAAAGAACATTATTTCAAAAGAATATTTGAAGAACAACTATTTCCTTTCAAGCTTGCTTTTGCGCATTAGCATAATTTTTATAATGAATTGATTTGGAATTCTGATCCAAAATTTCAGTTGGCTTCACCTGCAGCTCTTTAAGACTGACTTATTCTATCCTATTGTATTTGAATAATTGTGCTGTCAAATGAAAGGCTTGTAACATGTAGATGAAATCTAAGTTCTCTTCTCGTTTAACTTCTGAGTCTATTTTCACTGTTTTAAATAAATTAAGGGGACACTGAAATGCAACCATTTCCTTCATTGCTGAGGAGGCAAAATATATTACACTAATAATGATGATATTTTAGTCATACTAATGAAGTTTGTTCTTGGAAATGCCTTCCAAGATATAGAGAGATAAATATAGAAATAAAAATGATAGATTCAATCTTTAATGCATAAATCAACAAAAGGTTTTTCCCACTTTAAAAAAAAGTGAAATGTTAGACATGTATAAATGACCCATTTAAAAGAATTTGTCTGACAGTCGAGCATTATTTCTTTCAGAGCACTGACTAATGCATTATGTTCCACTGGAAAAGTTTTTCATATAAAAGGTCAGAGTATCTTGAGAAAGAAAAGAATCAATGACTTTTCCTTGCAAAGAAACTTAGTATCTCTATAAATGCAACAAGATGTACAAACTTAACATGCAGGTGAATATTTTAATAGGTTACACTTGTCCTCAATTAAATTCTTTAATCCACTCAGTCCTATTTTCTCTTATTCATAAAGCTTTAAAGATTGGTTTAAATAATCTAAAAGACATTTCTAGATATGAGACTAAGGCTTTGTGACTATGCAGCTATCACTCATTTATAGTGAAAGTTAAAAAGCAATGTGAAAACAAAGATGTGCCTTCCATATTCTATTTCCAAATTAATAAATATCCACATGGCTTTTCTTTGTTGTATGATAAGTAAATAATGATGTACATATTTGGGCCTGGTAGCTTAAATTTATTTTTTAATAAATTTAAAAAATCTAATTCTTAACTTACCTGTATGTTCAGAGAATCCTCTTGTACTAAATTGACTTATTTAAAATAAAGAATAAGAATAGCCCGTTTCTTTTGGTATATATTTTTTAAAGTTGTTTTAACAGTATTATTGGGGTGTATTTAACCAAATGAATAACCCAAGCGCCGAGGCAATTTTAAATGTACTTTTTTCAATAAAAACAAAATGTTGAACCAAGAGAGAACATGAGACTAACCTTGTCTCTTAAGTAATTTACAAGTCAAAGACAACAATTTCTCTGCACTTTTGTGGACTTTGCGCATTTAAATTTAATGTTTGTGGGAAGAAATGACCTTTGCTGTCTTCATATATTTTTAATCAAATCAGCATAAAATTAAGAGTTAAAGAAATCTTAACTTATGAAGCCAACATGGCCCAGTAAATGGTTCATATTGAATTTCTCCTTGTCAACAAAGTTCTAATGGGTTTAAGGCCTCAGCTCTATGTAGCTGGAATATGTGCACTGGCAACTGATAAGCCACTTTTGGCTTCCAGATTGAAACTGTCCTCTGAGTTCTCACAGCACTTGTACCTATTGTGTTGCATGTACCATGTTCTGAATTCCATTCCTTGCATACCTGTTTTTCTTTGAGAGCAGGGACTTCAGTACATTTTTGCAACTCCTTTGAGGCGTCACAAAACTTGCTTCTTGTTTCATGAAGCTTTCCTTAATATTTGAAATGACATTCATAGTGGTATCATACAGGTTTAGTGTGGCAAGGTGTGAAAACACAATCAGTTTGGGAGCCACAGTTGGAGCTGTTCAAACTTTAGGTTTGAACTTTCTACCTGTAACAGAAAAAGCTTGACATCTCTGCTTCCATTCTGTATTCATCTTAGCTGCTCTAACCTTTGGGCCAAAAGAAAAGAGAAAAGGAAAAAGGGCTTCTGCTCAGCCCTCCAGCCCTGCATGGAGGCTTTCTAATCATCAAAAGGAACTTCTGCAAGTTGGTATTTGTGCAAATAGCCCCCCTCTCCAAAGCTTGCCTCCCCCAAAGAGATAGGGAAATATGTATGAAAATAATGATCGCCCTGTCAGAGATGCATGGGAACAGCGTGAGCAGACCTAGGCTGGCGAGAGTCAGCTAACCGAGGACACGGAGTTTCTCGGCTCTTCTCAGACCCTGGCTGGCACCTTGATGTCTGCAACCTTCAGTCACCCCCTAAACTGCTCCCCCTTTCCCTATCATAAAATAAGAAGCTTGAAATCAACCCTGAGTTAAGATGGTGCTTTAGGACATTAGTCTTCCATCTTCCTGCTGGCTTTCTGAATAAAGTTGCTTTCCTTGCTCCCACACCTTGTCTCTCAAACTGGCCTGTCCTGTGGCAAGTGGTATGAGCTTGGAATTTGTAATGCACCCTTGCTAATTTATTCACGTAACTTCAGTTTTCTTGTCTGTAATGTGAGGATAAGAATAGCTATCTTGCAAAAATGTCTTGAGATTTGTGTGAAATATGTGGAGTGCCCAGCACAAAGGAGAGGTTTGATAAATAGCCGCCCTTATTAACATCACTTGTGACGAATTCTTCCTTGCTACCAGAAATGTAGCCTGGAGTTCTATAGCCAAGTCACTTGAAATGTCCTGTAGAAATATTTACCCTTTAAAGGCTGTTCCTAGGTTTCTTTCGGTCTCCTCATTTTTGGAATTCAAACAGAAGATCCAATATTCCTTATCTTTTGTGACTGGAATATTACAATATTCTTTTTTACTCAGTTAGATGTATAAAAAGAAATCCTTTGCCTTTAACATTTCAGTTCTCATTAATAGCTCTTTAATATGTTACTTGAGGTTAAATTGAAAAAAATAGGCTTGTTTTGAACACAGTAAGTTAGAAAAAATGAGGATACATGATAAAAGGAAGTAATCTACTGATTTTTATCAATTTTTTAATATCCAGCCCAATAACTTATTGTGGGCATTGGTAATTTGAAAAAGCTCTCCCTTCTTGTAATTCTGACTCATCCTTTTTCCTCTTTAAGAGAATTCGTTGGAAAACATGTGGAGATTGAGGATGTTAGGAAAGAAACCCTTGTAATTTGTGTTCAACAGATAATAATGGAACCAACAAAGAGTTTCCTTGGGCTTATATATGGGCCATGTGGGGTTGGGTGGGGGGATGATGAGCATATGGGAGATGACTTCCTGGAGGGAGAAACAGCTTTTAGTAGAAAGCAGAAGTGCTGCCAGAAATCTAAGGACCAAAGAAAATGTAGGCAACCAGTCAAACAGAGATGAATTTATACAAGCCAAGAGAACAGTAGATGAGAGGTTATCAGCAATTGGAAAACTCTGGAGAACCCACAAAAGCACCTACAAGAGAAAGATTCAGATGGAAATGTCTTCCAAGAGTAGAACGCTGGGTCACCATGAAGATATTGTTCTAGTCAGACCTACTCTTTCACCTAAGTTTTCTCTTCCTGAATTCCGATGATGGAGGGTTCGGAAACTTTGGGTACCAAGAGGAATAAAAGCTCTAGGTAGGGTGGGGGTAGAGCAGAAATTAAACATCCTTTTGCTGATTCTAGGTGGGAGAGTAAGTAAAAACATCAATTTAAGATCAGAAAGAAAATTTTTATTACTGCACTGGGTGAGTATTTTAATTACTAACTGGAGGACCATTTTATTACCTAATAGAGACGAGAATAGCAATGGAGTCTACCCTGGCTTCAACAGAGGAACAAGGGAAGGACCATTTTACAGAATGTATTTTAGAGGACACAGGAAACATAACTAAAGCTATTTTCAATTATTTCCTATGAGTCTTGTTCATTGAATATAAGCATTTTATTGATAGAACTATTAATATAGCAAAAACACCTCTTAATGAAAATAGATAAGGCATAATGAAAAAAGAATACTTATACATTGTTGGTAAATAGACTTTCCATAAACGAACTCAGAAACAGTAGAGCAATATATCACCAAATTCGCAAATTGTCCTACACATTTTGGTTCAGTAGCTCCCTTTTGAAAAATGCACTCCAATAAAATGACAAAAGAGCAATTTGTAATTTATTATTTTGTTTGATTTTGTATATTCATAGCAGTAGCTAATAGCAAAAAGAAAGTAGAAAATACCCAAAATGTCTAACAACTCAGCAACACCCATGTGCTATAATTTAGTTAGTATATTAACATATGCTATATATTATACTATATACTATATATGAACATATACTATATATATAGTATTAACATATACTATATATATTATTTATAATACATATATAGTATTATAAAAGGGTTATAATTTAATTAGTATATTAACAAAATAGACACTTGCATAGCCAAGAAAAATTCCAAGTATTTGACTTTGTTTATACATGGAAATGGGTGCATAAATTACTTTTAGGTGAAAAGGTAGAAAACATAGTATGTTTACTCTTAACTGAATAAAAGTATAGGCGCATACACTAACAAGTTCAGAAGAGAATGTGTGGCATTATTCAATGGTTTCTCTTTTCTTATTAAGTGTCACTAATTTAAAATGAAGTGGTACTGATATTGCAGGTTCCTGTTGACTATCTCTAAGCTAGAGCTCTATTTCAAAACTGAACACCAAAGACATCTTGGTACTGCACCATTATCCATATCTCATGAAACATACTTTTGGGGCATGCTCAAAATGTGCTGTGACTCTCCAAAAATAGTCCTTGAAAGTTGAAGGATAATGTTTCAAAGAAAGGATGAAACAGAGATTTCTGTTCCTAATTCATCAATAAGATAACTTAGTCTGTACACCTTAGAAGGAGTATGATCCTATTTTTTTCAATGAGTCATATCTTAAAACGTATTTTTTTCATAATCAGTTTGATTCAATGTTAGGAGCAGGTATGTACATGATCTTTCACAAGCTCAAGACATTTTATATCATTCAAGTTCCAGCTTGAAAGAAGCAGGCTACTTCTCTCTCTTAAATCCCAAGTAGTAGAAGGTCATCCCAGCAACAGAAAGCAAAAATCTCTTTCCCCTTCAAACTAAGTCAGCTTCAGGAGAGTGTTTATTTCCAGATATCTAATGGCCACCCATGCAGCAGTGGCCAGGAGTAACCAGGGCTTTTAAAGAAAACCCAAGAAGAAAGCAAATGGACCCTCATGTCTTTCACTGGGACCATTGGAGCAAAAGGTATAGGAGATTATGTTGCCTGTTTCCCTTGACATGTAACAGTTCTTGTTCACTTCTAAAGCCAAAAATGATCCTCTAAGAAATGATAACCATGTACTACTAAAAAAAAAACAACCTTAATAATTTGTTTTGACCTACTCATCTTGAAGTTTTTAAAAAACTTCTAATGTGTGGGGACTCTAACTTCCCAGATTTCTTCCCTTATTCTTTTTTAATATAGTTATGCATACGAACCCTCATATCATACTCTTCTCTTCCTTCCAGTGTACCATGAGTTTCAGGGCAGTGACAGAGTATCTTCACATCCTAGCTCCTTCACTGTGCCTAGAATGGAGCCCACCAAAATGACACATTATCACACAGATGACTCATAACTCTTCTTGAAATCAAAACTAGGGCATACCAAGAGTTTATGTATTATTTTTTCCCCAAGCATTATGTAGGTAGATAAACAAAAATAATGCTGTGTTTCCTGTTGTTTGTAAGTTTCTTAAAGCAAACTGACCAATATTAATTTTTTGATTTATGAAAATGGCTTTTCCCACAATTCCTCTATCAGAATTGGAAAATGGACTTGAATCCTAACTCTTCCCCCTGGTTTCTGACACTTGTATAGCCTCTTATTGTGAGTAGTTACTTCTCTGTATCCTCAGGCCCTAATATCATTATGCTAAACTGACATTAATGCCTCCCACTTAATTATATATGGTATTAATTAGAGCAGTTTAAGACCCAAAGTATAATGATGATAACACATAAGAAGTTTATTTGTTGTTCAGGTAATGGTGCAGAAATACTCCAGGTCAGTGGGAATAAAGACGACCCTTCACATAGTCATTTGTCAATCTAAGCTGATGGCACCTCTGTCATCTTCAGCACAGGGTTTCCAGAGTTACCCTGGACATCACTATTCCAGTCAGCCAGAAAAGGGAAATGGAGTTTATTAACTAGGATTGTTGTCTCTTCCGTCACCAGTAAAGAAACAACAGCACAAGGGTAAAAGCACACAGCGAGGGCCTGATTTCCCAGTGAACTCTGGACAGTACCCACCACCCCACCGTGGCGCAGATCCTGGGGGGATGTCTCTGAGGGATTCCATGAGGTCCACATGCCCATGAAAGAAAAACGAGAAGATCTAGTGTCACAAACTGTGGCACTCCCTCTCCCCTTCACGTACCCTAGCCACACTATAACTGCCTCCCCTGGGAGTACGTGGGTGGGTGGGGGTCTCAGGTTTCTTCTCTCTGTGCCTGAAAAACAGGGTATGGCAGGGCCCTGGCCATATGCCACTTGCCTTCCCTGGATCTGCAGTAAGACTGTCACAAATCTCTGTTGCTCAGAATCAGCACTTGAATCAATGCATACCATGACCTCCTATATAATTTCTAGAGTATTTTGGAAGCCTCAGGACATTACTTAACAGTCACATTGTACTGAAATCTGTTCAATTTAATGACAAGAAATGGGGTTTGTGGTATGTTTAAAAGGTGGCTACTATAATGAGTCCATTGTATATGTGTGTGTTTAGGCGATGGTATTACAGCTAATTTTAGTTTTTTTCTCTATTTTTCTAGCTTCCAGATTTTCTATAATAAGCCTATATTACATTTCTAAAGAAAAAGTACAATAAAAGTCATTAACTTATTCATAGTTAAAAAAGAAATCATGACAAGAGAGTTGTTAGAACCACATTTCCCTAATGGACAGACTACATTGGTCTACATGTACATTACTTATAATTGATAAAGATGGTCACCTAAATGTATTAGTTCTTTGATTCTGTTGCATGTATAACATGTTCCAGCTCCTGTTTAAATGCGGCTTACTGAGAACCATGACTGTCAGTTCAAATTAGAGACAAGAATTTTAGTCCTGCAGTGAGTATCCAAAAAGTTGCTCAGTGTGGACGGGTTTGGGAATAGAATTTGAAAGGATGAACATGTGTTGAGTGGTTCCCATTTTTTGAGCTTGACCTTGAACTTATCTTCCCCTTAGAGTCATTCTTAGAATTGATCTCATGCTCAGGTCAATAATTTTGCAATGAAGAATATACAATTTCTCAAACTTCCCTCTTTCCAAGTTTTATGACTAGAGTTCAACCTGAGTTCACATTGTCAGTTGATGAACATAACTTAATGGAGCCTATAACTAGGATTGCTGTCTCCATCTGGGTCTCTTCCAATGGTTTTGCCAAATGCTATCAGTGCATCATGTGCTAGAGAAATATGGTATTTCAGCCTCTGTGTGAGTTACTCATGGGATGTCTCATGGCCTTTCTCTCTTGGGGGTGGCATCATATTGTAATAAGATGTGCTCTGAGGAAATCTAATAAAGTAATTTTTAGACCTTTTTTCAACTAAAGTTGAGTAATTATTTCAAATATGGCCAACCATGTGAAAATAATTCCCAATTCTCAGTTAAAAGATAAGATCCTCAAATTAAAAGCCATCAGTTTAATATGTTTTACTTAACCTAAATAAATTAAATTCTTTCTAGACCCACTAAAGCACCAAAGTGCTGAATATTTTAATTTCTTCAGGTCAAAATTCTTGTGTCCCTGGGTATTCTGAGATTCAGTAAAGGGAGCACTAAAAAGTGACCAACATAATTTATCACTACTAAGAAGAATAAATGAGATTGTCTGGAACACAGTAACAGCCCCACACCTTATCTCTCTGCCTCTACGCTGGTTTCCTACATCCCTCTATCACAGAGCAATCAGTTTTTTTCTAAAACATAAATTAGATCATCTACTTCCCCTGCTTAAAATCTCCAGTGGGCTCCTCACTGCCACACAGTAAAACTCCCACTCCTCAGCATGGTCTTCAAGGATCTGACCTGACAATATGCCCAATCTTATCACCCCAGCCCCACCCTAACTGTCTCTCCTTATTCACTAGGCTCCAGCCTCTGACCTTTCTCTGAAACTCCTACACACTATGCTTGCTCCTTTCTGAAGAACTTGATAGATGATGATGTATTTGACAACTTATTGTGAGGAAGTCAAAGTCTTGACCTTTCAGTTTTTAAATCCACTTACATATAGCCTGAAATGATCATCTTAGAATAAAATGTTGATTAAAACTAAAGTGTAAAGATTTGATTCCATCCATTCATATCAAGAGCTACAACTTTTCTCATTTGTAATATTCAGCCAGACACTCAACAAGATCTATTTGGCCTTTAGTACATGTGCCATCTTGAGTACAAAGTAAGAATGTGTCCATTAACTTGCTCTTTCAAATATTTAATTCTCTGAGCAGACAGGATTTTACATCCTGTCTTCTAAGGACACTGGAAGAGAAGATGTGTGCCAATAAATAAATAAATAATAGCAAGACCTCAGATGCTCTTAAAACTTAAAGACAAGCAAAGTTTCATGAACAGGTAGGATTGCCCAAGCTTATAGTCCTACCATAACTAACGGACGATTGTCCCTATTTACCAAAACGTAGACTACATAATTGGCTCTTTGGGACTCCTACTCATGTTGCTCTTTGAAGCAGAGATGCCAGCTTCTCTTGAGAAACCTACCTTCCGGCCTCACACAACAAGAGAGCCCAGACTACTTCATGTAGGGGCCCTGGCCTTGGAAGATGGGAGATTAAAGACCCTATGAAAATCAAGTCATAAAAAAGACTTCTTTTGAGCACTAAGTATGCTGTGTAATTAAATACCATATGAAATTCTAAAAATCCTCTAGGAGGAATTACTATATAAAATTATTATCCTGGAGAACCACACAAGGACACCTGGGTGAATGCGTATGTGGATTCTCTATCCAGCCCCACATTCCACCTACCAAGACACGAGCCTAGTCTACCCAAACAGGCCTCCTTTGTCTAATTTGCTAGCTGGACCTTGTTTATTATAAACTAAGCAACCAACCCCACAAGACTAACATACTCCTAACTGCAATGTTAATCCCAAATGGAAAACAGTATATGGTATATGCCTTAACTCTTTCAAAAACAGAGAGTCCAGGGATGAAGTTACTTTTTAGCTCCAACCCTAAGACCAGAAGAGAAATAAGACAAGTGTACTGAGCACACGAATGAGCTGTGGGACCATGTTGAGCATTCTGTCATTGTGGCAGGAAGGGGGTCTGTGTGGTCTAGTACACCTTACCTTTACCCCTCTCTCTGTGAGGGTTATTGAGGTGTCTGTGTGTGGTGCTACTGGAGGTGCATGCACTGGCATAAAGATGAAACAGAACTCCCCAGTAAGATGGTCTTATCTTCCAGCTGTTTAGGGTACACTACCATGATCCATTTGGGGTTACTCTGCCATTACTCCAGGAATACACAGGAGGCCAGCCTCCAGGCCTTGTCCCCAAGGTGCCAGGAGGGCCAGCCATCACTGGTCTGTGGATTGAAATATTGAAGGCCACATCTACTGAACAGAGTCTCCAGGGTGCTGTGGGAATCAGTAACACGATGCACTCCTGCTGGGCTCTGCTGACTTCTTTAAAGGTTAAAGGCAAGTCCCCAGATGGGCTACAGCCCACACTGTCTTCTGCTCCAAGGTAGGCTTTCCTTCTAGCCAATGTAGCTGGCTACTACATCATTTCCTGGGGGTGCCAGTGGAAAATGGCCTGTCACATGATATACTATAACTGTTCTAGTCTGACGAGAGGCCCATAAATCTTGCCACAATTCTTGCCCCCAAAGGGGATGGTGACCAACCAACCAGTTGGCATGATACCATGTCGGTAGCCACAGAGTATCAGTGCAGACAACTATTGGGGAGGGCTCCTGGCTGATCACAAGCCATACTGCCTGCAACCCTGCCCACTGATTGCTCTTCCTCTTACCATCTTCCATCCATATGGTCTCAGCCTTAGGATGGAAAGCCATGGCCCTCCACTTTGGGGGCTGCCCACTGGAGCCATCTGTGCACCAAGCATCTTCGGGTATAGAGGCTCTCCCCTCCCAATAAGGGCTCTCTGCTACTAATGGCTTTAAAGCAAATTCTTCCTGGCTTTCACTGGTATATGTCACTGGCCCCAGTAAGCACTGGAATTCTTCACTCAAGAAGCTAGTAGAGAGAGTATTATGCTGCTATACGTATGTTCCCCATTTGGCCAGTGTAGGTGTCTGTGCCACACCACTACATGGCTTTTGGGTCCAGTTTCATACCCACCCCATGATGGGTTAGGTGGCTGTGACCTTTATCTGGGCCATTCAGGTGATGGTAGTGTAGCCAGAAAGGTGTGGTACACAGCAGCCACTTGTTTCTCTGTTAAGTTGTACTATACCTCTGCTCCTTTCCAGAGTTATGAACAGAATCCAATAGGTATAGGTTGGTGAGTTCATTTACGTAACTGCCAGAGGCCCCAGCCATAACCACCTTCAGTCACATGGACATCCAACTCACAGGGCCTCTGGGTCTATCACACGTAAGGCCTGCATGGCCTTAACTTCCCACTTGCAGCGGCAAAAGCAAGCATGTTTCATCCCAAGTCCCACCTGACACCTGTTCATACCAAACAGTATAAGGACTTCAGAATTTGTGCCAAATGCGGGATAAACACTCTCCACTAGCCTACAAAACCCAAAACCTTTTGCAATAACACCACATTTGTCTGTAAGAGTCAGAAGTAATAATATCATCATATACAGTATTTTCCCAGTGGGATTTGGGCTTGTTTCATTCTGATAGCCTTACCCCTGTATGCATCAATAGCGGGGGTCCCAGGAAACCACTAACGGTTGACATAAATCAGTGAGCATTCAGCTTCTGTGTCAAGAGCCAGGACACATTGTACATTCACTGGGGACCAATGAATTAATATTTCAACCTATGGTGCCTGGTGCTTTGGCACTCCCCTCAGTCAAACTGTATTGGCCAATCATCTTCCCGTGAGGGTCCAGGTGGGGTCAGCTTACTCTCCATCAGGAAGTCCTGCAGACACATGGACAAGACGTGTGGCTTTGTCTCCAGCTTCCACTTTGTGGTCCTTGCCTTAGCCAATGGCTGAAACTGCTGCTCTGGCTTTAATTGTTGCCACAGCTCCAGTAAGATTTTATTTAACTTCCTATTCAATTTCTCTTTCTCTGCTCCTGCCTTTTTTTTTTTTTTTAATTAAGGTACTGCTCCTTGCAGACTGCTGGACGCAGATGGGATTCTACCGCTTGACCTACCACCATAAGAACAAAGCTTGATATGATCCCTTTTTAACTGCTAACATTCCATTGTCATTGCTTGGTCTTACTGAATCCAGAGTGAACCTGCCCAGAGCTGAAACCTGGAGCTACACTCCGGCCCTTCAGTTTTGAGGGAATGGTGTCCTTTTATGCTCCTCCTGAATATTGGGTCATGTCACCTATGACAAATCAAAAACAACTCTAGAGATAGAGATCTCTGAAATAAAAGGGTTCATCGAGCCTTACAGACACTAGTCATATACAGACTGTCCTGGGAGAATTTGCTTCTGTTAACTGGTCTTGCTGCTGGTGAAGCAGAAACTTCCCGAATAAACCCTTTGATTTCAGAGATCTCTCAGTCTCCAGAGTTTCTGATTTGTCAGTGGCATAGTTTGGAATGGCATATTCTAAACCCATTCAGGATGTAAAATAAATCCCAAGTTACAGGGTGTGATTCCCACTCATCTGACACCAAATGAAATGGTGTATTTTTCCCCTACATGTATCTATAGCAGTAACAATATTATACACAGCAGTAATAGTAGTGTAACTTCATTCAGGTACTTGGACCCGATTCCAATGTGTTTAAAAGTATGTGGGAGGGGGCCTTCCCACACATACTTACACCAAGCAATTCTCAAACACCAGCAGGGTGTTGGAGAACTCAACTCAATTCTGATGCTATCAGCCCTGTGACAGCACCAGATTCCCAGGTCAAGGGCTCCATCCTACAAGACTGGCCTCCACCCCACACTCCAGATGCCGGGCACAAGCCCCAGGCAGTTCCCTGTGCTTCTGACCTACTGGCTACAGATTGGAGGTTCCCACGACCTCCCTCTTAGGTTCAATTAATTTGCTAGAGCGGCTCACAGAACTCAGGAAAACACGTAGGTTTACCAGTTTAATAAAACGTGCAAGTTAACAGCCAGATGAAGAGAGACATAGGGCAAGGTCCCAAATTAAAGAGTTTCTGTCCTCGTGGAGCTTGGGGCCTGGCTGGACGGCTCGTGGAGGTGTTCTGATGTCCCAAGCATAGATGCTTTCGCCAACAGTGAAGTGGGATCCGACCTGGCAGAGCAGAACAGAGAGCAAGAGAGTGCGAGCTCTTCTCACGGTTTTTGTGGGGGCTTCACTGCATAGTCATGATTGACTGAATTATTGTCCACTGGCTGACCCACCTCCAGCTCCCACCCTTGGGTGGGGTCCAAAAGTCTCTAACAGTACATAACACCCATTTCACCTTTAAGACTCTGCAGTGTTTTCAGGAACTGTGGATGAAGACCAAATATACCTGGGAAATACATATTCGGTCATATGAATGACCGAATATGTATTTCTTATAACTCATTACATCACACATGGGTAGGTGCCCAGGGCTGTGCTGATTTGGGCAAGGCTCTTCTGGCTGTCCCAGAGCCGATGCCCTTCCCACAGCCCAGGTAGGTGAACGGGGAGGAGATGGGCTGTGGGGATGGTGGTAGTGAGTGAGTGGGAGTAGACAGGGTGCAGTCACAGGGGCATGGGAATGAAGGACTGGTTTTAGGAGAGGACAACTGTGTTTGATTGGAGTGTGCTAGGCAGGACCACCTGAAATAGGCTCAGAGTTTTTAAGGAAGTATCTTCTCATCCACGACTAATGATTTCAGGCAATGACTGCTCTCCTGACTAAGAAAGCTGCTTGGCTTGGTTTCATTTTCGCTGAGCTTCCAAAGGTGGGAGGAATAGTTGTCCAGGCAGCAGTGACTGGCTGCAGGCTATGGGAAAGGATCCTCCTGGAAGCTGGAATTGAAAGGTCTAAAAGCCCACGGGACTTTCTTGGCTGCCAGCAAAGGGAGGAATGAGACTTTAGGGTGCACCCACTTCTCAGTGCAGTGGCTGCCCTGCTAAGTCCAGACCTTCATTCATGGCCCATTGGGGGTTGCTGGAGCCCTGGCTTTACTCCAAGCAGAATTGAGGTGTTCCACCTGTCTGATTACCTGAGAGACCCTGTCACCATCAAATATGGGCACAGCTGTCCCTACTGAATCCAACAGTGCCGGGCTGACCTGAAGGACAGGTGCCCCTACCCTGTCGGCTGCCACCCATGCCAAGCAAGGCTATATGGTCACAAGTTCCATTCCACACCCAACTGGGCCAGTTGAAATGGGAAATTACTTGAGAGATGGAAGGAAAAATCCATCGATGGTGTAGGAGACATAAGAGTTACATGCGGGGAGTCCAGGAGCAGCAACTAGATGAGGTACACTGCTGTCTTGGACAGGGAGGGACCCGCTTCTGTGGGGAAGAGGGAGACCACATGCATGTGAGGGGTGAGGGGACAGGGACCCCACGCACACTGGATGAGGGGACAGAGACACAGAGACCACATGAGTGACAAAGAGGGTACTTGACTTATGATGGGCTTGGCCAGACCCAGGCCATCAACGCACCATATACTTAGCATACCGCCTAAAGGAGGGGATCACAGAATACATGGTTATTCTGGGACAAAAGGTTACACGCAGGCAGTGTTGGTCCCCACAGAGATGCTTGAGCAACACCCAGCTCTGAAGGGTGGGTGACACTGCCAAGCTCCTCCTCATCCCCAGGAGGAGAGGAAGGGGCAGGACAAGATGCACTCGTGTAGGAAGACCCTTCTAAGTGAGGAGGACCTACAGGTGGTGTGTCCCCACGCCCTCAGCTCCCTCGCCCACCAGGGCTACCAGGTGAAGCTGTGGAGGAGGCCGCCTCTTGTCACAGACAAAGGCTCAGCAGTTATATCAAACCCCTGAAGAAGCAGGTGGCAGATGTTTAGAAATTAATTAGCATTCAAAGCAAAATAACCTTAGAATGAGAGAGAAGCTAGGAAACCAAAGGCAGGAGTTCTCTGCATTTGAGCGCCCAAGCAGTTTTAACATGTGATCAAGAAGCAGTTCTCCCAAGGTTAGTCGATGAAAAGAAGGGCGTTCAACAGAAATTCAGCACGAATAATAGCATTTTCAGACTCCATTTCTACCCTCCAGGTCTCCTCAGTAAGACAGCGGAGAGCAGAGTGCCTTTGAAAGTGGGATTATATCACATATGAAACATTTCTACAAGACGTCTGAGAAGGAGACTGGCTTTTCAGTTCAGTTAAGGACAGAAGGATGCAGTGTTCCTCCCCAGTATTGTGCTTTGCAGAAAGTTATAAAGAAATTTAGTGTAGATATAATCCTAGACCCTGAGACAGTACACTCTAACTTGGTTGTCTCTGAGGATTAAAAATGTGTGAGATTTACAAAATTCCTGCTTTTCCAAAAAGATTTCCAGCCAACACGGTTGTCCTGGGTTTTCCATATTTTCATTCCAGCAGGAACTTCTGGGAGACAGAAGTGGGAGACAAGTCAGAATGGGCTATAGGGTTTGCAAAGACTTCCCACAAAGTTGAGGAGACCCCATCAGCTCAGCTGGGATGCTAGAGGATGCAGCTGCCGGAGGGTGGTTAAGACGTGTGGGGAGGCATCCATCCCCTCCACCGTTAGGAGGGAAGCCCAGAGACATTCGTATTTGCCTGGACCATGAGCTGGGTGAGGTGTCATTTATAACAAGGCTGAGAAATCTTATGTGTATGTTTTCACCAACACTTTTCCTAGACCTTGTAAATCTTATTTCCACGTAGGAACAAACCTCTCACAATCTTTACAGGAGTAGATTGTGAATGAAAACCTTCTGGTAGCCTGGACCACTTTAATAGTTTTGTTTTGTTTTTTTAATGGAATGTGAGTAGGCTATTGCCAATAAATCTAACTCCCCCTGTCTTTTCTTTCACAGTTTTATCCCTTATGAAGAAACTCATTTTGTTTCAAGAACTATCTAGAAAACAGTGCTAACAATGCCTGTCTCCAGGAATGTCACAGGGGTTTGCTGGGTATGAGGGTGATTAACTTCATCAGAAAGTGTGGATGGAGTTTGCAAGGGACTAACCACAACAGAAAGGATCCACTTTGTCTCTTCTCTATACAGTTTGAGTTGTGCCATTCCTGCCACCTATAAGCTGTCTACTAGGCAGCGTAGTTTTACCAATGAGGGGCTAGGATGGGCATCAGCACGAGCCTTTATCAGGACTTGACACCCTTTTCTGTGATCCTTAGGAACCACCTACTGGTGGCACCACCCCTTAAGCTTTCTGAGAAACCCTCTACATCATTTGCATTTCATCCTAATTTCTTTGCAATGGTGCGTTGTATTTTATAGCACAGTGCGTTATTATAATGTTGTAAAGAATTGGAAAGTCTTATTAATAATAGACATTACAGTTAGATACCACGTGAGAGGATTAAAAAGATGAATCACTGGAGAGTAAAAAATATTCAAACATGA
This sequence comes from Phataginus tricuspis, assembly GCA_029783875.1. Taxonomy (NCBI): domain Eukaryota; kingdom Metazoa; phylum Chordata; class Mammalia; order Pholidota; family Manidae; genus Phataginus; species Phataginus tricuspis. The sequence goes on from JAQQAC010013566.1 coordinate 20,481,534, forward strand.
TGATGTACCTATTTTTATTTAGAATTTTCTTACAAATATAGCTAAGATTTATTGAGCCCTAACTATGTCCCAGGAGTTATAGTATTTTCAAAACTGAGTGGTAGGCACTAGGCCATTAAGAAAAGGAGATGCCATGAAAGCATGTTTAAACTCTGGGACAACACTTAACCACCAGAAGGACCTGGGTTCTGCTCATTTTCCATGGACTTAAACTCATCTGCAAAATGTAGATAATAACAAGAAAGCCATGAAGGTGAAATTCTATGTATAGATGCGTTAGCTTTTGTATTTACCCTATTTTGAACAAAACTTTATACCTTAGCCTTTTTCCATCTACACATGATGTGGATGTCATTTTTCTTTCCTTGTTTTTCTCTCCCACCAAAAATCTTTCTATTTTTGAAGAAAATGGATACAGTCAATATGTGGATCTGTTTTTTGAGGCTGATTTGAACAACTGAAAAAGAGACATATCTGAGAGTAGGGGAATGTGAGTGTGGTAGGGTGTTAGTGATGTCATGGGCCTGTTAGATGTGATGATATCATGATTCAGGAAATGTCCTTGTTCTTGGAGATTCATAGCAAAATTATACTAAAGGTGAAATTGTGTTTTTATGATTTCTATTAAAGAACTCTAGCCAAAAAAAAGGGGGGGGGAGGAGGGGAATAAATGAAGCCAAGTATGAAAAAATATTAGTAACTGTGGACTGTAGGTGCCAGCATATAGACATGTACCTGATGCTCCCTTCTTGGCATCTTAATCTAAACAAAAAGAACAAGCTGAGGTGTTTTCTTTCATCTCTGCTCAAAGGTAAGGTTTCTGCATGGGATGAAGACTTTTTCTGCCATCTCTATCTAAAGTTCGAACAGGTGCATTTACAGTTGAATAAGCGTACTTATCTCTCCTGTCTTGTCTAAATTGGGATTATATTGATTTTGGCAAGTTTCAAATTTCCTGAGTTTTGAGAAAACAGCTATTATTGAACTACAAATATTAACTCTCCACTTGCTTAGAATTGAGTGCAGATTGGATATCCTTTGAGCAGTTATCAATTGGGTTCTGCATTGGTTTTATATATATATATATTTACTGTAATAGTATAATGAAAAATCTTTTGCCTCTTTCACTGTCTAATGCCTAGTTTTATATATATGAATTGTTGTGAACTTTTCAGGAGTACATTTTGCTTTCCTTTTACTTTGAGCTAATTATCGCACTGGTAATATAATATGCTTACTGTAATAAACAATTCAAATAACAGGCATATAAACAGAAAGTATTGCTGTGACCCTCCCCCCTACTTCCTCATCCATGGTGAATACATGGACACATACACATAAACCATGTGAACAGTGTTATCATTTGCGTATATATCTATAGCAATTCCTTGGCATCTATAAATTAGTATGTATAAAGTCCTTTTTATATGAACGAATCTGTACCAAGGCCAGTATCAGAGACAGAAAGACTGGAAGAAAGAAAGCAGACTAGAGCGCCTTGCAAGCACAGGAATGTTTTAAGAACAGTGGCGAGCCAATGAGGGGCTCAAAGCAGGAAACTGGACACAATCAGATTTCCACCTCATTGTCTACATCACTCTGACATTCAGATTCATGTCTAACGTACAGATATGAATTTAGGAGTCACCAGTAAATGCATAGAAACTGAAGCAATGGAGTAGATAAGAAAACCTAGAGAAGGAATATGGAGTGAAAAATCACAAAATTCAGAGGGTTGGCTGAGAAGCCATCAGAAAACTAAGGAGCAAGGACTGGCGAGGTGGGTGAAAGTCAGCAGGGTATTGTTGGAACCAGAGTGTTTAAACAAACTGACCAGTTAAAGTTCCATTAAGTGACGCTGAGAAGTCCCCAGCAGTGAAAGTGGAGATGTGTCCACTCTATTTAGAGCAAGTACAGTTTGGGGTGGCTTTTGGGAGGCAGGTTTGGTAAGGAACAGGGCTGAGCAGGATAGGGTGGTTTGTGGAGTTCTCTCTTAAGAAACTTGGCTTTAAAATGCAAGAGAAAGGGCAGGAGCAGAAAAGGTTCAGGTTTTAATTAGTTTTAAACAATTGGTGCATGATGATAATGGGCAGGATGTAATAGAAAGGAGATAAACTCTATCTTCAGACTGGTTCTCAAAGTAATCCAAGGACTCCAGCGATCCTTGAGGACAGCTGTCATGACGTTAAGACATTACTTGTTTCTCCTCATTCACAAGGGAACCACAGGTTTTCCACAGGCAATGTGACATGCTGCCGCAGACTGAAGGCCAAAGCCAATAAAGAAGCCAGATGTCTTTGTTGAAGAGGAAGAAATTTCCTCTACCCCTCAAGGTTCTTCTAGCTGGTTTAGGAATCAAATTAAGATAAGACAGATTAACAGGAGGAAAAAAGGAAGTTTAATTAGGCACCTTTGAGGAAGTCATAGACATGCTTTCCAAAGACAGCCAGGGACAGTGAAGTATATATGTCATCCTGAACCGAGGAGAAGGGGGTAGGGATCTGAGTTGTCAAAGGACAAGAGAAGCAATTCACACGAATACAAAAAGAATAGATGTTTGACAAACAAAATACTTGATGGCCACATAAATACATGGGACACAGAGAGGAATTTTAACAGACTTAGCCACATTACTCTCTGCCACCCCTATAGTTTACATTATAACATACCTCTTTATGGTGATGGCTCTCCGCCTCGAGTAGTTTCTCCATCTCAGTTCATTGTACGCAGTTGTGTGTGTGCGTGGTGGGGGGAGTGTGTCAAAGCATTCTCTTGAGTCTTTTGGGCCTTGATGGTTCCTCCATCCTCAAAATGATCTGCATGTCACAACGGCACATCTCGGGCTGCCTTCTCTTGGTCCCTACGTCTTCTATTGTTAGACTTTAAAGTCATTTGCAAAAAATGTAAAACAAAGTGATTCTGAGGATTTAATAATGTCTATACCTGTTGAATCACTGTGTTGTCTACATGAAATCAATATAATATTGTGTGTCAGCTGTACTTCAATAAAAAATCAACAAAAAATAAAAGTGTCATTCTCCTATTTGTGTGTGTCTATTGGAAATATAGTTATTTTTCCTAAGTGTTTTTTATGTTAAAATGCGATGGGTTTATTATTTTTAAGTGACAACATTTTTCTGTTTTAATTTCTAATTGCAATTATCAATAGATATTACATACATAAGCAAAAGCTCTTTTGGAATCCTAATTTTTAAGGGTGCCGTAGTGGAGGAGAAATTATTTTCTCTCTACCCGTCTAGGTTTTTGGCTGACATCCAGCCTGTAGTAAAAGATTAACAGGAGAGAAATTTAATTAACATTCTCAGTATGAACATATGGGAGCCCCACAAACATATGAGACTCAAAAAGCAGAGGATTGAGATTTCTATATGGTCCTGACCTGAAGGATCTGGGGTGTCTGGGGTTGGGAGAGATAATGGGGGCAGGTGAGAAGAGGAAATGTTGGGTAAACAAAAGTTGTCCTGTGACAAATCAAAAACTCTACAGACTGAGAGATCTCTGAAATCAAAGGGTTTATCGAGTTATTACAGATGCAGCCAGAAAAAGTACTGAGGCCTGGGGCAGGAAGTTTCTGCTTCACCAGCAGCAAGGCCTGTCTTCCATACTCAAGAAACAGGTCTCACGGAGAGAAAGTTGGTTGAATTCACACTGGCTACAGATAGGGAAGGTGGGCTAATGCGTTGTTGCTCTGAGGGGAGGGGGGTCCCCCACTCCGTGCAAGTTCGCTATGAATTTGATGAGGCTGAATCAAAGACAAGGGCAAGTTGGGGGTGTTAAAAGGGGTTCACACTATGTTTATTCTTATGGCAGTAGGTCTCAAGTCTCTCCTGGATCTCCCTCTAGGCTTCCCTCCTCTGCTTGCACTGCCCTCCTACTCAGCTCTCCACTCCTCCTGTTTTCCTCCATTCTCCCAGCTTCCCTACCCCTAGCACTGGGAGGAACTCTATAGGCAGGTCTCTATGGTGACTGGCAGACATCCAACCAATTACATATCAGAAACTGAGAAAAGGAGAGAATGGGTGTTTCCTCTCGACCCCTCCCAAACCAGTACTCCCATGACTGACCAGTGGCTCTGTCACCAGTAAATATCCTACTGCTCTTAAATATATACATATATGTGTGTATATATATATACACACACATGTACAGTGGGTGCTATTAAAGCCAGGTGGGAATCCTGGTCAGAATTTTCCATTTTTTCTACATGCATATTGGAGAGAGCCCTGAGATAGAGGTTGTTAGTCCACAGAGAAGGCTGGTGGACTAGTTGTTGATGATGGTCAGCCACTGGTCATGTGAAAGGGGGATGTGGTTGTCCTGCTTATTGAAATTACCTCATCCAGAAATGTGGAGTTTCTGGTTATCTGTGGTGCAAGGATATATTGACTGATGACCTTCCTTTGTCTCTCTCCCTCATTATCTGGCCCTCATATAATTTAAGACATGGCAGAACTTTTCCCTATCACCTGCCATGTAGGTAAGTCTCTCAGGTTCTTTCTGGTCATAGCTCTCTGCCTGGTTCAGGCTCCCTTTCTAATGTGAACTTCTCTTACAAAAGAATAACTTTTACTTTGTTTTCAGAGATTCTCCTGTGTCTGCAGTTTTCAAAGTAATCAGCTCAAAATAGTCCTCATGTCAGCCTCAAAATATGCTTCTTTGGCATAAGGATTATCTTGAGCTGGTTATTTTTAAGAAACTGCAGACACAGGAGAAGCACTGAACACCTAGATGTCACCCTTTAGTAAAAGATATTTACATGCACAAGGGAAATCTCCATTTGTAAGGGTGTCTCCCTACTGTACCTGGAAGACAAGGATGACCAAATCTTTAGAGCCTCTTATCAAAGAATAAGGCAGGGACTTAAACCTGCATAACAACCTAGCCTTGTTTACTCTGCTTTTCTTGGTCACCTCCCATAATAACCCACTCCAATATCTCTCGTCTTTAGCTGGAGATGGTATTTGAGGTGATGTCTTAGGCCATTTGGGGGAGTTACTCAGTTTTCTTGGGTCTCTCACATGTATGCAGGATATATACATGGTATTAAACTTCTATTTTTCTTCTGTTAATCTTTTATTAAGAGGGTGGTGGGATTAACCAAGAATCTAGAAGGGAAATTATTTTTCTTCTATGTGTGAAGGGGTCCTGAGATTGAAAGTGAGACCTACTGCCTTAAGGTTTAGAAGAAGGTGAGATACAGATTGTAAAAGGAACATCTGGCCTTTGACCTGGAAAGGTAACTCCTTGATTTAAAAAGAAGGCAAAGAGGATGGATGGGATGGGATTCTGACCTTATCAATTCATTGTAGGTGGTTGAAGGATTTATCATCTGATAGCCTCTGTTTTTATATACACATTTATAATTTTATCTACATAGTTACCTACCTGAAAATTTTTTTTCTTGGTATAAATTACTATAGATGATATATATAGTTGTGTGGGTTCTGGCTTGAAGTCATGTTTAGAAACTCATTTCCTATACCAAGATTATAAAAATGGTCTCCAGTATTGTACCTTTATGTGAATGTTAATTTCAGATGTCAACTTGACTGGCTATGGGGTGCCCAGGTTAAACATTATTTCTGGGTGTATCTGTGAAGGTGTTTCCAGGTGAGACTGCATTTAAATTAGAGGCTAGAAATACATTGCCTCCCGGGGGTGGGCATCCTCCAGTCTGATGAGGGCTTGAATAGAACACAAGGCAGAGGAAGGGGATTTCACCCCTTTCTTTCCCTGCCTCAAGCTTGAGCTGCTCCATATCATCTCATCTGCCCTGGTGCTGGGTCTATACCTTCAGATTCTCCCTTTCCCCCTTCTCAGGCTTTGCATTCAGACTGAATTATGCCACCAGCTTTTCTACATTTCCAGCTTGTAAATGGCACATCATAGGATTTCTCAGCCTCATGAGCCAGTTCTTCATAATTAATCTCTCTCAATAGATATGCAGATATAGATAGATATAAATATAGATGATAGAGATACCGTTTTTCCCTAAATAACACTTACATTTTATACATGTAAATAGTGTTATGGGTGCGTTTGTTCTCCTCAGTTCTCATCCCTGCCACAACAAAGATTTGAAGGCAGAGACACAGTGAAGCAGAGTGAAAGTTTTATTTGAATATACTCCAGGAGAGGAGTGGACCGGAGGCAAGGTAGACAAAGCCCCAGCCTTCTGGGGTGGGGCGGTGTCTATTTATCACAATCTAGCTGGGAGGCACCTCTCTGATTGATGGGGTGAGGTCTGTGATTGACAGCTCTAGCTATACACTCATTCCTTTTGGGGCTCATGCTTTTCCCCAAATGCACACAGGAAAGCCCACTGCAGGGGAAGCAAAACCTGTTTTATTTTAGGTAGATTATGATGAGGTGTGGTTTGGGTGGTTCTTAGTTTTGTTCAATTGTACCCTGTTGGAACCTGGTTGGGAAGTTTGGCTCAGTGGGCAAGAAGTTATCTCCCTGCAAAGCCCTTGGTGTCTTCACATGAGACCCCCTACCTGGCCAATTTGGGCAGGTTTTTTTCCCTTGAACCTTATCCACCCTGTCCCCAGCTGCTCATGTCTATCTTTCTAACATTCTCCCTTCATGCAGTTGGGACCCAATTCTTTGGACTCAGTGGTGACAACCTCTCTGGCTGCTTCCTGCTGATAGAAGGCAGTGTACATGGACTGGGTTCCAGTGCTTGCTGTCAGTTGGGGTTTTGGGTTTATGACTGCTTGGTTAAGTCCTGAAGGGCCTGGGATCTGCGACACTGTACCCAGATAAAGGTTCTACTCCATACAGAGGTCCCATATAGATGGAGGGTAAGGACATCTGAATTGACTGATAGCCATCTTGAATTATCATTTTTAGATGTAGAGCCTGAAGCCTGGAAAAGAGACATTGAATAAAGAAGTTAAGCAAAGGGGTCCAGGAGCACAGGCTATGACTAGTAAAACTAGGGGAGATGCCAAGGATAGAAGGAGGGATGTTATCCATGATTTCCAGCTTGAGGCTGCTGTGCCCAAATTTGAATCTTATCTGTGAAGTCTAGGTCTGGCCACTGTCTTCCTGTACTTAGCCTGACCAATTGATGTAGAAACAACAATTCTCCCGTAGATATAGACAGGTTCCTCACTGGCAGTGAGGAAGTCTAATGCTCTGTGGTTTTGAAGAGGCACCCCAGCAAATGAGTCTAATTGGCTCTGAAGCCCTGTCAAGACAGCAGCCATTTGCTAGAAATTCTCAGCTATTTCCTGGGATAGTTGGGATTGAATCCCTAGGGAAGAGCCTCTAGTGGCTGCCCCTGCAGTTCCCAGGAGAGCCGTCAGCCCTACTGCTCGTGGGAGAAGGGGACCCACCCTTTTGGTCAGCTTTGATTGGTGATATGTTGGGTAAGGCAGGGACATATTGGCCATGGCCAAGGACATGTCTGTTACTATAAAACCCAAAGAGCAGCATCCAGTCCACCTGGGAGGGAGCTTAAAATAGGCTCTATGTTAACACACTCAGTATAATACCAAAGAGGGGGACAGGTGGGCAGTGAAAGAGGTGAAGAACAGGGGAGTAAAGGGCAGAGAGGTTGGCTTGCGACTAAGTCCCAAGACAGTGCAGGCCCTTGAGATAAGGGGTTCAGAGAAGGAAGTCAGAACTGAGAAGGTGGCCCCAGTATCCAAAAGGGAAATTACTGTCCTACCTGCCACAGCCATTGGTGCCCTTGGCTCCAGTCCAGTGATGGTGATCTGCGGTGGGGCTGACTGGATGGGGCCGCATCAGTCCTGGTTGAGCAGCTGCAGGTCTGGGGCTGCCTCAGATTGCTGTTCCCTTTGGTTCAAGGGAGGAAGGCAGCCCAGTGCCCTGCCTTTCCACATTTTGGGTACACAGTGACAGGTGACCTGTCCCTTTAGGGACATTCTCTGGCCCAATGTCCTGGTCAGTGGAGATACAGCACCTTGTGAATCCATCCTTGAGTATGGTTGAGGCACAAACGGGCTGTCCTCTGCCCGGTAGGGCCACCATCATCTGGGCATGCCTAGCTTTGCTTTTCGGTTCCTCCTATTGGTGCCTCACCATCTTTTTCCTTTCATTCTCCTGAGCCCTGGCCTCCATTACCTGCTCTCAGTTATAAAAATATGAGATTGCTATAGTAAGCATGTCATCTATCATGGCCTCTGAGTCCTGAACCGTCTTTTGGAGTTTCCTCCTAATGTCTGGTACTGACTGGGTCTACCTATCTTTCAGGGTGACCTTGTTCTCATATAAGTCTAGGTCTAGACTGGGATGTTTAATGAGTGCCTCTTTAAGCATTTCTAGAAAGGTGATTGGGTTCTCACTGGGCTCTTGGGTCACAGCAGAGACTGCTGATAACCTTCTGTCTGTTGGCCTTAGTCCAGCCTTTATGCAAATAAAATAATGGTCCCTAAACCAGCATTGATAAGATTATAGTCCCATCTGGGATCCATGGAGGGGATAGTTGCGCCCTTTGTGGAATAATTAGGATCTGTTAGGTGTAGGCCGTTTCCAAATTTCTTTGCCTCTCGAGTCACTCTCTCTAGTTCTGTGTTTGTAAGAGTCTGAGTCAGGATGACCCAGAAATCTCTCCAGGTCAGATCATAGGCAGCTGTTACATATTGGAAACTCCCTACATGACCATCAGGATTGTCAGTGTAGCTTCCCAGATCTATTTTAAGTTAAGTTTGGTGAGAGAGAAGGACTTATGGACAAGCTAAGGGCCAATTCCCCTGCTGTCTCCACAAGGGGGAAGACCCTCTGCAGAGGCAATGGTTACTGTCCCATAGTGGGGTGCTCCTCCAGATCAGGGGAACATCTGCAGGCATCAGGAAGACTTGGAATATGGGAAGATTTTGGAGTAGCAGGGTACTTGGGTGGGGTTGATGGCCCCAGGGGGTTGCAGTCTGGTGAAGGCCCAGGGTAAATGGGCAAAGTGGGATAGAGTAGAGGTTTCTCTGAGGGCATTTGGTTTGTTTGGATCCCTACCCTCTGTAGAACCTTAGGTTCTGGGGTGTTGCCTCCCATGCAAGGCATTGATTAGACCTATACCCTCTGCAGAAGGCCTAGGTTCTGGGATGTCACCCCCTGTAGAGGGCATTGGCTTGCTTAGACCTGTATCTTTCACAGAAGGCTTAGGTTGCGGGGTGTCTCAGGGGAGGCCTGAAGGGAGTAGAGCCAGTGTTGTTAGTTTGCATTTATGGAATAGATCTCCACTCTACCAGATTTTGAAAGAAGGCCTGGACGTAGGGAACCTCTGGCTATTTACCATGCCATTTACAGAACAGGCCTAATTGCAGGGTGGTATTATGATTTAGGTTCCCTTCTGGGGGGTCAAGTTTCCCACAGAGGAGTTTGTATTGGGGTCAAGCTGTCATGCAGAAGAATTTGAGCCTGATTTTCTCAGGTTCTGGGAGTCAAAGCATTCTCAGTGTTGGGAGGTTGAAACCCAAGGGGCTATTGCAGAGAGTTGAGTGTTGGTTCCCCATCTAGAATGAATGGGAAGGACCACTGAGTGAGAAAGCCCAGCATCCTAAGGTTGTCACTAGTGGCCTAGTATACATCTAGCACCAAACAGTGCTCTGGATGGGTATCTCCACCCACTGTTTTGTGACAGCCAGTGAAATGGTACCTTTTCGTTGCCATCAGTTCCCATGTAATTAGATTAGGGCAACTCACTAGATTAGGGCAAGGCTCATGGTCAATGATGGAGATTCCAAGTGGTGCCTCTTGGACATCCCCAGGGTGGAGGACCATGTAAAGAATCTGACATGCCCTACTCTTTGAAATCTGCTGGAGGGACAGCATCCTCAAGGGGCAACACTCCTGGCTCCAGGATTCCCTAGAGACCTCACACATTAAGCAGTAGCATTGTATTCGGTGGGTGGTATCTGTGATTATTTGTCCTTATCAGAAGGGGCAGGGGTGGCGCCACCTCCAATCATATGCACAGGAAATGGGAGAATAGAATTCTAGAGGAGTCACCCTCAGGAGAACTTTGGTCTCTATTGACTGTTTTGGCAGCAGGTGCCATGGTAAAGGGGGAAGAACAGGAGGGAGGCAGCATTCAGCTGAGCTCCTAGAGTCAGCAAAAGGCATAAAGGGAGGGTTACACCAGACAAGCCTCCCGGAGACCTAAAGCCTTATCAGGGGCCAACAGGAAGAGGCCTGAGTCAAGGTCTGAACCCAGAGAGACTGCAAAATTAGTTAGGAAAGATCACCTCTGGTGGCCTAATGGACTAAGGCAGCCATGAGAAAAAAAGCTGATGTGACAGGGAAGAGGTTTTGGCCCTTGGCTATGTTGCTCCTGCAGGCTGGTAGGCAGGAGAGGCAGATTCTCAGTGGGAGGTTGGAGTTGTCAGACCAGCAGATCCTATTGAAAGTACATATTTCCATTTTCCTCTAAATGGAAAAATAGAGCAGACACAATAATAGAAAAAACTCTGAGCATGAAAGGGACAAAGTGCCATAGAATCAAGGAGAGTGAGAATGCTCTTAGCTCCCACAGGGAGCTGTTTTAGAAGCGAGTAAAGGGAAACATGTCAGAATGCTCTGGGAAACATTCCTGAGAACTCAATCATGACCTGCCTCCTAGAGAGGTGTTCCCCACAAGGTGAGCACAAGTGGGTACTACCTCAGCAGTCCGGTGGATATCTCACAGCCGAAGAGATCATGAGATGAGTTGCCCCAGAACAGGTCAGAGGGAAGCGTGTCACAGGACTCTTAAGATCAGTGGCCATCCTACAGACTTTTAACTGACCATCTCATGCCTGCAGTGCAGCTGTTTTAACTGTGACAGACAGAGAAGGAAGGGAAGGATTTCTAGAGAATAGGTAGGTAGTGAGTGCCTCCAGCTAGGGGGCTACCAGGAGTAGCGATCCGAGTCATGGCACCAAATATGTTATGGGTTGAGTTTGCTCTCCTTGGTTCTTGTCACCGCTACAACAAAGAACTGAAAGGCAGAGACACAGTAGCAAAGAAGAGCAAGTTTTATATGAATACACTCCAGGAGTGGGCCAGAGTCAAGGTAGAAAAAGATCACAAACTTTCAGTGTGGCAGGGGGAGGTCTATTTATTGCAATCTAGCTGGGAGGCGCCTGATTGACAGGGTGAGGTCATTTGACTGACAGCTCTATTTATACACTCATTCCTCTTTGTGGACATGTCTTTTCCAAAAATGTACACAGAAAAGTCCGTGGGGGGTGGAAAAGCAAAACCTGTTTTATTTTAATGAGGTTATGATGAAGTATGATTTGGGTGATTCTTAATTTTTTTTTATTGTGCTCATGTTGGGACCTGGTTGGGACAAGTTTGTCTTGGTCCCAAAAGACAAGAAGTTATCTCCATGCAAAGCCTTTGTTGTTTTTACATGGGACCCCCTACCTGGGCGCTTTGGGCAGCGTTTTTTTTCCTAAACCTTATCTTTCCCTTCCCCAGATGCTCATGTCTATCTTTCTACCTAACATTTCTACCTAACAGTAGTACTTAAAATACATTATACTTCTTTGGTTATTTACATTTTCCACAATTATATATACATTTTCCACACACTATTTTATATATAGAGAGAGAAATATATATATATATATATATATATATATATATATATATATATATATTTATATATTTCTGTTTCTCTAAAGAAACTTGATTAATATACTTTATGCTTTTAAAAATAGAACCATATAATGAATATATGCTACTTTAAGAAATTTCAACCTGTTTAGTAATATATAATAATTTAGAAAATGACAGACTCCCTCTTCCCACAGAAACAGCCATATTTACTTATCTAACAGGGGGGTGTATTCTCCACTGCCTTTATTCCTTTTTTTAAATTAATTAATTTACTTATTTAAATTTTATTTTGGTATTGTTAATGTACAATCACTTCAACATTATGGTTACTAGACCACATATTATCAAGTCACTCCACATATCCCACTACAGTCACTGTCTATCAGCGTAGTAAGATGCTATAGAATCATCACTTGTCTTCTCTGTAAATACTGCCTTTCCCGTGTCCCCCGCCACTGCATTACATGTGCTAATCGTAATACCCCTGTTCCCCCCTTTATGCCTCCCTTCCCACCCATCTTCCCCAGTCCCTTTCCCTTTGGTAACTGTTAGTCCATTCTTGGGTTCTGTGAGTCTGCTGCTGTTTTGTTCCTTCAGTTTTTCCTTTGTTCTTACACCCCACAGATGAGTGAAATCGTCTGATATTGTCTTTCTCTGCCTGGCTTAATTCACTGAGCATAATACCCTCTAGCTCCATCCATGTTGTTGCAAATGGTAGGATTTGTTTTCTTCTTATGGCTGAATAATATTCCATGTATATATGTACCACATCTTCTTTATCCATTCATCTACTGATGGACACTTAGGTTGCTTCCATATCTTGGCTATTGTAAATAGTGCTGCGATAAATATAAGGGTGCATATGTCTTTTTCAAACTGGGCTACTGCATTCTTAGGGTAACTTCCTAGGAGTGGAATTCCTGGGTCAATTGGCATTTCTATTTTGAGTTTTTTAAGAAACCTCCATACTGCTTTCCACAATGGTTGAACTAGTTTACATTCCACCAGCAGTGTAGGAGGGTTCCCCTTTCTCCACATCCTTGCCAACATGTTGTTGTTTCTCTTTTGGATGGTGGACATCCTAACTGGTGTGAGGTGATATCTCATTGTGGTTTTAATTTGCATTTCTCTGATGATTAGGGATGTGGAGCATGTTTTCATGTGCCTGTTGGCCATCTGAATTTCTTCTTTGGAGAAGTGTCTGTTCAGCTCCTCTGCCCATTTTGTAATTGGCTTATTTGCTTTTTGATTGTCGAGGTGCATGAGCTCTTTTATATATATATATTTTGGATGTCAACACCTTATCGAATATGTTATTTATGAATGAATATATTCTCCCATACTGTAGGATGCATTTTTGTTCTACTGATGGTGTCCTTTGCTGTACAGGAGCTTTTTAGCTTGATATAGTCCCACTTGTTCATTTTCGCTTTTGTTTCCCTTGCCCAGGGAGATATGTTCAGGAAAAAGTTGCTCACGTTTATGTCCAAGAGATTTTGGCCTATATTTTTTTCTAAGAGTTTTATGGTTTCATGACTTACATTCAGGCCTTTGATCCATTTTGAGTTTACTTTTGTGTATGGGGTTAGACAATAATCCAATTTCATTCTCTTACATGTAGCTGTCCAGTTTTGCCAACACCAGCTGTTGAAGAGACTGTCATTTCCCCATTGTATATCCATGGCTCCATTATCGTATATTAATTGAAGATATATGCTTGGGTTTATATCTGGGCTCTCTATCCTGTTCCATGGATCTATGGGTCTGTTCTTGTGCCAGTACCAAATTGTCTTGATTACTGTGGCTTTGTAGTAGAGCTTGAAGTCAGGGAGCATAATTTCCCCTGCTTTATTCTTCCTTCTCAGGATAGCTTTGGCTATTCAGGGTCTTTTGTGGTTCCATATGAATATTAGAACTATTTGCTCTACTTCACTGAAGAATGCTGTAGGTATTCTGATAGGGATTGCATTGAATCTATAGATTGCTTTAGGCAGGATGGCCATTTTGACAATATCAATTCTTCCTAGCCAAAAGCATGGGATGAATTTCCATTTATTAGTAACCTCTTTAATTTCTCTTAAGAATATCTTGTAGTTTTCAGGTTATAGGTCTTTCACCTCCTTGGTTAGGTTTATTCCTAGGTATTTTATTCTTTTTGATGCGATTGTGAATGGAATTGTCTTCCTGATTTCTCTTTCTGCTAGTTCACCATTGGTGTATAGGAATGCAACAGATTTCTGTGTATTAATTTTGTATCCCACAACTTTGCTGAATTCAGATATTATACCTAGTAGTTTTGGATTCTTTAGGGTTTTTTATGTACAATATCATGTCATCTGCAAACAGGGACAGTTTAACTTCTTCCTTACCAATCTGGATGCCTTTTATTTCTTTGTGTTGTCTGATTGCGGAGGTTAGGACCTCTAGAAGTATGTTGAATAGAAGTGGGGAGACTGGGATTCTTTGTCTTGTTCCTGATCTTAAAGGACAAGATTTCAGCTTCTCTCTGTTAAGTATAATGTTGGCTGTGGGTTTGTCATATATGGCCTTTATTATGTTGAGGTACTTGCCCTCTATACCCATTTTGTTGAGAGTTTTTATCATGAATGGATGTTGAAGTTTGTCGAATGCTTTTTCAGCATCTATGGAGATGATCAGTGGGTTTTTTCCTTCTTTTTGTTGATGATGTTGATGGATTTTCAAATGTTGTAGCATCCTTGCATCCCTGGGATGAATCCCACTTGATCATGATGGATGATCTTTTTGATGTATTTTTGAATTTGGTTTGCTAATATTTTGTTGAGTATTTTTGTATCAATGTTCATCAGGAATATTGGTCTGTAATTTTCTTTTTTGGTGATGTCTTTGCCTGGTTTTGGTATTGAGTGATGTTGGTCTTGTACAATGAGTTTGGGAGTATTCCCTCCTCTTCTACTTTTTGGAAAACTTTAAGGAGAATGGGTATTAGGTCTTGAATAAACGTTTGATAAAATTCAACAGTGAAGTACAGAGGTTTTGTTCTTAGGTAATTTTTTGATTACGAAATTCAATTTTGTTGCTGGAAACTGGTCTGTTCAGATTTTCTGTTTCTCCCTGGGTCAGTCTTGGAAGGTTGTATTTTTCTAGAAAGTTGTCTGTTTCTTCTAGGTTATCCAAGTTGTTAGCATGTAATTTTTCATACTATTCTCTTAAAATTCGTTGTATTTCTGTGGTGTCTATTGTTATTTTTCCTTTCTCATTTCTGATTCTGTTTATGTGTGTGGACTCTCTTTTTTTCTTGATAAGTCTGGCTAGGGGTTTATTTATTTTGCTTATTTTCTCAAAAAACCAGCTCCTACTTTCATTGATTCTATTGTTTTATTCTTCTCGATTTTATTTATTTCAGCTCTGATCTTTATTATGTCCCTCCTTCGACTGACTTTGTGCCCCATTTGTTGTTCTTTTCCTAGTTTCATTAACTGTTAAGTTGAGACTGTTAATTTGGGATTGTTCTTTCCTGAAGTAAGCCTGTATTGCAATATACTTCCCTCTTAGCATGGCCTTCACTGCATCCCACATATTTTGCAGTGTTGAGGTATTGTTTTCACTTGTATCCATATATTGCTTGATCTCTGTTTTTATTTGGTCATTGATCCATTGATTATTTAGGATCATGTTGTTAAGCCTCCATGTGTTTATGGGCTTTTTTGTTTTCTTTGCATAATTTATTTCTAGTTTCATATCTTTGTGGTCTGAGAAGCTGGTTGGCAAAATTTCAATCATTCTGAATTTAGTGAGGCTCTTTTTGTGGCCTAGTATATGATCTTCCTCAAAATGTTCCATGTGCACCTGAGAAGAATGTGTATCCTGCTGCTTTTGGGTTGAGTGTTCTGTAGATGTCTGTGATGTCCATATGTTCTAATGTGTTGTTCAGTGCCTCTGTCTCCTTACTTATTTTCTGTCTGGTTGATCTGTCCTTTGGAGTGAGTGGTGTGTTGAAGTCTCCTAAAATGAATGCATTGCATTCTATTTCCCCCTTTAATTCTGTTAGTATTTGTTTCACATATGTAGGTGCTCCTATGTTGGGTGCAGATATTTATAAAGGTTATATCCTCTTGGGGGACTGACCCCCTTATCATTATGTAATGTCCTTCTTTGTCTCTTGTGACTTTCCTTGTTTTGAAGTCTATTTTGTCAGAAGAACTGCAACTCCTGCTTTTTTCTCCCTATTATTTGCATAAAATATCTTTTTTTGTCCCTTCCCTTTTAGTCCATGTATGTCTTTGGGTTTAAAGTGAATCTCTTGTCAGCAGCATATAGATGGGTCTTGTTTTTTTATCCATTCAGTGACTCTATGTCTTTTGATTGGTGCATTCAGACCATTTACATTTAGGGTAATTATCGATAGATTTATACTTATTGCCATTTCAGGCTTTAGATTTGTGGTTACCAATGGTTCAAGGGCAGCTTTTTTACTTTCTAATTGTCTAACTTAACTCACCTAGTATGCTATTTCAAGCACAATCTAAAGGTTCTTTTTCTTTTCTCACTTCTTTTTCTTCCTCCTCCACTCTTTGTATATTGCGTGTCTTATTCAGTACTCTCTGTGCATCCGGTTGACTGACTTTTGGGATAATTGATATAATTTTGCATTTGCTTAGTAATTAATTGGTATACTTCCTTTACTGTGGTTTCATTTTCTCTGGTGACAGCTATTTAGTCTTAGGAGCACTTCCATCTATAGCAGTCCCTCCAAAACACACTGTAGAGATGGTTTGTGGGAGGTAAATTCCCTCATCTTTTGTTTATCTGGAAATTCTTTAATCACTTCTTCAAATTTAAGTGATAATCTTGTCAGATAGAGTATTCTTGGTTCAAGGCCCTTCTGTTTCATTGTATTAAATATATCATGCCACTCCCTCTCGCCTGTAAGTTTTCTGCTGAGAAGTTTGATGATAGCCTGATGGGTTTTCCTTTGTATGATCTTTTTTCTCTCTCTGGCTGCTTTTATTACTCTGTCCTTATCCTTCATCTTTGCTATTTTAATTATTATATGTCTTGGTGTTGTCTTCCCTGGGTCCCTTGTGTTGGGAGATATGTGCAACTCCATGGCCTGAGAGACTACTATCTTCTTCCCCAGATTGAGGAAGTTTTCAGCAAATACCTTCTCAAAGACACTTTCTATCCCTTTTTCTCTCTTCTTCTGGTATCCTTATAATGTGAATATTGTTACATTTGGATTGGTCACACTGTTCTCTTAATATTCTTTCATTCACAGAGATCCTTTTCCGCTCTGTGCCTCAGCTTCTTTGTATTCCTATTCTCTAATTTCTACTTCATTTACCATCTCCTCTACTTCATCTAATCGGCTTTTAAATCTCTCCGTTGTATGTTTCATTTCAGATACTGTATTTTTCAAAGTTTCTATCTCTTTCTTGAAGTCCTCCCTGAGGTCTTGATTATTTTCTGTAGCTCTGTGAGATGCTTATGATTTTTATTTTTAAATCTTTCTCAGGAAGATTGTTGATTTCAGTTTCAGTTGGCCCTCTGCCTGGTGTTTGTGGGATTTTCGTTTGTACCAGGTTCTTTTGACGTTTCATATTTGTAATGAATAATATGGAATACTAACTGTAGAGGCAGCGCCCTCTAGTGACCATAAGCATTACTCTCTTGAGCTGCTCAGGACCTGGAGTGATGGTAGAGGTTGCAGGTGAGCAGTAATGGTGCCTACTGTGAGGAAAGAGCTCTTTCCTGCTTCTTGGCTGCAGTGCTGGCCTCCACTGCCAGAGCCAGTGGGCCAAGTACGCAGGGAGCAGCCTTTTTGCTATGCCCCTGTAGGTGCCGTAGGTGGGGCCACCCTCTGCCTGGTCTGGCACAGTGGTGGAGATAGCAGGTTTGCGAGCCGGTGCTGGCTTGGAGGAAGGAGTGTCAGGCTGCGTATCACGGTGGGGGGCCTTGGGGCTGTGTTGCCAGCCAGGGGGATGGAGCATCTGAAGCTCCCAGAAGTTCCAAACCTGCTAGGTTGAGTGCACCAGGACAATTTTGTCCACCTGACCTTTCTCCTGAGCAGCAAGCTCTGTGCACTCCTTGCCCCTTTAGCAGCCCTCTTGCTGTTAGGATGTCTCTCAGACTGCCCACCTTTCTTTTGTCCCAGAGTGGCCAGTTGTGGGTACCTGTTCTTCACAAGGGCCAGAATCTCCATCTCTTCAAATATTCTTCCTGTCTTAGCTTTCCAACCCCACTAATCTCTAGAACACCATGTAATGTAGGTTCCTGCTCCCAGAACAGATCTCCAGGGTTGGATGTTCAGTAGTCTTAGGTTTCACCTGCTTCTTGTTCCATTTCTCTTCCTCCCACTGGTGAGCTCGGGTGGGGGTATGGCTTGAATCCCGCCGGATTGTGGCTTTGATACTTCATCCTTTTCCAGGAGATCTTCTCTTTTCCCCAGATTTAGGCAGTCTGTCATAGTCTTTTCTGTTGCTCTTTCAGGATTAGGTGTATTTGCTATATTTTCATATTATATGTAGTTTTGTGAGGATATTTCTGTCTCACTTTTCATGCCATCTTTTCCAATCAGCTGCCTTTTCTTTTTGATGGTGTTAACCAATCCTCTACTAATTAGACACTTAATTTGTATTCTCATCTTGGCTGTTACAAATCATGCAATTAATGTTTCATCATAAGTGAGAATATATCCCTTGGATAAATTCCTGGAAGTGGAATTACTGTCAAAGGACTTGTGTTTGTGACTGAATTTGCCTCCCCTGGGGGCCAGCGGTTTCCAAGCCCTGTGGGACATGAGAGTTACCAGGCACTTACTCACGTGGTGTCCGTGCTGTTACTGCCATAGGTTATACTCAATATTAGCCAACCAGCACTTCTCCCACGACTGGGGGGCTTATAATCTTCTCAGGACTCATGAAGCATGTGTGTCCTCCTCTAGCAACTGTGCTCATATTCTTGGCCCTTTTGGCAGCAATTACTCTTTTTCTTAGGATCTATAGGAACTTTTGTATTAGAGAATTCGGTTCATGGTCTGTGTAAGAGACACACTCTTGTCCTTGTGTTTCTCCTCTCCTATCAATACTCCACTACAGCACCAATTCACTTGTGATGTCAGACAATGTGTGGGTTTTGTACACATCAAACAATTCTGCAACATTAGCTGGTGTTCTACAATTTAACCCTTCTGAAACCATCTCCTGGGAAACAGTGTCAGTTCCCACAGGTTAACTGTGTGCCACTGCCACCTCCCCACACAGTTCAGAAGCCAACCACAAGCCCAGGCTGTTACCAGTGCTTCCCATAACCCCCTCTTGGGTTTAATTTCCTAGAGTAGCATAGAACTCAGGAAAGCATTTTACTTATTCAATTACCATTTCTATAACTCAGGAACAGGCAGATGGAAGAGATGTATGAGACAAGGTATGGGGAAGGGTCACAAAGCTTCCATGCCCTCTATAGGTACACCAACATCTCCCTATCTCCAACGGTGCACCAAATCCCATCTTTTTTTTAATGGAGACTTCATTATATAGGCATAATTGATTAAATCATTAGCCACCAGGGACTGATTAAACCTCTAGCCCCTCTCTCCTCCCTGGCTGCTGTAAATTCCAACCCTCTAACCTCATGGTTGGTTTTCCAGGCAACCAGCCCCCATCCTTAGAAACTTTCCAAGTCACCTCATTAACATAAAACTTAGGTATGGTGGAGATACTGGAAAAAGATGGCAGAGTAGGAAGACAAAATGGAAACCTCCTCCCCAAAACACATAAAAAACAGCACAAATACAATTAAACCTGAAGACTGCAGAACAGAACACCTACACCTGAAGAAGAAGAGAAGACCACACAGAAAAGGGTAAAGTGGCAGTCCCAAGATCTAGAGTGGGAGCCAAGCCCTATCCACACCCCAGCCTACAGGTAGGAGAAGGAGGTACAGAAGAGGGAGAGAGCAGGAGCCCAGGAATGCTGCACACCGGGCCCTGGAGATCTGCCCCAGGATCATGGGCCCACATTATATTGATTTCTGGTGATTGGCAGGGATGGAAACTGGAGACAGGTGGAACACTCTGGGAGGTTGGGACTCCAGCCATTAAGGACAGGTGCACTCTGCTGGTCCTGAGAGCCAGAGCAGAGGCAGTTGATTGAAAGACTTCTCAACAGTGGGACGGGGCCAGAGGGGCAAGGGTTGGACAGAAATCTCTCCCAAGGAAAAAGTGCAAGTGGAGGATACCCCACACTCCTTCCTGGGCCTAACAGACTTGGATCTCTCAGAGGTCACAAACACTCCATCCCCCTTGCTGGCAGCTCAACCCCAAGGCTCCTCCCTGCATGCACTGCTGGGCCCAGCAGCAGCCTGGGACTTTGCAGCAGGCAGGTAGTGAGAGATGCTCCCAGCTTCCATGGCTCTGTTTCAGCCCAACTGGGGAGGTGCCTGCAGGAGGCAGGCCCAGAGTCTCCTTCCTCCCTGTGGGTGTCTAGGCCCAGTTATGTTTCAGGCACACCTGCTGTGGATAAAATGAGAGTTCCTGTGGCCAGGATTCTCACCTGGCCCTGGTTGATTAGCTCACTGCACACCTATGGGCTATATATGGCTGTTAACTCCATATAAAGAGCTCTGCCCAGTGCTCTGGATGTGACATGGTGGCACGGCTGCAAGGCTGCAGGAGAGCAGAGCAGAGGCTGGAGCGATGGCAATGCTGAGGACAGAGGCCCAGAGGACGGCTGTGCGGGATGGCTGCACAGAGAGGCCCAGAGGAAGGCTGTGCAGAGAGGCCCAGAGGCAGAGACTGGCTTGCTGCATACAGACTCGCTCTGAGTGAATGGGATTTTAGTGACTGACCTGCCACCTGGAAATAAAGTTGGGTATAACCCTTTCACCCCAAGAACCCTTTGCTGTCAATTTCTTTGGCCACAGTGAATCTATAGCAAACTTGCCGGGGGCTGAAACCCATTGGCAAGACATTGGCAAAAGTTGACAGGGTTCATTGTTGACCAAGGAAAAAGACAAGCTGCCCTTATGGGAGGGGTGCTTCAGCGGGCTGCCCCTGTGAATGGGGAGACAGTGGATTGTCCCCCAATGGGTATGTGGTCTGAGGTGGCTTGTCTTCTAGAGGACTGGGCCCCACTCCAGGCCTGGAGGCAAGTGGAGGTGACACCTGAGGCAGTAGGGGAGGCCCTTGTTACAGTAAGCAGATCCTTTGAGAAGCAGAGGGCCCGTGAGGCAGCCAGGACTGTGGGTTGGCTGCTTCTCACAGTATTAAAAAAGTCTACAGAAGAGACACAGGAAATGGTGGCACGAGAACGCGAGCTGCAAACTTCTGTGGATTCCCTGAGGGAGGAGATGGCTTTGATGCGAGAGGAGGCAGCACGAGAGCGCTGGCAGCAAGGAGCCATTGGAGATGAGACGGCAGCGCTGCCAGGTGTTCTGAAGGAGGAAGAGGCCATCCAGGAAAAAGACGAACTCCTGAGGGAAGCACAGGCGGAGGCAGCACGAGAACGTCAGCTGCGAAACATTGAGGTGAAAGTAAGAGACCTTCTGAAGACCGAGGTAGCATTGCTGCGAGGCACTGTAACAGAGGAGACACTTGGGGGAGTGGAGAGAAAGGTGCCATCAGCCCCAGAAATACAGGAGCTGGGGAAAGATGAAGGGGTGATGCCCGAGGCACTGGTGCCTCCTGTATTGAAAGCACACCCTGTGGTTGTAAAGAAAATAAAGACCCAGCAGCTGAAAGCTCCCCAAGGAGAGGAGCAGCCCCCTCCCCAGGTGGTGGAGCACTCTATGGTCCACCCCTATACTCAGGCTGAGCCGGTGACTGTGGGACTTAGGGGTGGATGGAATTGTTCTTTCCAGATCAGAGATGGGAAAGCTATCTTCCCTGACAGTGCAGCCCATCTTGAGGCAGTGATTACAAAATGCGAGGTGACACATACAGTAGCTGAAGCAACGAGAACCCAGAAAGAAATAAAACCTCTTACTCACAGGAGGAATTTGAGGGGTCCCAGGAGGGTTACAAGGACCCAGATGTGGGTTGATTTGATATGGGCAAGAGTAGATGGAAGAAAATTAGACAGGAAGCCAAATAGGATCTTACTGGAGCTATGGCAACAACTGAAACCAGAGCAGCAGTTCCAGCCATTAAGACCAAAGAGGCAGAGGTCAGATACAGAGCCACGAGTGCGGCCTGTGTGTCTGTAAGACTTTTTGCTGGAGAGGCTGTAAAACAATGTTCAAGTTTCCTTGCACAGGGACCACTGCAGAGGACTAAGGGCACATAGATTGAGAGGAGAGAATCCTGGAGGGGTGGAGTGTGGATAAAATGAGAGTTCCTGTGGCCAGGATTCTCACCTGGCCCTGGTTGATTATCTCACTGCACACCTATGGGCAATATATGGCTGTTAACTCTATATAAAGAGCTCCACCCAGTGCTCTGGGCATGACACAGTGGCATGGCTGCAAGGCTGCAAGGGAGCAGAGCAGAGGCTTGAGTGGTGGCAATGCCAAGTACAGAGGCCCAGAGGATAGCTGTGTGGGACAGCTGTGCAGGACGACTGTACAGAGAGGCCCAGAGGATGGCTGTGCAGACAGAGAGGCCCAGAGGATGGCTGTGCAGAGAGGCCCAGAGGACAGCTGTGTGGGATGGCTGTGCAGAGAGGCCCAGAGGCATAGACCAGCTTGCTGCATACAGACTCACTCTGAGTGAACGGGATTTTAGTGACTGACCTGCCACCTGGAAATAAAGTTGGGTATAACCCTTTCACCCCAAGAACTCTTTGCTGTCAATTTCTTTCATCACAGTGAATCTATAGCGAACCTCCCTGGGGCTGAAACCCATTGGCAAGACAGCTGCACATTGACCCACCCACCCCATTATACCTGCTTGGGCTAGGCAGAGGGTAGCCCCTCCCACAGCAAGCACAACAGTCTCCTGAGATGAACACAAAGGTGGCGGCTAAAGCAAACAGCCCAGCACAGAAATAAAAGTGTCCTGTCCATTGCACACCAATAGTTGGGGCCCCTGCAAAATAGAACCGGGCACTAAAGAGTAAAAAATATTGAGCTTATGGGCACGTTAGCACACTTTCATAAAGCTACTACTCTTTAGACCAGAAAGCATAGCAGAGAAACCTAATACAAAGGAAGAAACACAGAATCCCTGACAAAACGAGTAGGCAGAGGAAAATGATCCAAACAAAACAACAGGACAGAAATTCAGAAAGATGGCTAAATGAAACAGAGATCACCAATTTTCCTGACAAAGATTTCAAAATAAAAGTCATAAACATACTCAGATTTACAGAAAGATATTTGAGATCTCAGGGAGGATTTCAACAGAGACAGAAGACCTGAGAAAGAGGCACTCAGAGCTGAAGAATACAGTATCTGAAATGAAACACACAAAAGAGTAGATTAGAACATGTAGAGGAGATGGTAAATAAAATGGAAATTAAAGAACAGGAAAACAAAGCTGAGAAACAGAGAGAAAAAAGGATCTCTAGAAATTAAAGAATGATAAGAGCTATGTGAACAATCCAAAAGAAACAATATTTGCATAATAGGGACATCAGAAGGAGAAGAAAAAAACAAAGGGATAGAAAGTCTCTTCAAGGAAATAATTGTTGAAAACTTCCCCAATCTGGGGAAGAAAATAGACACTCAGGTCATGGAAGTGCAGAGAGCCTGTAATAACAGGAACTCCAGCAAGACAACACCAAGACAAATAATTAAAATGGCAAAGATCAAGGATAAGGAGAAAGTGCTGATAGCCAGAGAGAGATAAAATATTACTTATAAAGAAAATCCCATCAGGCTAACAGCAGACTTCTCAGCAGGAACTCTAAAGGCCAGAAAGGAGTGGCATGATATATTTAATGTAATGAAAAAGAAGGACCTCCAACCAAGAACCCTCTACCCAGCAAGATTATCATTTAAATTTGAAGCAGATATTAAACAATTTCCAGAAAAAGAAAAGATGAAGGAATTCACCACCATTAAGCCAGCATTACCAGATATGTTAAAGAGACTTCTGTAGATGGAAATGTCCCTAAGGCTAAATAGCTTTCACCAGTGAAAATAAGCTCAGAGTGAAGATAGTAGGCCAACTACCTACCAAACAAGTATGAAATTAAAACAAAACAAAACAACCAAAATAAACTACACAGATTATCACTCAAGGGACAAACGAAAAGTGCAGATTATGACATCTAATATGAAAAAATTGGGAGGAAGAAGGAAAAAAAAGTACTTTGAGATTGTGTTTGAAATAGAGTAATCAGCAATTTAAGGTAGACTATTATATAGTAAGGAATCTATCATTGAACCTTTGGTAACAACAAGACTAGAGTCTATAATAAATGCACACAGGCACTAAATAATAAATAAGTAAATAAATAAATAAATAGACAAATAAATAAAAATATAGGAGTCCAATAACAACACCAAAGAAAACCATCAATAATAATAGAAGAATAGTATAAAGAGAGGGGCTATAAAAAAAACAGCCAGAAAACAATTAACAAATTGGCAGTAAGCACATATCTATCAATAATCAACTTAATGTAAATGTACTGAATGCACCAATCAAAAGACATAGAGGGACAGAATGGTTAAAGAAACAAGACCCATCTATATGCTGTCTATAGGAGACTCACTTCAGACCCAAGGACATACACAGACCAAGAGTGAAGGTATGGAAAAAGATATTCCATGCAAATAATAGGGAGAAAAAAGCAGGATTAGCAGTATTTATATCAGACAAAATTAATTTCAAAACAAAGAAAGTAACAAAAGACAAAGAAGGGCATTACATAATGATAAAGGGATCAGTCCAACAAGAGGATATAACCATTATAAATATCTATGTACCCAACATAGGAGCACCTAAATATGTAAAACAAATACTACCAGAATTAAAGAGGGAAGCAGATTCAACACAGGAGACTTTAACACACCACTCACATCAATAGACTAACCGGACAGAAAATAAACAAGGAAACAGAGACACTGAACAATACATTAGATCAAACAGACTTAACAGATATCTACAGAACACTCCACCCAAAAGCAGCAGGATACATATTTTTCTTAAGTGTACATGGAACATTCTCCATAATAGATCATATAATAGGCCACAAGAGCCTCAATAAATTCAAAAAGACTGAAATTATATCAAGCAGCTTCTCAGATTACAATGGTATAAAACTAGAAATAATACAAAGAAAACTAAAAAGCTTACAAACACATAGATGCTAAATAACATGCTTCTAAATTATCAATGGATCAATGAAAAAATTAAAACAGAAATCAAGCAATACATGGACACAAATGAAAACAAAAACATAACAACCCAAAATCTGTGGGAGGAGGCAAAGGCAGTTCTAAGAGGAGAGTGTACAGCAATACAGACTTACTTCAAGAAACAAACAATCCCAAATAAACAGTCTAAAATCACACTTAAAGAAGCCAGAAAAAGAAGAACAAATGAAATTCAAAGTCAGTAGAAGGAGGGACATAATAACCATCATTGCATAAATAAGTAAAACAATAGTAAAAATCAACAAAACCAGGAGCTGGTTTTTTGAAAAATTAAACAAACCAGATAAACCCCAGCAAGACTTATCAAGAAAAGAAAAGAATGTGCACACATAAACAGAATGATAAATGAGGAAGAAATTATCATAATGGATACCACAGAAATACAAAGAATTATTAGAGAATACTATGAAAAATTACATGCTAACAAATTGCAGAACCTAGAAGAAAAACCTTCCAAGACTGACCCAGGAATAAACAGAAAATCTGAGCAGATCTATTACCAGCAATGAAATCAAACTGTTAATCAAAAAACACCCAAAAAACAAAATGGCAGGTCCAGATGGCTTCACAGCTGAATTCTATCAAACATTTAAAGAAGATAATACCCATCCTTCTTAAAGTACTCCAAAGAGCAGAAGAGGAGGGAAAACTTCCAAACTCATTCTGAGGCCAGCATCACTCGAATACCAAAACTAGACAAAGACACCACAAAAAAAGAAAATTACAGACCAATATCCCTGATGAACATACATGAAAAAATCCTCAACAAAATATTAGCAAACCAAATTCAAAAATACATCAAAAAGATCATCAATCATGACCAAGTGGGATTTATTCCAGGGATGCAAGGACAGTACAATATTCATGAATCAATCAATATCACACACCACATTAACAAAAAAGGATAAAAATAGATGCTGAAAAAGCATTTGACAAAACTCAACATCCATTCATGATAAAAACTCTCAACAAATGGGTATAGAGGGTATATACCTCAACATAATAAAGCCCATATATGACAAACCCATAACCTAAGAGCGAAAAGCTGAAAGCTTTTCTTCTAAGACCAGGAAGAAGACAAATATACCCATTCTCACCACTTTTACTCAACATAGTACTGGAGGTCCTGGCCACAGCAATCAGACAACACAAAGAAATAAAAGGCATCCAGATTGGTAATGAAGAAGTTAAACTGTCACTATTTGCAGATGACATGATATTATACATAGAAAACCCTAAAGAATCTACCAAAAAACTACTAGAACCAATAACTGAATTCAGCAAAGTTTTAAGATACAAAATTAATACACAGAAATCCATCACATTCCTATATACTAACAACAAACTAGCAGAAAGAGAAATCAGGAAAACAACTCCATTTACAATTGCATCAAAAATAATAAAATACCAAAGAATACACCTAACCAAGGAGGTGAAAGACCTTACTCTGAAAACTCTAAGACACCCATGATAGAAATTAAAGAAGACACCAATAAATGGAAATCTATTCTGTGCTCATGGATAGGAAGCACTAATATTGTCAAAATGGCCATCCTGCCTAAAGCAATTTGCAGATTGAATGCAATCCCTATCAAAATACCAACAGCATTCTCCAACGAAATAGAACAAATAGTCCTAAATTCATATGGAACCACAAAAGACCCCAAATGTTCAAAGCAATCCTGAGAAAGAAGAATAAAGCTGGAGATATGCTCCCTGACTTCAAGCTCTACTACAAAGCCACAGTAATCAAACAATTTGATACTAGCACAAGAAAAGACCCATAGATCAACAGAACAGAATAGAGAGCCCAGACATAAACCCACACATATACGGTCAATTAATAATATTAAAGGAGCCATGAATACAATGGGGAAAAGA
>JAQQAC010013566.1:20508309-20525290 GCA_029783875.1 Phataginus tricuspis
GGTCAATTAATAATATTAAAGGAGCCATGAATACAATGGGGAAAAGACAGCCTCTTCAACAACTGGTGTTGGCAAAACTAGACAGCTACACGTAGGAGAATGATACTGGATTATTGTCTAACTCCATACACAAACTCAAAATGGATCAAAGACCTGAATGTAAGTCATGAAATCATAAAACTCTTAAAAGAAAACACTGGCATAAATTTCTTGAATATAAGCATGAGCAGTTTTTTCCTGGACACATCTCCTCAGGTGAGGGAAAAAAAATAAACAAATGGGACTACATCAAACTAAAAATCTTCTGTACAGCAAAGGACATCAGCAGCAGAAGAAAAAGGCAATTTACAGTATTGGAGAATATATTCATAAATGACTCACCTGATAAGTTTAACATCCAAAATATATGAAGATAAAGATAAGCTGAAAAAGAAATGGGTGGAGGACCTGAATAGACATTTCTCCAAAGAAATACAAATGGCCAACAGGTACACAAAAAGATATTCCACATCATGGAAATGCAAATTAAAAACACAATGAGGTATCACCTCACACCAGTTAGAATGACCACTATCCAAAAGATAAGACATAACAAATGCTGGTGAGGATGTGGAGAAATGGGAACCCTCCTACACTGTTGGTGGGAATGTAAATTGGTGCAACCATTGTGGAAAGAAATATGGAGGTTCCTCAAAAAACTCAAAAATAGCAATACCATTTGACCCAGTAATTCCACTTCTAGAAATTTACCCAAAGAAAACAACATCTCGGATTCAAAAAGATATCTGCACCCCTATGTTTATCACTGCACTATTTGCAATAGCCAAGGTATGGAAGCAACCTATCAGTAGATGAATGGATAAAGAAGATGTGGTACATATACACAATGGAATATTATTCACCCATAAAAAGAAATCCTGCCATTTACAACATGGATGGACCTAGAGGGTATTAAGCTCAGTAAAATAAGCGAGTTGGAAAAAGACAAATACCATATGATTTCACTTATTTGTGGAATATAAAAATAAAGCAAAACAGAAGGAACAAAATAGCAGTAAACTCATAGACACTGAGAAGGGACTAGTGATTACCAAGAAGGAAGGCTTGGGGAAGGTGTAGAGAGGGAGGGGGACAAAAAGGCACAATAATTTTCAATCACAATATAAGTTGATCATGGGGACTGTTGAACCACTGTGATATACATTTGAAACCAACATAAGATTGTGTATTAATGACACTTCAATAAAAAAATGAAACTTAAGTGTGGTTAAAAGGGGCTTATGATCAATAACAACACAGCTCCTTTTATTTTTATGGCTCTGCAGCTATTTTCTGAAACCAAATATTATAACAAAAGATTTTCCCATTACTTTTACTGTTTAGGAAATTCTATATGTTTTAGAAGTTTGTGCCAAATATATTTATTATTAATCACTTAAGTGTTTATTCACAATATCAGTATCACAGTCTGTGACCTGACTTGTAAATATTTTTTACCAAGTTTATTATTTTCTTATAACTTTCATCCTACTCATCTTATAAGGAGAAATTTTGCCAAGGGAAGATTTTAATTTTTATGTAGTTAAATATATTATGCTTTTCATTTATAGCTTATATGCCAATCTCAGAAGAATCCCTTCCCTCTCAAGTGATTTTAAAAACCTCTCCCCTTATTTATTTCTAATATTTCAAGTTTCATTTTAAATTGTTAAATCTCTGAATCCACTAGAATATAGTAGATATGAATTGTAAGGCAGAACTATAACCTGTCAACCTAAATGAAAAGGTAAACTGAGACAAGCTCAAATTACAAGAAATTGAGTTTATTTGGGAATAGCAGAGGAACTGCAATTCAGGAGACATGCTGTAGCAAGCTTCAACCAGGTCCACTGACAGTTTGGGGTTGGGCTGTGATTATGGGCAAGGAGCTCAACAAGAGGGAAGTCTAGCCAGAGACCAAGCAGGAAGTTCATTGGCTGGAGGATGGAAAGAGTGTCTTGATGGGATATCATTGGTCAGGAGGTAAGTCTTGGTCTGTAAACCAGGCATTTACAGGAAATCAGTTTCTCATTTCTTGAATTCTGTTCTTCTGAGGGCACATTTGTGAGATTTCTCCATTTCATGACCTCCGTTTCCATCTTAGACTGAAATCCTTTCAGAAACCTAATTTCTCCCAGTGATTTATTTAGTTGTCTTAATACCACTTCATAAATGAGCTACGTTTTCTGTGGTGGTGTTAATTGCTACCTTTTATACCACATTCCCATGTACACTTTGGTCTATTTGTATATTTCCTATTTTGTTTCATGGACAGTACCTTGCTGTTTTAATGATTAGTGTTATTATAATAAGCCTAATACCTTAGCATTAGCCCTTCCTCAGAGACTGGCTGAGGGAATGCTGCCCTGTGTATGATGCCGAGTCTCTGAGGACATCTTTTTCAAGTCTTCTTTTGTAATTTTCAGTAGGGATTTTAAGTTTTCTTCAAAAATACCTTGGTATTTCATCTTTTTGGTTATTATAAATGGGGCTTTTTCTGTAAATGTATCTTCTAACTGGTAATTGTATAAAGCAACACATTTTTATTATTAACTATGCACCCAGCCACCTTACTGAATTCTCTTACTCTCTCTATTTTTTTGTAATAGTTTTTCCAGTAGGTTCTTTGGAATTTACTGCATATTCAACCATATTGTGTACAAAGAATGGTAATGTTATTACTCCCTTTCAATCTATATAGCTCCATATTCTTTTTCTCATCTGAATCATTTTTTATAACCTCCAGAATAGTATGGACATTCTTGTCGTGTTTCTGATGTTAATGGGAACAAGTCTGATGTTTCTTTTTCTTCTGCATTCTTTTCCAAGATGAAAATCTTAAATGAGAATGCTTGACTCTTACACGGTAAATACATTTCTTACATAGTTCATTTTATTCTTAATTTTGTATATATTACTGCAATATACATCTATGTCAGCACATACAGATAATACTTTCTAATAACTTGAAACTATTCCAGTATATGTATTATCAAATCCACTTATCATGCTGAGATATTTGCCTCTCCCCCATTTTTCACTATTGTAACATTACTTTTTTATTAAGTTATTATTGATATACACTCTTATGAAGGTTTCACATGGAAAAACAATGTGGTTACAAAATTTACCCATATTATCAAGTCCCCAGTCATATACCAATGCAGTCACTGTCCATCAGTGTAGTAAGATGCGACAGATTCACTGTTTGCCTTCTCTGTGCTACACTGTTTTCCCCATGATCCCCCACACCATGTGTACTAAACATAATACACCTCAATCCCCTTCTCCTACCCTCCCCACCCACCCTCCCACACCACTCACCTTTGGTAACCACTAGTTCCTTCTTGGAGTCTCTGAGTCTGCTGCTATTTTGTTCCTTCAGTTTTGCTGCATTGTTATACTCCACAAATGAAGGAAATCATTTGGCATTTGTCTTTCTCTGCCTGGCTTATTTCACTGAACATAATATTCGCCAGTTCCATCCATGTTGTTGCAAATGGCAGGATTTGTTTCCTTCTTATGGCTGAATAGTATTCCATTGTATATATATGTACCACCTCTTCTTTATCCATTCATCTACTGATGGACACTTAGGTTGCTTCCATATCTTGGCTATTGTAAAAAGTGCTGCAATAAACATAGGGGTGCATATGTCTTTTTGAATCTGAGAAGTTGTATTCTTTGGGTAGATTCCAAGGAGTGGGATTTCCGGGTCAAATGGTATTTGTATTTTTAGTTTTTTGAGGAACCTCCATATTGCTTTCCACAATGGTTGAACTAGCTTACATTCCCACCAGCAGTGTAGGAGGGTTCCCCTTTCTCCACATCCTCACCAGCATTTGTTGTTCCTAGTCTTTTGGATGCTGGCCATCCTTAATGGTGTGAGGTGATATCTCATCGTGGTTTTAAATTGCATTTCCCTGATGATTAGTGATGTGGAGCATCTTTTCATGTGTCTGTTGGCCATCTGAATTTCTTCTTTGGAGAACTGTCTCTTCATATCCTCTGCCCATTTTTTAATCGGGTTATTTGCTTTTTGGGGGTTGAGGCGTGTAAGTTCTTTATATATTTTGGATGTTAATCCCCTGTTGGATATGTCATTTACAAATATATTCTCCCATACTGTAGGATACCTTTTTGTTCTGTTAATGGTGTCCTTTACCATACAGAAACTTTTTAGTTGGATGTAGTCCCATGAGTTCATTTTTGCTTTTGTTTCCCTTGCTCGAGGACATGCATTCAGGAAGAAGTCGCTCATGCTTATATTCAGGAAATTTTTGCCTATGTTGTCTTCTAGAGTTTTATGGTTTCACTGACTTACATTCAGGTCCTTTATCCATTTCGAGTTTACTTTGTGTATGGGGTTAAACAATAATCCAGTTTCATTCTCTTGCATGTAGCTGTCTAGTTTTGCCAACACCAGCTGTTGAAGAGGCTTTCATTTCCCCATTGTCATATATTATCATATATTAATTGCCCCTTTTATCATATATTAATTGCCACATTTATCATATATTAATTGCCCATATATGGTTGGTTTTATATCAGGACTCTCTAGTCTGTTCCATTGGTCTATGGGTCTGTTCTTGTGCCAGTACCAAATTGTCTTGAGTACTGTGGCTCTGTAGTAAAGTTTGAAGTTGAGGAACATAATCCCACCAGCTTTATTTCTCCTTCTCAGGATTGCTTTGGCTATTCGGGGTCTTTTGTGATTCCATATGAATTTTAGAACAATTTTCTCTAGTTCATTGAAAAATGCTATTGTTATTTTGATAGGAATTGCATTGAATCTGTAGATTGCTTTAGGCAGGATGGCCATTTGGATAATATTAATTCTTCCTAACCATGAACATGGAATGTGTTTCCATTTATTGGTATCTTCTTTAATTTTTCTCATGAGTGTCTTGTAGTTTTCAGAGTATAGGTCTTTCACTTCCTTGGTTAAGTTTATTCCTAGGCATTTTATTCTTTTTGGTGCAACTGTGAATGGAATTGTTTTCCTGATTTCTCTGTCTGCTAGGTCATTGTTAGTGTATAGGAAGGCCACAGATTTCTGCGTACTAATTTTGTATCCTGCAACTTTGCTGAATTCAGATATTAGTTCTAGTAGTTTTGGAGTGGATTCTTTAGGGTTTTTTATATACAATATCATGTCATCTGCGAACAGGGACAGTTTAACTTCTTCCCTGCCAATCTGGATGCCTTTTATTTCTTTGTGTTGTCTGATTGCTGTGGCTAGGACCTCCAGTACTATGTTGAATAGAAGTGGGAGGCGGGGCATCCTTGTCTTGTTCCCGATCTAAAGGAAAAGCATTCAGCTTCTCTCTGTTAAGTATAATGTTGGCTGTGGGTTTGTCATATATGGCCTTTATTATGTTGAGGTACTTGCCCTCTATACACATTTTGTGGAGAGTTTTTATCATGAATGAGTGTTGAATTTTGTCAAATGCTTTTTCAGCATCTATGGAGATGATCATGTGGTTTTTGTCCTTCTTTTTCCTGATGTGGTAGATGAAGTTGATGGTTTTTCGAATATTGTACCATCCTTGCATCCCTGGAATAAATCCTACTTGATCATGGTGTATGATCCTTTTGATGTATTTTTGAATTCGGTTTGCTAATATTTTGTTAAGTATTTTTGCATCTATGTTCATCAGGGATATTGGTCTGTAGTTTTCTTTTTTCGTGGTGTCTTTGCCCGGTTTTGGTATTAGAGTGATGCTGGCCTCATTGAATGAGTTTGGAAGTATTCCCTCTTCTTCTACTCCTTGAAAAACTTTAAGGAGGATGGGTATTAGGTCTTCACTAAATGTTTGATAAAATTCAGCAGTGAAGCCATCTGGTACAGGAGTTTTGTTCTTAGGTAGGTTTTTGATTACCAGTTCAATTTCATTGCTGGTAATTGGTCTGTTGAGATTTTCGGTTTCTTTCTGGGTCAGGCATGCAAGGTTGTATTTTCCTAGAAAGTTGTCCATTTCTTCTAGGTTATCCAGTTTGTTAGCATACAATTTTTCATGGTATTCTCTCATAATTCTTTGTATTTCTGTGGTGTCTATTGTAACATTATTGCCATGATTTTACACATCTTTGTGCATTTGTGTATTTTGCCAGATAATGATGTTACATTTTTTACTTTTAAATCTTTGCTATACCTGAAACTGATATGATTACATTCCAGTGAGGAGACTGAGAAACAAAGTAAATAAGCAAATAATATCATAGGTGATAAGCATAATGGAAAATAAGTCAAATGGTGTAAGGGCAGAAAAATTTTCCTTTCTTCCCTTCTAGGTTCTTTGGCTAGCCTAATAAAATTGACATAAGACAGACTAACTGGAGGAAAAAAAAATTTTTATATGAATGGGAGCCACATAAAAAGATGAGTCTCAATTAAATGACCAAAGCAGGAAGCCTTTATACTGCCTAGAAAAAGAAACAATACATTTGTGAAGAATTGACAAGACAATAGCATTTGGGCAGGAAACTGTTGAGAAAGGAACAAGATTTGTTTATACATCTCTTTATTCCATAAACTTCATTACACCTTTCATTTTATCCTTTTTATGCTTCTTATTACATCATTCCCTTCATACATCTCCCTCCATTCTTCCTCTTTGGCCCTAAACTCCATCTCTGGTGATAAGGATGCCTCTACCCCCTGGTATATCTCACAAGGGAGATTAATCTCCTGCTTTCATGGAGACAAAGAAGGGTAAGAGTTTCCCTTTTGCACTAGTTGTTTCTCAATTAAATTTAATTAAAATAATCGATAAGCCAAAGTGGCAATTTTAGGGTAACACATTCTGAACCTCTGCAAGGGTAAGGAGACAAGAGTTCTGAGTGTGCGGAAGGCCACAGTCACAGTCTCAAACTGTGGTCAGAGCAGGCCTCACTGAGAAAGTAACACTTGACAAAGACTTGAAAGAGACAAAGGATTCACAGAATTGATCGCTCCAGTCAGAGGGACTAGCAAGCAGTAAAGTCCTGAGGTAAGGATGTGCCCCCCAATCCAAAACAACAGCATGACTGAAGCAGAGTAAGCAAAGGGCAGGCAGAAATGAAGTGGGGGCGGGAGGTGGAGCAGGTCTTCCAGAGTCCTGGAGGTCACTGTCAGGACCCCAGTTTCTGCTGAGATGGGAAGCACCAGGGTAACATGAACTGATGTACATTTTGGAAGGATCTCTTTGGCTGCTGTATTAAACATTAATGTTTTCTGTATGTGGGGGTAGAAGGGTAGTGGTGGTTAGAAGCCAGCAAACCACTTAAGAGACTATTACAAGAATTCATATGAAGATGATGGATCCTGGATTTATTTTAAAAGAAAAGCCAGCAGCACTTGCAGATAGATAGTATGTGGCATGTGAGAGGAAGAGATGCTACCATTATGGAGATAGAAAAGGCTGTGGAGAATGGCTTGGCTTTGGACACACTATTTTGAGATGTCCATGAGTTGTTTAATTGGAGACTGAGAGGGGCCTGGAGTTCAAGACCTGGCTGGAGACACACATTTGGGAGTTGTCAGCATGCAGATTATATCAAAGCTATGAGACTGTGTGAGACCAAGACAGCTAGTGTTAGCAGAGAAGCAGCCCAGGGATTGAGCCTGGAGCACACCAACATTAATAAGGACCCTTTGAAAGAGACAAAACAGAAAGTGAGGGCAGAAGAAAACCAGGAGATGGTGTCTTGGAAGCCAAAATGAAGAAAACAAATCATGGAGGGAATGACTGGTGAGTCAAAAGCAACTGATAGGTTAGGAAGAGGACACCCAAGCATTCATCTCTGGTTTAAGCAACATGGAAGTTACTGGTAACCTTGACAAGGACAGTCTGGGTGAAAAGCTAGACTGGATTAGAGAAAATGGAAGAAGAATTCCAGGTAGGCCTCCCTGATTTACAAAGGCAACAATTTTCCTTAGGAAAGCTAGGGAATGTTTTGATATTTTTGTGATTTGTAATTGCCACATATTCAAGGTTTGTTTCCTTAAGAATTCAAGAGCCTACCAGATGGAAGTATTATATTCAAGAATTATAAAAGCATCTCCAATCAAGTTGTGAAGTCACCAAAAGAACAGTTTTTTTTTCTGTAAAAAGGACAGGAAAAGAACATAAAATTCATTTCATTTGCCATTTGATTGTCTGAATGGTTACAATACATAGAAGTTGAAATTTTTCAATAAGTCATTAACATAAGAATATTCCATGAGGTCTAATTTACAGAAGAATAATCAAATTTACCAAACCCAGTGGATGGTTTATTCATCTACTGTGTTCACTACCATCTTCCCTCTACTCCCACTGCTGCCTCCCATTGTGAGAATGCAGACTCCATGAGAACAGGAACCATCTCTGTCTCACTGACCCCTGTATTCCTGCACCTAGAACACTCCTTGACACATGGTCAGCTCTCCATTAAATGTTAAGTGTTACATGAAATGAAATGCATGTGTATGGAGATATTTTTTGTGGTCATGACTAGGAGTAGCTAGGGGCATCTTCGTAGCCAAAAATAACACTAAATATCCTATAATTCACAAGATGGCCACCCTACAACAAAGACTATCCATCCTGAAGTGCCAGTAGTGCCAAAGTTGGGACACCATGCCTAATGAAAAAGTGATAAAGAATTAACTTGATTTATAGAAGACTTTGGTCTGAATGCCTGGAAAAGGAAAAGGGGCCACCAATAGAAGTCTATCAAGTCACTCAAGCCACATAAGAAGACATCTGATGTGGCTTTAGGGGTTCATTTGTATGAACTTCTTCACCAGTGCTGAGGGAGAAAAAATCTAGGCTGCAGTGTTTGAAGAGAACATGGCACAAGGACCCAAAACAAACTAGAAAATATTTCCAGCCAATATACACTGAGGACTATCTGTATATATATGTATAAAAGAAGATTATGTTTGTTAAGAAAAAGAAGACTATCCCAGGAGAATTAGCAAAAGACTTGATATATACATGCCAGAAGAGATTTGTAAAAGGTGAAAGCATACAGAGAAAAATGCAGAATTTCATTAGTATTCAAGGAAATACAATTTGACATATCTGTTTTCTATTCATCAAATGGGCTAGAATTAAACAGCCTGATAACACCCACAACTGGAGAGATAGTATAGGTCAACCAACAGCATCCATAGTATCAAATGTATTCAAATCCCTTGGTAGTGGGATCTCAATAACTTTTTCTGTTTTTCAATATTGCCATTAAAAAGAATGAGCTTTGAACTTAACCAATCACAATAGTATTGTCATGTGAAATAAAATCTCAAAATTAACAATAGAGAGATACATATCACACATATAAACACACACATACATTTGTGATAGAATGCTACTATGCCTGCCCCAGTTCAGAGTCAAATCTTTCCTCCACATCGCCCTACAGCCTGATCCTCCTGAAGGCTGATGCTGTCACTTCCCTGCCCGAAACTCTTCTGTGGATCCCATTCCAGGCAGCCCTCGGCATGGATAGCACCAAGGCCCTCCAAGTCCTGCCTCACACTTCGGATCAAGCTATACACAGTGGTGGGGATCTTTTGGAGCTGTTTCCCTGGCTTCTTTACCCATTTTGTCCCAGGCACTCCGGCCTGGGCTCCTGTAGTACCTTGGGCCAGCCTTTCATGGAGCACACAGCCTAGAAATGCTAGTCTCCTTCTCCCAAGTCAGGGTCCTCTCATCAATTCCTGTACCCATGGTGCATGGACCCTGGTGAACAGAGTGCTTAACATTTAAATTACTTTGCTCATTCTTCTGTTTTCCTAGTTGTGATACTTAGTTTCATTTTTTACATATACTTTGAAATGTTCTTTATTGAGTTTAGAAGTGTGCTGGTGGTTATACAGACTTTACATCAGAACCTGCTCCTCCTAACTTCTTAACTATACCTTTCTCTGTAAACCAAACTGTAGCCCGTGAACCTTGGGAAATGACTATAGATACAAACTGAATTTAAAAATAAATAAGATCTAATTATCTATCACTGGTATTTTACGTTTGAAAAGGCAAACAGCCAAAGTCTGTTGGAGGAGGTCATCCAGAGAATATGACCACTGGTTGACCAAAATCGGGGGCTCCTTGTTTTCTCCTCCATCCTTGGGATGTAGCTCTGCCCACCATTCCCACCTGGGGCTGTTCCCAGGATGCAGCCCTGACAGTACGGTGGTGCTGAGACATGTGGACTGTGTGGGTGACCGAATCCAGCCAGGGCCTCTGTATAAACTTTAAGCTTCTGAGGGGTGATGCAGAGATCTATTTGTTTTGTAGCCACTCAAGACAAGCCTGATATTAAGTTTCCTTCCTTGTAAACCTGCCCCTCTCTCTTTGTCTCTCCCTGGCCTCCCTTTATGGGGGCCGGTTTCATATTTCACCTGGGAAACTCCCAAAGTTGTGAGCCACCAAAGGCCAACTTTAGAGCCTCTTCCAGAATAAAGGAGTTTTCAGAAGAGACAATGCCTTTGAGATATACTTATTAAAAATAAAGCAAAGAAAAGAAGGGAGGGGGGATAAGTCAGGAAAGAGATACAATCTGAGTTTTAAAAATACAATTTTGCCTTTAGTTTGAGAATGCTGTCATTCAGGGGATTCCATGGTATTTCTTGCCTGCAGGAGACACCCCATCACCTTTACTGTATTGGAAAACTTTTTGAATACCCCAGCAATGGCTGTATCTAAAGGAAACAGGCGGTTGCCCTCCATAAGTAATAGCGGATGTGATCAAGAAAATACATCCCTTGCCAGATAGTTATGTATAGCTTAAGGGCATTGATTATTTAGTTAATGACCAACATACAAAATCACAAATATCTGCTTCTTTCCTAGTCAGCTTTCAAACAAAAGTCTTTCTAGGGAGGTATGTAAAGGTGCTAACAGCACATTGATAAATTAAAGGAGTAAACTAGGAAAACTGGGGATATAATGCCATTTACTCATAGAAGTGCTTTTACTGGAGAATTAGATTATGTTTAATATCAGTATTCAAGTTGACATTTTATTTCCATCATAATTTTTAAGTATAAGCCAAGGCTAAAAAAGCTGTCCCTTTTTTTACTTTTTAGACAAACTTAAAGCTACAAAGATCCCTTTCCTATAACCGAACCTATTGATCCAATGAAGGTATAGCCAATACTGAAATACACAGCAGCTTCTTAAAAGTAGGGCAGAAATAGAGAAAGTTTTAAAGTCTTCTCTAAGTATTTCAGCTACTGCCGGTGGAAGATGCTGCTATGGAACAAGCATCACTGGTTAGTGTAATACTGGCACAAGTCACCTTCATACCTTATTTCTGGAGAACAGAAAACTGTAGGGGTTTGCAGGGTAAATCACCTACTAAGACTTTGATCCTGCAATGAGAAAATTATTCATAAAAGCTACACAGGCCAATACCACAGAAGCATACAAAGTCCGTGATAAAGCTCTTTGGGAGTAAAAAAGAAAAACATTAACCACAAGAAATAATGTCTTCTTTTATCAGTTTAAAAGTGGGAATTACTTATTTGATCAAAACCTTGTTTAAAACAGATTATCATGTCAGACTTCCTCTATAAAGAGCCAAATTACTACAGGGTTCTAATGTCACATGGAAGAAGTTTTGGCAAGGTTATGTTTAAACTATACCTTCAATCTTTGGATAAACCAACAAATAATTTCAAAATATGCAAAACAGGTATTCTCTTCGAGTTATCAAGGCTCTATAAAGTTTCCTTTCAAATTATCTGCAAGCAAATTAAATAGTCACACAAGTAAGAACCAAATTCAGGTTTCCAATACAAATTGTAAAATGTTACCTGGCAAAAGCTGCAACTCCCTATGGCAGCTTGTCAGGTAATAAATTACTCTGGATTCCTCTGTAATTGCTATCTCGACCTTGAGCCTTTCATCTTCTCTGTGACTGAGAGCCCAGGTCAGAAGAAGTGAAAGCCAACAACCTCTTACATAGCAGGGCATTGTGTCGCTTCAGGTATACTATTATGTCTTCTTGCTTTTCAACAATTTCTTCCAGGCTTGAAACAGTCCTGCAAAGAATCAAAATATCAATGGGTTGCACATATTCACCAATACACATTGGTCTCTTTGCAAATGGGTCCCTACCAGCAATCAGTATAGTATATTGTATTTGTTAC
Source organism: Phataginus tricuspis (assembly GCA_029783875.1). Lineage (NCBI taxonomy): Eukaryota > Metazoa > Chordata > Mammalia > Pholidota > Manidae > Phataginus > Phataginus tricuspis. The sequence continues at coordinate 20,520,473 of JAQQAC010013566.1, forward strand.
TTTATCCTAGGTGTCAGAAGCCAAGACAATATTCCAAAATGAGACTGTCATTAGACTTGGCTTTACACAGCTGAATGGAGCAAAACAAACATAATTTTAAAGGTACATATGGTTTCCAAGCATTAGAATGGTTTCTAGATTTCCAGGGAAAAAGAATTTTCTTTCTCTAATCTTTTACTCCCCACCCAAAGCTTACCTGAATCCAGTCTCTGACTTAATATTGCTGGGGTAAGCATAGATTTTTTCTTCTTCAAGTATATCAGGCTGTGGTTTGGCTTTATTAAATTTTCGAATTTTCACTAAAATAATAAAAATCATTATTGTCAAGTTGACTAATGATGAAAAGTTTTCTATTATCACTTATTCAAATTACAGTAACTGGCTCTTCTTTTCAAGTAAGTTAATATGCCAAAATATGCTATAGTGAATAAGCAGGTCATTTACTGATGTCCTCAAGAAATTGAAAGTCTACCACATGCCAGGCCTGTACTAAGCACGGCAAAGGCAGAGGTTATTGTTATCATTGACAAATATTGTTTCTGTGCATTTTTTTGTGTGTGTGCTTAAAACACACCAGGCACAAGTGAACTGTTTTACGTGAATTGCTTCATTCAGTTCTCAGAACCACCCTGTGCTGTGGGGGCCCTTAGTATTCCTATTTCCTGCAATTGCATAAACAGAAGCCCAGGGAAGTTAGACAAGTAGCAAGGTTCTAACAGAAGCATGACTTCAAAGCCTCCACTGTTGACACTACCCTACAAAAAGGGCTACTAGTCCAGGGATAAGTACAGATGATAAGCCTACATTCCATGACAGTGAAAAAGGACACTAAAGCAGAGCCCCACACTAGGGGCTGTAGCAGCCCTGGGAAGCTCTCACTCAGCAGCAGTGGGATGGGAGGCATGTTGAGAGAGGAGGGAGAGGGAAGGGTTAGGGTCCAGCATTAAGGGACATACAGAAATTAATCACACAGATACGGGAATGGAGAAGAAGGGTGCTGTAGTGCAGTAAGAGCCTGAACAAATACTTAGATCTGGAGAAGGTGGGGGTGGCACCCACAAGGAGTGAGGCATGAGAGGTGGGCAGGGAAGATGTCATGCTGGCATCCCATGCCATCGCACTTAGATTCTGTCCCATGAGCAAGCAGCAGTCATCAAAAGGGTCTCACCATCATCCCTCAAGAGCAAGGACAGGTAGGGGCCAGTTCATGGAGAGCCTTTCACACCAAACTAAGATTTCAGTTTCTTCCTTAGGCCATTAGAAAACTGAAGGGGGAAGTTGTTGATGATTTAAGTTACTTGTGAACATGACGTCCTTGGCAGGAGCAAGGATATGAATGAGAGGACGGAAGGTAGGAGAGCAGTGGTGAGCCTACTGGAATGATGCATGCAAGACGTGGTGTGCATGTGGCTATGGTGGTGCAAAGGAAGAGACAGACTGGAGAGGCAGGCAGACTGAGCCCAATCAGTGACTGATGGAGGGGGAGGAAGGTGGAAGGAGGAACCAGGAATGACCCTGGGTTTTCAACTCACAGGCAGACTGGCACTGCACTGCCAGCTGAGATGAGGGCAGAAGGATAGCATGGAGGAAAATTTTGTAGAAGATGCTCAGACCAATTCTGATCTTGTTTGCATACCTGTGGAACACCCAGTTGGAAATGATAGAGGAGATGACTGTTCCTTCGGGGGCTGCCCACTACTGTACAGATGGTAACTGAATATGTAGAATAAAGAAGGATGAGGGCTGGTGAGGGAATGTTGAGACCCACCAATGTTAAAGAGGTAGTAAGAATGTACTGAAAGGAAATGGGAATGAAAATATAAGGAGTGTGAGAATAAGAAAGGCACAGCAAGTGCTCACAGCCAGGAAGGTGAACACATGCAGAGGATCTAGGGAACTTGGCGTTTTGGGATAAGTGGTATTATGGACTAAATTGTCTTCCCCCAAATTCACACTATGATGTTGAAGCCCTAACCCCCAGTGTGACCATCGCTGGAGATGGGGCCTTTAATGAAGTAATAAGGGCAGGGCCCTGATTGGCTGGAGGAGGAGACCCCAGGGATATTTGCAGAGAAAGGTCATGTGAAGATACAGCAAGAGGGTGGCCACCTACAAGCCAAGAAGGAAGGCCTCAGGAGAAACCAGACCTAGTGGTACCTTGATTTTGGACTTCTAGCCTCCGAACTATGTGAAATGAACTTGTGTTGCTCTGGTCTGAGGTTCGTTAGAGTTCCAGCAAGTTAACATTAAATGGGCAGAAGGTAGAAAAGCCGAAGTACTGGAGGCTGCTGCTCTCAATTTCTGAGGCCTGACAACTGAGTGAAGCAGAATAATCTGCATCTCTGGACAACAGCTACCATACCGGGGCCCTGCCCCTCTGAACGACAACTCTGAGACCTGGCTGGAAAGCGTACTCTAAAAGGGCAGACAGCCAGGACTGAGCCAGGTCTCAACCAAGGCAGCGACTGACAACCCAAACTCAGTGTGAGTATTGCAGGTGCAACTCCGAAGGAGTCAGAATGCTGAGTGTGTGGGTGAGGGAGGGAAATGGGTTGAACCCAGACACCAAATTTTTAAAAAGGTCCACATATACTTCCTTCTTTTCTTATAACAACTTTTGAAAATATAATCCACATATCATGTAATTCACCCATTTAAAGTGTACAATTCAGTGGTTCAGTATATTCAAAAGGTTGGGCAACCATCTCTACAATCAGTTCTAGAACATTTTTAACACCCTAAAAAGAAACCCAGTATACCCAGTATGTGTACATTAGCAGTCACTCTTATCTGGCACCTGCCCCAAGGTCCAGGCAATCCTAATCTATCTTCTTTTTCTACAGATGTGCCTGTTCTGGGCATTTCATATACATGGAATCATACAGTACTCAGTCCTTTTAGGTCTGGCTTCTTCTCCTTAGCATAATGTTTTCAAGTCCCATTCATGTAGCATGGGTTAGTACTTAATTCCATGCCTTCATTTCTTTCTGTGGATGAATAATATTTCCAAGTATGGATATAGAAAATTTTGTTTATCTATTCATCCGTTCATTCTAACAGCGGTTGTCTCCACTTTCAAGCCTATTATAAATAATGCTGCTGTGACCTTCTGTGGCCACGTTTTTGTGTAGATGTGTACGTGTCTTCATTTCTCTTGGATGTACACACAGAAGTGCAATTGCTGAGTTAAATGGCAACCCTACATTTAACCATTGGTGGAGCTGCCAGACTCCACATGATTCTAATGTGCATGTTCAGCTGAGAGGGAGGCAGAAGAAGCTTAAGAAAAGAGGTTAAAGAGGAAAGTGAGAAGGTTGGAGATTTGCAGAGGGCTCATCAGAGAACCAGCAAGAGGCAGGCAGTATGAGGGCAGGAGAACAAAGTAAGGATAAACTGGGAGCCCTTGATCTGGGGTGCAGCAAGGAAGTGTGAAGCCTTATGGTTTCAAATGGCACAGCACAAAACCTGAGATGCCACAGCTCCTGGGTCACAGGAAACTGACAGACCCTGGGGCTCCACCACCACAGGCCGGGGAGGCAGGTAGAAAACCAGGAAAGTCAGGGCGCAGCCCAGTGAGGAAGGCATTTCAAGGAGGCTGTGATCAGCTGGGTCAAATGTCATCCAGTAAGATTAAGGCTGAGAATGAATACTTCTATGAGGGCTGCCAAAGAATCTGAGTTGTTTATATCCCTATCTTACCTCCCCAATGGTATCTTCCACACAGGAATGCCTAAATAAACAAAGAAACTCATAGCAAATGTAAGTTTCTTGAATTAGGGGACAGGCGTTAACAGCTACACAAAAAGAAAGTAGGACATACGCATAGTCTGACAATATAAAAATGTCCATCTCTCAGACTCCTCTTTGCAGTGTTAAAAAGTAAATTAAATTGAATGCACTCAGCATTTTTTAGATCACAGGTAAGGCAATGACACCAGTGCAAACCACAGAAACAAGAATCTTTCTCTTTCCATCATAAGCCAAGGAAAGCAGAGAAGCCAGAACACCAAAATACTAAGCACACAGATTGACCTGTTCATATACATTTTCTTTGATCCTCCACTGTACCCCTTACAATTTCAAGGCAGTTTTACCAGCTGCTGGAAAGCTAATAACTGAATGGCATTTGTTGACTCTTTTGCTTATTTTTAAAGAACAGAAAAAGCTAATAAAATTTATTATCTCAAAACTGTTTTATTTACCTAGTTTTCCCTACAGAGGTAGTCAATAAATTAGTGCTCATTAAGAAGATTTCACCTTGTTTTCAGGCGATTAACTACTTATGATGTAAATAAATCAAGTTTAGGTTAGGATTAGCGTATCAAAGAATCAGGCCCTAAAGAGTTACTATCAGCATTATAAAAACTAGCTATCCTTTTAGTATAGAAAAGCAAGAAAAATGCATATATGAGGGAATCAACCTTAAATTTTCTTTGACATAGAACAAAAGCAGTTTTTGTCCCTAGAAGCTACTCCCTAAACTTATCCTGTCGGAACCTACAGTATATTTAAAGAAACATTCTAAGTTTAAAAAGTAAGCCTATTAATTGAGGAAGTGGTGGCAATACAGTCATATTTGAACCTTCTAAAGAAACTCAGTATTTGCAGAAACCCTACACTAAGTAAATGTATAATTATGATCATTATAAATCTCTCCTACATAAACCATGTATTTATTTTGCAAGTCTGAATTATCAATTATCAGTTTTTCTTAAAACAGGAAGCATATTAGAGATTTTAAAAGACAATATTTAATGGTAAGTCTGAATTACCAATTATCAGTTTTTCTTAAAACAGGAAGCATATTAGAGATTTTAA
>JAQQAC010013566.1:20525300-20582199 GCA_029783875.1 Phataginus tricuspis
CCAATTATCAGTTTTTCTTAAAACAGGAAGCATATTAGAGATTTTAAGAGACAATATTTAATGGTGTATTTTATTCAGATACAAAATTAAAAATTAATGTAAATAGACATGAAACACACTTCTAAGTCTCTGACTATAAACCAAAGCAACTCTTTTTAATTAGGAAGACAATGGATTAAAATAAATGGTATATGTTAAAGGAACATTCTTTTTGTCTAAGTTTAGGTGTCGTGTAACTAACATATTTGTACCTAACTGTAATAATTAGTTCCTCTCACCGTTCTTGGAACATCTGCTTCCTCTGCCACCTTTGAAATGGTCTCAGGTTTCTGCCTTTTTAACATTGCCTGTCTTATTTATAGGATAATTAATTCTAAATGCCACAGCCAGTCATTAAAAATAAAGCAAATCTTAGAGAAATAAATGTTGGCCTACATTTTTAACAGTGCTAATTTCCCCTTATTTCCATGAGAGCAGTCACGTGATTGCTGGAGTACTGTGGTCACCTTCTTCTATGTCACACAGCATTCCACAGGGTTTACAGAAAATACTTCCCTGAAGGCTTTCACCCTTGTAGTAAATAAAAATTGTAGAGAGGGATATTATAAAATAACATGGTAACTGAATTCTATGCTTAGATCTAAACTATTAACTCCATTTACAGCACTTGACAGACATGTCATAGAATGGAACTGATCTAAATTAACAAGACAATTCAATGTTGATTTTTGTCCATGAGTCACTTTAGTAATGAGCTGTTTCCTATATACTGGAAAATTAATTTTCTAGGATGTTAAGTGGATTGTATACCTTTTTTTTAGAGTAAGGTACAAATGTAATCCTCTACCTAATTTAGCCAATTGCTAGCTGATAACAACAGAAAAGTTAATCAAAGCTGATTAAGAATATGACATCATACACATGTACAAACTAGTCACTCCATTCATATTCTAAATATTCCAGAGTTCAAGGAGACACATAAAAAAATTAGTAAATTAAATACAAGCTAAGACCTGTGTGACTTCCTCCTTCATAACTAAACAAATGATCTCTTTCAAATGGATACATAAGGTATTTTATTGCAACTACTGTTGCTCAATGCCACAAAGGGAGCTACCATCACGGACAGATTGTATTGCATGTCAATACTGCAGCAGGAATGAAATCTAGATTTCTCCAGGGCTTGAATTTCTTTCTTTTCAAGTATCCTTAGGTCTATTTACCACATTAACATTTCCGAGGCTTACTTTAATTTTCCCATTGAGTGCTAGGAGAAACAGAAGACAGAACAACCCTCAGACAGCTCTGAATTTAGAAAGAAGTGGGTTCTTAAATGGTTTATCCCAAAGTAAGTTGGAGCTAAATGCAGTTATGCATGCTTTATTTACTTACATACTTATTTTGCATTTTGTTATTTTTAATTTTAAATGGTAGACTTACAATTCAGTTGTCTTTGGGGAAACAAAAGTTGTGTCTTTTTGATTTGTGCTTTTATTTTTGATGAAAAGCCTTAACTTTTGTTGATGACACAAATATAGAAATGTGAGTCACTGCTATCTTCTTGGTAGTTTGGAATTAGAGAAGTCTGGATGTGGTCAAGCAACGAGCAGTAAATAGGTACTAAATAGCTTCTCAGCAACAAAGAAAATCTTCCCTGCCTCAAAGGACCATGGGCCAGGCTTTCCATTATCAGGGACAGAACAGGCAGTTAAAGATCTTTTACCAAAACAGCCTTGTGTTATTCTTACCTGCGTAAATGAGCTGACACGTCAGCGAACAGACCAGCTCCACGACCAGGATGGCCAGAATGAGGTCAAGATACAGTCTGCTGGGCTCCGGGAAGGAGTGCTGCACACACAGCGTGAGGAGCAGGGCCGTGTTGCCTGAGGGAGAGAGATGTCAGCTAGCCACCGCCACCACTCGCCCAGGCGGCGCCCTGGCAGCACCACGCACCCGCAACCATCCTCCCAAGCACCCGGCTGCACAGCTCCCCGCAGCACACCCACAGGGCACGCACGCACCCACACCCATTTACACTTAGCAGCGGAGGAAGCTAATGGAGAAAAAACAAAACACTACTAATCTTTTTTGGAAAAAGAGAAAACACATCTAAGAGTTAATGGTGCCTTACAATACAAATATATAAGGATCTGGACTTTAAAAACTAAGGAATGACTTTTTGCTTTACAAAATTAACAATGACATTCCTTTGGGTCCCGTGTGCACTTAAAAAATGATACAGTTTTTTAGAAATCTGCATTATCCCAGTTCTTAAGTTTCCAGAGACACCTGTGAGCCTTGTGGCCCATCCTGATCCCATAGAACTCTTAGGGTTAAGCATGCTTTCAGAAGCCGTGCCGCCTGGTTGAAAATCCAGTACATGCTGCTAAGCTTGGGTAAATGACCTAACACTTCTGCTCCTCCACCTCTCGTTTGAAAAATGGGGGTCACATTATTGCTCACAGGGCAGTTGTAAGTGCATCTGTGAAAATACTGAGCTGGTGCCTGACGTTTAAGTATTCAGTAAATATGAGCTACCCCTGCTCAGCCTACCCATTCTTTATCATTGAAGACCACTTAACCTTGTCCTGCCCTTTTATTCTGAAGAATGTCAAAGAAAAGTTTGGGGCAGAAAGGATTCCTATAGTGTCCTTAGAATTTCCTAAAATGAACACATTTATCGAAGTCTGATCACAGTATTGGTGGTGTAGGGGTGCTTGCTGACTTATCTTCTATTTCATGGTACAAAGGGATGGCCATGTGCCAAACAGCCATGCTTAGTGAACCACTAGAAGTCTCTACACGAGTGATGTTCTCCCAAGCCCAAACTGTCCTGTGACTCACAAATGTCACAATGTATTAGCATGTTGACAGACTGCTGACTTTGTACATTAGTTTTGTGAACATGTACCTTTTACAACATTTAGGGGGAAGAAACTAGGAAAAGAGCTCTGCAACAAAAGTGAACAGTTTTCCGAGGAGCTCTGATGTGCTGAGCAATATCCGCATCTCCAGGCCAGGGGCCACGAGGTGTGCTGTGGACCGGGTCTGCCGCATGGGAGACCATGTTGAACAACACTCCCCTGGGTGGCACATGCCGTGGACACCCTAAAAGCACTCTGGGCAAGCCCTGCCCAGCAGGTGGAGTTCAGACTCAGAGCATCTGGTCTGGGTTCCTGAGGCAGCTACCCCATTAGCTTTGCTCTAACCAAACCCACCCCAGTGTGAGTAAAATTGCAATATTTCCAGAATCTCTCGCCTGGCTTTAGTGCATCTCCATGTCAACTGGTGTTTCCAAGGAGTGGAGAGTAGCTTATCTCCATATCATTGGGTAATTACCTGGGCCACCGAGGGCTTATCTGGATCAGAGAGGTGAGGGTTGGATTCACTCACTTCTGCCACAGCAGGAGAGAGAGAGACATGGGCCAAGTGCTTGTAACCAATAAACGGGTTTTAAACTTTATTGCTCCCTTTGACTGATTTTGGTTTCAAAGATATTTTGGCCTGGGATTTCTCCCCCGAACTTACATCTGGCGGTAGTCGGCAGGACTTCTGAACCTGAAATTTGTCTACACGGGTGTGACCCTTGGGCAGGCTGCCCCTAGAGATGGTGGGGAGATACCCAGAACCCCCTCTGTGGATAGTGGGGAGGCCCCAGTGGCTGCAGTGGCAGAGGGTGCAGCTTCACCCAGGACCCCCCTATCTGTGGGGCTTCCAATTTGGGAGCACCTAGTGGGGAACTGGTCTAGGGTAAAGCATCTCCTAGAGGGGTGAGGCCTTCCCCCGAATTGGGAAAGTGTGGAGACACCAGAAGCTATAGAATTACCCCTCTGTGAGACAGAAGACTGCTTAGAGGCCCTGAAGGGCTGTGCAGCAGCTGGCATTATAGGGTCTCTTTTCCTCGAGATAGTGGAAAATGTTACCGCTATTGAGAAGAAAGAGAGGGTTATCAAGAGGGTTATCGAGGAGAGGGACTTCAGCAGGAGAGACACTTCAGCATCGCTTTTGCTTGGAGGAGCTGGACAATGACCTATGGGATGCCCTTAGGGAAGAGAGACAGTTATTGAGAAAACAGGTCACACTCCTGGAAGATTCCTTAGCAGCAGTGAGGGGGGAGATGGCAGGAGAAGCTGCGCTGCAGGAGGCCATGGGGGAGGGAGAGGAAAGAGCAGTGCCTTCAGCCCTTGAGAAGGTAGAGAAGTCAGGAGGGAGAAGATTAGGAGATGGGGCCAAGGGCCGATCTGCTGCCCAGGCCACCACCCAAGGCACCAGCCTCTCCTGCATTAAAGGCCCGCCCAGCTGTAATTAAAAAAATTAAAACAAAACAACTGCAGGCTCCTCAGGGGGAGGAGCTGCCCCCTCCCCAGGTTGTAGAACACTCCATGTTCTGTCCCTATACCCAGAATGAGCTGGTGACATGAGCGTCCAATACAGGCAGAAGCCATCGGAACCTCTGCCTACGTCGCTTTTGCATCTCTGGGATATGGGGGTAGAAGATATTGTTACGTCGGGTTCTGAAATGAGTAGACTGGCTTCCCTGATGACTCACCCTTCCGTCCAGCAGCAGTTGCAAAGTGCCTATCATGCCTCAGGGAATCAAACACTTCTGGATTGGCTGACAGCTGGATCAGAGCAGTTTGATTTACCACATTTACCCACTAAGTGGAACAATGTATGTAGAGCTCCAACAAGTATTGCGGGAATTGGACATGAAAAATATCATCTATAATATGGACCCCCCACGTCCCCGATGAGGAGTTGCTCACCGTAAGAATGAGAAACCTGGTGCTGCATACAGCTCCCACATGTATGTCTCTTTGGGCCCCTAGTGACTACTCTTGCCCCCCACATAGGGCAAGTGAGGCTACTTGTACTTTAGCAGATCCGGGGGAGGTTGAAACAATAAGGGCATGGAATGAAGTTTGGGCTACGACTGAAAGGAGAGGTACAAAGGTCCCCGTGAAGGTCTCAAAGACCCAGATGTGGGTTGCTTTGATAAAGGCTGGGGTAGTGAAAGAAAAACTTGATGGGCAGCCCAATAGGATCTTGTTAGAACTGTGGCACCAATTAAAGCCAGAGCAGCAGTTCTAGCTGCTGAGGTCCAGGACACAAACTGGAGTCAGAGCCCACGTCTAGCCTGTGTCCCTGCAAAACTTCCCGGGGGCAGTATTCAGTATATACCTGGGCCCTCACCCCCACAGGAGGACGACTGGTCATTGTAGTTCAACTGAGGGGGAGGTCAAGGTCCCCACCTTGGGGGATGTGGTGGGGACTGGAGGCCACATGTAGAATTAGCAACGCATTGGTCCCCTGTGAATGTACAATGTGTCCTGGCGCTGGTGGACACAGGAGCTGTGTTCTCTAATTTGTGGCAACCCTGAGCATTTTTCCAGAACCTCTGCAGTGATAGATGGCTAGCAGGGTAAGGCAATTAGAGAGAAGAAAGCCCGAATCCAACTGGGATAGGGTGTTTACCCCCAAAGGAGTATACTGTGTACATTTCTCCCACCCCTGAATATATTTTGGGGGTAGATATCCTGTAGGGCTTGTGGTTACAGACAGGTGAGTTCAGACTGAGGGTACATGTAGTAAAGGCAGTTCTGAGAGGACATGCTAAGCACTCACCTGTAGCTCTGCCTGTACCACTGTCATAATAATTTTGGTTTTACAGAATCTATGGCTATTAGAGGCACATGCCATGTGGCCCCTCCTCCAAGCAAGTCCCCTGGTGGACTTAGGACACCACCACAGCAGGCCCCTACCCTGGCCTCTTTGCTCCACTGTGCAGGCATATTGGGCTGAGCCTGCAAGTAGCTGGCGTTCTGGGGAGGCACTGAGAGCACCTGGGCCCCCCTGAGGAATGTGGGGCAAGTGGAGACTAACTGTGCATAGGACCAGATCTCTGTGACCTGGAGTAGAGAAAATGTAAATTTCTGACCAGGATACTTGCCCGGCCTTAACATCACCCACTGTGTACATAAGGAGCCTGCTTTGCATATCGTGAGCAGCAGGGTATTTATCAGGGACAAAGGGGCTGGTTAGTCAAGAGAGTATGGGCTCAAGGGAGAGGTGAAGATACCCATTCTCTCCTCCCCGGTCCCATTCCTGGCATGTAATTGGTTGGTGGTCTGCCAGTCACTACAGAGACCCATCCACAGGGTTCCTCCCAGGGCTGGGGGTGGGAAGAGTAGAACTGAGAGAGAACAAAAGAGAGTGGAGGAGAGGGGTAGGAGAGCTTAAGTAGAGAGCTCAGAGGGCCCACAGAGCAGGGGAGAGAGGCTGCCCAGCCCCCAGTGCCAGTCAAGCAGAAGCAGCAGGGAGACCAAGCCACCAGCGGGAGGCAGCCCTGGGGAGCAGAACCTACAGCCAGCTGGGGAATGCTTTCAAGCCAGCCACATATACATAGCCAGGTGACAGCAGTAAGAATAAACGTGGTATTAACTCCTTTTAAGCCTCCAACTTGCTCATCCTTATTAGATCGCTGAGAATTCATAGTGAACTTGCCTGGAGAACCCCCTCCTCCCAGAGCAACACCTGGGGTCCAAGAATTCCTATTGGGACCTGTTTTTATTCCTTCCAAAAATCCATACTCAAGGAAAGTTCCCTCAAGCTGCACTTGACATGGCCTCAGTCTCTGCATCCACCCTTTCAGGCTCCAGAGAACTTGTCTGGGACCCCATGACAGGTTGAAAATTACTGCTTCTCAGTGAAAAGCTGAGTTTTCATTTCAGTGGAAGAAAAACAACAACTAAATATGCAACTTGCTATGTAACTAATAATATCTGATAGATATATTTGTACATCTAACGGAGAACAGATAAAGCAGATTAATATAACTTATTTGGAAGGAAAGCAAAGCCCCTTCTCTAATCTCCACAAAACAAAACAAAATTAATTTATTTTTCTATTTTTGGCATGAGGATTATTTTAAGCTGATTATTTTTAAGAAACAGCAGATAGAAGAAAAGCTCTGCATACCAAGCTTATCCTTTGGTAAGAGACAGTCAGGTGTACAAGGGAAATCTCCACATGCAAAGAGTTCCCTCCTCTCTGTACCAGGAAGGAGTCCCTTAAATCTCCAGAACCTCTTAGCAGTGGAGAAGGTAGGGATGTAAATCTATATAATCTTACCTTTGTTTACTGAGCTTTGCTTGGTAGCCTCCCAAAACTGCTCCTCTACTTCCCCACATCATTCTTTTGTCTTTAGCTGGAGATGGTATTTAAGGTGGTGGCTTAGGCTACTTCAGGGTATTTTTCTGGGTAGTCTTTTAACTGGGTAAAAAAATATTCGGTTTCCCTGTGTATCTCCCATGTATATATGTTACTAAACTTTTGATGGTGTTTCTCCTGCTAATCTGTCTTCTTTTATAGGGGAAGTCTCAGTCAAGCACCTAAAAGGGGAGAGGGAATTTTCTTTTCTTCCCCTATACTAACAAACATTTTCAGAAGAAAATTAAAGCTGTATGTATTATAAGAAAAGTATCATGAATTTTAGTGGCCAAAACATACGTCACTCTCACAAAAATGAGAGACTATATACTTGAGTATTAAGTCAAACTTCATGTTTTCTTTCTGCTGTCATTTTTGCCACTCAACAAACCACAGACAAGCTGATCAAGACAACTGGGCTTACCAGTGGAGTGCACCATCAGTGCTAGTCTTTTGAGATGCCGGGTTGATCGGTAGATTGTGGTATAGCCGTGGTTTCTCACTTTGCTGTGGTGATACTGGATGTAGCGTTCAAGAAAGATGTGCAGAATCCACAAAACAACTTTTCCAAGGATTATGGCTGTCTGAACTTTCAGGGGGTTGGTATAGTTTCCCGGGCACTTGTCCTCAGTTGGGTTAGGGTAAGAACAAAGCACACCTGTTAAAAATGCTAAAATCACAAACACAACCTGGGGAAAAGGAAAGCAGTAGGGTTAATATTCATTATTTGGATTTAAGAAACAATAACCATAATCCCAGCACATACTCTTGTACCTATGACTTTTGCCAACCTATTTTTATAAAACGTTTTTGTTTAAAAAAAATCACATTTTTTGAGTTTAAAAACATATTTTTTGCATCTTCACCAACTTTTTAAACAGAAAATATAGTGCAAAATCTACAGAAAATTTGGAAAACAGATAAAATCACCCCAGATCCCATCTAACAGAGGTAAGTACTTAATGTTAAATGCAGTTTCCTGCCTGCTTCTGTTTTATTGAAAAGAGTAAAAATAATTAATTTAGCACCTGAAAGGTAACTAATAAAAATCATTTTAAAGGGCTTATTCCTAGTTTCAAAAGTTTTAAGAGAACAGAGTAACTATCCAATTAGATTAACAAAATGTATTGGTGATTGGTCTGGGAATTGCTGTTGAAAAATAATTTGGAAATATTTTGACCTAGATATCCTATCTGAAGGACTCTATTCCTCACAAGTAAAAGAACCTGTACCTACGGTATATGATCATGACTATTTATTGCAGCATTCTCTGCATTTACAAAGAACTGAAATTGCTAAAGTATATGTATCTATCCACAGTAAAATGTTTGATTAAATGTACACCCACCCATATAATAGAATATTATTTGTCTATAATATAATTAACTACATCTCTGTATTAGTTTGGCTGGTATCTATGAGTGTTTGTCTGTATTAAAATTAAAAAAAATAAATTGTATAGTAGTAGTTCAAAGTGTGGTTTTCAAAACCAGCCACGTCAGCAGCGCCTGGGCACTTCTTAGAAATGCAATTCTCAGCCCCCACCCAGACCAGCTCCAAGTCTCTGGGGGTATGGCTGAGCAACCTGGGTTTGACAAGCCTGCCATAGTCTGATGTATGCAGGGAGAGAAATTCTGCTGCATAGTAATAAATACATATTACCCAATTCTGGGGGGAAATACAGGGGAAATCCTTTTATATATGCATAAATCACTCTGTACATATTTGTATGAACTCCACAAAATGCACTGAAAGATATACAACAAACTTTATTAACCCAGGGAGAAGGGCTGAAACAGAGAAAAGGAAAGGTTATAATTTTCTTTGTACACTTCACTAGTATTTTACTTGTTACAGGTAGAAATATTCTATAATTCAAAAAATCAAAGAAAAATTTTGATGCTTTGATTAGCATCCATCACCAAGTATCCAAAAGGGGGCAATCTTAGCATATAGTAAATCTATTTACAAGATAATGTGATTTGCCACAGTGATTTGTCAACAGCAGCAATATTTGCTACTGAAACTCAATATGCATCTGACTATAAACCAGAAAGTTGAAAAGTCAACACATTCCCTGTAACACACTGTACAATGAACCCAACAGATCCATTTTACATAAAGTAGCACATAAAGATATTAATCTGTGATGTTCTTTAAAATGTAAGATTTTCTTAGTCCTAAAGTTAGGGCAATCAATCTCATAATATCAAAGGCAGGCAATTAAGTATAAAAAGGATTTTTAAAGTGATGTGTGTTTGGTGTATACACGTAAAAAGTATGTTATACAAATTAAAGAGTATGTTATGCAAAATGTAAAAGGAAATTAGAAAACAGGCCATGAAGAGGACCATTAGTTCTCCTCTGCATGTGGTGGCACCAGGAAGGAAGCATATCAGTCGATAACCGATCAGGAAGCCATGGCAGAACCATGACACACTTACTAGAGCTACACCAGGAGAGTGGATGCATCTCTTTCAATGCTTGCAGCTGAGTTGCAGTCTCCCACACTGTCTCACTGGAGCAGCAGCTGAGCACGACTGTTGATTTGATATTTATATACTGCAATACGATCACCTCCTTAGCATTAGCTAATATCTCTATCACATCACAAAATTATTTCCTTTTTGTGATGGCTACAATTAGACATCTACTCTCTTATCAATGCTGAAGTTTATAATACATATTATTGACTATAATCACAATGCTGAGCATTAGATCTCCAGGATTTCTTCACCTACTAGTTGCAACACACCTATTTCTAAAAATCCTCAGATATTTATCATTTTATCATCATACAAAACATGGGACAACAGATAGATTAAAAATGGCGGCGTGAGAAGTGAGACATAGGCTTCCTCCTAAAACCGCATAAATATAAAAACATAATTAATACAACGAATCCTGAAAGAGCAACAGGAAACAGGACTGCACCAAACTCCATACACGTGGAGAAAAGAACAGACCTCACAGAACAGGGTAATGTACCAAACCTGTGGCCTGGCAGGACCCAAGCCCCTCCCTCACCCCAGCTCACTGGCAGAAGAGAAACAGAGCAGGGAGGGAGTGGAGGCCTGGGACTGCTGAATACCTAACTCCAGAGATCTGCTCTGGGAGCACAAACCTACAATTCATGGTGCTTGCATGATACTCTTGGGATTATGGGGTTGGAAAGCTAAGACAGGCAGAATCCCTGGAGAGACTGAGAGTCCAGCCGCTTGTGGAAAGCAGGGATCCACATCCAGCTGCTCTGGGACAAAACAAAGGTGCGCAGTCTGAGAGACTTCCTAACAAAGAAGCCCTTAGCAAGAGGGCTGCTAAAGGGACAAGGATTGCATAGAGCTCACTGCTCAGGAGAGAGGACAGGTAGACAAAATTGTCTGGGTGCACTCTGCCCAGCAGGTTGGGAACTTTGTCATATAGACTCTCATATTTAAGGAGGAAAAAGAAATCGTCCTCCTTAGATGATCTTCAGGTGCTCCAGTTCCCTGGCTGGCTACACAGCTTCAAGGACCTCCTCCATGATGCGCAGCCTACTGGGCCTTTCTCCAGGCCAGCCCCACCTGGCCCGCAAACCGGCAAACCCTACCTTGGCATTAGGCCAGCCAGAGGGATGATCTCTCTACAGCAACTACCAATGCAAAGCATAGAGGCTTATACCTGCGTGCTCAGCCCACTGGTTCAGGCAGTGGAGACAGGCATAGCAGCTGGGTAGCAGGAAACAGCTCTTTCCTCCCTCCAGGCACCAATACTACTCCCCTGCAACCCCCGACATTGCTTCAGGTGCTGAGCAGCTCAAGGGAGTGGAGCTTCTGGGCACTAGAGGGCACCATATACAAATATGACATGCCAAAGGAATCTCGTTCAGAGTAAAATTATTAATACCACTCCTGAGAAAGATTTAAATGACATCGACCTCATGACTCTTCCTGAAAGGGAGTTCAAAATAAAAATCATTAACATGCTCATGGAGGTATGGAAAGATATTCAAGAACTCAGGAATGAACTCCAGTCGGAGATACAATCATTGAAGAGCACAATGGACGGGATTAAAAGCAGATTGGATATGGTGGAGGAGATGATAAATGAAATAGAAACTATAAAAGGAATACGAAGAAGCTGAGGCACAGAGAGAAAAAAGGATCTCTAAGAATGAAAGAATATTGAAGAGAACTGTGTGACCAATCCAAACAGAACAATATTCACATTATAGGGGTACCAGAAGAAGAAGAGAAAGAAAGAGGGATAGAAAGTGTCTTTGAGGAGGTAACTGCTGAAAACTTCCCCAATCTGGGGAAGGAGATAGTCTCTCAGGCCATGGAGATGCACAGATCTCACAACACAAGGGACCCAAGGAAGACAACACCAAGATATATACTAATTAAAATGGTAAAGATCAAGGATAAGGACAGACTATTAAAAGCAGCTAGAGAGAGAAATAAGATCACATACAAAGGAAAGCCCATCAAGCTATTATCAGACTTCTCAGCAGAAACCTTACAGGCCAGAAGGGAGTGGCATGATGTATTTAATGCAATGAAGGAGAAGGGCCTTGAACCAAGAATACTTTATCTGGTAAGATTATCATTTAAATTTGAAGGAGGGATTAAACAATTTCCAGATAAGCAAAAGCTGAGAGAATTTACCTCCCACAAACCATCTCTACAGTGTATTCTGGAGGGACTATTACAGGTGGAAGTGTTCCTAAGGTTTAATAGCTGTCACCAGAGGTAATAAAACCACAGTAAAGAGAGTAGAACAGCTAATTACTAAGAAAATGTAAAAATTAAAATAACTATCTCCAAAGTCAATCAAGGGATAGACAAACAGTACAGAATATAATACCTAGCATATAAAGAATGGAGGAGGAAGAAAAAGGAGGAAGAAAAAAAAAGAACCTTTAGATTGTGTTTGTAATAGCATATTAAGTGAGTTAAGTTAGGCTTTAGATAGTAAGGAAGTTAACCTTGAACACCTTGAACCTTTGGTAACCACAAATCTAAAGCCTGCAATGCCAATAAGTACATACCTATCCATAATCACCCTAAATGTAAATGGGCTGAATGCACCAATCAAAAGACATAGAGTCACTGAATGAATAAAAAAACAAGACCCATCTATATGCTGCCTACAAGAGACTCACCTTAAACCCAAAGACATACACAGACTAAAAGTGAAGGACAGAAAAAGATATTTCATGCAACTAATAGTGAGAAAAAAGCAGGAGTTGCAGTACTTGTATCAGACAAATCAGACTTCACAAAGAAAGTCACAGAGACAAAGAAGGACATTACATACTGATAAAAGGGTCAATCCAACAAGAAGATATAACCATTATAAATACCTATGCACCCAACACAGGAGCACCTACATATGTTAAACAAATACTAACAGAATTAAAAGGAGAAATACAATGCAATGCATTCATTCTAGGAGTCTTCAACACTCCACTCACTCTGAAGGACATATCAACCAGACAGAAAATAAGTATGGAGACAGAGGCACTGAACAACACAATACAACAGATGAACCTAACAGACATCTACAGAACCCTACACCCAAAAGCAGCAGAATACACATTCTTCTCAAGTGCACATGGAACATTTTCAAGAATAAATCATATACTAGGCCACAAAAAGAGCCTCAGTAAACTCAAAAAATTGAAATTGTTCCAACCAGTTTCTCAGACCACAAAGGTACAACACTAGAAATTAATTACGCAAAGAAAATGAAAAATCCCACAAACACACAGAGGCTTCACAACATGCTCCTAATAACCAATGGATCAATGACCAAATAAAAACAGAGATCAAGCAATACATAGAGACAGATGACAACAATAATTCAACACCACAAAATCTGTGGGATGCAGCGAAGGCCATGCTAAGAGGAAAGTACATTGCAATACAGGCCTACCTTGGGAAAGAAGAACAATCCCATATGAGCAGTCTAAACTCACAATTAACAAAACTAGAAAAAGAAGAACAAATGAGGCTCAAAGTCAGTACAAGGAGGGACATAATAAAGATTGGAGCAGAAATAAATAAAATCGAGAATAAAACAAAGAAAGAATCAATGAAAGCAGCAGCTGGTTCTTTGAGAAAATAAACAAAATAGATAAACCCCTAGCCAAACTTATAAAGAAAAAAAGAGAGTCTATTCACATATAAACAGAATCAGAAATGAGAAAGGAAAAATCACTATGGACACCACAGAAATACACAGAATTATTAGAGAATACTATGAAAAATTATATGCTAACAAACTGGATAACCTAGAAGAAAGGGACAACTTTCTAGAAAAATACAACCTTCCAAGGCTGACCCAGAAAGAAACAGAAAATCTGAACAGACCAATTACCAGCAATGAAATTGAAGTGGTAATCAAAAACCTACCTAAGAACAAAACACCTGTACCAGATGGTTTTACCACTGAATTTTATCAAACACTTAGTGAAAACCTAATACCCATCTTGCTTAAAGTTTTCAAAGAGTAGAAGAGGGAATAGTTCCAAACTCATTCTATGAGGCCAGTATCACTCTGATATACCAAAACCAGGCAGACACCACAAAAAAAGAAAACTACAGACCAATATCCCTGATTAACATAGATGCAAAAATACTCAACAAAATATTAGCAAACCAAATTTAAAAATACATCAAAAAGATCATCCATCACGATCAAGTGGGATTTATTCCAGGGATGCAAGGATGGTACAACATTTGAAAATCCATCAACATCATCCACCACATTAACAGAAAGAAGGACAAAAACCACATGATCATCTCCATAGATGCTGAAAAAGCATTTGACAAAATTTAACATCCATTCATGATAAAAACTCTCAACAAATGGGTATAGAGGGCAAGTACCTCAACATAATAAAGGCCATATATGACAAACCCACAGTCAACATTATATGTAACAGCGAAAAGTTGAAAGCTTTTCCTTTAAGATCGGGAACAAGACAAGGATGCCCACCCTCCCACTTCTATTCAACATAGTACTGGAGATCCTAGCCACCACAATCAGACAATACAAAGAAATAAAAGGCATACAGATTGGCAGGGAAGAAGTTAAACTGTCCCTGTTCGCAGATGACATGATATTGTACATAAAAAACCCTAAAGACTCCACTCCAAAACTACTAGAATATCCGAATTCAGCAAAATTGCAGGATACAAAATTAGTACGCAGAAATCTGTGGCCTTCCTATACACTAACAATGACCTAGCAGACAGAGAAATCAGGAAAACAATTCCATTCACAGTTGCATCAAAAAGAATAAAATGCCTAGGAATAAACTTAACCAAGGAAGTGAAAGACCTATACTCTGCAAACTACAAGACACTCATGAGAGAAATTAAAGAAGATACCAATAAATGGAAACACATCCCATGCTCATGGACAGGAAGAATAAATATTGTCCAAATGGCCGTCCTGCCTAAAGCAATCTACAGATTCAATGCAATTCCTATCAAAATACCAACCGCATTCTTCAGCAAACTAGAGAAAATCATTCTAAAACTCATATGGAACCACAAAAGACCTCAAATAGCCAAAGCAATCCTGAGAAGGAAGAATAAAGCTGGGGGGATTATGCTCCCCAATTTCAAGCTCTACTACAAAGCCACAGTACTCAAGACAATTTGGTACTGGCACAAGAATGGACCCATAGACCAATGGAACAGACTAGAGAGTCCTGATATAAACCCAACCATATTAATGGTCAATTAATATATGATAAAGGAGCCATGGACATACAATGGGGAAATGACAGCCTCTTCAACAGCTGGTGTTGGCAAAACTGGACAGCTACATGCAAGAGAATGAAACTGGATTATTGTTTAACCCATACACAAAAGCTAATTCAAAATGGATCAAGGACCTGAATGTAAGTCATGAAACCATAAAACTCTTAGAAGAAAACATAGGCAAAATCTCCTGAGTATAAGCATGAGCAACTTTCTTCCTGAACACATCTCCTCAAGCAAGGGAAAAAAAAGCAAAAATGAACTCATGGGACTACATCCAACTAAAAAGTTTCTGTATGGCAAAGGACACCATTAACAGAACAAAAAGGCATCCTACAGTATGGGAGAATATATTTGTAAATGACATATCCAACAAGGGGTTAACATCCAAAATATATAAAGAACTTACACACCTCAACACCCAAAAAGCAAATAACCAGATAAAAAAATGGGCAGAGGATATGACGAGACAGTTCTCCAAAGAAGAAATTTAGATGGCCAACAGACACATGAAAAGATGCTCCACATCACTAATCATCAGGGAAATGCAAATTAAAACCACAATGAGATATCACCTCACACCAGTAAGGATGGCCAGCATCCAAAAGACGAAGAACAACAAATGCTGGCGAGGATGTGGAGAAAGGGGAACCCTCCTACACTGCTGGTGGGAATGTAAGCTAGTTCAACCATTGTGGAAAGCAATATGGAGGTTCCTCTAAAAACTAAAAATAGAAATACCATTTGACCTGGGAAGCCTACTCCTTGGAATTTACCCAAAGAATACAACTCCTCAGATTCAAAAACCCATATGCACCCCTATGTTTATTGCAGCAGTTTTTACAATAGCCAAGATATGGAAGCAACCTAATTGTCCATCAGTAGATGAATGGATAAAGAAGAGGTGGTACATATACACAATAGAATACTATTTAGCCATACGTAAAAAACAAATCCTACCATTTGCAACAACACGGATGTTGCTGGAGGATATTATGCTCAGTGAAATAAGCCAGGCGAAGAAAGACAAGTGCCAAATGATTTCCCTCATTTGTGGAGTATAACAACGCAGCAAAACTGAAAGAACAAAATATTAGCAGACTCAGAGACTCCAAGAAGGAACTAGTGGTTACCAAGGGGGAGGGGTTTGGGAGGGTGGGTGGGGAGGGTGGGAGAAGGGGATTGAGGTGTATTTTGTTTAGTACACATGGTGTGGAGAATGAAGGGGAAAACAGTGTAGCACAGAGAAGGCAAATAGTGAATCTGCTACACTGATGGACAGTGACTGCATTGGGGTTTGGGTGGGGACTTGATAGTATGGGTAAATATAGTAACCACATTGTTTTTTCATGTGAAGTATTCATAAGAGTGTATATCAATAATACCTGAATAAAAAATAAAAACATGGGACAACAATGTGCATATTGTTCTGCTGCAACATGATTTCTCTATTTAACAGTGTTTTCTAAGTGTTGATAAATTGATAAATTTCTGTTTCAGCATATATAGACTTACCTACATCTTTTTTTTAAGAAACTGAGAAAGTAATACATACATATGGTAAACAAAAATCAAACACTACAAAAGGCAAACAGTAAATATGCCAGGTGTCCCTTCCACTGAGGCTCTCAGTCCTCACCTCAGTGGCAACTAGTGTTAAAGGGTCTTGTGAATACTTCTGAAAATAATCTATTCTGTACTGGAAAAAATGCCAACCCTAGCCCTCTCCATTCCCTGTTAAAATATGCAACATTCTGTACACACTGTTGTAAGTCTGGTTTTTTTCCACTCAACAATGTAATCTTCAATGCCAGGCTGCCGTTAATATATACACATTTTTTTAACCGTTGCAGAGTTAAATAGATGGACATACAAAGTGTCCTCTGAATGGCGGCCACAGTCTCTAGATATTACAGACAATATTACTAACATCAACCATATCTTACACATAAGCAAAGATGTCTACAGTAAATTCTTTGAAGTAGAGAGATGAATAAAAAAGTACATTTTACATGTCTGTAGATGTAGCCAAATTTCCCTCTGAAGAGCTTATATATTTCTTAAGAACATTACCTCTGGATGGATCACCTTCACCCAGCTAACTTACATGTATTAACAGGAGAAGATTTGCTATGATGACCGTAGGAAGAGGGTGGAATGTGGGTCTAAAATGGGCGTGTAACAAGTAATGTGGGAGATGCTGGATGTCCAGAAGGGGGTCATCCTCAGTACTTTGCGTGAGATCCAAGGAACCCTGGGGTACAGAAAAACGGAAGCTATAATCAACACTTTTTAAATTATGTTTCCAAGGCAAATCTGCTAAACTATAAGCTTTAAGAACAATTAGTTAAGTCAGAGGCAAGAAAAACACAGTCCCTACCTAAAGCCAATTAAAAAATACATATATCATCAACCTCTGAGTAACTACTGTCACTTGGTGAAAACAGGTATTGAAACGGGTATAAGAAATCTTAATTCAATTATCTGCAAGTGAGGTAATATGTACATAATGAGATTAAAGCAAACAATTTTCTCTAAACCCTCAAATTTTAAATATTGATTTACTTAATACTATTTACATTACTGATGAAACAATTATATACAGTTACAATTCTCAAACTACATCTTGGTGTTCTACAAAATTCTGGGAAGTTGGTGGAAGCTTTATTAGCCTTTTAGCTATGACAGAAATATTTTAAAGTACTAAAGTACTGAAACAGATCACCCTGATAGACCCTTGAGGAGACTTCAGTTTATAGATACCAGATTCTCAGTGAAACCAGCTAGTGGCAATGTCACGGAAGTAGCCAACAAAGGTTGAGCTGAAACCTGAAAATTCAGCTGGTCTTGTCTGAAGGCATTGTCTTAAGAACAGTACTTCCTGGTCTGTAGTGCACATGACAATCTCTCATCTCAGACCCTTACCAAAAACTATTATACAGAAGATGCTCCACGCTAAATAAGAGAATATAAAATAGTCCCTGTCCAAGAGATTACATTTTCAATGTAGAGGGTAGGGATAAAGGCATGCAGGACAAAACTACAATACCAGCAAATATGATAGAACATAGTACATGAGTACTACTGGGAAATATGTAATAAATTATCCAGTGCATAGCACAGATGATGCAGCAGACTTAGGTTAGCTAGCTGCCCTAGAACAAGATGGAAAAGATTTCATAGGGAAAAGGGAAGCCTGAGAATAGGATTTGGAGACAGAGGAAAAGGGCTCTTTACTTCAACAGCAGTCGACAGTGGGACAGATGGCGTACGGGACGGCTGCTGGGCACTGGGATTATAAAGATAAATACAGCAATCAGGGGCAGGACTCTGACTTTGGATGGCCTTCTCGATTCCCTATCTCAGACATTCATTGCTGCTCTGCAATTTTTTTTAATTCAATGCTAAATCGCTTCCTGTTTAGTCTGCCATAATTTATGGTGTGACTCTGCTTATGTCTGCTCTCTTCAAGACCCTTCTGCCTCTAGCTCTCTGTCAGCAGATGACTCGGCCTCCAGTCTATGTGGAGCTCATGTCTATGCATCCTCCCAGGTCCAATGGGGGCAATTTCCACAGGTAGCCTTCCTGGGCGCCCGAGCGTACAGATCATGCAGGCCTCAGTGTCTTTCAAGCATTTTGTGTTCACCCCCTCTACTACACTATTTTGTGAGGACATTACTTATGTTTTTCCCAGTAGACTTCATGAGACCCACTAACTCACCACCCCTTATGTGTCTTTGTAATCCTAGTGCCCAAAAGTGCCTCAGGGTCAGCACCCAGCAACCATATGATGAACGAAGGAGTATTCCAAACCTCTCCCTGCAGCGTTCCCTACGAGGTTACGGTATCATCGAAGACCAGAGTAACCAGGAGAGATTATCAGATCTGTGGGGAGAATCAACTCTGACCATGCTATGGAGCAGGTGCTGTGGTTAAGGGCAGGCTCCTAAGTAAACTTCCTGGAGTCAAATATAAGTTCCACTGCTTCCTAGCTGTGCCTCAGTTTCCTCACCTTAACAAGGAGAATAAACAGCACCTGCTCCATAGCTCTGCTGGTAAGTTTAAATGGTTATTACACATACAAGCACTGCAGCACTGTGTGGCACAGAGGAAGCAGTCCATATGTATCCACCTCCATTATCTCTACCTCGTTTTCCCTTGCTCCCCACCGAGTAGTACACAGTTCTAACTCCTAACTCTGTTCTTTCTCTCTATTTTATTTCAGCCCAGGCCCTCACTTCTCATGGCCTCTGCTAGTGCCTTTCAGTCTCCAGACCTTAGCAGCTTCTTACTGCAGTCAGAGATCTTCCAAAACTAACATTCATGTTTCTCTCCCTAAAACCTTGGGTACCTCCCCATTATACTCAGGACAAGAAAGCTCAAATCCATAGTCTGGCTTCTGCCATACAACCCATGTCCAGGGCACTTTCAGGATTTGCCTCGCACCACCTCCTCCTTCCCCATGCTATTTATTGTTCCCATCTCTCTGGAAACCCTTCCACTCCAGTTTCCCACCTGTCAAATGCTTGCCTCTCCTCTGATGCCTCAACACTGCTCCTACAGCCCTTTGCACCTGACACTAGTTTTCTTCTCTACATGTTTGACTTAAGTTCATTTTATATCTTCCATGTGTCTTTTTTAAACTTTTGAACATATAGAAAACACTTGTAATCATTTTTCATGTCCTTGTTTGCTATTTCTAGCACATCATTTCTGAATCAGTTTCATTTGACTCATTATAGGTCATATTTTCCTACCTCTCTGCATGCCTGAAAATGTTTTCAACTTCATTGAGATATAACTGACATAGAGCATTGTGTAAGTTTAAGGTGTAACACTAGTTGATCTGGTATACCTATATATTGTGAAATGATGAACATCATAGCATTAGCTGACATGTACATCATGTCATGTCACCTACATGATATCACACCTATATCACATCTGGGATTGGATGCCAGACTTGGGAAAACTTAACCTCTTTGGGTCCTGGACATTTTTACATTCCGATACATATCCTTGGGATTTGTTCAGAGATCCAGTGAAGTTACTTGGAAATGGCTTGACCTTTTTGGTATTGCTTTTAAGACTTATTTGGTGGGCCCATAGCCATGTATAATCTTAGGTTAATTGTTCTGCACTATAAAGGCAAGAGCTTTCAGAGTACTCTGCTTAAAACCCTGTGAATTATGAGGTTTCCAGTCTGGTTGTAGACTAGGCACTATTCCTGGCCCTGCATGAGCACCAAGTACTGTTCCTTCCAATCCTTTCAAGTGGTTCTTTTCCTAAAATCCTAAGGGATTTTGCTCCCAGGCATGCACGGAGCAACAGTCTGCTGAATACCTAAGAGGACTCTGCACCTTCTCAGAGTTCTCCCTCTGTGCAGCTCTCTCTTCTCCAGGTACTCTGTCCTGTAAACTCTAGCTGCCTCAATCTCCCCAGACTCTCAGCTCCATCTCCTCAATCAGGGCATCTGCTGAGCTTCGCTGGGGTCTCCTTTCCTATGCCACAGCCTGCAAACTCTGTGAGGTGGTGAGCTGGGGCACTTACATGACTCACTTCATTGCTTCCCCTTCTCTGGGATCACCGTGCTTCATTGCCTGATGTTCAATGTCTCACATAGGGCTTTAGATACAGCTTTTTGGTTATTTCAGGCAGAAAGACAAATCCAGTCCCTGTGACTCCATGTTGGCTGGGAACAGAAGTTCCTACTGCACTCTTACACACCTGTTATAAATCTCAACACGAAGCACAACATATCAAAGCTGTTGGAATAAAGTGTGCCTCGTAAGGACTATGTACCTTTACCACCTAATACGTAGCAGATGTTCAATGTGTGTGGGGGGTGAAAAACTGTCTGCCCAACTTCTTGAACACTCGAAACCTGGGAATTTAAACAAAGCTGGCATTGAAACCTTAACTGTAGGACAACAGTTTACTTTATTTAGCCCCCACTACTTTCCTTTCATGCACCTCTCTCTAGCCTAAGTGACCTGAAATGCCTCACAAATATTCTCTCATTTTTTTTCTAGAATCCAACTCACCTTTCAAGGTCAACCAAGACTTAAGTTCTCTATAAACTGGTGCTGCCAAGTGTTTTCTTTCTACTTCAAAACTCCTATAAAATATACTTCCCCCTAATATTAATTTGGAATATTTTTTATGCTAGATTACATTATTTCCTTTTTTATGTGTCTTTTTGTTTCTCCTGCCTACACTGAAGGGGTTGGGAACTATAATATGGCTTCTTCTCTATGTCATTTATTATATCTTCAGTAACTACAATGTATTTGGTGGCTGTATCAAATATATTGTCTGATGGACAATATAGGAAATGTAGTATAACCATATGAACACCCTGTCATTCTTTGTAACTCACCATCAGCAAATGAAAGGTAAAAGGTAGACCACTCCTGAATCCAGTTTCTTCACTTCCACTGTTAACAACTATACTGCTCCCTGCAGGTCTCTGTGGTTTTGCCCACCTGGTATTTCTTCCCACTTCTTTTGTAACAAAACCCACTACCTCTACATTAAGACTCAACAGGGACACCTTCAATACTCTGCACCCTCCTTAATCCCAGGGGGGTCACAGAACCAGAGAGGGTGGAGCCAATCCAAGTCTTCCTGTGCACAGCACAGCACAGGCAGACCAGGGCTGGGGCAGGTTCATCCTGGACACACCCTCAAAGAACCCCCGTCTCTTAGATGCCTTGAGCTGCCCTTGTTTGGTCCTTTCAGAGGCCTAGGTGTTCACCTGACCTATATCCTCTCAGATAAATCCCTTTCTTCCTTAAATAGGCCAAAATTGATTTCAAAGCTTGCAAACAATGAACCCTAACTAAAAAGCCTTTACCTCTGTGAACTCACTGAAGCGTCTGGGCCGTGAAATGCACTATAAATTTTAGCTTTTCACTGAATGGTAGAAATCGTGTCCACACAATACCAAAAGCAGGCAATTTGCTCACACCTACAGTTATTTACCTATGTAACTGTTGCTGAAACATTAATCTCCAGTTGTCTGGTGAAACAGATTTCTAAAATTGTACTCATCCTGAAGCCAGAAGAATGCTGGGGGTGGCTTAGTACCAACCATGAAGCATTAACTGCACACATTTTTCTAAAAGTCTCATTTTCCTCTTAGGTGTTCATTTGTCCCATACATTGTCAGCTCATAAACTTCACCCTTAAAAACTCAGGAACTAATTTTTCTTTAAAAGTATATGTCTCTTAGGGAAAGGGACTGGGGAAGATGGGTGGGAAGGGAGGGATAAGAGGGTAAAAGGGGTATTACGATTAGCAGACATAAAGTAGGGGGGGCACGGGGAGGGCTGTATAACTCAGAGAAGACAAGTAGTGACTCTGTGGCATCTCGTTATGCTGATGGACAGTGACTGTAATGGGGTTGGTGGGGGGGACCTGATGAAGGGGGTAGTTTAATCACCATAATATTGCACATGTAATTGTAGGTTAATGATACCAAAATAAATTGTAAATTTAAAAAAAAACGCAAAAAAAATATACATCTCTTAAAGTTAGTTTCCCATTTTCTTCACTTAAAAATTTGAAATTTTTAGTCTTATCATTAGAAATTGCTGGTCTTCATTTAATCAAGATAGTTTAACTATGGTCTCTATTTGCATAAGAACTTAAGCTCTTGTAGGGCCAGATGGTGTTTCATATGTCTTGCCTAATGCACCTCACTCAGTGATAGGACCACAGTAATACCGGTTTTAATTAGTCCAAATCAGTGATAGTGTAACTGTTAACTTCGCATTTCTCAAGGGGGGCAGTGGGGCAACCCAGTTAATTCTGGGCACAAATACATGTTCTCCCTAAAAATGTTTTAATATACTTAAGCAAAAACTTTTGCAATTATCCTATTACACTATACTATATACACACCGTACACTAGGCCACTGGTTTTCCAGAAATCTGGTAGGGATCCACTAAATAAGGATAATTAAACATCCTTTCATGCTGACATTCAAAACATCATGACAGTGCTTTTCTCCAATGTGGGTGATGACAGTGACAGGCCCGGTCTGGGGACTAGAAACTGGCCTGTATGTTGCAGCCGCTCCGGGTCCACAGCCCCCCAGAGCCCTGGCAGGGGAGCAATGCGGAAGGTCCCAGGCCCCCGGGGAGTCAGCCGCAACAGGGGACCATAAGAAGGGCGGGGAGCCTTTGCACCCCCCGAGGTCAGCCACGGCAGGGGACCCACGAGGAGGGCGGTGCGCCCGCGTCCCTGGGTGTAAGCCCTGCAACCCTGGGCCGTCGGAGCGGACCGACGCCCGGAAAAGCCGCGGGCACGGGCTGGGTGCCGAACGCGCCTCACGGGAAGTTCCCAGGTCCGAGGTCGACGACGCGCGCTGGTGCCGGGCCTCCAGCAGGGAAACATGCCGACACCCAGGACCTGCTCCCCCAGCTCCGAGCGCCTGGACGCACTATAACGAGAACAGCTTTCCCGCAGTCTCCGCCCAGCCACCCGGCACAGGAAGCGGGGTTCCAGGACGGCCGCCCGCACTTCCGCGAACTCACATCCTCCATCCGGGCCCCCGCCGCCATCGCCTGACGCCCGAGGCCGAAGCCCCGCCAGACTGGCTTCGGCACCTGTGCCGGACGCGGAAGGTACCGGAAGACCGCCGACTCTGGAGACGGCCCCGCCTCCAGACACAGCCTCCTCCGCACATGCTCCGCCTCCGATCCCGCCTCAGACACACCCTCTTAGGCCACTTGCCCCGCCTCCGGTCACCGGGCCACGCCTCCCAGCTCCCGAGTTGCCGAGGCGGGAGGGGCGTGCCCCGCCCGACACCCAAGCTGAGGGTCGCGGCCCCGGCTTGGACTTCCCCAGTCCTGTGGGTTCCCACAGTCTTCTCTCGGTCCGCTATTGGCCGGAGACTCTGGCATCCCAGGATGTTTCCCAAGTCCAAGAAATAACAATGTTTGGCGGCTACGTGCCTCTTTTTAGAACATTAACTCTTTTTGGTCGTGCTTAGTTTCGTCCGCAGAGGCCCGCCCCACCCAGGGCTTCCCGCCGGGAACGCCGCCTGCGGGACCCGGACGGGACAGATTCCGATTTCCACGGCGTGTTTACAGATTGAATACAGGTAATGAATTTCCACTACCCCTCACATTGATTCATACATTGGTAATATCATGCCGCAGTTGCTCTGTGGGTGTGTGCGCACGCGGGAGTGTTCACACACAATTTTTAAACTGAATCATTTGAAAGGTTGACATTGTGAAACTTCATTTCTAGATATTTCACCGACTGAAATTAAGAACAATTTCCTGCTTTAGCACAATATCACTATCGTACCTAAGAAAACTTACAGGAATTCCATACTTGCTTATAATCAACCCATAGCAAAATTTTCCAAATTGTACACCAAATGTCTTTTGTAGCTGTTTCTTTTTTAATATCCAAGATTCAAACAAGCTTGACACATTGCTTGTGTTTATTATGTAAAGACATGTGTTTTAACAAGTATAGTATGCTGGTTAAGACCAGGGCTCTGGAATTAGTCATGAAATTTTGAATTCTGGATATTACTTGGTGTGTGATCTTGGGCACCTTATTTAAGTATTCTAGGACTCAGTTTCCTCGTCTGTAAAAATGGAACTGTTACTAGTTACAATTACAGAGATTTTTGATTAAATGAAGTAATTTGTGTAATGCTCTTGGTGCACTGTTTTATCTACTTGAGCACTCAGCAAATTTTTGTCTGCCAAATTTAGTGAATCATTATTAACATACAGTGTAACTGTTTTAACAACCATTAAAATATTACATTATTCAAATTATTCAACAAGTCTTTTTTTCAGAGGTTGAAATTTTTCAAAATAAAAAAAGGTGGGGGGAAAATGATGATGGTGTACTTGGTGGGCTAAAGGGTTTGGGGCCTTAGGGCAGAGATCATCTGTGATTAGTTTGTATAGGCCAGAAGGAAACAATGGTGTTAGGAAATAGAATTCTGAATTTTGCAAGGTTTTACAGGAGCGAGTTGGTGAGGGATTGAGGTTGCCAGCCCAGGTGATGTGTTTCAGTAGGAGGCCTTGACTTCCAGGGATTAGAATGAGTGAGAGAAAAGGGGCTCTATGGAAAGGTAAGGGTGAATATTTAGAGGGAAGAAGACCTGTCTTTGCCTTACCATTATTTAGGCCTAGTCATGCTTTACGTGCTATGATGTGTTTACTATGTCCAGCTCAAAAGTTAGAAATAAGGAATATATAATTGCCACTAAAAGTCACGGCTATTCATACTCAGGGAATATAAGTAGAAACAATGAGTTAGGTGCAGGAATACAAGTCTGTGGCACTCTGTCCAAAATACACCGTCTAAAAGGAATTTTTATAGAAGTCAGGCACAGATGATATATATGGTGAATGAAAACTTAGTCATCATCAGGAAAAATGATTAAAATCTTATGTCCATATAATGCTTTAGTAATAGTCAAAGCAATTTAAATAAGCAAAGCCCTGTAAAGAAATTACATTTATAAAAGTGTCTGGCACTTCACTTTTGCGTGACTGAAATATTTTTAGTGAAAATTCTTGCATCTGTTTGCCAATGAGGAAGAAGAGATGTAGATAACTTGTTTTTCTAGCAAGTAGTTCACCTTAGAAGATTTGGGTCTGAAGCTCCATCTTTCTATAAGTGTTGTCACTATCAATATTATTCCAAGCACAGTGCTTAGCTCAATCACAGATATTAAAATGTTAATAATATTTCACTACTTTTTCCCAACCAAAATAAAAATGTGTCCTTCATTCACTTTGTAATGTTATAAATATAATCTCCATTATTCAGCCTACCATACATAGTGTCATGTTTCATGCAAACAATAGTTGCTTAGTTAATATTGATTGATTGATTTTACAGTGGTATCTCTTTAGCTACTGATACTGATTTTAAGTTGCCTTTTAAATCAAATTTTAGATTGAATTGATCCTAGCTAGACTTTTCTGCAATTCTCTGAAGCTTCCCTAACCTCTGTCAGAAATGCATATATCCCAAAGTCTGGCTTTTGGCAATGCTTTGTAGCTGAGTCTCTCTTAGATACCAGAAATATGCTGCTGAAATTTTCCCTTTCAATGAAACAGACAGAATAAGTAAATCAACAGTTATTTTAGTATATCAAATTATTTTTGGTTTATATACTTTTCTAGAATATTTTTTCTAGAAAGAAACTTAAAGATATCATGAGCAGTTGGAAATGTTCTACAGTTCCATAAATTTTGGGGTCTTTCAGAATTCCATGTACTACAAATAGAATCCAATTGTAACCAAACACCTCAAATTTGAGTGGAAAATCTATTAGAGGTCCTCAGAACCTGTGAAATTTCAGACTTATTATCCAGCACCAACTCCCACATTATTGATGTGGATTCTCTTAAAGTCCTTGCCCCTGATATTTAAAAACACAGCTGCTTTTGAAAGCAGAAAATTTTTATTTTGGTTTCAAGGACTAATTCAGGAGTGGGAGAACAAATTTATTAAAACTTCCAAAAATAATTTATCTTTGGATTGATAGCAAATATGTGACATTTCACACCTAAAATTAAATTTCTCTGAAAGTTTTAGAAAAACGTTTGCAGAAACTAAGGATGAAAATGAATTATATAACCTTCATGAACGTCAAGGCTACTACTTAGTAATTCTAGAGCTGATCTTCTCTCATCTCTTCTCACATTTGATTATACTCTAAAGCTAAATATCAGGCTCTTGGAATATAGCCAAGTTAGTTTTCAGCATTTTCATGGAATTTCCTTATTTCAGAAATAACCAGAAGATGGGGCTATTGTGCATGACTGGAATATTTTTAGTTAAAATTCTTGCATTTGTTTACCTATAAGGAGTAAGAGGAGATGTGAAGAACTTGCTTTTCTGCCAAACAGTTCACCTTTAGAAGATATGGGTCTGAAGCTCTATCTTTCTGTAGGTCTTGTCACTATCAATATTATTCCAAGTTCAGTGCTCACTCCATCACAGATATTAAAGTGGATTTTTTACTCATGTCCTGAAAGTGTTCTGCAGTGATGTCTCATTTAATTAATTCTAGAATTTAAGAAGTAAAATTTTTCTTTTAAAATACAATTTATAATTCTGTGTGCTGAGGTTTAAAATACATTTGAAAGTGTTCCCTAATAACTTATAAAATAATTATATTGATTTTCCAATATTAGGAAAGCCTGTAACTTCAGAGTCTTTGAAATTGTTTAGACAAAGGTGAAACAAACAAGGACAGGAGATTATTTATTGTTTATAACACCTTTGTTAATATAAGCTAGATACAGATTTATTTTTTTAAATAAGTGAAAATTAAGTTGCTTAGACTGTCAAAAAAGAAAAAACAAAAGTTGAGAACAAATAATATGTAAATTTTTATGTGTGTTTGTGTGTGAATGTGTGTGACTTGCCTCTCTGTAAGAAAGATCCTAGGTACTGGGTCTATGTAGACATGACAAAATTTACAAAGCACTTAACACATTTAAAACAACATATCATTTCGGTCCTTATGACAATCCCTGGAGGTAGGGTTGTGCAATATTATTATTTACATTTTACAGTTGATAAAAATGGTAAGAGAATTTAAGTGATTTCCCTTGGTGATTTGTTATAATAGAGAAATCCGGAGTTTGGTTTCATGTTCAGCACTTACTTATTCACTAATTAATCAATATTTACTAACATCTTCCAATATGGGACACTGGTAGGTATTACAAGAAACTAAAAAATCAGTAAGCCCTGTGTTCCTTTGCTTCTATTCCCTGCCTTCTGGCTGGTCTTCATAAGTGCTGGTCTCCGACATGCCCTTAACCTTTTGTCTTTAGGCTTAACCTCTTCATGGACTGAGTAAATTATGCTCACAAGTTCCCATCAGGCCTCAGCTTTCTCCTAATTGTACTCTAATATAATAAGCTGGTATCAGACTAACTCTGCTATCTCCTGTCAGCCTTTCCCCATCTCCAGCTTTCCATCCTCAGAGCTGACTGTTGAAAAGATCCCTTTCCTAGAGCAGGAGAAAAAACAGAAACTTTTGGAAAAGAGGGGATACTTGATTATGAATGAGTTGGCAATTGAGTTGGATTTCGCAGAGAAAAGTGGAAAAGTGGGGATACTTGCAGTGAAGGGTATGAGTAAGAACCCAAACCAGAAGCCATAGCCTCCACACTGAGCTGAGCAGAGCTCCCAAATCTGGTTCTCCTTCAGTTCTGAGTAGTAAGTAGGCAACCTCCTCTTTCAGGCGACTCACTCTCCTGAGTCTGTCTGCACAAAAAGGCCCTAGCCCTCTTCAACATGAACTTTATATTTCTTTTAGAAGTACTCCCCAGTTGGATTATTTAGTGAATGATGTTGGGAAAATGAGCTAGCCATTTGGAAAAAAATAAAGCTGGATCATTCCCACATTTCTTAAGCCAAAATAAATTCCTAATGGTTCAAAGATTTAAACATACAAATAAATCAACAAAAGTTTTAGAAAAGAATTTTTAATGTAGCATTAAAGTAATGAAAGAAGTTCCATGTATGACCCCCAAACCCAGAAGCACTAAAGAAAACTACCTAAGAAGTTTGAAACTTTTACATGGGAAAAAAAAGACAAGTTAAAATATAAATGCCAAATGCCAACACCTGGAAGCAACTTAAATATCCATTATTTGTGGAATAGTTAAATAAACTATGGTACCCATAGTTAGAATATTATCCAACAGTTTAAAAAATGAGCCTATAGCAAAAAAAACAAAAAAAAAACTTTCTAATACAGTGTGTTGCAGGTTGCAAAATAATGGTCATGCTATAATTTTTTTTTAATGAAACAGGAATACACATATAATTCAAAACCCAAATATTTTGATATGCAAATATGTGCTATGAAAGTATACATAGCTAGAGATATCAGACTAGTAAAAGAAAGAAAGGCCTTCAAACTGAAAAAAATAAAACTACTACTATTTGTAGAAGACATGATTTATATCTAGAAAACCTTAAAAAATACACTGTTAGAGCTAATAAACATATTCATCAGTTTCAGGATACAAAGTCAACTCACAAAAATGAATTGCATTTCTATACATTACCAATGAACATTCCAAAAAAAAGAATAAGAAAATAATTCCATTTATGATAGCATCAAAAAGAACAAAATACTTTGGAATAAATTTAACCAAAGAGGTGTTAAATTTATTTGTACACTGAAAACTAAAAACATTGCTGAAAAAAAAATACCTCCCATGTTCATGGATTGCAAGACTTCATATTGTTAAGAAGACAATACTATCCCAAGTGATATACAAATTCAATGTAATCACCATGAAAATCCTAGCAGCATTTTTTTCAGAAGTGGAAAACCCATATGGAACTTCAAGGGACCCAGAATAGCCAAAATACTATTGTAAAAGATGAACAATTCCTGATTTAAAATATTTTTGCAAAGCTATAGTAATCTAAATATTATAGAACTGATATCCCAAAAACAAGCCCATGCAACTATGATAAACTGATTTTCAACAAGGGTGCCAAGATCATTCAATGGGGCAAAGAACGGTCTCTTCAACACATTGTGCTGGGAAAACTGAATATCCACATTATATATAAAAATCACTCAAAATGAGTTAAAAATATAAACTTGAGAACTAGAACTATAAAAGTTAGAAGAAAATATACAAACAAGTCTGCATGACCTTGGACTTAGCAATGGTTTTTTAAATATGACACCAAAAGCACAGTCAACAAAAGAAAAAATAGATAAATTGGACTTCATTAAAATAAAAAAATTCATGCATCATAACATGCAATCAAGAAAGTGAAAAGACAGCCTACAGGATGAGAAAATATTTAATATCAAGAATATATAAAGAACTCTTGTAACTCAAAAACAATTAAAAATAAACCCAGTTGAAAAATGGGCAAAGGACTTGAGCAGAAATTTTTCCAAAGAAGATACATAAATGGCCAATAAGCACAAGGAAAGATGTTTGATATCATTAGTCATTAGGGAAATGCAAATCAAAACCACAATGACATAGTGCTTCATACCTACTAGAATGGCTATACTAAAAAAAAAAAAGAAAGAAATGTTGGTAATGATGTGGAAAAACTGGAACACTTATATTGCTGGTGGGAATGTAAAGAGATGCAGCCAAAACAGTTTGACAGTTCCTCAAAAAGCTAAACAGAATTAGCATAAGACCCAGCAATGCCACTCTTAGGTATATAGTCAGAGGAACTGAAAGCAATCACTCAGACAGATACTTGTATGCCACTGTCCATTACAACACTGCTTTCACAGCAGCCAAAAGTATCCATCAACAGATGAATGGATGAAAAAAATGTGGTCTGTATATATGATAGAATATTATCTAGCCATGAAAAAGATTGAAGTTCTGAAACTTGCTACAACATGGATGAACCTTGAAAATATTATGCTAAGTAAAATAAGCCAGATCCAAAAAACAAATATTATATGATTCCACTTCTTTGAAATATCCAGAAGACACTGAAAGTGGATTAGAGGTTACCAGGGCTGGGGAAAGGAGGGAGTAAGAAATTAATGTTTAATGAGTAAAGATTTCTGTCCACGTTAATGAAAGTTTTTGGAAATGAATAGTAGCAATGGTTACATAATATTTTAAATGTAATTAATGCCACTGAATTATACACTTTACAATGATTAACATGTCAAAGGATATGTTAGAAATATTTGACCACAATAAAACAGTTTTAAAAAATCTGGAATATACACACAAAATTGCTTAATGTGTAATTATGACTTATTGCATGATCCTAACTTTAGCTCATACGCTAGAGATAATTTCCTTATTATACAAAGAGTACTTCAAATCAACGTTAAACAAAAAAAGGTGAAAAAAATGGGCAAATGGTAAGAATGAAGTGTTCACAGAAATAGAAATGTGAACAGCATAGGAAAAATATATTCAACTTCACTCATAATTTTAAAATGCAAATTAAAACAAAAGATGTCATTTTATTTATCAGATTGACAAAGATGAAAAGCATTGGTGAGAGTATG
Organism: Phataginus tricuspis; assembly: GCA_029783875.1. Lineage (NCBI taxonomy): Eukaryota > Metazoa > Chordata > Mammalia > Pholidota > Manidae > Phataginus > Phataginus tricuspis. The sequence continues at coordinate 20,556,298 of JAQQAC010013566.1, forward strand.
GGAAACATTCACACACTGTTAGAAAGTGTGAGTTACTGCAACATTTTTAGAACAATTTGGCCAAATCTATCAGATTTACCAAATCAACATTTGTCCATGTTTTCATATTTATCCTTTGATGTAGGAATTTTTCATGCAGCTATACTAGAAAAAGTAAGAAAGATACTTGTTTATGGACATTTGTTGCAATACTGTTTCTAGAACCTCCCTTATATTAAAACCAATAATGATCTAAATATCCATCAACAGGGGCCTACTTAAATAAAATATTATACCCACGAAACTTGCCACTAAAAAGCATAGGAGTAGATCTATATACACTAATTTCTATGTGCTGCAGAATGACATAGCCAAGCAAAAAAATTTCAATTTGCGATTACATACATTTCCATTTGTGGCAAAATAGCTACTCATATATTTGCATTTGTATACTAATGAAAACTTTCTGCAAGGATATACAAGAATCATTCATGGTTGCCTCTATAGAATAGGACTCAGTGTAAAAAAATGTTTTCTTTGCAGTTTGAATTTTTTGGCACTCTGAAATTTTTACTATGTATGATTTTTTAAAAAAACATTTAAAAATTTTAATGAAACAGATAATTCATGACTACCCAATGAGCAGTTGGTGTGTTTATTCCTCCAGATGGTTTTCTACGTACTTTTATAGCATATATTTGCACATTAAAATATTTGTTTTTTCTATTATGCTTATATTTTTTCATTAATAAAATTATGTAACTTTTTTGTACATTGTAGAACTGGGTTTTTTTTGATAATGTATATAGGGTTAATTCATTTCTTAAAAATTGCTATATAGTATTCTAATTATGAAATCCATAGTTATTTAACCAGTCCTGTAATAATGGATATTTACCTTACTTTCAGTTATCTGATATTTCAAACAGTGCTGTAAATGAACATTTTTCTACTACCTTTCTTATGGACACCTGTGCCTCCTGGTTGCACATATTGAAGTGTTTTTCTAAAACAGGTACAACACTTAGAAATTCAGAAAAGAATCATGCTTTGGAAAGTCAGAAAAACTTCTTTTAATAATAAATATCCAATGATAGAAACAGAGTATGTATTTAAAAGATGAAGGTGCCTCTCTATGTGTCATTGGGAATTAGATAAAAGAAATAAAATTCGGATCATAGTCCATATGCCTGAAACAGTATCAGTTTTTGAATTATATATAGTAAATCAAACTTGGGGAACTGTAACTGAAGAAATAAAGAACACAAACATAAACAGAAGTGGGGGTGGAGACAAAGGGAGTAAATGTGTCTTCAGCTCTGAGGGGACTGTGGCTCCTGGGGAAAGACTTGTTCATCAGTGTGGGTAAAATTGCAACATTCCCAGAATCTCTTGCCTGGACTTAGTGCATCTCCATATCAGTAGGTTTTTCCAAAGGGTGGAGAAAAATAGTCCATCTCCACATCAACAGGAAATTACAAAGAGGAGAGAGGGCATGTCTGAACTGGAGAGGTTGGATTGGGTTCCCTTTTTGCAGCCAGGTCGCAAGAGGCACAGGCAAGTAGAAGCGATGACTGCTTGTAAGCAATAAACTGAGTTTCTCCCACTTTATTTCACCCTTTGACTGATTTCAGTACAAAGGTATTTTGCCCTGGGCTGGGAAAATATTTTCCCCGAGAGTTTCACCTGGCTGTAGTTGGTAGGACCTCTGAACCCGAAATATGTGTTCATGGGTGAGACCCTTGTGTGGGCTGCCCCTAGAGATGGTGGGTAGATACCCAGAAGGCGACTGTGGATGTTGGGGTGGCCCCAGTGGCTGCAGTGGTGGAGGGTGTATCTTCACCTGGGAGCCCCCTACCTGTGGGTCTTCCAGTTGGGGAGCACTTTGTGGAGAATTGGTCTAGGATAAAGCACCTACTGGAGGGTTGGAGCCTTCTCCAGAATTGGGGAAGGGTAGAGACAGCAGAAGCTGTGGAATTAGCCCTCCATGAGATAGAAGACTGCTTAGAGGCCCTGAGTGGCTATATAGCAGCTGGGATTGTGGGATGACTTGTCCTTGAGACAGTGGAAAGTGTTATTGAGGAGAGCATGATCAAGGAGAGAGAGACTTCAGCAGGAGAGGGACACACTTTAGCACAGCTTGGAAAAGCTGGGTGATGACCTGTGGGATGCCCTTAAGACAGAAAGACAGTTATTGAGAAGATGGGTCACGCTTCTGAAAGATACATTAGCAGTGAGGGAAGAGGCATCAGAGAATCCGCATTACAGGAGGCCATGGGGGAGGGGGAGGAAAGAGCAGTGTCTTCAGCCCCAGAGATGGTACAGGAGATGTCAGGGGGAATGCGAGGGTTGGGGCCAAGGGCCAATCTATTGCCGAGGCCACCACCCAAGGCAACAGCCTCTCTTTTATTAAAGGCCTTGCTGGTTGTAACTAAGAAAATAAAAACACAACCACCACAGGCTCCTCAGGGGAAGGAGCTGCCCCCTCCCCAGGTTGTGGAGCACTCCATGCTCCGCCCCTGCACCCAGGATGAACTGGTGGCCATGAGCATCCGGCATCGGCAGAAGCCATCAGAACCTCTGCCTACATGGCTTTTGCATCTCTGAGATATGGGGGTGGAAAACGTTGTTATGTCAGGTACTGAAATGAGTAGACTGACTTCCCTGATAACTCACCCTTCTCTCAGGCAGTGGTTGCAAAGTGCCTATCACCCCTCAGGGAATCAGGTGCTTGTGGATTGGCTGACAGCAGCCATCAAGGCAGTTTGGCCTAATCAGGGTGATTTATCATACTTACCTACTAGCTGGAAAATGTATGCGGAGCTCCAGCAGGTGTTACAGGAGCTAACATGAAAAATATCATCTGTAATATGGACCCCCAGGGCCCCGATGAGGAGTTGTTCACCATAGGAATGAAAAATCTGATGCTGAATACACCTCCCCCATCTCTCTTTGGGTCCCTAGTGACTATTCTTGCCCCCCACATAGGGCAACCCATAAGTGAGGCTACTCATACTTTAGCAGATCTGGGAGAGCTTGAAACAATAAGAGCACAGAGGGAAGTACGGGCCATGACTGAAGGAGAGGAGCAAAGGGCCCTGTGAAGGTCTCTAGGACCCAGATGTGGGTTGATTTGATAAAGGCTGGGGTAGTGAAAGAAAAACATGACGGGCAGCCCAATAGGATCTTGTTAGAACTGTGGCACCAATTAAAGCCAGAGCAGCAGTTCCAGCCACAGAGGTCCAGGACATGGAAGCTGGAGACAAAGCCCCATGGCTGGCCTGTGTCCCTGCAAAAGTTCCTGGGTCACAGTACTCAGGCTCTGGCTGGGCCCTCGCCCTCACAGGAGGATGATTGGGCATCACAGTTTGACTGAGGGGGATATGGTGAGGCCCAGAGGCCCCATGTAGAATTAGCAATTCATTGGTCCCCTGTGAATGTACAATGTGGCACTGATGGACACTGGAGCTAAATGTTGTCTGATTTATGGCAACCCTGAGCATTTTCCTGGGACCTCCTGCTGTGATAGATGGCTATGGGGGTAAGGCAATTAGAGTGAAGAAAGCCCAAATCCCACTGGGGATACGGAGTTTACTGCCAAAGGAGTATACTGTGTACAGTTCTCCCATCCCTGAATATATTTGGGGGGTAGATAACCTGCAGGGCCTTTGGTTACAGACCATTGAAGGTGAATTCAGACTGAGGGTACATGTAAAGGCAGTTCTGAAGGAACATGCTCAGCACCTGCCTGTAGTTCTGCCTGTACCTCAGTGAGCGACAAATACTAAGCAGTATAAATTGCCTGGTGGACACAAGGAAATTAGAGAAATGCTACAGGAGTTGGAGAAGGTGGGCATCATAAAGCCCACTTATAGTACTTTTAATTCCCCAGTGTGGCCAGTGAAAAAACCAGATGGCTCTTGGTGTATGACCATGGATTGCAGGAAATTGAATAAAGTCACACCCCCTTGGCATGCTGCTGTCCCCTCTATAGCAGCCCTTATGGAAACCCTCAGTCATGAACTAGAGATGTATCATTATGTTGTGGACCTTGCTAATGCTTTCTTCTCTATTGACCTAGCACAGGAAAGCCGGAAACAGTTTGCATTCATCTAGGAAAGCCAGCAGTGGTCATTCACTGTCCTTCCACAGGGATACCCTTCACAATACCACCATTTACCACAGGCTTGTAGCCCAGGATTTGGCACATGGAAGAAACTGCAAATGGTGCAGTTGTATCACTACATTGATGATATCATGCTCACATCTGATTCTCTTGCAGATTTAGAAGGGGCAGTTCCTAGTCTGCTGCAACAACTACAGGAGAAAGGATGGGCTGTGAACAGCACCAAGGTTCAGGGACCTGGTTTTTCTGTAAATTTCTTGGCGGTTGTCTTGTCGGTTAAAACTAAAGTTATTCCTGAAGCAGTCATAGACAAGGCCCAGCCTTTCCCCACCCCTACCATTGTGACAGTATTACAAGAGTTCTTGGGTCTTTTAGGCTACTGGAGAGTGTTTATCCCGCACTTGGCAAAAATTCTGAAGCCCTTATACTGGTTGGTATTAAAGGGCATCAGGTGGGACTGGGATAAAACTTGTGCAGCTACTTTTACTGCTGCTAAGCAAGCAGTCAATGCCATACAGGCCTTTAGTGTAATGGACTCAAGGCCCTGTGAGCTATATGTTCATTTAACTGAAGATCATTAGGGATGGGGTCTTTGGCAGCAGCTTGAAAGGACATGACAACCTATTGGATTCTGGTCACAACTATGGAAAGCAGTAAAGGTCCGGTACACTTTGGTAGAGAAGGAACTGGCTGCTGTGTACCATGCCTTGCTGGCTACAGAGCCCATCACCAGAACAGCTCAGACCAAGGTAATAACCACCTATCCCTTTGCAGTGTGGGTGGGAGACTGACCCCAAAGTTCACGGAGTGCCATGGCACAGATGGCTACACTGGTCAAATAGGGTGCATATTTACAGCAGCATAGCACCCTCTCTACTAGCCCCTTAAGTGGAGAACTCCAGTGCTTATTGGGGCCAGTGACCTATACCAGTGGAAAGTAGGAAGAACTTGCTTTTGAGCCATTGGTAGCCGAGAGTCTTTACCGTGAGGGAAAGCCCCTATACCTGAAGATGCTTGGTATAGAGATGGCTCCAGTTATGGGCAGCCCCTGAAGTGGAGGGCTATGGCTTTCCATCCTAAGACTGTGACAATATGGATGGAGGATGGAGAGCGGAAGAGCAGCCAATGGGATGAGTTGTGGGCACTATGGCTCGTGATTGCCCAAGAGCCCTCCCCTATAGTTGTCTGCACTGACATCTGGACCATCTATGGGGGCTGACCCTGTGGCTACCGACATGGTACCATGCCAACTGGATGGTTGGTCACCAGTCCCTTTGGGAACAAGTGCTGTGGCAAGACCTATGGGCCTCTGGTCAGACTAAGACTGTTACCGTATATCATGTGACTGGACATTTGCCTTTGGCATCCCCAGAGGATGATGAAGCAGACACATAGGCCCAGGTGCATTGGCTAGAAGGAAAGCCTGCCTCTGATGTAGCCCTCAGGATCTGCCTGGCCTCACTGCTCCAGCCTCATCCCTCAAAAACTCCTCCCCACTCTCTCCTGCCAGTGCTGCAGAGCCTACACCCTGGCCCAGCAAATACTTCTTATACATGACGGGGCTTGTTAATGGTTTTACAACCACAGACATAAAACATTCTTGTTTTATTCCATTTGCCATTTTAAAAAGAGTTTAAGCATTAATGGAAAACTTAGTGATCATTAAAAATACCTGGCAGCGACAATACCTGCCTCTGTTCTAGGCCAATGGTTACATCAGCATTTGTTGCACGCGGGACAGAAGACAATGTGGGCTGTAGCCCATCGGTGGGGCTTGCCACTGACCTTTGAAGAAGTCAACCGAGCCCAGAAAGAGTGCCTTGGGTGCTCTAAGAGGGACTTACACCAAGTTCCACAGCAACATAGGACGATAGTAAGGGGGCCAATACCCCTTGTCAGGTGGCAGATAGGCTATATTAGGCCTGTGCCATGTCAGAAGGAGATCAGTATGCCATGACTTGTGTGGACACAGCTACTGGACTATTGGCTTCTTTTCTTGTACATCATGCAGATCCGCAAACCACCAAGAGCATCTCTTTGCAGCCTATGGCTGGCCACAGGTGATTGAGAGCAATCAAGGCACCCACTTTACTGGACATGCGTTACAAGGATGGGTACAGCAATTAGGAAAAAGTGGAAGTTTCATGTGCCATATAACCCTACTGGGGAAGGCATGATAAAGAAGTACAATGGTTTGTTGAAATCTGGCCTGAAGTCAGACACCAATAGTCTATGGGGCTGGTCAGTTTGCTTATGGACAGTGCTACAGTGTTTGAAGTAGAAGCCCTGAAAAAGAGCCTTAAGTCCTATGGATATGCTAACACACATTGCTGCCTCTCCTATACAACTGTATGTGCAAACCAAAGAGGAGTAATTGAAACCAGGATATGGCCAGCAGAGCAACAAGTGCTGCCTGCCCCAACTGCGTTAAACCCTGGAGACTCTGTTGAATGGACTTGGCCCTGAACATTTCAACACATGGACCAGTGATGGCTGGCCCTTCTGGCATCTTGGGGAAAAGGCCTGGAAGCTTCCCTTCTGTGTGTTCCTGGTAACATCAGAGTGGCCCCTAAAGATCACAGCAGTGCGTAACCATAATGTTCCACGTGTAATTGTAGATTAATGATACCAAAATAAAAAATAATAAAAAATAAAAAAAGATCACAGCAGTGTACCCAAATCATCTGGGATGTAAAAACATCTTACAGGGAAGTTTTGTTTTATCTTTATGGCTAGTGCATGTACCTCCAGTAGCCGTATTTATTGACCCATCTATAACTCCCACAGGGAAGAGGGTGAAAGTCTAGTATACTAGACCAGGACGAGATCCCATTCCTGCCACTGTCCTGTCACAGGACCACAGTCTCTTGCATGTATCCTACCTGATGGGCAAGATTTGCGTATACTGATGTCATTAAAACATGTATCTTATTGCTCTTAGGGTTATTTTCTTCTATAGTCCCTGTGGCCTGGACCCACTCTCTGGTTGCAGCTGCCACATAATGATTGCTCTGAACTCCCTACCTGTTCAGTTACTGACTTCCTGTGAAATGGATAAGCTATAGATTTAACCTGCATAGGAATTTGAATTTTTCTGAATCTTTGGGCTTGAAGATTATCATGATTTTATTGCTGTTGTTCTTGTATGTTATTAGTCTGGTTACAGTGATCCAGTTTTCTCACACAGTAGCTATTGCAGAAGATGGGGAGTGAGTAGATTGTGAGGCAAGATTTCTAGAGGGGTGGGCTGTGGGTAAAATTGCAACATTTCCAGAATCTCTTGCCTGGCTTTAGTGCATCTCCATATCAACAGGTGTTTCCAAGGGGTAGAGAGAAGTAGTCCATCTCCATATCAATAGGTAATTATAAGGGGGAGCAAGGGCATATCTGGACCAAAGAGGTTGGGTAGGGTACCTTTTTGCAATGGGGCCCCAAGAGACATGGATGAGCAGAAGCAGACGACTGCCTGTAAGCAATAAATGGGTTTCTCCCACTTTATTTCTCCCTTTGACTGATTTCAGTGCAAAGGTATTTTGCCCAGGGCTGGGAAAATATTTCTGAGTTATAGTCAGAAATAATGCCCATTCACCCCTTAACTTGCTCACAAAGGTGGCAACATGCCAGTTACTTCTTTCCAACCTCCCGAAATCAATAACTCTTCTTCTTTTTTTATAATTTATTTAGGTATCATTGATCTACAATTACATGTGCAATATTACGGTTATTAAACTACCCCCTTCATCAGGTCCCCCCCACCAACCTCATTACAATCATTGTCCATCAGCATAGTGAGATGCTATAGAATCACTACTTATCTTCTCTGAGATGTACAGCCCTCCCCGTGCCCCCCAACATTACATCTGCTAATCAGAGTGCCCCTTTTCCCCCCTTATCCTTCCCTTCCCACCCATCTTCCCCAGTGCCTTTCCCTTTGGTAACTATTAGTCCTTCCTTGGGTTCTGTGAGTCTGCTGCTGTTTTGTTCCTTCAGTTTTTTTCTTTGTTCTTATACTCCACATACGAGGGAGATCATTTGATATTCGTCTTTCTCCACTTGGCTTATTTCACTAAGCATAATACCCTCTAGCTCCAACCATGTTGTTGCAAATGGTAGGATTTGTTTTCTTCTTATGGCTGAATAATATTCCATTGTGTATATGTACCACATCTTCTTTATCCATTCATCTACTGATGGACACTTAGGTTGCTTCCATTTGCTATTGTAAAGAGTGCTGCGATAAACATAGGGGTGCATCTGTCTTTTTCAAATTGGGCTGCTGCATTCTTAGGGTATACTCTTTTTGATGCAATTGTGAATGGAATTGTTTTTCTGATTTCTCTTTCTGTTAGTTCATTGTTAGTGTATAGGAAAGCAACAGATTTCTGTGTGTTAATTTTATATCCTGCAACTTTGCTGAATTCAGATATTAGTTCTAGTAGTTTTGGAGTGGAGTCTTTAGGGTTTTTTATGTGCAATATCATGTCATCTGCAAGTAGTGACAATTTGACTTCTTCTTTACCAATCTGGATGCCTTGTATGTCTTTGTTTTGTCTGATTGCCGTGGCTAGGACCTCCAGTACTATGTTGAATAACAGTGGAGAGAGTGGGCATCCCTGTCTTGTTCCCGGTCTTAGATGGAAAGCTTTCAGCTTATCGCTGTTAAGTATGATGTTAGCTGTGGGTTTGTCATATATGGCCTTTATGATGTTGAGGTACTTGCCCTCTATACCCATTTTGTTGAGAGTTTTAATCATGAATGGATGCTGAATTTTGTCAAATGCTTTTTCAGCATCTATGGAGATAATCATGTGGTTTTGTTCTTCTTTTTGTTGATGTGGTGGATGATGTTGATGGATTTTCGAATGTTGTACCATCCTTGCATCCCTGGTATAAATCCCACTTGATCATGGTGTATGATCCTCTTGATGTATTTTTGAATTTGGTTTGCTAATATTTTGTTGAGTATTTTTGCATCTACATTCATCAGGGATATTGGTCTGTAGTTTTCTTTTTTGGTGAGGTCTTTGACCGGTTTTGGTATTAGAGTGATGCTGGCTTCATAGAAAGAGTTTGGAAGTATTCCCTCCTCTTCTATTTATTGGAAAACTTTAAGGAGAATGGGTGTTATTTTTTCTCTATATGTCTGGTAGAATTCAGAGGTGAATCCATCAGGTCCGGGGCTTTTGTTCTTGGCTAGTTTTTTGATTACCGATTCAATTTCGTTGCTGGTGATTGGTCTGTTTAGTTTTTCTGCTTCTTGCTTGGTCAGTCTTGGAAGGTTGTATTTTTCTAAGAAGTTGTCCATTTCTTCTAGGTTTTCCAGCTTGTTAGCATATAGATTCTCATAATATTCTCTTATAATTCTTTGTATTTCTGTGGGGTCTGTCGTTATTTTTCCTTTCTCATTTGTGATTCTGTTTATGTGTGTAGATTCTCTTTTTCTCTTAATGAGTCTGGCTAGGGGTTTATCTATTTTTTTAATTTTTTCAAAGAACCAGCTCTTGGTTTCATTGATTTTTTCTATTGTTTTATTCTTCTCAGTTTTATTTATTTCTTCTCTGATCTTTATTATGTTCCTCCTCCTGGTGACTTTGGACCTCATTTGTTCTTCTTTTTTCAATTTCAGTAATTGTGTCTTTAGTCTATTCATTTGGGAATGTTCTTCCTTCTATAAATAGGCCTGGATTGCAATATACTTTCCTCTTAGACCTGCCTTTGCTGCATCCCACAGAAGTTGTGGCTTTGTGTTGTTGTCATTAGTCTCCATATATTCTTTGATTTCTGTTTTGATTTGGTTGTTAACCCATTGATTAATTAGGAGAATGTTGTTAAGTCTCCATGTATTTGTGAGCCTTTTTGATTTCTTTCTAAAATTTATTTCTAGTTTTATACCTTTGTGATCTGAGAAGTTGCTTGGTAGAATTTCAGTATTTTTGAATTTACTGAGGTTCTTTTTGTGGCCTAGTATGTGGTCTATTCTGAAAAATGTTCCATGTGCACTTGAGAAGAATGTGTACCCTGGTGCTTTTGGGTGCAGAGTTCTGTAGATGTCTGTTAGGTCCATCTGTTCTAGTGTGTTGTTCAGTGCCTCTGGGTCTTTACTTATTTTCTGTCTGGTTGATCTGTCTTGGGAGTGAGTGGTGTGTTAAAGTCTCCTAAAATGAATGCATTGCTTTCTATTTCCTCCTTTAATTCTGTTAGTATTTGTTTCACATATGCTGACACTCCTGTGTTGGGTACATATATATTTATAATGGTTATATCCTCTTATTGGACTGACCCCTTTATCATTATGTAATGTCTTTCTTTATCTCTTGCTACTTTCTTCGTTTTGAAGTCTATTTTGTCTGATACAAGTACTGCAACACCTGCTTTTGTCTCCTTGTTGTTTGCATGAAATATCTTTTTCCATCCCTTCACTTTTAGTCTGTGTATATCTTTGGGTTTGAGGTGAGTCTCTTGTAAGCAGCATATAGATGGGTCTTGCTTTTTTATCCATTCTAATACTCTGTGTCTTTTGATTTGTGCATTCAGTCCATTTACATTTAGGGTGATTATCAATAGATATGTACTTATTGCCATTGCTGCCTTTAGATTCGTGGTTACCAAAGGTTCAAGGATTGCTTCTTTACTATCTAACAATCTAACTTAACTTCTTGTTAAGTTATTAAACACAGTCTTATGTTTCTTTATTTCTCTCCCTTCTTATTCATCCTCCTCCATTCTTTATATACTCGGTGTTTTATTTTTTGCCTTTAGTTAGTATTTGGATGGTCTTCTTTCTTTGCTATGATTTTATTTTCTCTGGTGACATCTTTTCAGCCTTAAGAGTGCTTCCCACTAGAGCAGTCCGTTTAAAATATCCTGTAGAGGTGGTTTATGAGAGGCAAATTCTCTCAACTTTCACTTGTCTGGAAATTGTTTAATCCCTCCATCATATTTAAATGATAATCGTGCTGGATACAATATTCTTGGTTCGAGGCCGTTGTGTTTCATTACGTTAAATATATCATGCCATTCTCTTCTGGCCTGTAAGGTTTCTGTTGAGAAGTCTGATGACAGTCTGATGGGTTTTCCTTTGTAGGTGATCTTTTTTCTCTCTCTAGCTGCCTTTAACACTCTGTCCTTATCTTTGATCTTTGCCATTTTAATTATTATGTGTCTTGGTGTTGTCTTCCTTGGGTCCCTTGTGTTCAGAGATCTGTGGGCTTCTGTGGCCTGCGAGACTATTTCCTTCCCTAGCGTGGGAAAGTTTTCAGCAATTATTTCTTCAAAGACACTTTCTATCCCTTTTTCTCTCTCTTCTGCCTCTGGTACTCCTATAATGCGAATACTGTTCCATTTGGATTGGTCACACAGTTCTCTTAATATTCTTTCATTCCTAGAGATCCTTTTATCTCTCTCTGCTTCAGCTTCTCTGTATTCGTGTTCTCTGATTTCTATTCCATTAACAGTCGCTTGCATCTCGTCCAGTCTGCTGCTAAGCCCGTCGATCGCTTGTCTGATTTCTGCATTGTCTTTCCTCCCTTCCCTCACTTCCTCCCTCAGCTCTTGCATGTTTCTCTGTAGATCCATCAGTATGGTTATGACTTTTGTTCTGAATTCTTTTTCAGGAAGGTTGTGCATTTCCATCCCTTCAGGTTCCCTGTCTGGTGGTGTCTGGATCTGCGTAAGTTTTGTTTGTACCATATTCCTCTGTCTTTTCATGGCGATAGAAGTGGTCACATCATAGGTGCCACGTATGTCAGCTGGGCTCTTTAAGACTTTTAAAACGAAAAATAAAACGCCCTGCTGGAGTATATTCTGTGACAATGCTGTAGGTGGCGCTGTTCCCCCCCTATTCTGCAGCTGTGGCTGCACTGCTCTGCAGGGCCCTTTGTAACTCTGGCCCTGGTGGGAATGAATGGGAGGCTGTTGATCTCTGTGGGAAGTTTCTGTGCGGCTACTTTTTCCCAGTTGCCAGCCAAGGGGTCCGAAATTCCCCAGGACTCCCAGTCTGCTGGGCTGAGTGTGCTTGGACGAACTGGCTCCTCCGTTGGATTCCTGTCTCTTTAAGACCGCTGAAAAAAAGCACGCACTTTTCTTTTTCCCCGGGAGCTGGCTAAGGACCCGGGTGCTTTCCCGGCTCAGATCCTGCACCCTCTGTCTCTCCAATCTCCGATACACTGCGCGATGTGTGTCAGCACTCCTGGTGCAGATCACCAGGGCTGGTTATTTCGCAGGCCCATGCTTCCACTCCCTCCTGGCTCTGAATCCTCTCTTCCTGCCGGTGTGCTGGGATGGAGGAGTGCTCGGGGTGCGGCCAGGTTGCGGCTCCGTATCTTACCCGCCTCGCGGGGTGCTGAGTCCTCTCAGGTGTTAGATGCACGCTGTGTGCTGTCCTGTATCTTCTGGTCTCTCTTTTAGGAATAGTTGTATTTGTTGTAATTTCATAAATATATATGGTTTTGGGAGGAGATTTCCACTGCCCTGCTCATGCCACCATCTTCCCAGAAGTCCCCAATAACTGTTATTTTTTTAAAAAGGGTCATACTTATCACCTTTCTAATTGACCTTTATCCTTTAGTGAGTGAGAAATCAGCAAAATTTAAGCCAAGTATTCAGAGTTTAGAAGGTTGGAAGGAAGACAAGAGCCTCTATCACCTCTTTAAACCCTATTTCACACCACTTTTCTGTCTGGCTCCAGTAATAATCATTTCCTGTAATCACTAAGAGTCTCATGGTTGTGCCTTATACCCCCAGCTAACCTTCAGACACTCTCAGGTGGAACTGAGAGTTCACACAGCTCAGAACTAAACACTGCAACAGATGGTGACTGAATTGAACTCTGTCAAACAGCAATGTGGGGAAAGTTGTAAAATTAAGATCTGCATGGAGAATAGAGCAAGGAGGGCAGGTTAGAAGGAGAGGGAGGGTGAGAGGAAGGGCAGGGAACAGGGAATGGAGAAGAGCACTTGTAAAGTTGAGGAGAGGTCTGGCCCAGGGGCCTCCTGTGCTCCTTATTAATTAGGTCAAGATATAGGTAATATATATGTGAAACATCCAAATGGCTGGCAGGGGTATAGGGAGATAAACAATGGAGGGTGCCTGACACAAAGCCAAGAGGCATCAAACCCACTCCACTATTTGCTGACAGTGCGTGGCAGACTGACGCCAGCCAGCCAGCAAATGGCTGCATGGGCAACAGAGTTCTCAGCTGGCATCCTGGCCATTGCTGAGCTGCCAACAGCAGCAGGGTTCTGTTTGGGGAGTTTTACCCTTGACCATGCCGCCGACTTGCGGCATTATTGCCACAAGGCCCTGGGCCTGTGGTAGTCACTGTCCAGAGTGACTCTGGAGGGTGAGTGTGAAACCTCAAAGCATTTCTCAGAAATCTCTTCAGCAGCATGCAGGAATAGGAGAGAAAGGGGCAGCTTCTTCTTAGGCCCCTGACTTATGGTGCACGTCAAGCCTGAGCTAATAAAAAGTGTCTTCATCTCAAATATTAGAGTCTGAAAAAACTGTCCACAGGACATATATTCTTTGATTCCAAATTATATATGACATATTTATCTCTGTCTTCTATCTCACTGTTCTAAGGGGTCCTTTTATTTTGCACACACATTCCCACGTGAGCCTGTTCTCCTCCCAGAGGCAATGTGGCATCGAGAAAAGAGCCCTTGAGTCAGAAAACTCAGCTTGAATTCCAGCCCTGCAGCCTCTCTTTCCTTATCTAAAAAAATGGACAAAATGATACTTATTTTCTGAGGTAACAGGACTAAATCACATATCCTGCCTACCTGGGACTTGACACATATTAGGAACGCATGAAATTTTAGCTTCCTTCCCGTCTCCCCAACCTCCGCACCCCCTCCTGTGCCTCTACTTCTCAATATTGTAAACTACTGAAGAGGACCGGCCACTGCAGAGTGTGTGGGCATGCAGCCCAGCACTGCATGTGATGAAGTACTTAATAAATGCTTTCTGATTAAGTTCAGCAACATCATAGCAGGTGAAAAGCTCTTTGCTCAATCACCCTGATTAGATGTTTTTCCTTGGCAGAAATTCAGATGGCACCAATGCTAAATTCAGACTGTTGTTTTGGCAAATCATGTAATGATACTTCATTTCTCCCCAAGATGGAATGATAATTCTAATATCTGGCTCATAATTTTGCTTCTATGCCACTGAATAGTCAGATGTCTAGAATTTGAGGGCCTGCCTTTTAGTCAGTAACATGGTTATTTAACATAGAGACAGAGACTGAGAAGCTGGGAGCCCATCAGGGAGACTGATGAAGCAGTCTGTGACTCATTATCATCACCCAAACTCTCAAGAGTCAGGAAGGTAGGATCAGCATGGGGGGGTGAGGCTTTCAGAAGGGACCCAGATGTTAGCTGGGGTTCCCTTTCCTTCATTGATATCTATGGGAAATCAGTTTACACAAGATGTTAGGGGAATCCAAAGAATTTTCTGAAGATCTGGGGAAGTTAGTGTTTTCTCTTGTCCTACTGGCTCAGCCCTTTTCCCTTCCTCCACTTTCCCCCTTTCTTCTCTGGAGCAGAAATAATGTTTCTTCTCACTTCGTGCATATCCATTTAGCTTACATCTTTGGTTGCCTGAGCAGGCCCGCGATGCCTTACCCTCCTTCCCAAGTAGCTTATCAACGTGCTCCTTCCAAACACTCATAGCTCTGTCTCAGAGACACTCTGGCATGAAATCCCCACCTCATCACCCTCCTTCCTCCTCTACACCGTGATCCCCATGCCACTGCAGTGGCTGCTCCCGAGGAGTTAGCAATGAGGTTTGGGCAGATGAAGGGCCCAAGCCAATGCTTTTGAGACTGCAAGCCATTGGGAGCCTTCAGGCACCTGCTTCCTGACTGCTAACAAAGCTGGCTTTGGCCCCACTCCCACCCGCCCACTGAGTGGGGCTGCCCCTCTATTTAGATGGGAGCAGTGGCCTCAGGGTCATCTCAGCAATGGAACAGATATTTCGTGTTTGGGATAAGTGCTTAAAAATAGACATTTGTTTCCTTTTAGTGACATGCATAAAGAGGCTGTTAGGTGGGTACTAAGTAAAGTGAGCTGTTCTTTGAACAGTGTTTAGGGTGCATCAGGCATTCTTTGAGGAGGTGGACCTCCCTACATATCTGACGACAGAATTTTAACACGTGTGACTTTAACTGATGTGCCTCACTAAGCTGAGGCCTCCAAGCTGATTGGATCACCCCCTCCTCACCACTAAGGCCAGACCCTTAGGTAGCGCATTAAGCTGTTGCAAAAGGCCTGGATACGCTCTTTGTGCAGGCTGCAGGAGCATGCAGCCCATAACAACCAACATGCTCTGTGAATTTGAGGAGGAGAGACGTTTACGATGCCTTTATTTTCCCTTTAACAAGAAGGAGAGGGGGGAAAGGAGATTAATATTTATTAAATGCCCACTATACATTAGGTACTATGGTGGTGTTTTATAAACGTTATCTCACTAAACCTCATAATCTTATGTGGTAAGTGATATTATGCTCATTTTACAGAAAAGGACACCAAGGCTCAGATGAGCCAGATGACTTGACCAAAGTCTCACAGCAACATCAAGGTATAAATTCAAATACATGTGACACCAAATTCATGGTTTTCAACACACAGACACACACACACAGAGGGAAAGCCGGTGTTTCCGATGAGAAAGAATGTTTCCAGTTTTCTCTATCTTTAAATCGCAATATTAGGAATCAGATAGGAATCTGGCAGAAATCCAAACGAGATAGTGGTGGCTAACCTGGGGATGGAGCGCCATTGGTTGGATGGGGGTGGGGATGGTAAAAGGGAGGTAGAAGGATGCTCAGGTATTTGACTGGGGTCATTGATAGTGAGAAATCAAAAACTCTGAAAACTGAGAGAGCTCTGAAATCAAAGCATCTATTGAGCCTTTACAGAGGCAGCTAGATAAAGGACTGAGTCCTGGGACAGGAAGTTTCTGCTTCACCAGCCACAAGGTCAGTTAAGAGAAACAACTTGTCAATAAGCGGTTAGTCCACAGAGAAGGCTTGTACGTTGGTTGTTGGTGATGGTGAGGCACTGTTCACGTGCAAGGAGCATGTGGTAGTTCTGGAGACCTTCTAGAGGTCATGATTGTTGAAATGACTTAATCCAGGGATATGGAGTTTCTGGTTAGCTAAAGCCAATGTCTATTGACTGGTGACCTTCCCTTATCTCTTTCTCCTCCATTCTCCAGCCCTTATGTCACTTAATTTTAGAACATCTTAGAATTTTTCTTTGTCAGTGGTATCAGAAATGAAGAAAGAGATAACAAAAGAGAAATAGTTTTGGGAAGAATGAAAATGACTTCAAATTGGTTTACCTGTGGGATAATCAAGCAGAGATATTGAGTAGGCAGTTGGACATATACTTCTAGAGCTAAAGGAGGGAGATACGGGACAGAGAATTAGATTCAGGAGGTATCACAATATAGATGGCAACTAAAGACATTGGAAAAGATAAGAGAACAGGAAAGAATATTTAGAGCAAAAAAAAAAAAAGAAAAGAAAAGAAAAGAAGAGGGCCCAATATAAAACCTCAGGAAAGACAGTGCTTTAAAAGTGGGCCTGGAAAAACTGGAGCAGCAAGGAACTGTGCTGTCAAGGAAACCAGAATAAAGTAAGGTAAGTCCAAGTAAGGCAGTACTTCAAGGAGGGACTGGGCTACATTGTCTGATGCTGCTGAGATTTAATTCAGAGAACTGAGCCACGTCTGCTGAATTTAGCAACAAAAAGGTGTGAGTGACCTTGGCAAGAACCATCTGGTGTGGTTGTGTGAGTGAAAGCCACATCACCAATGGAGTGAAATAGTCACAAGACAGAGAATTGAAGACAGTTAAATGGGACAACTAGTTTAAGAAGTGTTGTGTGTGTCATCATGAGGGAAAATGGAGAGATAGGCTACTAGGTTGAAGTCAAGTTTTGTTGTTATTTTAAGAAGGAAAATAGGTGGATCACCTACGTGCTGATGGAAAGACTTGAGAGAGAGAGAGGTTGAGAATATAGCAAGTGGAGGAACAACTGAGAGAGAAAGATCCTTGAAGTTAAAAGAGGGAGGAAAGGCAAACTGTCATTTGAATGCAGGACAGGGTTTCAGGGCTTATCGTAGGCTATTACAGTGGTGGCCTCAGGGAACCGGGCTGTTCGTGTGTAGTCCCTTCCCACACTGACTCTTAACTTGGATATGTGATTTGCTTTGGCCAGTGGTACATCAGCAAAGGTGATACAAGTAGAGGCTTTATAAACATTTGTACACTGAGGTTCATGCCCCTACAACACTTCCTTTTGAAGCATCAACATAAAGAGTCCGCTATCTGGCTAGAAAGATGAAGTAAAAAGAGAGCCATCTGACCATCTGCCATCCAGCCATTCCATCTGAGGTGTCAGGCATATAAGTGAAGCAATATTTTGGTTTTTCAGCCCCCCCCAAGCCTCTAGATGGCTGCTTCCCACACTGCATGGAGAGAAACCAACCAGTTCAGTCCAGTCCCAGTTGCAGAACTGTGAGTAAATAAATAGTTGTTATTTTAAGCCACCAATTTTTGGGTGGTTAGTTGCAATGGCAACAAATAACTGAAGCAGATCTATATAGGAAGCATGTTTCTGGGATGGCAGAGTAAGCTAATAGACCAAACCTCCTGCAGATAACAATGACAAACTTTTACAAAAGTATAAAAAATAACTGCCTGAGGGCAATAAAGTGTGGACAAAAGAAGTCGGTTTTTGTAGAAAAGCTGAAACTTGGAAGAAGGGACTATGGAAAGGTGAGTTTTGTTTATTTGCAGCTCTTCCCTGAGTGCAGATCTCAGTCACAGCAGGGTACAGACCTTCTAAACCTCCAATAGAAAGCTAGCCATCTTTCTAATCTAAATAATAAGACTGAGGCAAATTAGGCAGGCAGAGTAGGTAGAGGAATCCCAGAAAGGAAAAAATCTATAGAAGAGAGCCAATATTTTTGTGAAGACATGGTGTCAGACAACAAGAACAGCGCTGAGTTTGAGCTGCTGATACCATAGGTGAGATAAAGTTAGTGGGAATCTAACCAGATTGTCTGCTAAAGTAAAACTTCCCAACAGTCTTCAGAAAAATATAATAGACTACAGAGTCTCTACAATATACTATCCACAATGTCCAGGATACACTCCAAAATTACTTGACATACAGAGAACCAGGAAAATGTGAGCCATTCCCAAGGCATGAGACAATCAACAGAGGTCAACTCTGAGATATTGGAATTAACTTTAAAACAGCTATTATAACTATGTTCAATGAGATAAATGGAAATATGTTCACAGCAGAGATCTAGATGGGATTTGGAGGAAGAAAGGAAATGGGGGGAAAGAGGGACGAATGACATAGACAGATAAGTTCTTCCCCTTCCTGTGTCAAGCTCATAGAAAGCATTTGATTTTCCTTTCATCCTTGGCAAGGATAAGTGTCTTGGCAGGGGCAGTGTGTATTTTCTTGAAAAAGCCTCTAGATAGAAAAGTTACTATTTATAAGGCAGAAAAAAATGGGTCAAATTTTAATGGATATGTGGGTTGGGAGAAGGAAAAATGCAAAGCAACAGCATACAAATCTGAACTAGTTTAGTTCAGTTTAAAACCATCAATTGGTTAAATCTTAGGCATATCATCTAACCTCTTTAAGCCTCAAATTTTCTGACTTGCAAAATGGAGATAGTAGTAACACTCATTCCAAAAGGTTATTGTAGAGATCACCTAGATAAATATATTGTATGCGTAGGTATATTTTGTCAAGTATTATTTCTTAGACATGTTAGAGTATTAAACACAACACTGTAAAATCAGTGCAAGATACAATCAGATAAGGGTTTTTATTTTGAAGAACATTTGGGAATTACAAAATAAAATGAGTGGTTTCAACAACGTATTTTTTGGGGGGACTACTCTGGAGAAAGTTCCTTTTTCTTCCATCTACAAATCCAATTATGGAAATTTAATTTAGCTATTGAGAAATATAGTTAAATTTAAGTGTACTTTACAAAGAAAACTTGTGGATTTTTTGCATGTAAAAAATTCTGACTTTAAAATATCTTTTATCTACTGTATTTTTCTCACACATTCTGATACAGTGCCATGATTTGTGTATCTTTATGTATTTCCTAATACAGTTTTGGCCTGTGAAAATATTAGCTATCTCTCTCTCTTCGTTCATATTTAAACACTATTGTCCAAACAACAACAAATGTTGGCGAGGATGTGGAGAAAAGGGAACCCTCCTACACTGTTGGTGGGAATGTAAATTAGTTCTACCATTGTGGAAAGCAGTATGGAGGTTCCTCAAAAAACTCAAAATAGAAATACCATTTGACCCAGGAATTCCACTCCTAGGAATTTACCCTAAGAATGCAGCAGCCCAGTTTGAAAAAGACATATGACCCCTATGTTTATCACAGCACTATTTACAATAGCCAAGAAATGGAAGCAACCTAAGTGTCCATCAGTAGATGAATGGATAAAGAAGATGTGGTACATATACACAATGGAATAGTATTCAGCCATAAGAAGAAAACAAATCCTACCATATGCAACAACGTGGATGGAGCTAGAGGGTATTATGCTCAGTGAAATAAGTCAGGCAGAGAAAGACAAGTGCCAAATGATTTCACTCATATGTGGAGTATAAGAACAAAGAAAAAAACTGAAGGAACACAACGGCAGCAGACTCACAGAACCCAAGAATGGACTAACAGTTACCAAAGGGAAAGGGACTGGGGAAGATGTGTGGGAAGGGAGCGATAAGGGGGAAAAAGGCCTATTACAATTAGCACACATAATGTAGTGGGTGTGGGTGTGGGGTGGGGGGATACAGGGAAGGCAGTATAACACAGAGAAGACAAGTAGTGATTCTATAACATCCTTCTACACTGATGGACAGTTACTGCAATGGGGCATATGGTGGAGACTTGATAATAGGGGGAGTCTAGTAACCATAATGTTGCTCATGTAACTGTCTATTAATAATAGCAAAAAAAAACTATTGTCATTCGTTGAGCAAAAGAAAGTGAGTGTATTTTAAGCACAATTTACCAACTATCTGTTTAATCTAAGAACACATTTAATATAGAAATTTCTTTTGCAAAGTAGTAAAATGTCAAGATACTCACTGACATTTCTATAAGGATGTCTGCTTCTTCAACACTGAGATTATCAGATACCACAAAGTATTGTAAATATCTACTTGTGTGGCACAGTACAAGTAGCACTTAGATGCCCTTTCCATTCACCCCAAATAGGAGTAATATGAATGTCTGAAATTCCACCAGAAAATGACATAACACTTTGTTCCTTATTGAAATAAATATTCCTAAAAGGAGAATATGTAAAAATTTCCATCACAATTTATAGCTTAACATGAGTTAAATCTTTGCCTGAGTATGTGGTGGCGTCAACTAAGAGATCAATAAAGTCATGTTAAAATAAAGACAGAGTTCTATTTGAACCAAATTGAGGACTAGCCTGGGAGACACAGCTTCTGTGAATAGAAAAGGTGTACTGAGGGGCTACAAGCAGGTGAAGGTTTTATGTCCTAGAGAAGGCAGGCAGGAAAGATAGAACTTCAAGGCAGTACATTCATTTACATAAAAATGCAGTGCTTTAAAAAAGGGGGGGTTCAGGGTCTATCTACATCTTGGTGCTAAAGAGAATTAGGAGAAAGGCAAACATTCTTGTTTATCTTATGTTCTTGAGCAGGAATCCAGACCCCCAAGGGGAAGAGATACTGTGGTACATACTTTGCCTCGCTCTTAACTTAGTTTTAGTTAACAGATGGTATTGCAGAGTGAGAAAGTCAAAATTCTGAGGAGTAGCCATTTTGAGACTCCCAAAGTTAATGAAACCTTTAACACCTAGGCCCTGGAAATTTTGGTAGTTCGTAGTACAGTGGGTCAGCTTTTCTTTCCTTCACAGTGGTATCAGGGGAAAAAAATGAAGGCGTCTCTCCTCTACATGACAGGCTCCTATATTTAAATGCCTACTTCGTATTGCCACTTGAACGTCTAAAGGGCATCTCAAACTTAAAATAACGAAAAAAAGAACTCTTGATTTTCTAACATTTTCCCCCATTGACATCTTCATATTACTGAATAGAAAACTACTTTTCAACCAGTTTCTCAAGCCAAGAAATTTGGAGATAGCCCTAAGTCAAGCCATCAGGAAATCCTATTGTCTTTAGTTGTGAAATATATTTAAAACCTATTTCCCATTACCTCCTCTTTCACCTTCCTTATCTAGACCATAATTACTCCTCACCTGGATTATTTCAGTAACTTTATGGTCAGTTTCTGTTTCTACCCAAATTTTATCCCAATCTACTTTCTATGCATCAGCCAGAGTGAACTGTGAGAATAAAAATACAATGATGACATTCCTCTGCTCAAAACACTCATGTGGCTTGCATGTTGGAAATCTCTACCGTGGTTTTTAGGTAACGAGAGCAAAGCATCAGCTCTCACTTTAGTCTGGGAGACTCCAGATCTGTACCTACAGAATTCAGAGGCATGATGGTCCTAGGGGATGTGGATAAGACATTCAAGGTTACAAAACTTAGAATTGACCTAAGGAGTGACTTTAACACTGGAAGGAAAACTTTCTGGGGGACAATTAACTAAATCCACTTCACTCGTTGAATTTTACTTTAAATTTTGGATCTTCCTGCCATTTATTTTATTGCTGACATCACCAGGATTGTACCTTAGTTTCCTTACTGTGTAAATGGAGATACTAAGAGTACATATCTCATAGGGCTGTGGTCAAATTGAAATGAGTTGGTATGTGAAAAATGCTTAAAACAAGTCCTGGTATATAGCAAGTACTCAATAAATTTCAGCTGTTATGAGAACAGTTCTTAGTACCTAAGTGTAACCACTGCATTCATGTAATATAATCAGTCCTCTCTCAAGCAGTAGCCAATTCTATTTACTTATCATGGCTCATAGGCAGTTATATATGCGCAAAAATAAACATTTATCCCAAAATATATTGCTGAGAAAGTAACATTAAACTCTCTATGTACCTATTGAATTGTGAAGTCATACTTAATCCTCTACCAGTGAATTCACTTTTATTTTGGATAGAGGCATTGATACCATTTTAATTATTTTTTATGAATTAGTAAATACTGTTTCTAAAGAATTCCTTTTCATTGTGTTTTCTTAAAAAAATCTTTGCCTGGAATCGGGTCCGACTTAGTGAAAACTTTAGTGCTTAGCTGCCTGTGTAACTAAGACCTACCCATCACACCCCATTTAGGAAACCCCATCCTGTCATTCTGTAATATGGCAAGAATTCAAAAAGATGTCCCGCTTGGAGAACAAAGAGTAATGTAAGTCATGTGATCAGCCATTAACAAGGAAAGGAGACCAAGTGTGTTGTCAGAGAGATAGAAAGTCCATTTTGTTTTAGGGACCATTAATAATTTAGTTTTGTTCTAAGATTACTCTCTGACATCAGTTTCAATATAAAGCGCAGGATTCTAGGAAGGAGGATGGCAGGCCAGATCGGCCCACTGGAGCAGATGCAAAGGGACGTCAAGTGTGGCTTCAGTACCTTCCTACCCCCACCCCGAAGACTTCTTTCCTCTTCTTTTTTCTCGCTACTCCACAACTCTACCTCTATGACCCCATCATAGACCCAGAACACTAAGGCTACCTCCTAGTTGCTCAGGACTTGGTATAAAATAGCCATTCTTTGACTATTGTCCACTTCCTCACCACCATGCCTTCTCCCACCAACTGTCCAAATTGAAAGAACCTATGCTTTCCATCCTATTTTGTCTCCTCAAGGTCCTGATAAGTGACTGCTACTTGCCAAATAAGTTAGCTAAAAGAGTGAATGGCCAATACTGATTTTTATATAACCCTGCAAAAGTTACTTGCTTATTAATAGGGGCTTTCAGAAGTGAAAATGTCTTTACTAAAGAATCAATTTCTCCAGCAATAGAATTAAAGATGTTCTGTGGTGGCAGCTGGTGAGAGATTTTTTTCTGTATTATATCATCAAAAAGTTTAATTTTATTACATCATGTTCTAATTTAAAAGTGTATTCACTATGCCAGGTTTTTGTTGTTTATTTTTTCTTAATTTTTATTGAGATTTAGTTTACATACCATAAATTTCACCATGTAAAGTGTACAATTAAGAGGTTTTAAAAAATATATTTACAAGGTTGTTGCAACCATCACCACTATCTAATTCCAGAATGTTTCACCACCCCAGATGAGAAAATATTTTTGAAGAGAATATGTCTCCAAACATGCCTACTTTACTTTATAAGACTATGCTTAGAAAAATAATTAATTGAAATGCCCTTTAAGATTTAGAATTCTTTCCACTAAGAGAAATATCAGGCAATTTACACAATAAGGTCTTCCTACAATTAAATTGATTATATTTACTAATTGAATTGATCACATTTGCAATTAAATTGATTACATTTACAAGAACACTAATAATAAATGGTATGCAAATATTATACTCTGCTAAAGAAAAAATTGCTGGGCAATAGGGGAGAAAATTTATTCCTTTCTCACCAGTTTAAAATAATTAGCATGTTCTTTATTTTCAAGAAGAGGGGATTTGGGAGGTTTATTATTTAGAATTCTCTTGTCTGAAAGCAGTTGAAACCAATTCTAGCCAGCATTAATAAAAGAGATGAAGATAGGGAGAGAGAGAGACAGGGAGAGAGGGAGAATTTGAGAGAATTTATCATAAAGATATAAGCAGGGAAACATGCCAGTGGTCTGGAACTAGAGCCCACAGCATCATAATAAACCAAGGAAATATTTTGCACCATTGTAACCATCAGTTACCTTCTCTCTGCTTGATGGCCAACTTGTCTGTTTCCCAAGCCACACGGCAGAAAACCTGACTGCCAAAGCATTCCAAATGTTTTTTAAGCTACAGGTCCAGCCACCTGGTGTGAGCATTTTCCAAGTCTCAAGGATTGGAATTGGTCCAGTTTCAAACAGTTTCAAACAGTTGCCACAGCAGGCAATAATACAGATAGATTTCAGGAGTAGCAAGAGGAGCAGAGTTTCTAGAAGAGAACAACTTTTGGACAATCAAATAAATGTTCACTATTATGATCTTTGTAGTCTTGTCTATATAAAGATTGTTTCTGCTTGAAAACCCTGCAGATCCCTACCCTTACTGCCACTAGCCATGAGAAAAGACACATACCTACTACCTTGCTGGGAAATTAACTCCAGTCAACGTGACCATTGTCCAGGGTCTTTTTTCTAACTTGAAGAGAGAGGTGGAGCTTAAGCACATATGGTACAAAAATACACACTGTATAGTCTATTCAACCTAGCCTCTTGGAGAGCTGTAATGAGAACTGACTAGGAAATGGTGTTCAAGAGAAGATAACAAAGGCTTCCATTACTGACAGTCTTAGATATCCATTGGAGTTTTCCACCCGTCATTTAAATAATGAAGAGCTACTAGAAGTTGAAACCAGATGCTTCTGCTGCCCAGCTATAAACTTGTAGGGGAGCAGGACAAAACCCTTTAAGACTGTGCAAAGGCATTATTCCCAGGGTTCTAACAATGGTACTTAAAAACAGGCTTCTGTGAGTGTCATATTTTGCCTTAAAAAGGGTTTTAATAAGTATTTTATTAAAACAATGGCCAATAAAAATGTATAAGTGTGCAACCTCATTAGTAACAAAATAAATTTTAAATAAAGGAAAAATCATGGGTTCAGTTAGCAATTTGGCAATAAACTTAAGAAAATGATCATTGTTCATTACTGATGTGAATGCTGTTGAAATGGCCACTACCTAGCTCTGCTGATGGGGTAAAAATCGGCACACATTATTTAGAGGTAAATTTGTCTGTCTGTTATCAAGTGTTTAGGTTTTCTTTTAAATTTTTTTTAAAAGGAATTTATCCCAAAACACACACATATTCCTTTTTTAAAAGGAATTTATCCCAAAACACACATATAAATATGTACAAATATGTTTATTATATTGTTTCAGTAACAAATAGCAAAGAGGAAGAAAACAATAAAATATCAAGTATGAGAGGTTTAAATGGCAGTAAAGTAGGCTTAGTAACACAACAGAATAACAGAATAATATGCAACTGTTTTAAATGATGCAAAGATATATCACTGCAGTACTTACGTTGGAGAAAACTGAAAACTGTCAAATATTCAACAGTAAGCTATTTGATATAGAAGTTCAGTACATCCATAAGATGGAATAAGGAGAGAACCTATGATATAATGTTAAGTGAAAAAATTAGGGTTCAGTTTGTTACCCCAATATGCACATGAATACAGAGACCAAAACTGAGGGATTGTCCCACTGTTTTAATAGTGGTTATCTCCCACATACGGAATTACATAACCTTTTTTTGTTCGTTTTTTGTATTTTCTGGATTTTCTAAATTTGTATGTAGATCATATATATTAGCTTTATAATAAATATATTAAAATTGAAATTTTATTCAGTTGCTTTCTAAGGGCAAGAGGGCCTCTCTGTTAGCCCCTACTGATGGTATCTTCTAGAAAGTATCAAAGGGTATTTCCTCAGCCCTCTTCTGCCTGAATGCTGACTTCCGAGGTTTCGTTTCTGCTTTCCTTCCCCATTACCTCAGATCCGTGGTGCTCAGGTAATTTTTTTTTTTTTTTTACAATTTATTTTATTTTAGTATCATTAACCTACAATTACATGAGCAATATTGTGATGATTAAACTACCCCCTTCATCAGGTCCCCCCCACCAACCCTATTACAGTCACTGTCCATCAG
>JAQQAC010013566.1:20582599-20776762 GCA_029783875.1 Phataginus tricuspis
CAATATTGATTCTTCCTAGCCAAGAGCATGGGATGCATTTCCATTTGTTAGTGTCTTCCTTAATTTCTCCTAGGAGTGTCTTGTAGTTTTCAGAGTACAGGTCTTTCACTTCCTTTGTTAGGTTTATTCCTAGGTATTTTATTCTTTTAGGTGCAATTGTGAATGGAATTGTTTTTCTGATTTCTCTTTCTGTTATTGCTCAGGTAATATTAGTGCTCAGATATAGTCCGGTCTTGGACCCCACACCCATGCTTCTGTCCCTATGTTTCTCATCCGGGCTATTTATTATGTACTTACCAAATGTCAAGCACTTGGTTTTACAGACATGATCTAATTCTTATAATAACAATTAAAAATAGCTATTTACAGAGAGTTCCAAAAAGTTAAATAACTTCCCCTAAAGTCATACCACTAGAGAGTGATGAGACCAGATTTCTAATCCAAGTCTGTTTTGACTTCGGAAGCAACGAACCACCGTAGCAGCGGACTTTCTCTGCCCCTAACACCAGACCACTTACTGCAGACCCCTCCGGAGGGCCCTCTCCCTCACCAACCTACCACCCTTCCTCCAGCTGAACGTCTACCTACAATTTGACGGGAGTTGCCCATCTCATACATGCATAGAAAGCTCCTTGAAGGCCACAGGTCGACCCTGAGTTTTTCTCTGCCGCTGCTCGTTTATCCAGCCTGCCCTCTGTGCTGCCTCCATCACCCCTGAGCAGCCCACAGACTTATTCCTGGATTCTTTCTGTCAGACTTCGGGCACCGCCTTGTTTGTGCCACCTTCCTTACCCCTTCTTACTTTCCTTTGACTGTTTCTTCTTAAAACTTTTTTTGCATCTACCATGACACTGTGCATGTAATAAATGTCCCCCAGTGTCCCCTCAATTACATCAATTTCCCTTCCCTACCATCTGTACCCCATTTCTTCACCATCTTGCTGAGTTACTGTCCCCATGGTCTCCCCATGGCCGTCCCAACCACCTTTTTCCCCAACATCTGCCATCCATCTTTTCATCTTCACTGAAATTACCCTTTCTCATCACCAGTGAATTCCTGATTATCAAATAATTAAAATCCTTTTTTGGCATGTTCTCACACTTTTCGATCTTTTCATCACATTTAACTGCATTTGTGCCTTTTTGCTGTCCTTCAGCCCAAGCTCTGAGGCACTATAATCCCCTTTCTTCTGCTCTTTTCCTCTTCCCCCTTCACTACCATTTCTCCTGTTTTTAAGCTTCAGGCTACCTCTTAAACTTAGTCTTTGGCTTTGCTCCCTTCCATAGTATCTTAAGAATGACGTAATTCCAATACCCTGCCTTTCTCCTATACCCTCTCATAGCCACAGTGGGTGCTTTTGAGCCTACGATTGCCTCCACCAATAAGAAGTCAGCAAAAACGAAAAGGATGCCTGCTGTGAAATGGGAGTTTCCCAGGCCTGTTTCATGAGGCTGTGTTGGCAGACGTGCGCTTCTTGGTGGTGGATTAATGATTCCTATTTCCCCTTCCTGCTCTGGCTGATGCTCTGCTTGCTGAAACCCTTGCTATCTGCTTAATCCCCTGCCGGCTAGAGTTCCCTTTCTGGCTGCTACTCGGGGCCCTTCTGCAGGGTTTCTCAGGCATGGGCAATTCTCTATTTTCCTGATCGTCATGGTTGCCTAGCTAAATAAATGGCCTTCATATATAAAGGTCTAGCACTCATTTCTCACTTTCTGTAGATTTATACCACCGACTCCCTATAGGAGAGTTTCACTTGGTTATTGATGTCTGAAGCTTTCCATATAGTAATTGGCTGAGCTCTGGCCATTCCACCAGTTATGGCATCACTGTCAGCCTGGCATACTTGATGTAAAATCTTGGCATATATCTCTTGACTCCTTCTTTATTCACAGTGCAAATCGTTCTTCTTTCCAGGGACTTAAGAGTCTTTCTGGGCTTGGTATTTCTGATTTTCATCACCTTTTGCCGTCCAACCCCATGATCCTCGTTCCTAATACACCATTTTTCCATTTCCTTGTATGCTGAATTCTTCAAATAATTTCCCATAAACACAGTTTTCCTCATGGCGTTTCCCTTCACAAAGTTCTACAGTGACATCTGCATGCCTAATCAGAACAGATGAAAAGCCCTCCAGCTACAGCAAGACCGCTCCTTCACTTCCTCCTTTACATGCCACCCCAAGCTGGCTTTACGTTAATTTCTACCCCGGTTCTTCTGCTCCATTCAAAACTGTCTACTTTCCTTCCCTTGTACTAATGTACAGATATTGTTCAAGGAAAGATCAAATGTGTTATCTCTGCCTCATCAGTCATTGTGGGGACCACTAAGTCAGCAGTCAGAGATTTGTATCCTAGCCAGGCCATTCACCTAAGTGACCTTGTGGAAGCGACTCCACTGAGCCGTTTGCCCACTTACAAAATAAGATCAATAGTACCAGCCCTGGCCTTGGGAGAACCCCCTGAGATAACACGTGAGAGACGGTTTTACAAGCCGTGAGGCCACGTGAAAGAAGGGAGCTCAGTGACAGGGAAAGCTAAGAATCCAGAAAGCTGCTATGGTCTCCGCTTTGATGTGATGTGATTTTCTGATTTTTAAATTTTTAATAAAAAAAAACGAAACTCATGAATAAAAACATCTGGCTTGCAGATGCCCCTCTGCTTGCTCCCTGCCTCTCCCTCGAGAATCTGCCTCTGCTCACCGTCTTGGTTCATCATGACAAGTAAATCTTGGCTCCTTAAAAGCTGGCAAGCAAAACTCCTGTCTCTGAGGATATTTAAATCTTTCTTGGCTCATGATTGTTTCCTCTTGGGTGTTGAAATGAAATGATGCCTTCCAGCCTTTCTGGCATAGAGCCGTGAGCAAGACTTGTGATGCTCTCATTTCGAGAAAATGATCTGCTAAATCACAGGTAGAATGGGCTCTGGTCACCGTGAACAGCCGAGCTCTCTCTCAGATCTCCTACTGTAGTTTCAGATTCGAATTATTCCGATAGTTTTTCAACCTCTTTCTTCATCTTCTTTCTTAGTGTTATTTAACTAGGGATATTTCCCTGATATGTTTTTCTCTGTTATTGTTCCAGTATTTTTTTTCCTTGTAGTTCTGACAGACCATCTGTCAAAATTTTGCTGGTTTCACAGCAGTTCCATGCTGGGTTTTTTTTTTTTCCTGTCTTTTTAAAAGTGCACAAATGATACACAAATAAATTCTCATTGCAAATGGTTCAAGTGATACAAAAGTTTATAGAGTAACATACTGGGATTTCTATCCACTCCTCCTATACCTACTTCCATCCCTAGAGGTAACCACTGATACACCATTTTACAGTTTGATGGTGTCTGCATCAGGGCTCTCCAGTGAAACAGAGCCAATAGGATAGATATAGGTAAGAGATTTATTATAGGAGTTGACTCACATGGTTATGGAAGCTAAGATGTTCCACCATCTGCCATCTGCAAGCTGGATAACCAGGAAAGCTGATGGTGTGACTCAGTCCAAGGCTGAAAACCTGAGAATGGAGTGTCAGGTGATGATGACGTTAAGTTCCAGTCTGAGTCCAAAATCCCAAGAACCAGGAGCGCCAATGTTTGAGGGCAGGAGAAGATGGATGTCTCCACTGAAGCAGAGAAACGAATTCACTCTTCCTCTACCTTTGTATTCTTCAGATCTCAGTGGATTGGGTGATGACCACCTGCATGGGGAGGGTGATCTGCTTTAATCAGTCTGTTGATTCAAATGCTAATCTCTGCCAGAGTTACCCTCACAGACACACCCAGAAAAATTTTACCAGCTCTTGAGGCATCCTTTAGCCCCATAAAGTTGACACATAAAATTAACTATCACCGTATCTGTCACTTCTCTTTCGACAGGTGTATGTCACAGACATAGGCATCTTTCGCACAATGGATCTATGATGTCCTTTTTAAAAAATCTAGTGATCTTAAGGAACTTTTCATGTCAGTACATGTGTCTACCTCATTCTTTTCATAATTACACAGTGTTCTATGTATGAATATGCCATTATGGCTTTATCACTCACCTCTTTGTGAATATTCTTCAATGTAGAGAATTGTTCTGGCAAATGCCTGTGAACCTATATACAGTTAAGCATATATTATCGAGTAAATCCCTAGAAGCAGGGATGTAAGTTAGATGGATCTATTAAAATGTAAACTTGATGAGGGCAGGGATTTTTAAAAATTTATTTGTATATTTTGCTCACCACTAAATACCCAGTGCCTAAATTAGTGTGCAGCATATAGTAAGGCTCAAAAAATATTTGTTGAATTGATTGGAAATAGTATCTGCATTTTTAATATGAGACTCATTAGATTAAGAGATTAAAGAAGAAAATCATGTTTACCTTCATAAATGATGAAGAAGCATCTGATAAAATGTTGACACACATTGCTGATTTCAAAGCAACAGATAAAATAAAAAACAATACACTTGGAATAAAAGAAAATTTATTAGGTTGAAAAAGAGACTATATCAGAAGTCATAATGAACACCATACTTAATGATGAAATAGAAGTACTTCTGTTGGTGTCAGGAACCAAAGAGGCTCTAGTAATCAATAATACGACTCAACATTTGCCTGAATATTCTAGCCAATTCAATAAACCAAGGTGAATAACTTAGGTAAAATTATCATAAAGAAAGAGACAAACCTTTCATCATTTGCCAGTAAAATGATTATCTCCCTATACAATCCCAGAAAAACCAACTTTAAAATAATTAGAACAATTAGATTGTTTAGTAAGGTTATCAGATATAAGATACAAATAAAAATCAACAGTGTTCTTATACACCATTAATAAATAATTAATAAATAATTAAACATATGAGAGTGAAAAAGATCTGTGACATTGCTAATGGCTTTTTCCTCTACTTGATCCCTGGTAACTATTCTCATGTCACAACCAAGATACTGATCTCAAAATATCTCTACTTCTGAAATTGTGTTTTCAGATACTTGTTTCTACAACCACCATCTCCTGTTCTTTAGTTCAGTTGCTCAGTAACCCCCCTCTTTAGCCTCAGGAAGTTATCCAGACATTCTACCCTGTAGCTGGGGGAAGAGGGGGAAGGGTGTTCCCAGTCTGGGGCGAGTCCCTCTATGCATCCGATGAAACCACAGTAAGTCAGGGAAAGGGCAGGTTGGGAGAAAGGCTTTTATTTCTTTCGGTTGCTAGCCAGGTTCCTGACTGGCGTGGCTTGCACTCCCCTTCCCCACCCTCCTCTTCTGGGAGGACTCCATGGCCGGGTCCTTGCTGACCAGCAAACACTAGACCAATTACATACCAGGAACTAAGGGGAGAAAAGAATGGTCATTTTCTCTCCACCCCTTGCCCTGGAGCAATCTGAGACTCTGAAATGTCCATTGATACGTAAATGGTAAGGCTAGGCAGGAAATTCTGGAAATTCTGCCATTTACCCCACAGAACCCAATGCAGTAGGACCTGTCATCTACTTCCTTCCTTGCTGTTCTAGATCCCATGATCTACCATTTGGACGACTCCTGTGCAGATAATCTCATCTCCCTTCCTCCGCTCCCCACTCTCTATTCACCTGGGATGTGGTGGTGTGACAGGGAACAATCCTGAGTGAAAGTTTTCTTTTGCCATCTAAGCAGCTGGATAGCTTTGGACCACTTTCGCCTTAGACTTACGGCCCCAGGCCTCCAGAGACATTCAGTTCTGCCTCTCAACCGCACTGTGTTCTCACTCCTTGAGATGATTGTCTTACATTTCCTGCTTCAGACTCCCTGCACCCCTCCTGCATACTCATTCTTAAGATGATTTTCTCACCTCATACTTCACTGTGAAGATTAATTCACTGAGAAAAGAGAGACTGTCAGACCTCAGCTTCTTTATCTCTCTGACACCAAAACTACAAACCTCCCTATGTGTACTCGCATGTTTTTTCTTCCATCTGGTTACAACATAGTACACCACTCTCCTCTTATCATCAAGAAGATGATCATCATGTATGGTATAATAAAACTGAAGAAGTTAATTTTTTTAATTGTGAGATTTCTCTATACTTACACAATTAAAATGGAAACCATCTTTTCCTTTCTTTTTCTTTAAAAAAAATGTTTCGTGTTATTGGATTATTTGGATTATTTTTCTGTGTGGTGATTGGGCAATTATCCAGACTATTGGAATATAGGCCTGGAACATTTCAATCCATCAAGAATCTGGATATGTTGCACTACTATAGCGATAATTTGCTGAGTTAAAATATTCTTGAACTACAAGTCTCTGTAGATGGGCTAAGGTGCTTGGGAATTGCATGTAATGTTATTTGGGGAATGTCTAAAAGTTAACTGAATATGGAAACATGATATAATTCAATTGAGATTCTGTCTTTTATAAAATAATTCTGATGGGAGTCGGCAGTCAACAATAAATCAAAGAGAAGTTGTTTAAAATACACTTTCTAGGAAGAGAGTTCTCCATTCCATTTAGTATAGTTTTCTAATGATTCTAGCTATAACTTGGGTTTATTTTCAGATTATTTTTTGCCTAGTTTGCATCACTGGGATTTATAACACTGAGATAATAGTTATGTGCCCAAGGACTTCTGTAATTGGAAAGCAGACCTCAGACAGCCTGAAAATAAATGGATATGCAAACAAACAGTGGTACCAGCATAAGAAGAAAAAAAAACATAATGGAAAAAGCATCTCAAAAGGAGAAAGCTAGAGAAGCATTGTTAAAAACAAACCTGGAGAACTAATAGTTTGCCAAGGAAATGTTATTATCTTCAATAAGTGTCCACTGATGTTACTTATTGGGCTGGGGCAGATTTGTGCTTGTGTTCCTGAGGGAGGGAGGGAGTTTCTGGTGAAGCTGTGGGTCTCTGGACTTGTACATGTTGGAGGAAATTCCAGGTTGTCTGGGCTGAGGAGCAAACAAAAAGTTAGAAGAATTCTAAGAATTCAGCATCTGAGGGACAACACAATAATAGGATATACATTCGGTATGACAATCTATAATATGGCATGTTAAAGTTAATATAAAATAGAACTCCACTAACTAAAGTGGAAAAAGGAGCTCTTTTAACAGAAGAAGGCAAAAAGGACTTAGTTTAAGTAGAGGTCAATTGAAATTATTAGCATGAACTCCTTCTTTGTTCTTTTCAGGAGATTACTGCTTTTACCACAGTGATTTGAGAAACATCTTCTCTAACACCATTCCGCCTCCTTCCAGCATCACATGAACAGTCAGACAGACATTTCAGTGCCCAGTTTTGTCTCTTCTTTTTTCTCCAATATTGTGCTCAGTTAAAAAGAACCAGAGCTTTTCAAAATACATGATCTTGTGTCTTGGGGCAGGAAAAAATCAAGGTGAGCCTGGAATTTTTTTTTCTGGAAAGATGGTTTCAGAGGCACCTGGGTGTTAACTAGGTGGAGAGGCTAGCCTGATAAGGGCTCTTAGGGACAAGCTAAGGGGCACGGAAGGAAGAAATGGCTCCATCAGCTCCCCGAGTCTTAATTACCAGGACGTTCTCCAAGATGGTGAATTCTTACAAGTATTTTACTTTATTTTTTGATCTTCAGCCCAGGCATTATGGAATTGCCTCCAAAACATGCATGCCCAGGAGAGGCTTCCTCAGGAACAAAGCTGAAAATCCATGGAGGCGGCCAGTATGATGACTGGAATCAAGATATGTAATTAAAGATAATAATATCAAATAAGCAAATTATTGGTTACCAAAGTTTTTTTTAAACAGTGCTTCTCTAGCTTTCTCCTTTACAACTGATTTTTCCATAGATAGATAGATAGATTCATCTATTTGTATATTCAATCTGTTTGTATATTCATCTATTCTGAGTCAGTGTTAGGGCTGAATTCCAATTCCATAAGCCAAGTTTGACAGATGAAACTTGACTTTCTGTTCATAGTTTAAAAAGGTAACATGAAGGATACTGAAGCTCATTATAATGCAAATTTCCAATATTGTTTTTAAAAAATGCTAATTGAGCAATACAAGTTGTGTGAGTTTTTTAACCTCTAAGGTTAAAACTACAAATGTGAGCTTCTTTCCTTAAGGGAATAAAAATATATAAAAATACACATAAAAAGACAGAATACACTATAGAAAGAGGGACAGGGTTAATTGGGTGGAACTGGACAGATCACTAGTTGAGACTATTTTTACTTAAAATTATATTTATTAATAAGCCAAAGATTGATCCTGACCCCTCAAAGCAGGTCTTGGTTAGAAAATTAAGATACTATTAAAGTGAGAAAAATATATTGGAGAATGGGAAAATCAATCTAAATAAAAGATGAAAAGAAAAAAAGTTAAACAGAATGGTAAATCCAAAACAGATTCTTTTTTTAAAGGAGATCAAATTTAAGAATTACATTAAAGAAATAAATTTAGGAATTGGTGATACAATTAGGAGTTAAATGATCGGGGTAAAACTGTTGGTGACATAAAATACTACTGAGCATAAGTAGTATTTTACATAAATGAACTGAACTATTGAAGAAAAACAATGAGAAAACAAAAATAAAACCAGCATTACTGCAGAGAAGGAACTCTAACCGTCTGTGCATTTTTGAAGCCCACCCAGAACTACTTTCCCGGAGCCTTTGAGAGCTGATCTGGACACCTCTGTTGCCAAGGTAGCGTAACTACAGCTCTCAGGGTTAAACACCAAAGAAAGAGGAGAATCCCCACGCTTGACAGGGATGTGGGGAAATGATGTACCATGGCTGCTTCTGTGTGAACATGATAAAATCAGAAACACAAAAAATGTTTCTTTAAAACATCCGGCTGCAGTATACTGACACCTCCATGCTGTGGAGCTGTCCCATGAAGGTCCTCCTGCTGCTCCAGTACCATCGCGATGGCTCTCCAAATAACTCAGTTCAATATGATTTAGTCTTTTCCACATGGTTTTCATTTTTATAACTAGCATCACACATATTATCACATGAATATTAAATACCTAAAAGAAGTACTGAGAAATATTCAGATACAATTGGTGAATAAAAGCATTTTTAAAAACTTGTGTAAATAAGTAGCCATATTGTACTTTAGATATATTATTTTCCTGTAATTATTTTAGGGGGAGGGGCTTGGATTACCTGAACAATGTCCCAAGCCATAGGTCCTGCCCGTGTGTATGGCCTCAGGTGCTTTAGGGACACATACGTAGGTGAAGGGTGTAGGCTCTGTTCTCATTTGAAGGAATGCAAGCCAAACATAACTGCTCCAATTCACTGGTCCCTGGATAAATTCCTTGCATAAAAAATAATAGCAGAAGGCCATTAAATACATGAACAGACTGAGTAAAATTGTAGCGTGTTAACCCGGAAAGAGAACACACCTAAATGTGGTTCTCGAGATTGCAATTTCATAATACATCTGCTCTCAAAAACAGTTGCAGATGCACTTCTTGCAGAAAATCTGCTTTAATTCTGTGTATGTTCATGAATCATCTGTGTGTATGAATGCTGACAATATGTGCATAAAGCTGGAGCACCCTCTCATTCTCCTCTGGCTCCTAATTAGGATATTTTCCCTTTTGTATTATTATTGGTTGCTGTTCACCAAGTAAACTCAGTACAGATTTTGCTGTTTTTATTACATAACTGATTCACCTGGCTTTAAAAGCCAAGAAAATAAGGTATATCAGAGTCACATGTATAGTTTAACAACAAAGCACCTGAACTCTGGTTTGTTATATGAAAATTAAGAGGTTCAAGACCTTAGCTCAGAGTGACAGAGACCAGAGGTCCAGGTATGGTTGGAAAACTGTGCAGAGGCTAGACAGAACTATGCTTTCCAATGTATCCACAAACTTGACTTCTATATACTCCAGCCTAGTTAGCTGTGTGCATATTCATTCCTAGACCCACCTAGACTTTCCTTAAATTTGTTTCTCTTAAAATGCAAGCTTGGTGACTAAATTTTGTACATGAGACTTAAGTTAAATGGAACAAAAGAACATATTTTCAGTCTTCTGACTTCAATGGAGACTGGCAAATAATTGTGTACTACACACTTCAATTTAAATGTTGTAAACAGTCAAGTCTATCATTTTTGGTTTTGATACAAACTAAAGCACACTTATATTTGCCCACCAATGGCCTACTTCATATGGGTTTCCTTTTATAACATTTTTTTATTGAACTGCTATGTACTGTCAACTTACCTGTAGAGATCTGTGGATAAAATGAGAGTTCCTGTGGCTGGGATTCTCACCTGGCCCTGGTTGATTAGCTCACTGCACACCTGTGGGCAATACATGTCTGTTGATTCTATATAAAGAGCTCCTCCCAGAGCTCTGGGCATAACACGGTGGTATGGCTGCAAGGCTGCAGGAGAGCAGAGCAGAGGCTGGAGTGGTGGCAGCAGTGAGGACAGAGGCCCAGAGGACAGCTGTGTGGGACAACTGTGCAGAGGGGCCCAGAGGCAGAGACCGGCTTGCTGCATACAGACTTGCTCTGAGTGAACAGGATTTTAGTGACTGACCTGCCACCTGGAAATAAAATTAGGTATAACCCTTTCACCCTAAGAACGTTTTGCTGTCAATTTCTTTGGTCACTTTGAGTCCATAGCGAATTTGCACAGGGCTGAAACCCATTGGCAAGACAATTGGCAAAAGTCGGCAGGGTTCATTGTTTACCAAGGAAAAAGATAGGCTGCCCTTATGGGAGGGGTGCTTCAACGGACTGCCCCTGTAAATGGGGAGACAGTGGATTGGCCCCCAATGGTCTGAGGTGGCTTGGCTCCTAGAGGACTGGGCCCCACCCCAGGACTGGCGGCAAGTGGAGGTGACACCTGAGGCAGTAGGGGAGGCCCTTGGTATAATAAGTAGATCCTTTGAGAAACAGAGTGCCTGTGAGGCAGCAGGGACTGTGGGTTGGCTGCTTCTCACAGTATTAAAAAAGTCTACAGAAGAGACCCAAGAAACGGTGGCACCGGAACATGAGCTGCAAACTTCTGTGGATTCCCTGAGGAAGGAGATGGCATTGATGCGAGAGGAGGCAGCATGAGAGTGCCAGCAGCAAGGTGCCACTGGAGACGAGACAGCAGTGCTGCCAGGTGTTCTGAAGAAGGAAGAGGCCATCAAGGAAAAAGACAACTCTGAGGGAAGCACAGGAGGTGGCATGAGAACGTCAGCTGCGAAGCATTGAGGTGAAGGTAAGAGAGCTTCTGAAGACTGAGCTAGCATTGTTGCGAGGCACTGTAACAGAGGAGGCACTTGGGGGAGTGGAAAGAAAGGTGCCATCAGCTCCAGAAATGCAGGAGCTGGGGAAGGATGAAGGGGTGGTGCTCGAGGCACTGGCCCCTCTTGTATTGAAAGCCTGCCCAGTGGTTGTAAAGAAAATAAAGATCTAGTAGCTGAAAGTTCCCCAAGGAGAAAGCAGCCCCCTCCCCAGGTGGTGGAGCACACTATGGTCCACCCCTATACTCAGGCTGAGCCAGTGGCTATGGGACTTAGGGGTGGATGGAATTGTTCTTTCCAGATCAGAGATGGGAAAGTTCTGTTCCCTGACAGTGCAGCCCGCCTTGAGGCAGCGATTACAAAATGCAAGGTGACACATACAGTAGCTGAAGCAATGAGAACCCAGAAAGAAATAAGACCTGTTACTCACAGGAGAAATTTGAGGGCCCCCAGGAGGGTTACTAGGACCCAAATGTGGGTTGAATTGATACAGGCAGTAGTAGATGGAAGGAAACTAGACAGGAAGCCAAATAGGATCTTACTGGAGCTATGGCAACAACTGAAACCAGTGCAGCAGTTCAAGTCATTAAGATGAAAGAGGCAGAGGTCAGAGACAGAGCCAGGAGCCCAGCCTGTGTGTCTGCAAGACTTTTTGCTGGAGAGGCTGGAGAACAATGTTCGAGCTTCCTTGCACAAGGACCATTACAGCGGACTAAGGGCACATAGATTGAGAGGAGAGAATCCTGGAGGGGTGGAGTGTGGATAAAATGAGAGTTCCTGTGGCCAGGATTCTCACCTGGTCCTGGTTGATTAGCTCACTGCACACCTGTGGACAATACATGGCTGTTGACTCTATATAAAGAGCTCCACCCAGTGCTCTGTGTGCAACACGGTGGTATGGCTGCAAGGCTGCGGGAGAGCAGAGCAGAGGCTGGAGTGGTGGCAGCAGTGAGGACAGAGGCCCAGAGGATGGCTGTGCGGGACAACTGTGCAGGGAAACCCAGAGTACGGCTGTGTGGGACGACTGTGCGGAGAGAGGGGCCCAGAGGCAGAGACCAGCTTGCTGCATACAGACTGGCTCTGAGTGAACGGGATTTTAGTGACTGACCTGCCACCTGGAAATTAAGTTGGGTATAACCCCTCCACCCCAAGAACGTTTTGCTGTCAATTTCTTTGGTCACATTGAATCCATAGTGAACTTGCCTGGGGCTGAAACCCATTGGCAAGACAAGATCTTATAACACATATTTTACTTGGATCATTTGAAGAGCAGCCATGAGCTTCAATGTAACTGTCAAGACTGAAGCAAATCTAGAGAAAACTAGAGGGTTTGCTGTAGGCTATGATACTGCTCTTTCCAAGAATAATAATAAGGGGGTGCTGAGTTGTTGTATACTTGGAAATATGATTTTTTTCTTTTAAAATAAAGTTTTGAAACAGTATATTATTTCAGAGAGGAGCTGAGATGAGCTGGAAGTTGAAAAGCTGCTATGCATAGATTATCTAGAGCTATTTCATTGGCCAAGTCGATGTGATTCTCTTTTCCCCATGGGCTCATTTCGTCCCAATTCTTTACTTTTTCTTTTTGGTAAAAGTAGATTTTTTACTTCAGGCACTAAAACACTTAGTTCATTATTTTGAACTATTAGAAATTTGACTTAAGGTATAACAGTTCCGAAATTCATATTAAAATTTTTTGGTGAGGCATGTTGCCCAAATATATGAGGACACAGATATTTTCAATGGGTAAATCAAATTATTTTTATGATATTATCTGACATTTCTACTTCCTGGATTCTGAGCAAGTAAAAAGCATACTGGGAATATCTAAAGTTAAGCATTTATAGCTACTGATAATTAGCATATTTATGGCAACTTCACTCCACAAAAATCTAGGTTTCTACCAACCATTTACATCACAATGTAAATCCATCAGCATTAGCCCACTTGTCCAGGGCAGATCCAGAATCAAAATATGGCCATCCTAAAATGGCACATGTTAAAAAGTGGTGCATTCTGTATTCACAAAAAATCTCAACTACCTGTTATGGTTTTCTTAATGGCCTTATGGTCACTAAATCCACATCTTTTAACTGCAAGTCATTTAGAGCTGTTTGCTAGAGGTAGTAACAGTTTCTCTAAGATTTAAAATAAGATAAAACACCTCTACTCCTGTTAACACCACTGCTCCCTCCTTTTTTATCCCCTGGATCACCACCACACCCTATTTCATATTTGCTTAACATTTATGATATGCCAAGAACTATATAAAAGACAAAATTTCTTGCCTTGAGGTAGAAATTAAAATATCACCTTACTTTTATTGTGGGCACTTGGGGAGCACTTTTCTCCATTGTGTTGATGTATTTGCAGGAAATATAGGAGTTAGTATCCACCCGCACATGGAACATTAAGTGTGTACATTAGACAAGCTGACTGATGAGCTTGTGAGCAGTGTCTTCAGTGCTGAACTTGAATCTGATGAGACAACAGCAAAAATGGGACAAAGGAGGTTGGCAGGGCCATGAAAGTAGGAAGGAACAGGACAAATGGTGTCTAAATAGACAAAAGAGAAAAAAGCAACCTTTAGCAGCTGGGAGCTGGCGTGGTACTATCAACTGGGCCTTCGGGTTGATAGGCTGGCAGCTAGACCATGAAGTCCTCCTGTTGAGCATAAACAATATTTCAGAACACCAAAAGCACCTGACATGAGGTTACTCTGTACTGGTGATGAAGTAAGACAAAAACGAGATCCCTCTTTAACTGTGTCTGAGCTCAACAGAAGCAAGGTCTCTGTGAAATCATTCAAATGATCAAACCCTCTGCCGGTTCCTTACCAATTGTAGCTTTACCCACTCTTCATTTCTCCTGCCTTCTAGATAAAATTATTAAGATACTCAAATCATAGAATTGCTCTAGATGTATGGATGGCCAGCAGACTCATGAAAAGATGCTCCACATCATTAATCATCAGGGAAATGGAAATGAAAACCACAATGAGATATCACCTCCCACCAGTCAGAACTGTCATTAGCTGAAAGACAAGAAATAACAAGTGCTGGCGAGGATGTGGAGAACAGGGAACCCTCTTACACTGCTGATGGGAATGTAAATTGGTGCAGCCACTATGGAAAGCAGTGTGGAGGGTCCTCAAAATCTAAAATTAGAAATACCATATGACCCAGCAATTACACTTCCAGGAATTTACATGAAATAAGCAAAATCAGTAATTCAAAAAGATATGTATATCCCTATGTTTATTGCTGCATTATTTACAATAGCCAAGGTATGGAAGCAACATAAGTATCTATGGATGGATGAATGGATAAAGAAGATTTGGTACATACACAATGGAATATTATTCAGCTATACGAAAGAATTAAATCTTGACATTTTTGACAACTTAAATGGACCTAGAGGGGATTATGCTAAGTGAAATAAGTCAAGCAGAGAGAGACAAATACCGTATGATTTCACTTATATGAGGAATCTAAAAAACACAGCAAATGAACAAACAAAATCGAAACTCATAAACACAGAGAACAGAGTGGTGGTTGTCATAGGGTAGGTGGGGTGGGTGGGTGCATGCCTCACCTGACGGGATTTCCCCAGGCAAATTCACTCTGGATTCAGCAAGACTGAATAACAACAGTGGAACGTTAAGGGTAAAAGGGCTTACACCAAGCTTTATTCTCATGGTGGCAGGTCAAGTGCTGGAATCATGCCTGCCTCTTGCAAGTTCACAATCCATATCCATCTCTGCCTCCAGCAGAGCACTGGGCAGAGCTCTTTGTATAGTAACACCAACAATAGTGGCTCATTGCCAATGGGTCTCCATGCATTAGCTTACACAGTAGGCCAATTATATCATCAAGTAGATTAGGGTCAGGTGAGGATCCTGGCCATAGGAAATTTAATTTTACCTACACTCCACCCCTCTGTAATTCTCACCTCACAATCTACATGCCTTCAATCTTCCGTGACAGTCCCTGTGTGAGAGAGCTGGAGCATTGTAACCAGATTCTACACTAGCAATAGAGGCTACAACATACAGATAGCAACAAAAATTATAATAATCCTCAAGCCTGAGGAGATCAATTTCTACCAAGTGGTCATTCCAGCTGTATTCAAACCAAACTACTCAGATGAGTTCATGACTTCCACTTTCCACAGGAGAAATCAATCTTCTGTGACAGTCCCTATGCAAGAAAGCTGGAACCTTGTAACAATAAAAATTATAATAATAATAGTCATCCTCAAGCCTGAGGAGATTGATTGCCAGCAAGTGGTCATTCTAACTGAATTCAAACCAGTTCATGATTCCCACTTTCCATGAGAGGCCAGTAGTAGAACTAATAGGGAGCTCCATGCACACCTGGTGAGTAGTAGTTTTTGCTCAGATATGTACCCAAGAGGAGATTAACCTTCTTAAGAGCAATAAAACATGTTTCAATTACACTAATATAGGTAAATCTTGTCCATCAGGTAGGATGCATGCAAGAGAGTAGTCCTGTGATAAAACCATGGCAAGAAGGGGGTCCTGTTCATGTCTAGTATACCATACCTTTAACCCTCTCCCTGTGGGAGTTACTGAGGGGTCTATGTATAGTGCTACTGAAGATGCATGCCCTGGCCATAAAGATAAAACAAAACTCCACAGTAAGATGCTCTTACCTTCTGGCAATTTAGGGTGCACTACCTTGATCTTTAAGGGCTACTCTGCCATTACTCCAGGAATACACAGGAGACCAGCCTCCAGGTTTTGCTGCCAAGGTACCAGGAGGGCCAGCCTTGCTGGTCCATGTGTTGAAACATACAAGGTCATGTCCACTGAACAGAGCCTCTGGGGTTTATTGCAGTCAGTGCTGATAGCAAGATATTATTCTGGTCCAAACCCCGGCTTCAACAATTTCTCCTTAGTTTGTACTTGCAATTATATAGGGGAGGCAACAGTGTGTTAGTATGTCTACAGGTCTCAATGCCCCTTTCTAGTGCTTCTCATTCAAACACCATAAGTAGACTGACCATCCCCAGAGACTACTGGTGTCTGACTTCAGGCCAGATTTTAACAAACCATTGAACCTCTCTATCATGCCTGCCCCAGTAAGAGTATATGGTACGTGAAACTTCCACTTTATCCCTAATTGTTGTACCATTTTTATAGTGCATGTCTAGTAACATGAGTGCCTGCAGTCAGCCATAGGCTACAAAGAAACACTCTAGGCATCTTTTGGTCATTTGCTGGTCTGTGCAAAGTGCAGGAAAAGCAACCAGAATTCCAGCAACTGTGTCTACACCAGTCATGACATATCCATACCCTAATGACACAGGCAGAGGCCCAATATAGTCTATCTGCCACCTGATGAGATGTATCGGCCCCTTAGCTATGGTCCCAGGTTGATGTGCAACTTGGTGTCAGTTCCTTTTAGAGCACACAGTGCACTCCTGCCAGGCTCTGCTGGATTCTTCAAAGGCCAAAGGCAAGCCCCACCAATGGGATAGAGTCCACATTGTCTTCTGCCCTGCGTGCAACAAACCCTGATATAGCCATTGAGCCACATCAGAGGCAGGCTTTCCTTCTAACCAAAACACCAGGGCCAGTTCATCTGCTTTATCATTTTCTGGGGATGCCAAAGGCAAATGACCTGTCACATGATTACTGTAACTGTTTTAGTCTGACCAGAGGCCCATAAGTCTTGTCACAACTCTTGCCTCCAAAGGGGTCAATGACCAACCAACCAGTTGGCATGGAACCATGTTGGTACCACTATAAAAATGGGTACCAAGGTCCACAGAGTGACCTTGATAGATGGCCCAGCTGTCAATGCAGACAACTACTGGAGAGGGCTCCTGGCTGATCACAAGCCACACTGCCCACAACTCTGCCCACTGGCTACTCTTCCCTTCACCATCTTCCATCCATACTGTCTCAGTCTTAGGATGGAAAGTACAGCCCTCCATTTTGGGGGTTGTCCACAGCTGGAGCCATCTGTGTACCAAGCATCTTCAGGTATAGGGGCTCTTCCCTCCCAATAAGGGTGCTCTGCTATTAATGGCTCTAAAACAAATTCTTCCTGCCTTTTACTGGTATATGTCATTGCCCCCAGTAAACATTGGCGTTCTCCACTCAAGAAGTTAGTAGAGAGGGCGCTACACTGCTGTAGGTCTGCACCCCACTTGGCCATTGTAGGCATCTGTGACACACAACTATGCAGATTTTGCGTCCATTTTCGAACCCACCCCACAATGGGATAGGTGATTATTACCTTTATCAGAGCCATTCCAATGATGGGCTCCATAGCCAGCAAAGCGT
Source organism: Phataginus tricuspis (assembly GCA_029783875.1). Lineage (NCBI taxonomy): Eukaryota > Metazoa > Chordata > Mammalia > Pholidota > Manidae > Phataginus > Phataginus tricuspis. The sequence goes on from JAQQAC010013566.1 coordinate 20,600,104, forward strand.
GGTATATGGCAGCCAATTGTTTCTCTATTAAGGTGTACAGTACCTCTGCTCCTTTCCAGAGTTGCAACCATAATCCAATAGGTTGGTGAGTTCATTCAAACCCCTACCAGAGACCCCAGCCACAGTCCTCTTTGGTCACATGAACATCCAGCTCACAGGGCCTTGACAGGTCTGTCACCCTCAAGAAACAGCCTTGACTGCCTGTTTTGCAGCAGTAAAAGCAGATACACATGTCTCTTCCCAGTCCCACCTGATGCCCTTTCATACCAAACAGTATAAGGGCTCCATAATTTGTGCCAAGTGTGGGATAAACACTCTCCAGTAGCCTAAAAGACCCAAAATCTCTTAAATAGTGTGACGGTCATGGGGTTAGGAAAAGACTGAAATTTATATATCACTGCTTATGGGATAACTTTAGTCTTACCTGACCAGATAACCCCCAAGAACTTGACTAACAAACCAGGTCGCTGAACCTTGATGCTATTTACAGCCCATCCTTTCTCCCATAAGTGTTGCAGCAGTCTTGGTGCTGCACCTTCTAGATCTGAACGAGAATCAGATGTGAGCATGATATCATCAATATAATGGTACAGCTACACTGTTGGTGGTTTCTCCCATGCTGCCAAGTCCTGGCCTACAAGTCTCTGATGGGAGGTGGAACTGTGGAGGGACACTTGTGGAAGGACAGTGAATGTCTGTTTCTGTCCTTCCCACATGAAGGCAAACTGTTACTGACTTTCCTGTACTATTTCAATGGAAAAGAAAGCAGTAGTAAGGTCCACAACACAATGACATGTCTCTAGCTAATGACCGAGGGTGTCCATAAGAGCTGCTATAGAGGGGACAGCAGCATGCCAAGGGGGTGTGACTTCATTCAATTTCCTGTAATCCACGGTCATATGCCAGGAACCGTCCGGCTTTTTACTGGCTACACCAGGGAATTAAAAGGGCTTTGGGTGGGTTTTATAATGTCCACCTTCACCAGTTACTGGAGGGTTTCTCCAGTTTTTTTATGTCCTCCAGTCAATTTGTATTGCTTGATATTAATCACACACAAAGGCACAGGCAAAGCTATGGGCAGGTGCTTAACATGTCCTCTCAGAATTGCCTTCACCACACATATCCTCAGTCTGAACTCACCTGCAGTGGTCTGCAACCATAGACCCTGTTAGATATCTATCCCAAAATATATTCAGGTATATGTGAGATATATATACACCTTATACTCCTTTGGGGCTAGACACTCTATTCCTGATGGGATTTGGGCTTGTTTCACTCTGATTGCCTTTCATCTATATCAACAGGGATTACAGGAAACCACTCAGGTTGACATAAATCAGTGAACATTCAGCTCCTGTGTTTACCAGAGCCAGAACATGTTGTAAATTCACTAGGGACCAATGAATTGATATTTCAACATGTGGCCTCCAGTCCCAACCTGGTCCCCCAAGGCAGTGCCTCGACCTCCCCTCAGTCAGACTGTATCACCCAATCATCTTCCTGTGAAGGTCCTGGTGAGGTTGGCTCACTCTCTGATAGGAAATCTTGCAGGCACACTGTTAAGACTTGTGGCTCTGTCTCTGGCCTCTGCTTCTTGGTCCTCAGTAGCTGAAACCATGGTTCTGGTTTCAATTGTTGCCACAGCTCCAGAAAGATTGTATTTTACTTCCTATCCCATTTCTCTCTGCATCTGCCCCTATTAAATCAACCCACATAATGGACTTTGTGACCTGTTAAAAGGCCACAGGGCCCTTTAAGCCTTTCCTCTGAGTAGTTGCTCATACCTCCTTCTGTGCCCTATGCTTCAGCCTCCCTTAAATCTGTCACAGTACAGGTAACCTCATGGGTTGCCCTATGTGAGGGGCAAGAATGGCCACTGATGGCCCAAAAGAAATGAGGGAGCCATTTGCAGTATTGTATCCCTCATCCCTCCCATAAACAGCTCCTCATCTAGGGCATAATTTACTAGGTTATAAATGGAATTTTTCATGCCCAACTCCCAAACTGCCTGTTGTTGCTTGGCATACATCTTCCACCTAGAGGGAAAAGATGGTAAGTCCTCCTGATTGAACCATACATTGTAAAGGGCAGCCATCAACCATTTGAGAAGGAAATGGGTCTCGGGAGTTGGTTGTGCATTCTTCAGTTGCTGCCACAAGGCAGGATGATCTGTCAGGAAATCCAGCTTTCCTATCTCTGATCCACACAGAATGATACTATCCACCCAGCTCCCACTGCCAGGTGGGCACTCTATTTCTCCAAGGATCCCCTACCTCCAAGCCCCTCTCACTACCTCAGGCATCACCTTCATCTCCACCCAGTCCCAGGGAGGGGTCCATTTCTCTAGGAAGAAAGCCACCTCAGTCCACATTCCCATGAGGAAATCCTAGATATCTCCTCCTCTGTGGGGGATTGCTGCAGTATTTCCCAACCCATAAGGGCAGCCCACTGAAGCACCTCTCCCCGAGGGCAGCTTATTCCAGTTTTTTTTCAGTCTGCAGCGAATCCTGCTGACTACACCGAATGTCTCACCTGAGGGGGATTGCTCCTGGGCCTCATTGAGGATAAAAGGGCTTATACCAAGCTTTATTCTCATGGTGGCAGGTGGAGTGCTGGAATCATGTCTGCCTCTGGCAAATTCACAGCCCATCTCCGTCTCTGCCTCTGGCAGAGCACTGGGCACAACTCTTTATATAGGAACACCAACAATAATGGCTCATTGTCAAGAGGTGTGTAAGCATTAGTCTATGCAGTAGGCCAATTACATCAAGTAGTGTAGGGTCAGGTGAAGATCCTGGCCAAAGGAACTTCCATTTTCCCTACAGTGAGTGAGTGAAATAGGTGAAGGGGGGAAATTAGTGAGAATGTTTGATATCTGATCTAGGTGATGGTCACATGAGTGTACACAAATGTCAAAATTCATCAAGCTGTACACTAAGATTTGTGCATTTTATTGTTTATACCTCAATTTAAAAAAGGATACCCAATCATAGAATTTCTTTTTCTTCCCAACAGCACCTAGCCCATGGCAAATGTCTGCTTTTTTTGAACCCTCCTCCAAAACCTCTAAAACAACCCAAATTCCCATAAGGAGTTCCTTCTAACTCTTTCTATATGACATGCACCCAGAGTTCCCCCATGGTGGTGGTCTGCAGGTTGCAATGAGCTCAGCCAATACACCTATTTTTGTTTGACTTACAGATGTGTTACTGTGGCTGCCGTCCACCAACAGACTTAAAATTTATATATATTTTCTTTCCAAAATATGTCAGAGTTACCTGAGCCTGTTTTTAAAAATGAAGATGCCTGGGCTGAATCCTAGATCACCTGGCCTTTGCAGAGGCCTAGGATCTGCACTTTAGCAAGACCCCACCCAGGTGGTTCTTCTGTGCACGGAAGAGTGTAAACGACAGCTTGATGTATCTCTCACGTGTGCCGAGGAAGTGCCCATAGGAGTAAAGCCAGAGTGAGGCAGGGCACCTTACCCAAATCTGCACCTGCCTCTTTGGGGATCAATTCCCAAAACTGCCAAGCTCAAAATACAGTGTAGTAAGGCCAGTCCTTCTTCCACACTCACAGTTATGTACTAGTAAACTCCCCTACCTGCTAAAATGGGTTTGTGTTGGGAAAATGGAAGTTCTGATGGCAAGAATGCTCACCTGACCCTATTCTACTTGCCCACTGTGCATGTGCAATGGTTAGATAATTGGCCTACTGCACAGGCACATGCTTACACATGTGTTGGCAATGAGTCTGTGTTGCTATATAAAGACCTCCGCTCAGTGCTCTGCATGGAGGGAGAGGCGGGTTGCAGACTGTAGACTTGCTGGATGCCGATGTGATTTTAGCGTTCAACCTGCCACCGTGAGAGTAATAAGACCTTTTACCCCCAACATTCTGTTGTTGCTATTTGGTCTCCCTGAATCCAGTGTGAGCTTGCTTGGAGCTGAAACCCTCTGGTTCTATAATTTGTAACCCCCAAATCAGTAGTCATGGCCCTTTAGAGGTCATTCACAGACATGTGCAGAGCCTCCAAAACTTGGGGTGTCAGATGCATGCTTTCCTGAATGAGGTGGGAGGCCTCGGGCCTTGTTCCTGTCCTCCTGGAGGCCCAGAGGAGAAGCCCAGAATTCAGGGGGCAAGGAGCCTGTCTGGGCCATCTAGAGGGGCCCCCGAGGCAGTTTAGAAAGTCACCTAACACTTCTGAGCCTTGGACTCTGTCCCCCTTTTACTGGGGTAAAATAGAGCATAAACTTTCTCATTTTAACCACTGTTACATTTATACTCAGGGTGTTACATATGTTTACATGTTCTTCCACCACAACCACCACCATATCCAGAGCCCTTTGGTCCTCCCAAATGAAGCTCTGTCCCAATTACACACCCACAGCCTATCCTCTCTGGACCCTCCACTCCACTTTCTGTCTCTGGGTTAGCCTATTCTGGGAACCTTATATAAGTAGGATTATAAATACTCTTGCTTTTGTGTCTGGTTTATGTCACAAGCATATTTTCACATTTCACGCATGTTGTATGTAGCATGTGTCAGAATGTCTTTCCTTGTAACAGATGAATAATACACCTTTGTGTGTATACACCACATGTTTATCCATTCACATGGACATACGGGTTGTTTCCACCTTTTGCTGTTATAACACTGCTATGAACATTCACGGACAAGTGGGTGTTTTGGTTCCTGCTGTAAGTTCTATGGGTGCATTCTAGCACTGGCACTGCTGGGTTGTATGGGACTTCCGTCTCTGACTTCTTGAGGACCTGCTGAATGCTTTCCGCAGCAGCCGCAGGAGCTCACTACCGCCAGCTGTGCCTGAGGGCTCCACTTTCTCCACATCCTCACCAACACTTGTTTCCCTTTTTTAAATAGCCATGCTAATGGGTCTAAGTGGTCACTTCCTCTTGTGTAAAGTAAGGAAAATAGAATCTACCAGGATGAGCTGTTTTCAGATTTGAAGATTATAACTGATGTGATATATCCCAACATAGAGCACCTTGGCATATTAAGTATCTTAAACTGAAGGAGTTTGAGAAAAAGAGCAGAAGCAGGAACTTCACTCTGACCACCCCGAATTGGACCTTCTCTGCAGAAAGCAGGCGATAAGTCCCCTTTGTGAAAAGTACCCTCCCTCTACAGGAGGGTAGAAGCGATCCTTAGCACCAGAGATGTAATTTAGGGCCAAGAAGGCTGTGTAAACAAATCTTGTTCCTTTTTCACCATTTCCTACCCCAAGCCCAAACTCAATTGTCTTGTCAATTCTTCACACACTTATTGTTTCTTTGTCTAAAAGGGTATAAAAGTTTTCTGCTTTGGTCACTTCTTCAAGTCTCAATATTTTTGTGGGTCTCCTGTATGTAATTAAATTTGTTTTTTCCCTGTTAATCTGTCTTCTATTACAGGGAGGTCTCAGTCAAGAGCCTAAAAGGGTAAAGGGAAAAGTACTTTTCTTCCCCTACAGTGCTCACAATCTAGGCTCACATAGTCTGTTTCCTTACATTCTCCCCATCCTTGCTTTATCTGTTCCCCTTTACCCTCACTTTCCACTCCCTCCCCCATCCCTACAAACTTCCAAAGTGGGTTTGAGGAGCACCCTTTTGTTGAAATGAGAGCCTGTGCTTTGCATGCTGCATTTTTATTTGCACGTCACATGTATAATGCATCCCATTGTGTTCTTTGCTCTTTTCAGTCACACGCTTATTGGGACGATCTCTACGGTGATGTGTCCATCTGGTCCTTTATGAACTCAGGTTATGCATCTGCCTTAGTTTGCTGGTCTCTTCCTCCATGACAGATACTCAAATGGCTCCACCCACCTCTACAACTATCAGTACTGCACTGAAAGTAGCTATACATGTCCCCTCGTGGACCATGTGAGAATATCTTTGGGGCATATACCCAGGAGGGGGCTGGGCCCCCATTAGACATGCACTTAATTCAGATAAGCACTGCCAGACCGCTCTTCAGAATGAACAGGAGTCTGCCTCCCACCCAGTGCATACTCCTACGGCCTTTCCAGATCACCAGCAAAAAGGAAATTCAGAATTTCTGTCTTGTTTTTTATTTCCATAACTGTGACTTTTAAAGATGAAAAGTTTGTCATTATAATGAAATCCAATTTTATCATTTTTTTTCTTTTATGGTTTATGATTGGCCTTTCCTAACCCAAGATCACAAATATTTTCTCCTGTTTTCTTCCAGAAGTTTTAGATTTTACATTAATTCAAGTTAATACTTGTTTATAGTGTACATGACTCATTTTTTTTCCATGTGGAAGTCCAATTGTTCCACTATTGCTCGTTGAAAAGACAGCTCTTTCTCAGTTAGTTTGAAATGACAATTTTGTTGATGATCCGTTGACCATGTTTGGGGGCATCTATTTCTAGGCTTTCTGCTCTGTCCATTAATCTTTTCTATACATCTCATCTTATTTCAATACCACACTCTCTTGATTGCTGTACCATTATAGTAAGTCTTAAAATGAGTAATGCTTTTATAAATAAAAGCAGATTACTAGGTAATCTGTGAGAAGGCACTGTTCCCGTTATATGAGCCTCCAGTTACCTCTATGCTTCTTTCCTGTCCTTGGGTTTCACTGAGCTCAGTGAGGTTCGGGAGTGTGAGGGAAGGGACACTGGAGCCACCACGGCTGGTGGGCTGACCCCATCCAAAACACAGAGCCTTGATCTTCCCAGTCAGTCTCCTCATGCAACCCACTTCTGGATGACATTGATATTTCAGCTGTCATATCTGTTACATTTGTTACAACCACTTCCTTTATGAGAAAATCTTGCAAGAAATTCAGAATAAGTCAGTACAAGTTCATCACCAGTATAAGAGAAGTCTTAAAATTTTGCCCTCCAATTGTGAATAGAGTGATGTCTTCATTCTTGAAGACATATTTTATAATATTTCCCCTCTGGGATACTTGTCATGATAATAAATGTTCCAGCTATCCTTTATTAGATTGACTTCCAGGAATCCTATCCCTCCTTTTTGTTTAAATAACAGGCTCCAAGTATATTGAACAAGGACATGTCTAGCCCTATATGACTATTACTCTGTTTCTACTACCACTAGTAGTGGAAGTATTAGTAGTTTAGTCCTGTACTGTTTATAAAAAACACACCCATTTTCCATGTGTTATTTCTCAAAGCGTAATATAATGCAGATACCCCATCCTACCAACTATTAGATAGTAAAAGCCTTTAAAATGGTATTGCAAAAATTAAATCCAAGTTTCTCCAAGACAAATGGCTGCATCTGTAATGACTGCAGGTGAGGGCAAACACAGAGGTAGAATTTTTCTTTTCTGTGTGCAAATTGAAACCTGACAATAGTATAATTTCCAGATCAGTGTTCACTAACACACCCTGCTGCCCTGGGAATTAAGTACTAGACAGACTTGATTACAGTCTCCTGACAGAAGGCTAGCCCAGACTCTGGAGGGCTGTGTGAAGCAACATGATCCTTTAGACAATGACCACAGCAGGGTAACTGGAGCCCTGACAGGCAGCTCACTCATGGTCTTCCAGGGTTGGTGGTGGAAAATGCTGATGAACTAGAGCACATTTTCTCTGATGAACGTGTCACGTTCTCCTACATGACTCCCTCCTTTTGACCCTCGGGATGTCTTTCCCACCTGCCTGACTACCGCCAACCCACTCCCAGAAGATTTGCCACTGCCACTGTAGTAAAAGCATAAGACACACAGTCAGCTGGATCTGTGCAGATGTGCTTTCAGTTTATATCTTCTAAAATGTAAAGCCCTCTGTTAGCAAAATTTTATAGACCAGGAAAATTAAACTGTCATTCACAGGTATCATTCACTATGGTTGGTTGGAAAACTTATAAATTTCTCAGTCTGCTTTAGTCCAGAGATTTAGGGTGTTCTTGGTTCCTCTTGCAGCAAAGCTTCAGATTTTGACAGGGATTTTCTAAATTCCTAGGCTTGTTTTGGAAAGAGGGGAAAAAGGGTAAATAACTGCTTCCCATCTGTGGCTTCAATTCTCTTCCCTCATATATTTCTTTTTTTTTCTTAAATAACAACTTCATTGAGATATAATTCACATATAATGAAATTCAGATGTTAAAGTGTATGATTGAGCTATTTTTGTATATTCACAGAGTTGTGCAACCATCTCCACTATCTAATTTCACAATGTTTTCATCACCCTAAAAAGAGACCTTGTACCCTCAGTAGATACTCTCCGACCCACTCTCCCCATCCCTGGAAATGACTGCTCTCCTTTCTGTCTCTATAGGTGTTCCTCTTCTGGACATTTCACATAAATGGAATCATATAATATACAACCCTTAATGACTGACATCTTTCATATGGCATCATGCTTTTAAGATTTTCATCTATGTCGAAGCACATGTCAGTTCCACATTCTTTTCATTGCTGGATAATATTCCATGGTGTAGATATACCACATTTTGTTTGTCCAGTCATCAGTTGGTGGACATTTGGGTTGTTTCCAGTTTTGGGCTATTGTGAATAATGATATGGACATTTGTATACACATTTTTCTGTGACCTCTATGTTTCCATTGTCTTGGGTATATAGCTGTGACTTCAAAATTTTAATGTAATTAAACTATTGTTTAAGCAAATTCAAATGGACTTTTCACTAGGGGTGAATTCACATGCAATAGTAGTTTCATTTTATAACATATATAATATTTTTAATTAATTGACTTCAAAGCTACTACTTGAAGTAGAACCAAAAAATGGTGCAATTCTTAATATGCATTGTTACAATAAAATTATAAATGCAAAAATAATCTCGCATATCTTGAACAGAGTCCAGAAGATCATTAGAAGAGTGATACTTCATGACCCAGTGGGATTTAGTCCAGAAATGTAAATGTAGCTTATATCTTAAAAAACCTGTTACTATAATTCACCATATTAAGTCAAAGGAGAGAAATCACACGATCATCTTGATTGGTGCCAAAAATACATTTAATAAAATTTAATATCCATTTCCAATGAAAATACTTAGTAAAGTAGAATTAGATGAATGTTTCCAGAGCTCATTTTATCCATAGTAAAATAGATGTGCTGCTAATATATTAAAAAGTCAAGGAGTCAAATAAGAGCTGGAATGGAAACAGAAAAATCCTTTCTACAGGTGACCTTATACAATAACAAAATTAGTAGTTGACTTATATACAAAAAACACCTAATTATGGCAGACACCTGATGTGGCAGACAACACATTATTTTTAATAACAACCAAATGTAAATTGTCTAAGAAAACCTTAATAAGAAGCGCTATATGAAGAACATGATCAAATTTATTTGTCATGGTTTTTTCTCCAAATAAAATATCAAATTTTATTTATTTTATTTTACTGCGGTCTGTCTGACTCCAAATACAATGTTCTAATGCTATGCTAGAATATATTCACACATATTCTTTTATACAATAACAGTAGCATTTCAAGTAAGTGGTAAAAATCCAGTAAGGGTTTGGGACTATGGTCAGTCATCTGGAAAAAACAAAACATCAAGTTGTCAACTCCTTACACATACATACCTTCTACATGAACCACAGATGTAAGTGTTGCAAATGAAGTATTGTTAGGAGTAAAAAAAAAAAATGCATAAATATTTTCCCTCTTGAGAATGGCAGGCCTTTTTAAACTATGTCACAAAAATTTGGAAACAAAAAGGATAAGACTGATAACTTTCAGTTTTAAAATTTTGTGTTGCAAACAACTAAACAAAAAATGAACTCACAAATTGTACTATAACAAAAGGAGACAAATGACAAACTAGGAAAATGTTGTGAACCATGATACATAATAAAGGACACAACATTTAAAAATTATGTATATGCAGGAGAAACCAAAGAAACGAAGAGGAAATTTACAAAAAAGAAGAAATCCAGAAGACCAATTGAATTTTATTAGGGTTCAAAGAGTAGTCAAATAAAATGTCAATGAAATATCATCTTTTGGTCCAGTTAACAATTATTTAAAAAGTTACTAACTTTCAGAGTTGGAGACAGTTTCAGGAAATGGAGAGTTTTATTTTCTTTTGGTAAGAATGTAAACAGGCACGATATTTCTAGAGGATATTTGGCAATATGCATACAAATGACCAAAACCCACACAGAGGAATGTATCCAAGAGAAAAAAAATTAATAAGTGAAAACAGATGTAATCAAAAAATACCCACTGTGGCTTTGTTATAATGTTAGAAATTCAGGAAGAGCCTAGATAATTAAATAAATTATGGTACATGGATCCAGTGGAATACACTGCAGCCTGTAAAATAAGAAAGTAGCTCTTGATGGGTATGAGAAAATGTCTGGGACAGATGATTGATACAAAAGATACATGTTTCAGAATGGAACATATAGTGTGATTCCACTTATGTAAAATTGCATTTGTCTACAAATACATAGAGAAGTGTCTGGAGAAAGCTTAGCATGCTGTCAGACATTTTCTCTGGGGATGGTATTTTAGGTATATTTTTACTTTCTTCTTTGTACTTTTTTGTCATGTTTATTTTTGTTTATAATGAGCATATATCATATTTTTAAAACAGTAAGCCAGTTTAATAAATTGGCCCTAAATGCAGCTCTTTTCAGCATGGCAATGCATATGTTAGCAGTCTGGCACAGAAATGGGAATAGCAGTCATGCCAAGAATGTTTCTTCCCTAAAACACCCTCAGTCCTAAAGAAAAATGTAGAGAAGCTCAATGGCTAGGGGAGGTATTGGGAAGTGTCTCGCACACTGGAAACTAGGAGGCTCATGGAGTCCAGCCCCACACCCAGGAAAGTGGTCCCGCTGAGTCCCCCAGCATTCATGTATTGCTCTAAAACATCCCACCACTGAAACGGCACATGGAGCTCAACAGTGACAGTCATTGTTCAAAAACATGAATCTCTTGGATTTGTACATACTCCTATGGAGAAATATATATAAAGATGTGATATCACAAGGCCCAGAAAAGCATCATTGTAAGGCACCAATGACTCGCCTGAACAACACGTACATTTGCAATCAGAGGCCAAAAAATAGTACTGGGGCAAGGCCGAGTACATTGCACATCATTGCCAGAAACACATTTCTGGCAAAGAAAAAAGGATTGGTAATTGAGCTACCATATATATTTTAAGAGGGTGTTATGTTCCAGAAGGAATGGAAGTGATTTAAAAATGAACTTAATCCTCCCTTCCCTGACCTGAAGCATTTCTGAGCACTGCAACTATTAGGCAAGATTCCATAATATTGGAAGCATAAATGTATGCTTTATATTTCTCACAAACTCTCACATGTACTTTCTTAGGAGTGATTTTTTTCATGTAATGATGCCAATAGGCACCCTTTAAAGAAAATGTCTTAAACAAGCTTCCTTGACATTATATGTGTTGATCAGATTTTATATTCTTCTGTGACTTGATTGGGAAACTTTAGACCTTGCTTTCTCGAATTCTATTTACAGTTGCAGCACTGTTTAGTTTGGGCAAACATCTTTATTTCTAGAAACTTAGCCAATTTAGAGAGAGAGAAAGAGAAAAACATTGCCTTATTCCACAGGGGGACAGTAAGGGTTAATGAGAGAATACTGATAAACCATTTTTATGAAAAATGCTGTGGATATTTTTATTGCATATTGATAACTAAAAGGAAATATATAATACTAGAAATGAAAAGCATATGCAAAATTTAACAGTGTCATTTTTCACATTCAGAAAAATTCTACCTCAATGTCTAGCCCAGGAGGGTTAAAAACAAAACAAAACAAAACAAACGTCTCAGCTTTACAAACATTAAAGTTCCCAAGGTTGGAAAAAATGCTAACAGAAGGCAGGCTTATCACATTGTTCCGATTTTGTTCAGCCTAATCCATTTGTCAATCACTAACTTTTGGATCTCATTTTTTAAAAGAATGTGCGTAAGTCAATTTAGTATAAAAACTGAAATGCAGAACCACACATTTTGGAAAAGGTATTGAAAACAGAAAACTAGTTCAGACTAATCAAACAGCTCTCTAAATTCCCTTTCTCATGACTGGAAATACAAGGATTATTGTGACCTTCTAGTTAAACGTTGCAAAATCTGAAGTCCTATTGCAGGGCTGTGGTACCAACTGTAGAACCTCATAGAAACCTGAATATTTCCCCAGGGACCAATAAATACACTCTTTACAGCCCTGACTCTTAGTTTAATGCAATTTGTTATATCTACAATAACAGCTACTTACTGGGGAATTTTTCAGTCTTGGTGGATTTACTAACCAAGCTCCAAGGAGCAGTACAGGTGGACAAGTGATCCTCAAAGAAGGCCGTGCGGGAGAGTGAGAATCAACCCCAACCCCTCCATGCCTCACTCAGGGGAAGATGAGAATCTACAGGTGTATATAAGTGGGAAAGAATTCAATATTATAACTTTATATTTTGGGGAAGCACTCTGATTTTTGTAATAAAACTACAGAAGGCAAAACTCTGGAAAAATAGGTATATAAATTTAAAAAGCTTGAGAAATACTAATACTGAAAATTATTGTCAAAGAAGGAGGGTTAAAAAAAAACTGGTCATTGGAAAAGACAGTTAGTTAATGACTCCATAGCATCTTACTACGCTGATAGACAGTGACTGCACTGGATTGGGTGAGGATTTGGTAATACGGGTATATGTTGAAACCACTGTGTTGTTTATGTGAAACCATCATAAGATTGTATATCAATGACACTTAAATAATAAAAAAAGAAAAATATGGTCATTTAACTGGGAGCTTAAGAAAATTTTCTTGGTGAAATAACTGACAGAGGGATGAGAGGATCCTGCAGCACAGAATGTTCCAGTTTCCTCCCCCATTCCATACTTGTCTAGTTCATGAGCAAGCTGTGAATTTGGAAGGCTTAATCATGGCTTGATTAGCTTGACTGAAGGCCGAGTTCAGCTGAAATCTCTGGCACTTCATTTCAAACTGAAACCGATAAAGGTAACCCATGTCAAGGATCAGTTCCAGAAGGTTAAGGTTTTGATTGGACCTAGGTGGTTGGGAAAGTGAAGAGGGAAAGATTTGATAATAAGTAAAAGAGAGCACTTGCCAGCACATGTGGGAAGAAGGGGAGAGAGATAAAATTAAGAAAAATTTACTTGGTTTTTCAGTTTATAAAGAAACACAGGATCGCTCACAATAAGTCATCATAAAATTGAATGTACAGTAGTAAATAAAAGATGCTTTTCACTACAATATATGGGGATTTAACATTTGAAGGAAACAAGCCTATCAGTGCTGGGCCCTGGGATTGCACATGGTGATCAAGAGCATGTATTCTTTGGAGGCAAACAGCACAGCAGGCACACTATCCACTTTGACCTTTCACTAGACAGTGACTACACTGAACCGCTAGAGAAACGCACTCCCAGAGAATAAGCAGGGCAGCCCCCTGTTACCTGTGGGTGGAGATTTAATTTTTTTTTAATTTTGTTGATGTATTGTTGACATAAAATCTTCTTTGGTTTCAAACACACAACACAGTAGTTCAACAGACGCCCATATTATTAAATCCTCACCCTCTCTAGTGCAGTTACTGTCAGCATAGAAAGATAGTACAGAATCACTGACTATATTCTCCATGTTGTACTACTCTCCCCAAAACTAATTTATATTATATATCCTCGCCCTCCCCACTAACCTACCCCAACTCCTCCCCCATGGTAACCACTAGTCACTTCTAAGGGTCTATAAGTCTACTGCTGTTTTCTTCAGTCTGCTTTGCTTTGCTTTTATATTCTACAAATAAATGAAATCATATGGTATTTGCCTTTCTCCACTTTGCTTATTTCACTGAGCATAATAACCACCTAGACCCATCCATGTTGTTGCAAATGGCAGGATCTCTTTTATGGTTGAATAATATTCCACTGTGTGTACATATTACCTGTTCTTTATCCATTCATCTATTGATGGATACTTCAGTTACTTCCATATCTGGCTATTGTAAATAATGTGGTGATAAACATAGGGGTGCATATATCTTTTCAAATCAGGGATTTTAATTTCTTTGGGTAAATTCCTAGAAGTGGAATTACTGGGTCAGATGGTACTTCTATTTTAGTTTTTTGAGGAATCTCCATAATGCTTTCCACAGTGGTTGTACAAACTTACATTCCTACCAACACTGTAGGAGTGTGTTCTCATTTCTCCACGTCCTTGCCAACACTCGTTATTTCTTGTGGCCATTCTAACCAGTGTGAGGTGATATCTCACTGTGGTTTTGATTTGCATTTCCCTGCTGATTAATGATGTGGAGCATATTTTCATGTGCCTGTTGGCCATCTGAATTTATTTTTTGGATAAATGTCTGTTCAGGTCCTCTGCCCATTACTTAATCAGGTTATTTGGTTTTTTGGTGTTGAGGTGTATGAGTTCTTCATGTATATGGATGTTAACCCATTATCAGATAAATCATTTCTGAATATATTCTCCCATACTGCAGGCTGCCTTTTTGTTCTGCTGATAGTGTCCTTTGCTTTATAGAAGCTTTTTAGTTTGATGTAGTCCCACTTGTTTATTTTTTATTTTGTTTCCCTTGCCCGAGGAGATGTATCCAGGAAAAAATTGCTCATGCTTACATTCAAGAGATCTTGCCAATTTTCTCCTAAGAGTATTATGGTTTCATGACTTACTTTATATTCAGGTCTTTGATCCATTTTGAGTTTACTTTTGTGTATGGAGTTAGACAATAATTCAATTTCATTCTCTTACATGCAGCTGTCCAGTTTTGCCAACACCAGTTGTTGAAGAGGTTCTTTTTGCCTTTGTATATTCATGGCTCCTTTATTATATATTGACCATATATGCATGGGTTTTTATCTAAGCTCTCTATTCTGTTCCGTTGATCTATGGGTCTGTTCTTGTGCCAGTGCCAAATTGTTTTGATTACTGTGGCTTTGTGGTAGAGCATGAAGTTGGGGACCATAATACCCCCAGCTTTGTTCTTCTTTTTCAGGATTTGCTTTGACTATTTGGGGCCTTTTGTGCTTCCATATGAATTTTAGAACTATTTGTTCTAGTTCATTGAAGAATGGTGTTGGTATTTGATAGGTATTCCTTAGAATTTGTAAATTTCTTTGGGAAAGATGGCCATTTGACAATATTATTCTTCCTATCCATGAACAGGAGATAGATTTCCATTTATTGGTAACTTCTTTAATTTCTCTAATGAGTGTCTTAGTGTTTTCAGAGCATAGGTCTTTCACCTCCTTGGTTAGGTTTATTCCTAGGTATTTTATTCTTTTTGATGCAAATGGAGCTGTTTTCCTCATTTCTCTTTCTGCTGGTTCATTGTTAGTATATAGGAATATAACAGATTTCTGTGTATTAATTTTGTATTCTGCAACTTTGCTGAATTCAGTTATTAGTTCTAATAGTTTTTTGGTGGAGTCTTTATGATTTTCTATGTATAATATGTTGTCTACAAACAGTGACAGTTAAACTTCTTCTTTACCAATCTGGATGCCTTTTAACTCTTTGTGTTGTTTTATTCATGTGACTAAGACCTCTAGTATACAATGTTGAATAAAAGTTGTAAGAAGGCATCCTTGTCTTGTTCCTGGTCTTAGGCAAACAGCTTTTTACTCTTAAGTACTATGTTGGCTATGGGTTTATCATATATGGCCTTTATTGTGTTGAGGTATATACACTCTATACCCATTTTGTTGAGAGTTTTTATAATGAATGGATGTTGAATTTTGTCAAATGTTTTTCAGCAACTGTTGAGATGGTCATGTGGTTTTAATCCTTCTTTTTGTCAATGTGGTGTATGATATTGATTGATTTACAAATACTGTACCATCCTTGCATCCCTCAAATAAATCCCACTTGGTCATGATGAATGATCTTTTATTGTATTTTTGAATTTGGTTTGCTAATATTTTGTAGATGATTTTTGCATCTATGTTCAACACGGATATTGGTCTGTAACTTTCTTTTTTTTGCAGTGTCTTTGTCTGGTTTTGGTATTACAGTGATGCTGGCCTCATAGAATGAGTTTGGAAGTATTCCCTCCTTTTCTACTTTTTGGAATACTTTAAGAAGGATGGGTATTAGCTCTTCTCTAAATGTTTAGCAGAAGTCATCTGGGACTACATTTCTGTTTGTTAGGCATTTTTTTTTATTATCATTTCAATTTCATTGCTGATAATTGATCTCTCCAGACTTTCTGTTACTTCCTGGGTCAGTCTTGGAAGTCTGTATTTTTCTAGGAATTTGTCCATTTCTTCTATGTTGTACAACTTATTGATAATTTAAAAATAAGAAAGAATGGATTTACAATTTTTGCTATTATTATATGCTATAAGAGAACTCATTATGAACTTCTTTTTAGAAGAGAAGACAGCTTACACCTAAGGAGGAATTGGCAGCTAAGAGAAAAAGACATTTTCTCCTATCAATGAACTCTTGTGAATTTAGAAGCTCAGTAGAGTGAATCACTGAAAATGTCCCAACAGATAACATATTGTTAATATGTCTTTTCTTTTCCTGGGGTAGTCATATGTGAGAGATTTGAAGTAAAAAATAGATAGTCAACCCATCAAATATTTGGAGAAACTAGTGGTAAAAACAGTGATAGACCAAAATGAAATAAATAAACAGATCCAATTCCAAGGAATAGACTGTGATTTGGTTGCTGCAAAGTCCTAGACAGCAACATGGATGGTTAAATGATCAACTCCTTGAGGGCAGAAGCTGTTTTGTTTACCCATAAATTCCTGGTAGAGGACATAATGGGTGCACAGTAAACATCTGCTGCTTTACAAACTTTGATACACAGTAGGTATAGAAAAGGCAAGCATGTGCCTATGTTCACTCTCATATATTTCTGAGTCTCTGCCAGTCTTTTCTGTCCTTTGCATTTCACTAAACTGGTAACAGGAAAGCAGATGCCCTCAATCTTCTGTGCTATCTTTCTAAGCTTGGGTCTCACAGCAGTTTCTTTCCCCTTTTTTGGGTGAGTGAAAAAGTGATGACTTTTCTGGTAAACAATGTATATCTATATTGCTCTAAAGATGACAAATCAAAAGGCCATGAGGGCCCCTATTTTGCATGCCTACAATCTGATATTGTTTACAATGTGATCCTAGCGTTTAACCATTTCATTCCTAAATCTTGGGGCACAGAGCATTGGGGGTGTGCCCCATCGACCAAGTACTTGATCCTGCTGTTCCTCCTATAGGTTTTGACATGAATAGATCAGTTGGCTCTCTGTAGAAGGCCTGTTGGGCTTTTTTAAAATAAAGTTTTCTTAATCACAAAAGCATGTATTTTTTGGAGATTGGCTTAAAGATGGTGGCGTGAGAAGTGAGACAGAGACCTCCCCAAACCACATATAATATGAAAACATAGCAAACACAACAAATCGTGGAAGAGCAATAGGAAAGAAGACTGTGGCAGAATACCTAAACCTGGGGAACAGAACAGACCTCACTGGAAAAGGGTAAAATACCAAAGCCCTAATCCAGTGGGATCCAAGCCCTTCCCCCACCCAAGCTCACCAATGGGAGGAAGAGAAATGGAATGAGGAGAGGGTGGAGGCCTAGGACTGCTGAACACTCAGCCCTGGAGATCTGCTCTGGGAGCATGAACCTATGTTACATGGTGCTCTGGAGATTAGTGGGGTTGGAAAGCTAAGACAGGTGGAAAACCTGGAGAGACTGAGATTCCAGCTGCTTGTGGAGAACAGGTACCCACAACCGGCCACTCTGGGACAAAAGAAAGGTGGGAAAGTTGAGAGACTTCCTAACAGCGACAAGGCTGCTAAAGGGGCAAGGATTGTACAGAGCTTGCTGCTCAGGAGAAAGAACAGGAAGTCAAAACTATCCCAGCTTACTCAGCCCATCAGGCTGGGATCTTTCAGGAGCTTCAGGCTCTCCATCCCCTTGGCTGGCAACACAGCTCTGAAGCCACCACTGTGATAGGCAGCCTACTGCTCCTTCCTCCCAGCTGGCACTGGCTTTCAAACTGGCTGCCCCTGCCATTGCTTCAGGCAAGCCAGAGAACCACCCCGCCTGTGGCAGCTACAAGTGCATAGCATAGAGGTTCCTCTCTGTGTGCTCGGCCCACTGGCCCTGGCAGTGGAGAGAGACACTGCAGCTGGGAAGCAGGAAAGAGCTCCTTCATCCTGGCAGGCACCAGCACTGCTTGCCTGTGACTCCCACCATTAACTCCAGGTACTGAGAGTAGAGCTTCTGGGCACTAGAGGGTGCCACATACAAATATGAAACATCAAAGGAAACTGGTTCAAACCAAAATCCCACAAACACCAGAAAGAGGGCCAAGTGAAACTGAATTCACCAATCATCCTGAAAGAGATTTCAAAATAAAAATTATAAACATGCTCACAGAGCTACAGAAAAATATTCAAAACCTCAGGGAAGCATTCAAGAATGAATAGAAAATGTGAAAAATAGAGTATTCAAACACACAAAATGGAGGGACTTAAAAGCAGATTAGATGAAGTAGAGGAGACAGTAAATGAACAGGAATACAAAGAAGCTGAAGCACAGAAAGAGATCTCAAGGAATGAAAGAATATTAAGAGAACTGTGTGACCAAACCAAACGGAACAATAATGTGTTATAGGGGTACCAGAAGAACAGAGAGAAAAAGATATAAAGTGTCTTTGAGGAGGTAATTTCTGAAAACTTCCCCAATCTGGGGAAGGAGATAGTCTCTCAGGCCATGGAAGTGCACAGATCTCCAAACACAAGGGACCCAGGGAAGACAACACCAAGACATATAATAATTAAAATGGCAAAGATCAAGGATAAGGACAAAGTATTAAAAGCAGCCAGAGAGAGAAAAAAGATCACATACAAAGGATCTATCATCAGACTATCATCAGACTTCTCAACAGAAATCTTACAGGCCAGAAGGGAGTGGCATGATATATGCAATGAAACACAGGGGCCTCAAACCAAGAATACTCTATCCAGAAAGATTATCATTTAAATTTGAAGGAGGGATTAAACAATTTCCAGATAAGCAATAGTGGAGGGAATTTACCTCCCACAAATCATCTCTATAGTGTATTTTGGAGGGACTGCTATAGATGGAAGTGTTCCTGAGGCTAAATAGCTATCGCCAGAGAAAATGAAGCCCACAGTAAAGGAAGTAGACCAATTATTTACTAAGCAAAGGCAAAATTGTATCAACTACCCTCAAAGTCAGTCAAGGGATACACAAAGAGTACAGAATATGATACCTAATATATAAAGAATGGAGAAGAAAAAGGAAGAAAAAAAAGAACCTTTAGATTGTGTTTGTAATAGTGTACTAAGTGAGCAAAGTTAGACTATTAGATAGTAAAGAAGTTGCCCTTGAACCTTCAGTAATCACTAATCTAAAGCCTGCAATGGCAATCAGTACATATCTATCAATAATTACCCTGAATGTAAATGGACTGAATGCACCAATCAAAAGACATAGAGTCACTGAATGGATAAAAAAACAAGACCAAGAGACTCACTTCACACCCAAAGACATACACACACTAAAAGTGAAGGGATAAAAAAAGATATTTCATGCAACTAAAGAGGAGAGAAAAGCAGGAGTTGCAGTACTTGTATAAGACAAAATAGACGTCAAAACAAAGAAAGTAACAAGAGACAAAGAAGAACATTACATAATGATAAAGGGGTCAGTCAAACAAGAGGATATAACCATTATAAATATCTATGCACCACACACAGGAGCACCTACATATGTGAAACAAATATAACAGAATTAAAAGGGGAAATAGAATGCAAGGCATTCATTCTAGGAGACTTAAACACTCCACTCACTCCAAAGGACAGATCAACCAGACAGATAATAAGTAAGGAGACAGAGGCGTTGAACAACACATTAGAACAGATGGACCTAACAGACATCCACAGAATTCTTCACCCAAAAGCAGCAGAATACACATTCTTCTCAAGTGCACATGGAAGATTTTCAAGAATAGATCACATTCTAGGCCACAACAAAAGCCTCAGTAAATTCATAAGCATTGAAATTGTACCAACCAGCATCTCAGACCACAAAAGTATGAAACTAGAAATAAATTATGCAAAGAAAACAAAAAGGCCCACAAACACATAGAGGCTTAATAACATGCTCCTAAATAATCAATGGATCAGTGACCAAATAAAAACAGAAATTGAGCAATATATGGAGACAAATGACAACAACAAATCAACACTGCAAAATCAGTGGATGCAGCAAAGACCACGGTAAGAGGAAAGTATATTGCAATACAATCTACCTCAGGAAATAACAATCCCATATGAATATCTAAACTCACAATTAATGAAATTAGAAAAATAAGAACAAATGAGGCCCAAAGTCAGTAGAAGGAGGGACATAATAAAGATTAGAAAAGAAATAAATAAAATAGAGATGAAAAAACATTAGAAAGAGTCAATGAAAGCAGGAGCTGGGTCGTCAAGAAAATGAACAAAATAGATAAACCGATAGCCAGACTTATCAAGAAAAATAGAAAGTCTACACACATAAACAGAATCAGAAATGAGAAAGGAAAAATCACTACAGACACCACAGAAATACACAGAATTATTAGAGAATACTATGAAAAATTATATGCTAACAAACTGGATAACCTAGAAGAAATAGACAACTTTCTAGAAAAATACAACCTTCCAAGGCTGACCAAGGAAGAAACAGGAAGTCTGAACTGACCAATTACCAGCAATGAAATTGAATTGGTAATCAAAAAACTACCTAAGAACAGAACACCTGGACCAGATGGTTTCACTGCTGAATTTTATCAAACATTTAGTGAAGACCTAATACCCATCCTCCTTAAGGTTTTCCAAAAAATAGAAGATGAGGGAATACTTTCAAACTCATTCTATGAGGTCAGCATCACTCTAATACCAAAACCAGAAAAAGACACCACAAAAAAAGAAAATTACAGACCAATATCCCTGATGAACATAGATGCAAAAATACTCAACAAAATATTAGCAGGCCGAATTCAAAAATATATCAAAAAGATCATCCATCATGATAAAGTAGGATTTATTCTAGGAATGCCAGGTTGGTACAATATTCGAAAATCCATCAACATCATCCACTACATCAACAAAAAGAAGGACAAAAACCACAAGATCATCTCCAGAGATGCTGAAAAAGCATTTGACAAAATTCAACAACCATTCATAATAAAACTCTCAACAAAATGGGCATAGAGGGCAAGTACCTCAACATAATAAAAGCCTTATATAACAAACTACAGCCAACATCAAACTTAACAGTGAGAAGCTGAAAGCTTTTCCTTTAGGATTGGGAACAAGACAAGGAATCCCACTCTCCCCACTTTTATTCAACATTGTACTGGAGGTCCTAGCCAGAGCAATCAGACACCACAAAGAAATAAAAGGCATCCAGATTGGTAAGGAATAAATTAAACTGTCACTGTTTGCAGATGACATGATACATAGAAAGCCCTAAAGAATCTACCAAAAAACTACTAGAACTAATAACTAAATTCAGCAAAGTTGCAGGATACAATATTAATACACAGAAATCTGTTGTATTCCTATACACTAATGATGAACTAGTAGGAAGAGAAATCAGGAAAACAATTTCATTCACAATTGCATCAAAAAGAATAAAATACCTAGGAATAAACCTAACCAAGAAGTTGAAAGACCTATCATGTGTTAAATGACCATATATGATAACTACAAGACACTCATGAGAGAAATTAAAGAAGACAACAATAAATGGAAATACATCCTGTGCTCATGGATAGGAAGAATTAATATTGTCCAAATGGTCATCTGCCTAACGCAATCTACAGATTCAATGGAAACCCTATCAAAATACCTATGGCATTCTTTAACGAACTAGAGCAAATGGTTCTAAAAATCATATGAAGCCACAAAAGACCCCAAATAGCAAAAGCAATCCTGAGAAGGATGAATAATGCTAGGGGGAATACACTTCCTGACTTGAAGCTCTACTACAAAGCCACAGTAATCAAGACAATTTGGTACTGGTACAAGAAGAGATCCATAGATCAATGAAACAGACTAGAGAGCCCAGATATAGACCCAAGCATATATGGTCAATTAATATATGATAAAGGATATTATCATATATATATACAATGTGGACATGATAGTCTTTTCAACAACTGGTGTTGGCAAAACTGGACAGCTACATGTAAGAGAATGAAACTGGATTATTGTCTAACTCCATTCACAAAGTAAACTTGAAATGGATCAAAGACCTTAATGTAAGTCATGAAGCCATAAAACTCTTAGAAGAAAACATAGGCAAAATCTCTTGAATATAAACATGATCAACTTTTTCCTGAACACATCTCCTCAGGCAAGGGAAACAAAAGCAAAAATGAACAAATGGGACTACATCAAACTAAAAAGCTTCTGTACAGCAAAGGACACCATCAGTAGAACAAAAAGACTTCCTATGGTATGGGAAAATATATTCATAAACAACATATCTGACAAGGTTTTAACATTCAAAATATATAAAGAACTCATGTGCCTCAACATCCAAAAAGCAAATAACCTGATTAAAAAATGGGCAGAGGATATGAACACACACTTCTCCAAAGAAGAAATTCAGATGGCCAACAGGCACATGAAAAGATGCTCCACATCGCTAATTATTAGAGAAATGCAAATTAAAACCACAATGAGGTGTCACCTTAGACCAGTTAGGATGGCCAGCATCCAAAAGACAAGGAACAACAAATGCTGGTGAGGATGTGGAGAAAGGGCAACCCTTCCTACACTGCTGGTGGGCATGTAAATTAGTTCATCCGTTGTGGAAAGCAGAAAAAACTCAAAATAGAAATACCATTTGACCCAGGAATTCCACTTCTAGGAATTCACTCAAAGAAAACAAGATCCCTGATTCAAAAAGACTTGTGCACCCCTATGTTTATCATAGCACTATTTATAATAGCCAAGATATGGAATCAACCTAAGTGTCCATCAGTAGAGGAATGGATAAAGAAGAGGTGGCACATATACACAATGGAATATTATTCAGCCATAAGCAGAAAACAAATCCTACCCTTTGCAACAACATGGATGGAGCTAGAGGGTATTATGCTCAGTGAAATAAGCCAGGTGGAGAAAGACAAGTACCAAATGATTTCCCTCATTTTAGAATATAACAAGGAAGCAAAACTGAAGGAAGAAAACAGCAGCTGACCCACAGACTCCAAGAAGGGACTAGCAGTTACCAAAGGGGAAGGTAGGTGTGGAGGGAGTGAAAAGGTGTTTGAGGGGTATTATGATTGGTACACATGGTGTGGGGGATCATGGGGAAGACAGTGAAGCACAAAGACAAGTGGTGACTCTGTAGCATCTTACTACACTGATGGACAGTGACTGCAGTGGGGTGTGGCGGGGACTTAATAATATGGATGAATGTAGTAACCACAATGTTTTTCATTTGAAACCTTCATAAGAGTGTATATCAGTGATACCTTAACAAAAATCAAAAAAATAAAAGCACGTATTTTTTATTAAAAGTGATGGTAAACAACTGTATGGACTAAAAAGGAAAAGTTTCAACCCTTTGCCATCCCGTCAATAGTCCCTTCACCCGAGGTCACAACGGATATTGCTTGACCCTGATTCAGATTATGTCAGTGCCAATGTTTGGAAAAAAATCTTAAATTCAAAATGATTCTTTCTACCAGCCTTCCAGCCACTCATTGTATACCTTTGATAACACACTGGTCAGGTACAGTGGAGGAATTTTAAGTCACCATGCCTGTCACACCACATGTGGAAGGCTGCCAAATGTGCACCTTGTATTATTCTTCATCATCCTGGATTCCTGGGGAGAAGTTGGATGGTGTGGGCATGTTTCGTGTGCTTGACATCTATAAATACACCCAGGCTGTTCCTGGCTTCAGCACACTTACTATTCCCAGTTTCTACACCCTGCACCTCACAAAAAGGGAGTAAAAAGGAATTGCATTGGTTATAATGGCCATGATCCCACACAAACTGTTACAGAAGGAGAGGGTTGTTTTTAGAGGTACCTCCCCCCAGAGTTGCAAAATTAGCTTCTTGTCTGTGTGTAGCAATGTGTAGAACACTGTCCTTACTCCATGCCTGGACTGCCAGGGTGGGCTTCTGGATGCCAGCATCTAGCCTCCACCGCCCTCTGCAGGTAGGCTCGGCTCTGCTCTCCAAGCCTGTGGCTCTGTCTGTTTCTCAGTGAAAAGTTTTCTCTCTTCTTTTTCCAGGAATCCCAACCTACAAGGCCTCCAGCCACTGCTGCCTGCACCTGCACCAGTCTATGCTGGAGGGTGCACTGGGCACTGCTCCAGGCCCATCACCCACTGTCCCCACTCAGACTTTAGGCCAACTCCACAGCTTTTCCTAGAGCTCAGTGGTTAGGAGCACAGTCTTGGAGCCAGACTTGTCCAGATCTTGGCTTTGCTTCATCCTGTGTATGGGTGACTGAACACCAAGTGGGGCTTCAGTTTTCTCATCTAAAATGATGTGGACATAACTCCTCACAGCATCCTTATAAAGACTTCAGGCTTGTGGAAGTGATGTCAAACCCAAGGATTCACGCCTGCCAGAACCATTCCTCGTTAAGTCCCCTCCCGTATGGACTTTGGGTTTGGCCATATGGCCTGCTTTGGCCAATAGAGAAACAGAGGCTGATCTGCTGGTGATAAAAGACACCTGTCCCAGTTGACCCCCCTACTGCAGCGAACTGCTAGACATGTGAATGAGGCCATCTGGGGCCACCCAACCTAGCTAACTTGCCAAGTGATTGCAAACACATGAGTGATTCCAGCTGACACTGCATGGAGCAGAGATGAACTTTCCTAGCTAAACCCAAACTGCCAATGTGCAGAATCTTGAGCAAAGAAATGGTGATTAAGTCATTAAATTTTGGGTTAGTTTGTTAGGTAGCAATAGTTTACTGATACAAAGACAAATGATTTTCATATGGTACATGGGAAGTATGTACAGGTATCTGGCACTGCAATGCACATATTGCAAGGAACTGGCTTATGCAACCATGGGGCTAAGTAGGCAAGCCCACAGGGCAGGCAGGGAGGCAGGCCAGAACTTGCCCACCTGAGCTAAAGCAGCAGTCCACGGCAGAATTTCTCGTTCTTTGAAGAAGCCTCAGTTCTACTCTCAAGGCCTTTCAACTGACTGAATCAGGCCTACACAGATTACCCGGGATCACCTTCACAGCAACACCCAGGTCGGTGTTTGACTAAAAAACTAAGGTCTGTAGCCTGGACAATTGGTACATAAAACTGACCATCACATCTTCTAACACACTATATAATTTTCTAGTTTATTATGTTTATTTTCTGTCTCACTAAAAAATAAGTTCCATGAGGGCTGGAGGTCTTCGTGCTGTTTGCTAACAGAGTCCATCGTAAACATTCAATAGATGTTTTTTAATTAAGTAGCAACACGTCCTCAGGAAATCCTGACGACCACTGTCCCCATGCAGACACGCACACCTGCTAGTTAGGTGCTGCTCTCCTCACCTATCTCCCTGGCTGATCACCCGCTTCAGTCAGACCTATCTAACCTCCTTACAGGAGATTAGTAGAGCACCAGAAATAGCTGAACATCTTAGGAGTTTATTAACTATCTCTTTGCTCACTCTAGTCTCTTATTTTGCATCTATTCCATTTGCTTTCTTCTACCTCTTTCTCTTACTCTGCTTTGGTTGGGAAGAATAAAAGGAAGGATTCTTACAACTAATTTATGTTTATAAAGAACCCTGCACACAGGCAATGCTGAGGCATTTGGGTTGTCACCTGCATAAACAGTTTCAATTTAGCAGCATGCATCCATCGTCTTAATCAGCATTTATTAAGCACCAGATATGTCAGACACTGTGTAAACTACTTAACCACATAACTAAGTCAAGGCATAACTAAGTCAAGGTCTCTGCCTTCAAGCTGCTTATAGTATAGTGCAGAAATATGAAGTGATGGCCTGGGGACTGAATCTAGCCCTTATTCACTAGGTCAGATCACACATTGTTGGTCTTTGTGGTGTTTGGTATTTAAATCAGTTGCTGACATCAGAAAATTAGAAGACTTTACATAAAAATCAGAATGTCTGGCTGGCTTCCCTTGAAATATCAGAGAATCCAGTGACAGGACCAGTATTTCTGCACAGCACAGCTGCCCCAGTCTGAGGAGCAGTTGCTCCGTTCACTGGGTGGGAGCTCTCCTTCCAGCCACCATCTCCCCCACTGCTACGTACTGCTTCCCCAAGAGTGAAGTCAGATGCAGGTGTTATTTGTCATTTATATCTTAAATGATGTAGTCATGTAGTTTACCTTCCTGCCTCCTGTAGGCATTCGGTTTGGTTTTTGAATCCCTAGTATAGTAGGTTGTATTTGATAATACACTATTAAGACATTTTTTAATTTTGCCAAGTAATTCTGCTTCTATGAAACAATATGAGGTTCATAATAAATCTAAGATGTGGGTAGGCCAATTATTATTAGCTCCACTTTTCACATGATGTAATGACAAATTGGAGTGCTTAGTTTGAGATGTAAAGGTGTTCTAGAATTCACATTTCCTAATTAGCCATCCTAAGTCTAAAGAGCATTACAGAAGGATCTCACCTCCTCTCCGATTTCCCTGCTACAAGTTTTTAGATTTAAGGAGTCAAAGATTGGGGAGGGAAGAAAAATTAACACAAAGTTAAGTTTGGAATTTTGGATATTACTTAACACTGAGTTGCAGCTTTTTAGAACTATAATTGGCTGAAGGACTTTTTGTTACCTAAGAGTGATGGGCCTGTTTCACACTTCATCTTAGGGCTGAAGCATCAACGAATATATGCTTGAAAGGAAAATTGAAGACAAAATTGCATTTTCTACACAATCACAATGTGTCGTATTTTCTCAACTTACCTGTTACACACGGAGATAGAAACACACACACATCTTTTTTTCCTTTTACATGCATAGGATCATATTATACACAGTATTTTTTTTATAACTTCCTTTTCCTTCCAACGGTACGTAATTTTTTATGATGTTAAATAGTCTTATAATGTATCAATTTTAATGGTCTCTTAGAAGTCCACTATATTTGGCCAGTCACCTATTGATCAATTTAACTTTCTAATTTATTGTTCTATAAGTACACTGCACTAAATATTCTGGTAGCTGACTCATTAGGTGCATCTGTGATTACTGCTTTAGGCTAAATTCCTGGGAATGGAATTGCTGGGTCACAGGCTACACCTATTTTTCTAAATTTTTCATGCACGTGTAAGATCTCCTTAATCAATGCCTTTCCTTCTAAAATCTCCCATCTCCCAACTCACTCTTGTCCACTTCTGCAAGATAAGTCTTGCTAAAGTAATCCTTGCATATTTCACTTGTTTGCTAAAAAGCCTCAGCCTTCTAGCTTATTTGATCAACTTCAAACCACCCGTCACCCAGGTTTTGAGGGGTGTCCCAGGAAGACACCTTGCCTTAGCTGTCCAGTTTCACCTATTACTTTTCACCCCTAGTTAAGGCAGATCTGTCATTCCTGCCAGGTCCACCGTTTGTTTTTATTTCTTTCATCTATGAAAAACCTGCTCCCTTTTCATTCTCTAAAAATGTAAATCCTGTTTGTCCCTCAAAGCCTGGATCAAATTAAACTTTTCTGAAGGTATTTCTGGGATAATCCCACCCCTCCCAAATTAACATTCCACTCATGAATCACATTCCCCTATAACTTCAGGTATGTAACATCTCATTCCCTCAGGGAGGGCAAGCTGTTCCCAGGCTGGCTTTTTTTTTTTTTTTTTTGATTTGTCTCCAAGGTAAACACAGGGCTTGGCACTAAATCTTGAAAAAAACAGAGTTACTGGAGAAAGTACTGAAATGCTCCCTAAATGCCATTAAAATTGGTCATTGAGCATAGTTTGCAGTATTTCTAGAATTTCTCACCTGGCCTTAGTGCATCATTTCCATATCAACAGGTGCTTCCAAGGAGTGGAGAGAACTATCCATCTCCATATCAATAGGCAATTACAGGGGCCAGCAAGGACATATCTGGACCTGAGAGGTTGGGTGGGATCCCTTTTTCTGCAGGTGGGTCACGAGAGACACAGGAGAGCAGAAGTGGACAACTGCTTGTAAGTGATAAATGAGTATCTCCCACTTTATTTCTTCCTTTGACTGATTTCAGTTTCAAAGGCATTTTGCCCTGGGATTTTTTCCCCAGGAGTTACAGTCATACTCCCATATGAAATCAGGTGAATGGACTGGGTGAGTTTTTAAAGTGGCTTGAACTATACTTTTGTAATAACATGATTATAATTAGTTATTGATGAAATATACATAATTTTCATCTAGTCCTTTATTTATTTATTTATTTTTATTTACAATTTTTTTGGTATCATTAACCTACAATTACATGTGCAATATTATGGTGATTAAACTACCCCCTTCATCAGGTCCCCCCCACCTACCCCATTACAGTCACTGTCCATCAGCTTAGTGACATGCTATAGAGTCACTACTTGTCTTCTCTGAGTTGTACAGCCCTCCCCGTGCCTCCGCTACCTTACGTCTGCTAATCATAATACCCCTTTTACCCTCTTATCCCTCCCTTCCCACCCATCTTCCCCAGTCCCTTTCCCTTTGGTAACTATTAGTCCATTCTTGGGTTCTGTGAGTCTGCTGCTGTTTTGTTCCTTCAGTTTTTTTCTTTGTTCTTATACTCCACAGATGAGTGAAATCATTTGATACTTGTCTTTTTCGGCTTGGCTTATTTCACTGAGCATAATACCCTCTAACTCCATCCATGTTGTTGCAAATGATAGGATTTGTTTTCTTCTTATGGCTGAATAATATTTCATTGTGTATATGTACCACCTCTTCTTAATCCATTCATCTACTGATGGACACTTAGGTTGCTTCCATTTCTTGGCTATTGTAAATAGTGCTGCAATAAACATAGGGGTGCATCTGACTTTCTCAAACTGGGCTGCTGCATTCTTGGGGTAAATTCCTAGGAGTGGGATTCCTGGGTCGTATGGTATTTCTATTTTGAGTTTTTTGAGGAACCTCCATACTGCTTTCCACAATGGTTGAACTAATTTGCATTCCCACCAGCAGTGTAGGAGGGTTCCCTTTTCTCCACATCCTTGCCAACATTTGTTGTTGTTTGTGTTTTGGATGTTGGCCATCCTCACTTGTGAGGTGATATCTCATTGTGATTTTAATCTGCATTTCTCTGATGACCAGCGATGTGGAGCATCTTTTCATGTGCCTGTTGGCCATCTGAATTTTTCTTTAGAGAAGTGTCTATTCGTGTCCTCTGCCCATTTCTTAATTGGATTATTTGCTTTTTGTTTGTTAAGGTGCGTGAGTTCTTTACATATTTTGGATGTCAACCTCTTATCAGATGCATCATTTATGAATATATTTTCCCATACTGTAGGATGTCTTTTTGTTCTACTGATGGTGTCCTTTGCTGTACAGAAGCTTTTCAGCTTGATATAGTCCCACTTGTTCATTTTTGCTTTTGTTTCCCTTGCCTGGGGGGATATGTTCATGAAGAAGTCGCTCATGTTTATGTCCAAGAGATTTTTGCCTATGTTTTTTTCTAAGAGTTTTATGGTTTCATGACTTACATTCAGGTCTTTGATCCACCTTGAGTTTACCTTTGTGTATGGGGCTAGACAGTAGTCCAGTTTCATTCTCTTACATGTAGCTGTCCAGTTTTTCCAACACCAGCTGCTGAAGAGGCTGTCATCTCCCCATTGTATATCCAAGGCTCCTTTATCAAATATTAATTGACTGTAGGTGTTTGGGTTAATGTTTGGATTTTCCATTCTGTTCCACTGGTCTGTGGGTCTGTTTTTGTGCCAATACCAAATTGTCTTGATTACTGTGGCTTTGTAGTAGAGCTTGAAGTCAGGGAGCGTAATTCCCCCTGTTTGATTCCTCCTTCTCAGGATTGCTTTGGCTATGCGGGGTCTTTTCTGGTTCCATATGTATTTTAGAGTTATTTGTTCCAGTTCATTGAAGAAAGCTGTTGGTAGTTTGATAGGGATTGCATTGAATCTGTAGATTGCTTTAGGTAGTATAGCCATTTTGACAATATTTATTCATCCTAGCCAAGAGCATGGGATGCATTTCCATTTGTTAGTGTCCTCTTTAATTTCTCCTAGGAGTGTCTTGTAGTATTCAGAGTACAGGTCTTTCACTTCCTTCGTTAGGTTTATTCCTAGGTATTTTATTCTTTTTGATGCAATTGTGAATGGAATTGTTTTTCTGATTTCTCTTTCTGTTAGTTCATCATTAGTGTATAGGAAAGCAACAGATTTCTGTGTGTTAATTTTATATCCCGCAACTTTGCTGAATTCAGTTATTAGTTCTAGTAGTTTTGAAGTGGAGTCTTTAGGGTTTTTTATGTACAGTATCATGTCATCTGCAAATAGTGACAATTTGACTTCTTTACCAATCTGGATGCCTTGTATATCTTTGTTTTGTCTGATTGCCGTGGCTAGGACCTCCAGTACTATGTTGAATAACAGTGGAGAGAGTGGGCATCCCTGTCTTGTTCCCGATTTTAGATGAAAAGCTTTCAGCTTCTCGCTGTTAAGTATGTTAGCTGTGGGTTTGTCATATATAGCCTTTATGATGTTGAGGTACTTGCCATCTATACCCATTTTGTTGAGAGTTTTAATCATGAATGGATGCTGAATTTTGTCAAATGCTTTTTCAGCACCTATGGAGATGATCATGTGGTTTTTGTTCTTCTTTTTGTTGATGTGGTAGATGATGTTGATGGATATTCGAATGTTGTACCATGCCTGCATCCCTGGGATGAATCCCACTTGATCATGGTGTATGATCCTCTTGATGTATTTTTGTACTCTGTTTGCTAATATTTTGTTGAGTATTTTTGCATCTACGTTCATCAGGGACATAGGTCTGTAATTTTCTTTTTCGGTTTTGGTATTAGAGTGATGCTGGCTTCATAGAAAGAGTTTAGAAGTATTCCCTCCTCTTCTATTTTTTGGAAAACTTTAAGGAGAATGGGTGTTATTTCTTCTCTATATTTCTGGTAGAATTCAGAGGTGAATCCATCAGGTCCGGGGCTTTTGTTCTTGGCTAGTTTTTTGATTACCGATTCAATTTCCTTGCTGGTGATTAGTCTGTTTAGTTTTTCTGTTTCTTGCTTGGTCTGTCTTGGAAGGTTGTATTTTTCTAAGAAGTTGTCCATTTCTTCTAGGTTTTGCAGCTTGTTAGCATACACATGCTCATAATATTCTCTTATAATTCTTTGTATTTCTGTGGGGTCCGTCGTTATTTTTCCTTTCTCACTTCTGATTCTGTTTATGTGTGTAGATTCTCTTTTTCTCTTAATGAGTCTGGCTAGGGGTTTATCTATTTTGTTTATATTTTCAAAGAACCAGCTCTTGGTTTCATTGATTTTTTCTATTGTTTTATTCTTCTCAATTTTATTTATTTCTTCTCTGATCTTTATTATGTCCCTCCTTGTGGTGACTTTGGGCATCCTTTGCTCTTCTTTTTCCAATTTCAATAATTTTGTCTTTAGACTGTTCATTTGGGAATGTTCTTCCTTCTATAAATAGGCCTGGATTGCAATATACTTTCCTCTTAGACCTGCCTTTCCTGCGTCCCACAGAAGTTGTGGCTTTGTGTTGTTGTTGTCATTACTCTCCATATATTCTTTGATTTCTGTTTTGATTTGGTCGTTAACCCATTGATTAATTAGGAGAATGTTGTTAAGTTTCCATGTATTTGTGAGCCTTTTTGATTTCCTTCTAAAATTTATTTCTAGTTTTATACCTTTGTGATCTGAGAAGTTGGTAGGATTTCAATATTTTTGAAATTACTGAGCTTCTTTTTGTGGCCTAGTATGTGGTCTATTCTGGAAAATGTTCCACGTGCACTTGAGAAGAATGTGTATCCTGTTGCTTTTGGGTGCAGAGTTCTGTAGATATCTGTTAGGTCCATCTGTTCTAGTGTGTGGTTCAGTGCCTCTGTGTCTTTACTTATTCTCTGTCTTGTTGATCTATCCTTTGGAGTGAGTGGTGTGTTGAAGTCTTCTATAATGAATGCATTGTAGTCTATTTCCTCCTTCAATTCTGTTAGTATTTCTTTCACATATGTTGGCACTCCTGTGTTGGGTGCATATATGTTTATAATGGTTATATCTTCTTGTTGGACTGACCCCTTTATAATTATGTAATGTCCTTCTTTATCTCTTGCTACTTTCTTCGTTTTTAAGTCTATTTTGTCTTATATAAGTACTGCAACACCTGCTTTCTTCTGTTTGTTGTTTCCACGAAATATCTTTTTCCATCCCTTCACTTTTAGTCTGTGTATATCTTTGGGTTTGAGGTGAGTCACTTGTAAGCAGCATATAGATGGGTCTTGCTTTTTTATCCACTCTGTTACTCTGTGTCTTTTGATTGGTGCATTCAGTCCATTTACATTTAGGGTGATTATTGATAGGTATGTACTTATTGCCATTGCTGGCTTTAGATTCGTGGTTACCAAAGGTTCAAGGGTTGCTTCTTTACTATCTAAGAATCTAACTTAACTTTCTTGTTAAGTTAATGTGAACACCATCTGATGTTTCTTTATCTCTCCCTTCCTATTCTTCCTCCTCCATTCTTTATATATTGGGTGTTTTATTCTTTGCCTTTAATTAGTATTTGGATGGTCTGGTTTCTTTGCTATGATTTTATTTTCTCTGGTAACATCTTTTTAGCCTTAGGGGTGCTTCCCTCTAGAGCAGTCCATTTAAGATATCCTGTAGTGGTGGTTTATGAGAGGCAAACTCTTTCAACTTTCCTTTGTCTGGAAATTGTTTAATCCCTCCGTCATATTTAAATGATATTCGTGCTGGATACAATATTCTTGGTTCGAGGTCCTTCTGTTTCATTATGTTAAATATATCATGCCATTCTCTTCTGGCCTGTAAGGTTTCTGTTGAGAAGTCTGATGATAGTCTGATGGGTTTTCCTTTGTAGGTGATCTTTTTTCTCTCTCTAGCTGCCTTTAATACTCTGTCTTTATCTTTGACCTTTGCCATCTTAATTATTATGTGTCTTGGTATTTTCTTCCTTGGGTCCCTTGTGTTGGGAGATCTGTGGGCTTCCGTGGACTGCGAGACTATTTCCTTCCCCAGTGTGGGAAAGTTTTCAGCAATTATTTCTTCAAAGACACTTTCTATCCCTTTTTCTCTCTCTTCTTCCTCTGGTACTCCTATAATGCGAATATTGTTCCCTTTGGATTGGTCACACAGTTCTCTCAATATTCTTTCATTCTTGGAGATTCTTTTTTCTCTCAGTACCTCAGCTTCTTTGTATTCCTCTTCTCTAGTTTCTATTTCATTTATCGTCTCCTCCACCGTATCCAATCTGCTTTTAATACTGTCCATTGTGTTCTTCAAGGATTGGGTCTCCAACCGGAATTCATTCCTGAGTTCTTGAATATCTTTCCGTACCTCCATGAGCATGTTAATGACTTTTATTTTGAACTCCCTTTCAGGGAGAGTCATAAGGTCCATATCATTTAAATCTTTCTCAGGAGTTGTATTCATAATTTTACTCTGGACCAGGTTCCTTTGGCGTTTCAGATTTGTGTATGGAGCCCTCTAGTGCCCAGAAGCTGTACTCTCTGGAGCTGCTCAGCCCCTGAAGCAATGTCAGGGATTGTAGGGGAGTGGTATTGGTGCCTCGGGGGAGGAAAGGGCTGTTTCCTGGTTCCTGGCTGCTATGCCTGTCTCCACTGTCTGAACCAGTGGGCTGAGCACACAGGTATAAGCCTCCGCACTTTGCCTTTTTAGTTGCTGTAGACAGATCTTCCCTCTGTCTGGCCTAACACCAGGGAAGGGTTTCCAGGTTTGCAAGCCTGGTGGGGCTGGCCAGGCAAAAGGTGCACTAGTCTGCCTGTCATAGATGGGGTTCTTGGAGCTGTGTAGGCAGCCAGGGAGCTGGCACACCTGAAGATCAGAAAACTCCCATTCTGCTGGGCAGACTACGCCTGGACAATTTTGTCTACCTGTCCTTTCTCCTGAGCAGTAAGCTCTGTGCAGTCCTTGCCCCCTTAGCAGGCCTCTTGCTAAGGTCTTCTTTGTTAGGAAGTCTCTCAGACTGCCTGCCTTTCTTTTGTCCCAGAGCAGCTGAGTATGGATCCCTGATTTCACAAGCAGCTGGAATCTTAGTCTCTCCAGGAGTTCTGCCTGTCTTAGCTTTCCAAGCTCCTAATTACAAGAGTATCATGCAAGCACCATGAAATGTAGGTTTGTGCTCCCAGAGTAGATCTCCAGAGTTAGGTATTCAGCAGTCCCAGTTCTCCACTCCCTCTCTGTTCTGTTCCTGTTCCTCCCGCCGGTGAGCTGGGGTCGGGGAAGGGCTTGGATCCCGCAGGACCACAGCTTTAGTACATTATCGTTTTCTGTGAGGGCTGCTCTTGTCTCCAGGTGTATGCAGTTTGTTGTAGTCCTCTTTCCCGTTGCTCTTTCAAGAGTAGTTGTAGTAGCTTTATTTTCATATTATATGTGGTTTTAGGAGGAAGCCTCTGTCTCACCTCTCACGCCACCATCTTTAATCCTTCTCTCAACTTAGTTGTTCTTTAGAGGAAAGTCATCTAGTCCTTTAAAAGACACCTCCACTTACTTGCAAAAATAATTTTATATGGAACTCAGTATAAGAGAAAAATTCCTCAATGATGATTTAATCACCACAATTACCAAAGTAGGTAGTGATGGCACATGACATGGATTTTGAAAACCACATTAGTGGCATTCCATTGTATAAAGATATTTTAATTTATAGCTTATGATATAAAATTGAATGAAAGAATTTAAAAATTACCCTAGTTACTGAACATTTAAAAAACCCCAAACTTAAGTTCATTTTAAAATACATAAATGATTTTCATTCCATATCCCCAAAGTATGGTACTTAACTGTTCCAAAAATACTGCACATTCAAATAAACTATAATTATGAACATATATAGCTTCCCACAGTTAGAATTTTAAAAATGGATTGCGCTAAATAAAAAGCAGGTTGCTGCAATATTTAAACATACTTTAAAGTAAATCATTTTAACTAGGCATGTAATTACTATGGTTTTAGGAAGGTTTAACCAGGAACTAAAACAAAAGAATAAAATTTCAGCAGCTTTTGATCAACATAAAATGAACATATAACCACAATAATTCAGCTCTTCAAGATCTTCCTCATACTTTCAGTTTTAAGGAGAAGGTCTTCTTAGATACGGTAACTGAATGAAAAACCTTAGAGAGAAAAAGTATAGATTGGAACAGGAATAATGATGTGGATGTGGATAAAATTGCAGTATTTCCAGAATATCTCGGCTTTAGGGCATCTCCATATCAATAAGTGTTTCCAAGGGGTGGAGAGAGGTAGTCGATCTCCATATCAATAGGTAATTACATGGGCGAGGGAGGGCTGGAGAGGTTGGGTGGAGCTCTCTCCTGCTGTGACTACTTGTGAGAAATAGTTTCTTACTTTACTTCTCCCTTTGACTGATTTCAATTTCAAAGGTATTTTACCCTAGGATTTGCCACCCAGAGTTACACCTGGCAGTAGTCAGCAGGACCTCTGAACCTGAAATCTGTCTTCATGGGTGAGATCCTTGAGTGGGCTGCCTCTAGGGTTGGTGGGGAGGCCCCAGTGACTGCAGCGGTAGAGGGTGCAGCTTCACTCAGGAACTCCCTATATGTGGGGCTTCCAATTGGGGAGCCCCTAGTGGGGAATTGGCCTAGGGTAAAGCACCTCTTAGAACGGTGAGGCCTTCCCCAGAATTGGGGAAAGGCGGAGACCCTGGAAGCTGCAGAATTAGCCCTTTGTCAAATAGAAGACTGCTTAGAGGCCCTGAGGGCTGTGCAGCAGCTGGCATTGTAGGATGTCTTTTCCTTGAGATAGTGGTAAATGTTATTAAAAGAGAGAGAGAGGGCTCTCCAGGAGAGAGAGAGACTTCGGCAGGGGAGAGACACACTTCAGCATCGCTTGGCGAAGCTGGGTGATGACCTATGGGATGCCCTTAAGGAAGAGATACAGTTATTGAGAGAACGGGTCACACTCCTGGAAAATTCTTTAGCAGCAACGAGGGGGGATGCAGCAGGAGGGCCCACGTTGCAGAAGGTCATGGGGGAGGGAGGGGAAAGAGCAGTGCCTTCCATTTTGGAGATGGTGGAGTAGGTGTCTGGAGAGGATGAGGGGGTGGGGCCAAGGGCTGATGTGTTGCCAAGGCCACTGTCCGAGAGGCACCAGCCTATCCCGTATTAAAGGCCCACCAGGTTGTAATTAAAAAAGTAAAAACATAACTGTGGCCTCCTGAGGGGGAGGAGCTGCACCCTCCCCAGGTTGTGGAGCTCTCCATGCTCTGCCCCTACACCCAGGATGAGCTGGTGGACATGAGCATCTGGTATCAGCAGAAGCCATCAGAACCTCTGCCTACATGGCTTTTGCATCTCTGGGATATGGGGGTAGAAGACATTGTTATGTCGGGTTCTGAAATGAGTAGACTGGCTTTCCTGACGATGCAACCTTCCCTCCAACAGCGATTGCAAAGTGCCCGTCATGCTGAAGGGAATCAAATGCTTCTGGACTGGCTGACAGCAGCCCTCAGGGCAGTTTGGCCTAATCAGGGTGATGTACCATACTTACCCTAGGTGGAAAACATATGCAAAGCTCCAACAGGTATTGTGGGAATTGGGCATGAAAAATATCATCTATAATAGAGATCCCCAGGGCCCCAGTAAGGAGTTGTTCACTGTAGGGATGAGAAATCTGGAGCTCCATATAGCTTCCCTCTCTCTCTTTGGGTGCCTAGTGACTATTCTTGCCCCCCACATAGGGCAACCCATAAGCGAGGCTACTCGTAGTTTAGCAGATCTGGGGGAGGTTGAAACAATAAGAGCATGGAAATATGGGCTACAACTGAAAGGGGAGGTACAAAAGACCCCATGAAGGTCTCAAGGACCCAAATGTGGGTTGATTTGATAAAAGCTGGGCTAGTGAAAGAAAAACTTGATGGGCAGCCCAATAGGATCTTATTAGAACTGCGGCACCAATTAAAGCCAGAGCAGCAGTTCCAGCTGCTGAGGTCCGGGACATGGAAGCTGGAGACAAAGCCCCATGTCTGGCCTGTGCCCTGCAAGACTCCCAGGGTAACAGTACTCAGGTTCCGCCTGGGCCCTGCCTCTAACAGGACAATGATTGGGTGTCGAGGTTTGATTGAGGGTGGTTAAGGTCCCCACTTTGGGGGATGTGGGGACCAGAGGCCACATGTAGAATTAGCAATTCATTGTCCCCTGTGAATGTACAACGTGTCCTGACACTGGTGGACACAGGAGCTGAGCGTTCTGATTTATGGCAATTCTGAGCATTTTCCTGGGACCCCCAGGGTGATAGATGGCTATGGGTGTAAGGCAATCAGAGTGAAGAAAGCCCAATTGGAGATAGGGCATTTACCCCCAAAGGAGTATACTGTGTACATTTCTCCCATCCCTGAATATATTTTGGGGGTGAATATCCTGCAAGGCCTCTGGTTACAAACCACTGCAGGTGAGTTCAGTCTGAGGGTACATGGGGTTAAGGCAGTATTGAGGGCACATGCTAAGCACCCACCTGTAGCTCTGCCTGTACCTAGATGAGTGACAACTAAGCAGTGTAAATTGCCTGGGGGCACAAAGAAATTGGATAAACTCTACAGGAGTTGGAAAGTGGGCATCATAAAGCCCACTATTAGTCCTTTTAATTCCCCAGGGTGGCCAGTGAAAAAGACAGATGGCTCCTGGCATAGGACTGTGGACGATAGGGAATTAAATAAAGTCACATGACCTTTGCATGCTGCTGTCCTCAATAGCAGCCCTTATGGACACACTAAGTCATGAACTGGGGACATATCATTGTGTTGTGGATATGCTTGCTAATGCTTTCTTCTCTATTGACATAGTATAGGAAAGTTAGGAACAGTTTGCCTTTATGTGGGAAGGTAGGCACTGGACATTCACTGTCCTCCCACAGGGCTACCTCCACTGTCCCACCATTTGTCATGGACTTGTAGCCCAGGACTTGGCCACATGGAAGAAACTGCAAACAGTGTGGCTGTATCACTACATTGATGATATTATGCTGTGTCTGATTCTCTTGCAGATTTAGAAGGGGAAGTTCCTTTACTGCTGCAACATCTACAGGAGAAAGGATAGGCTGTGAACAGCAACAAGGTTCAGGGACCTGGTTTGTCTGTAAAATTTTGGGGGGTTGTCTGGTTGGGTAAAACTAAAGTTATTCCTGAAACAGTCATAGACAAGGTCCAGGCTTCCCCTACTTCTACCACTGTGGCAGTATCACAAGAGTTTGGGGGTCTTGTGGGCTACTGTAGAGTGTTTATCCCACAATTGGCACAAATTCTGAAGCCCTTATACTGGTTGGTACAAAAGGGCATCAGATGGGACTGGGATGAGACATATGTAGCTTATTTTACTGCTGTTAAGTGATCATTCAAGGCTGTATAGGCCTTGAGTGTAATGGACTTATCAAGGCCCTGTGAGATAGATGTTCATATAACCAAAGATGGTTATGGATGGGGTCTTTGGCAGCAGCTTGAATGGACACTGCACAACAGAGGTCTGGTACACCTTGATAGAGAAGCAACTGGCTGCGTGTACCATGCCTTACTGGCTACAGAGCCCATCACTGGAACAACTCCGACCAAGGTAATAACCACCTATCCCATTGTGGGGTGGGTGTGAGACTGGACCCAAAGGCCACAGAGTGGCATGACAGAGATGCTTACACTAGCCAAATGGGGTGCATATTTACAGCAGCATAGCGCCCTCTCTACTAGCCCCTTAAGTGCAGAACTCTAACACTTTATTGGAGCCAGTGATGTATACCAGTGGAAAGCAGGAAGAACTTGCTTTTGAGCCATTGGTATCTGAGAGTCCTTATCAGGAGGGAAAAGCCCCTATACCTGAAGATGAGTGGCATACAGACGGCTCCGGTCGTGGGCAGACCCTGAAGTGGAGGGCTGTGGCTTTCCATCCTAAGACTGAGACAATATGGATGGAAGATGGAGAGAGGAAGAGCAGCCAATGGCTTGTGATCACCCAGGAGCCCTCCCGTGTAGTTGTCTGCACTGACAGCTGGGTATGACCCTGTGGCTACCAACATGGTATCATGCCAACTGGATGGCTGGTCATTGGCCCCTTTGGGGGCAAGTGTTGTGGCAAGACCTATGGACCTTTGGTCAGACTAAGACAGTTACCATATATCATGTGACTGGCCATTTGCCTTTGGTATTCCCAGGGAATGATGAAGCAGACACATTGGCCCAGGTGCCTTGGCTAGAAGGAAAGCCGGCCTCTGATGTAGCCCAATGGTAACATCAGCATTTGTTGCAAGTGGGGCAGAAGACAATGTGGGCTGTAGCCCATTGGTGGGGCTTGACATTGACCTTTGAAGAAGTCAGCAGAGCCCAGGAGTGCCTTGGGTGCTCTAAGAGGGACTTACACCGAGTCCCACAGCAACATGGGACAATAGTAAAGGGGCCAATACCCCTTGTTCAGTGGAAGATAGACTATATTGGGCCTCTGCCCATGTCAGAAGGATATCAGTATCATTCCCTGGGAATACCAAAGGCAAATTCCATGACTTGTGTGGACACAGCTACTGGTCTGTTGGTTGCTTTTCCTCCATGTCATGTAGATCAGGAAACCATCAAGAGGTGCCTAGAGCATCATTTTGCAGCCTATGGCTGGCCACAGTGATTGAGAGTGATCTAGTTACCCACTTTATTGGACATGGCGTTACAAGAATGGGTGCAGCAATTAGGAATAAAGTGGAAGCTTTATGTGCCATATAACCCTACTGGGGCAGGCATGATAGAGAGGTACAATGGTTTGCTGTTGAATAAACATGGCCCTGGACATTTTGACACATGAGCCAGTGATGGCTGGCCCTTCTGGCACGTTGGGGAAAAGGTCTGGAAGCTGGCCTCATGTGTGTTCCTGGAGTAACAGCAGAGTGTCCTCCAAAGATCATGGTAGTGTATACAAAACGTCCAGGAGGTAAGAGCATCTTACAGGGAAGTTTTGTTTTACCTTAACAGCCAGTGTATGCACCTCCTGTAGCCCTGTGTACTGACTCATCTGTAACTCCCACAGGGTGGAGGGTGCAAGTCTGGTATACTAGACCAGGACAAGGTCCCATTCCTGCCACTGTCCTATCACAGGACCACTCTCTTGCACGTATCTTACCTGATGGGCAAGATCTGCCTAAGCTGGTGTCATTAAAACATGTATGTTTTTGCCCATAAGGTTATTTTCTTCTACAGTCCCTGTGGCCTGGAAGTGCCCCCTGGCTGCACCTATCATGTGATGATTGCTCTGAACTCCCTACCTATACAGCTATTGAGTGTGCATGGAATGGGCCAGCTATGGACTTAATCTGCATAGGATTTTGAGCCTAGCTAAATCCTCCAGATTGAGGATTATCATGATTTTATGTTATTAGTCTGGTTACAATGCTCCAGTTTTCTCATTCAGGGGGCATTGCAGAAGATGGGGAACATACAGATTGTGAGGCAAGATTTCTGGAGGGGTGGGCTGCGAGTAAAAGTACAATATTTCCAGAATCTCACATGGTTTTACCACTTCTCTATATCAATAGGTGTTTCCAAAAGGTGGAGAGAAGTAGTCCATCTCCATATAAATAGGTAATTACATGGGTAAAGGAGGGCTTATCTGGACTGGAGATGTTGGATGCAGCTCTGTTCTTCTGCAGCCAGGTCGAGAGAGATGTGGGTCCACTGCTGTAAGAAATAAATGGGTTTCTCCCACTTTATTTCTCCTTTTGACTAATTTCAGTTTCAAAGGTATTTTGTCCTAGGTTTTTCCCCCTGGCTTTACAAATGAAAAAACAAAAATAGAAAATCTAGAAATGTTAACAATTTCTGGTAATGGAAATCCAATTTTAAAAATCTAAC
The DNA here is from genome assembly GCA_029783875.1 of Phataginus tricuspis. NCBI lineage: Eukaryota > Metazoa > Chordata > Mammalia > Pholidota > Manidae > Phataginus > Phataginus tricuspis. Next base: position 20,641,150 of record JAQQAC010013566.1, read on the forward strand.
TTGTGCTGGAGAAGGGGTGAATTTGAATCTTGCTCCCTAAAAGTAGAGTAAAACTAAGATTTCCAAAAACTTGTGTGTGTTTGGTGAGAGGAGAGGAAGAAATTGTCTGTGGGATTGAGGTGCAGTGGAGTACCTCTCTGGCAGGGTGCTATTGAATCTAATGCATTAGCTGAATTTCCGATGTTCAAAATCTTCCCTGAAATTAATATCAGTTAAAATCTTGGATGTATTGGCAACTGGCAGCTGGGCTCTCCCTGCCTGGGTGCCCCACTGCTACAGCAAGTTGGCAGTAGTGCTTTCTCGCAGCTACTAAGGGGCTGATGGCACCACACTGCATGATTCCACTTACGTAAAACAAATACAGACCCATGCATTTCTGTATGTTTATAACTGCATGGAACAATGTTTGAAAGGACATACATAAAATGGTTAACATGTGTTACTTCTGGGGGAGTGGTCAGCAGTAGCTTTCAATCGAAGGTCTTAATTTTTACTGTTGAATGTACTCATGTATTATTTACCTAAGTTTAAAAATGAACAACTAAGAAAGCAACACTGGGATGCCAACTTATGCGAGAAACATGGAGAACGTGCTGAGAGATTACATCTTGTACCAAACTAGCTTGACACAGAAAGGTGCATTACAACTTTCTTCAGGAGCCAAAAACTTTGAGTGATTCTATCTTTGTACCAAGTGTCATCCTGACTTATCTACAAGTTCCTGGTGGACATTTTGCTGGACATTTGACACGTCTCACTGTTACTGCAAACCAGCCGGCTTACAACCACACACATCACCATATCTCCAACATAACTTTATTTTTTAAAATCAGTTCTAGCACCATATTCTCAGGTTCAAAACCTTGGGATATTTGACTACTTCATCTTCTTTGCCCCCATATCAAATTAGTCATTGAGGCATGTTGATTCCATCTCTGCCATTTGGCCTTTCTTTTCTGTTTACAGCACTCTGCGGCAACTTAGTCACCTCACACATGGACTCTTACAAACAGTTTACCAACTAATCTTCCTGCTTCTAGCCTCTCCCATTTGTCATTAATTTGCACACCAGTGCAAGATTAAGGTCTTAAAGCAGAGTTTGTTTATTCTACTATCTGACCACACACACACACACAAACTCCTCCAGTACTGACTACTTAACTTCATATAAAGCCTAAAGATCAATGATCTCTCGAACCTGACCTTAACATTTGCATCTGGCTTTATTTCTTATCGCCCCACTCTTGGAATCATTTGTCTAAACTTGCCCTTTACTGTCCCCTATGTGCCTTGCTCTTCATCTTATTTGTGAAGATTTTGTTGTCTTCTGTTTTTGTTTAACTTGATTTAATACACGGGACTTATTTCTTGTGTCTCAAGTGAATTACAAGTTTCTTAAGGCAGAATTCTTGCCTTAAGCTTTTTATTATCTCCCCTTTCCCATCCCCCACCAACCACAGTATATTCATCAAAGAAGTTACTCAATAAATGTTGGCTGCTTGGCTGACTGAAATCAAAGAAAATTTCTCAGTGTCTTCTGGGGAATATTGATTTATGTTTCCAAAAGTAAAAACAAATAAAAATTAACATATAGATGTACTATAGATCTTAAAATGCATATTGCATGAATCTGAGGGAAAGTGTACATTCCTGGAAGTTAGTGTTTTGGTTGGTGTATGCCATCAGTCATGCCAGTTGGTGTGTTCAACCATATTTGTCGTGTGCATACTAAGTGCCAGTGCTTTTCTAAGTCCTTGGAGGTATGGTAGGACCAAATAGCCTTCACAGAGCTTACATTCCAATGGGGAAGACAGACAACAAATGAGAAAAATAAGTAAAACACATAACTTGTTTAATTGTGATAAGTGCTTTGGGGAAAAATAAATCAGAAATAGGATTTAGGGAGTGTTGAGGGTGCAGTCACAACTTAGGTGGGGTAACCAGTATTTCCCTGACATCTTTACATGTTGATCTAATACCTAGGGATAATACAGTCAAATTGAATCCATGTGCCTCAGAAAATACAGCTAGGAATATTTTTCTCATGATTTAATTTTAGCTGGCTTTTAACAAAGACTTCAAAATCATAGCTTAGGTTCATTTTTAGTTCAATGAAGAATAGTTCTCATACATATGCAGCTTGGGCTCAATTCTATTTCTTGAGTTGGATTATTACACAGATCTTAATAAGGAAAATGAAGAAATATGGATGCTTCAGGAATTGACTAAGCACTTATGTCCTGAATTAAACATGCTTCTCTGCATCCAGAAGCTGACTAGTACCAGATTAAGAACTAGAAAGGATTTCTTGGCAAAGGATCTTTACTTGCAAAAGTAATTCCAAGATTCGGCTGATCTCAAATTTTAGGATTTATGTGGAATTCAAGACTTATCTTTTTACAATTACCATGTGAAAAATTTGACCAAGTAATACAAAATTACAGAGGTTTGGTCTTCAAAAGTCTAGAGTTTAAGAATATTTTTCATCTTCTCTGTCAGCATCGTCCTGTATGAAAGTAAAGCATTCCTTTCACAGTGTTGTAATACCTCTATTAATGAAAAAGACAATTTTCAACATAACGTTTTGTTATCAAAAAAGTTGTGATTAAAATAATATAGTAGGCATTGGAATGCATTCTAGGAGAAGGAAAATAGAAGATAGGGCATGATTATTTGGCTTAGCTAACACCATTATGAAGTTGCCTCATTATATTAAAGTGTAATCTAATCATTCTGTTAACTGATAGTAGATCATTTCTAAGTTTGATTATGGATGATGAGAGGACACCGGAGACCTGAGGCTGGTGAAGGCCAGAGGTGACAGATGTATTGATGCCAAAGGAAAAAAGGAAACAGAGTGGGGAAAATGAAAATGCCAAAAATAAACTTTTTTTATAGTTTTGTGTAGGGTCCGTTCTATTAACAGATGGCTGTGATGGACAAATAGAAGCTGTGAGTAGAAGATTGTATGTGTGTGAGTGCATAATTTGAGATGAATGACAAGCCAATAATGCTTTATATAATTTATCAAGAATTTTTACTTGCTTTTTCTTCCTCCCCAGCATTGCTGACTGTGTAGAAAGATGTTTAGTCCCAGACAATTCTATAATGAGGTATTACATCCCCAGACTACATAAATAGATACCGTATAACTATATACAAGTAAAAATAGATTAAGTAAATTTCCTTTTCTAAAGAAGCACAGAGAAATTGCTTACCTGATGTAAATTAGTGTGAAGTCTATTTTTGGACACTTCCTCTACCAATTCCAACAACTTTCAGTTAAATTTTGCAGCAAACATTTTGCTTTCACTTCTCCAGGAACATCCAGTGCAGGATAATGGGCAGGTGTGCTGTGCTGAAAGTAAATTTAGTATCTTAAAGACTATGAAAACAAGGAAGCAAGCATTTGTAGAGTAAGAGGGACTCATAGAATGAAGGACCTCCTTCAATGAAATATTTTCTGTTGTTCTGGCGCAGAAGACTGACATCACCCCATTTAACACCACTAAGCTTGTAATAAATGTCTTAATGCATTGTCAAATCAATTTGCTAAATAACATAGTCTCACAGGAGTATTTTGAAATGCTCCATAATATATTATGTTCACTAAACTGCTTCCAAACAAAAGTAAGAAAGCAAAAACCCTAATTTAAAATCAGAAAAACAATTCAAGTAATGCATTTTAGACCTTTTAGGATAGAAAAGGACTTTTTAGAACATCTCCACCTTCTTTAATGCCCTATTTTTCAATACATTATTGTAAGTCTGGGGAAAGGAAATCCCGGGACAAAATACCTCTAAAACCGAAATCAGTCAAAGGGAGAAATAAAATTTAAAACCCATTTATTGCTTACATACTGCAGTCCGGGGCCATTTCTCATTCCTTCTCCAGCAGAAGCTAACCAGCCCTCCCCTTAACCTCTCAGGTTCAGATAAGCCCTCGGTTGCCCAGGTAATTACCCATTGATATGGAGATGAATTGTCTCCACTCCTGAGGAACGTGTATTGATATGCAGATGCACCAAAGCCACACTCTCTCCACCCCTGAGGATGCAGGCAAGATATTCCAGAAATATTACAATTTTATCTACAATGATGCTTCTTATACTTGATATCTTTGCAATGGAAGGAATTTTAAAAACAGGATCACGCAGAAGTTTATAGACTTTGGTGAAATTAAGTCTTCTTTGCAGAAGAAATTTTCAGTTCCCAGATTCTTGCCATATGATGTGTTTGTGCCTGCCATGTCATGTCATTAAGTTTCACTGCACATCGATTTCACCTCAATCTAAGTAAGTAATTTTTGCCACCAGCTACTGTTATTGACTTGTTCCTCTGCATGATTGCATCTTCCTTACAAGTGATATATTCTGGTTACTTACATTAGTTTTAGACTATGGCTACTACTATGGCTAAGGAAGTTTTCCATTTCAATAAAAAAACAAATGGAGGAGCTTTTCTAAGTTCTCATCCCTCTGTGGGTAGTGAAGAGCTTATCTAAAGAATGATCATTAGGAGGGTGGAGCTAAAAAACCTGAGCATGGAGAGGTCAAAGTCCTCTCCACACCCAGTCATTTCTTATGCCAAGGGAAATGGAACCAAAAAGTCCTTGCTAGCTTTGGGTAGCTATTCCTAATTTATTGTGTCCTTTACTTGAGAAAACGGTGAAACTTACATACAAAGTAAGACATGTTGAACTTTTTTCCTCACAGATGGATTTGTGTTCAGCCCATTGAGACAGGGACCATGGGTGTAGTCAGAGTAGGGTGAGGGCCTCTGGAAAAAGCAAGGCAGGATATTTGCAGTCAGAGCAATGTAACAATGTGCAAAGAAGTCCCTATAGAAACTCTGTGTTAAGCATTATGCAGAGTCAAGGTCACACCAATTTTCTAGGGTAAAGGTATCAGACTAGGAATATAGACATCTTCAGTGAGATCAGTTAAAGCTCAAAAGACAGGAGCAACTTGGCCTGGAATGTTTGAGTGTTCTGCAAATAAAGAAGGGTATCTCAGCATAACCTGTGACTTGCCCTAGGAAGCAGACAACAACCCAGTCCACCTTGGGGGCAGGGCAGGTGGTACAAATCTGCACCCCTAGCCCTTTACCCACATTCCTGAAAATCCTCAACCAACTCTAAATCCCCTAGACAATGCACCATCATGGGCTCTCTTGTCTCCTCCTGGCATGAGCCAGGAGCTCTGTCCTCTCACTATATCTCTAAATAAATGCCTCTCCCTGGTTCTCCTACCTTGAGTGTTTGCTAAGTTCATTCTTCGACTCTGCAAACAAGAACCCCGACATCACCATAAAGCATTTTTTCTTACTTTTCTTGTGAAAGATAAGACAGGGTTAAGTGTTGAGGCTTCCTCTTATGTGAAGTCACTGGGCCCATGAAAATGGAAACTTCAGCCTCATAAATTGCTATGATCTTAAGCAGGTCTACTAATGTCTAAAAGACAAGCGTTCCATCACTCTCTTTTCAGAAAACAACAAAGGCTCAGTGTAGATTATTAAACCCTTTCAAGATTCTTAGAAAACACTGAGTTGTGGATTTAGTTCTTCTTCTCTGCAGGGAGTGGGGTCCAGGGCAGAGATTTGGATCAGGAACATGGACTGTCTTCAAATCTACCTGGTGGCCACCACGCTAGGATAAAAGAGCTTGTGGGCTCATATTTAACTCTTAGCAAGGTTGAGCTGCATATGAATAAAAAAAAGTCCTCTTTTCCCAGACTACCTGATAAAGCCTACATATTTGGGGATGGGTGTGAAGAAGAAAAGGTTTGGGTAGAATGCCAGGTGACTTGAATCCCTTAAGAAGCAGAAAAGTGTAACAGATAAAACTTATACAGGGTATATGAAAGGGGCCATGGTCTTGTCAGATTGACATATCATTTTTATTATTTATTTGTATATGTTAACACTATATGGGAAGATAGAAAAGAAATGAAAGAGGTTTTCTGTGTTTGTGTTTTTCTTGAAAGAGCTCCTGAAATGGCTGATCAAACAGCCCTGCTGTGGGTAACACTGCAGTATTTCCAGAATCTCTTGCCTGTCCTTAGTGCATCTGATCAGTAGGTGTTTCCCAGAGGTGGAGAGAAGTAGTCCATCTCCATATCAATAGGTGACTACAAGGGTGTGGGGGAGTGAGGGCATATCTGGACCAGAGAGGTTTCATCAGGCCCCTTTCTGCAGCAGGGTCACAAGAGACACTGGAGAGCAGAAGTGGCCAACTGCTTCTAAGCAATAAACAGGTTTTCCCCACTTTATTTCTCCCTTTGACTTATTTCAGCTTCAAAGGTTATTTGCCCTGGGCTGGGAACATATTTTCCCCCCAGAGTTATACCTGCTTGCTCAGCTTGAATTCAGTAGAAGTCAGGCCAAAGGTTAGATCAAACCTAAGTTAATGTGTATCTCTTGGGTCTAGCACTTAAACTCAGTTCCTACCTGAGTCAGGTGTAACTGATAGTCATGGAAAGATGTAGAAATAATGAAATTTATTAAGTACTTCCATAATATATGTAGTGCTATATGCTTTTTACATAGATAATTTCATATAATTATTGCAAAGACCTTATAAAGTAGGAAGTCTTATTCTGGATTGGAACAAAACCATTACTAACAGTAGAAAAACAACTCATCATGTATGCCTTGCTCATGGCAGACCAGTAAGGCTGCCAGATTATAGAGATTAGCTCATGCTGAGGTGTACTAAGGTATTGCTTTTTTCCTGGAACACTTCACTAGGTCAACAAGATGCTTCTCCTGGTCCTCTTACCTCATTGGCTGCTCCTCCGTCTACTTTGCTGAATCCTCCTCATTTTACTGTCTTACTGGGAGTGCCCTGGGGAGCACTTCTTGCTCCTCTTCTTCTCTAGCTATATGACTTTAAACACCATCTAATGCTGACAATCCGGCATATATATTTCATTGTCTACAACTGTTTTCATACGGATGTTCAAGACTCCTCAAACTTACCATCTAAGCCAGAGTTTACAAATACTCTCCTTCCCCAAGCAATTCTGTTCTCCCTTTCCCCAAGTGCAGTATCCCCAAGTCAACTCCACTCCCAGGAGCCCAGACCAAAACCCTAGGTACCATCTTTGACTCTTTCTCTTATATCTAATCTATCAGCAATTCCTATGTGCTTTATCTTCTAAATGGAATCAGACTGACCACTTCTCCCCATCACTCTGATTTTAGTCCAGGCCATCCTTATTTTGCATTCCAGCTGGGCTCTTCTCCTTGCTTGCTCTCTTGCTTGCCCATGTATATTGCTCATTTAGCAACCAGTCATTTTTAAGGAAAAATAATTTTTATTCCCAACCTTTTGAAACACACACACACAAATACACATAAATGATGACCAACCCCATGCATCCCCACAACAAAAATTAACATTTTTGCCCATCTTCTTCCTTCTAGTCCCTACCCTCCCTTTTTACTGGCATATTTTACAGCAAATACCAGCAAAGTCATCCTTTTAATAATCAGCTCAAGCTGGTCACATCTTTCCAGTTGCTTCTCTTCTCAGTAAAAGCCAGATCCTTCATGGTGGCTCCCACACCTGGCAGACAGGCGCACGTCTGGCGGCTGCACGGAGCCCCCCAGACCTGGTGGGTAGGTGCACGTCTGGGGGCTGCGGCTGCGGACGCCACCGCATACGCCGCAGGTCTGAGGCGCGGGACGCAGCCGCTGTCCGCGGGCGCCTGGAGAGCCACCTGCCACACCGACCTGGTACTCCTCAGCCGCCCGGGTCTCCGCACTACGCCCCCGCGCCCTGACACTCTGCTCTCCTCGAGACCCATTTCACTCCGTCTGTTAAAAGAGCCTTCCCCGACCACTCCTCACAGGGTATCCCACCGCATGGTCCCGATTTCTTCACGGCAGGCGCGGTCGCTGCCGCAGCGGTCTACACCGACAGCTCCCCAGGCAGGGCTCGCTCCAAAGTACAGAGTCCGGCCGACAGGTCATACACTGAAGAGCGAGGCCCAGATTCTTGCTGGCGACACTGGACAGCGGATTCCTTTCTTCTTGCCTCAGTTTCCCATTTGTAAAGGCAGTGGTTGGTTTGCCTGCCTTTCCGTCTCCCGAGGCACAGGCCCGAACAAAAAGGAGAACAAAGTGGACAAGCCTGTGAGGCAGAGCAGTAGGTGGACGTCCCCATGCTGTCTTTCGGGCTCCCTTCCTGCGAGGACCACCCCGCCCCCCGTCTGTCCCCGCCGGGGGGCCCAGGCCCACTCCGCGCCGGCGCCTGTCAGCCCGCCTCCCTCAGGGGCTGCCAGGCTCCCTCGCCGACCCTGCGCGCGCGCACGCGCCTCCCTCAGCGGCGGCAGGAAGGGGCGGTGCCGGGGGAGGGTCCCGGACGCCGCGGGAGCCGCAGCGCCGTCCGTTCACAGCGCCGGGCAAACCCGGAAGTGGCCGAGCCGCGCGCTCGCCGGTGCCGCCGCCGCCGCCCCGCAGTCGGGCGAGCGCGGGGCCGCGCAGGCTGACGGAGCGCCCGGCCCGGCCATGGCCGCGGGGGGCGCGCGGTGAGTGGAGCGCGGCGCCCTCGGGGCGGATGGAACGCGGCGCGGCGGGCGGGCGGAGCCGGAGTCAGCGGCTGGAATGGTGCTGGAGCGGCCGAAGCCCGCGTTCTGAAGCCCGAGACGAGCCACAATGGAGACGCCGCCGTTGCCTCCCGCGTGAGTGAGCGGTCTGACTGACGCGGGGCCCAGGGTGGCTGGCGGGAGGACGCGGGGCTCGGGAAGGACGCGGGGCGCAGTGCCCGCATTCCGGAGGTGCACTTGGACGGAACAGCCTGGCCGGGCCGTGAATGGAACGCTGCCCGGCATTTCCAGGGAAGGGTCTCCGCCGCCCGGGCGAATGGAGGTCCGGGACGGGGCCGTGTTTGGGGGCCCTGCCCGCGCGGCGCGCCGCCGGGACGCGCGGGCTTGGCGCCCCAGCCTGCCGCTGGGGTTCTGGGGTTAGAGCCCGGAGTCCTGAAAGGAGACCGCAAAGCCCAGGCGCCGGCGCCTGGGTGAACTGACTCAGCTTGCTTCTTCGAATTTCCTGCAAAACTGACATCCGAGGGTCGTTCCCATCGCCAGATGATGTGCCGCTGTGTATGGCCTGCGCCCCTTTACCTGGGCTGCGCCGTGTCCGGAAATCAGCACCGTCTGTGGCCCTAAGCGCTCTGGGCAAATTAGTATAGCAACCTGACAGGCACAGGTGTCTTTTTCCTTGGTACCCAGATACATTCAAGATCAACCTGTAACAAGATTAACTTTCCAGAAATAGCAGCAGCTGGACAATTATGTGGACGATGTTGAAGATTTACATTATTTAATACAATATAATTTTTAAAATACTTGGTGAAAGCGGACCATAAATCCTGAGGCGTTTTGAAAATTTTAGTTTTGATTTGCCTTCCTTAGCTTAACCTTTATGAAGGTTCAAGAGCCATTTGGACCTGACTTTTCAAACTGCAAACCAACCTCATTCTGAAGAACGACGTACCTTTTGAGGGCTTATTCATGGGGCCTTGCTTTTCACTGAGATTTGGTCAACTTCACTCCATGGTGGTTGTAGGGTACCAGCCTCTTGTTTGGCAGAATTTCAGCCAAAATATGGATATTTGGCTTGGCTGAATAATTTTTTGATGCTGGGTCCTTTTAGGACAGCTACCAGGATCTTGGGACTACAGTTTCTAAAAGTGCCTCAAAATATTTAGCTTGAGTGGAACAGATATGGGGATCTAAGGAGTAGATGGTAAGACTTGTGAATTGACCTTCCTGGACTGGTAGAAACAAGGGCTCAGTTGCTTGGTGATTGCTGTGGCTTTGAGGCTGGTCCTGTTCTTCAGCAGGTTCCAGAAGGCTGTTGAGCCTATAGGAAACATGGATTGTTAGCATCAGCACTGGGGGTGCAGCACCACGTGGGTGCCGTCTGGGCTCAGAGGCACTTCAAGGCAGGAAAGGCACCTGGATGAAGACAGCACATAGTATGTAGAATATGCCATGTAGGCATGTTGGCTGTAGTCAACCTACCCCCTTTTTATCAGTTCTCTGCATTCCCTTTTTACTTTGGGAGCAGAGGGAACTAAAGGAAAGAACAGATCTTAGAATCAGGTGAAAAAAGGGGTGTGGAAAAGTAGGCTGGGGAGGGAGGGAGGACAAATGTAGAAAATTATTTAATTAGAAATAATTTAAAATGAGATAGAATGGAGCATGCAAACTGAATCTAGAACAGATCAAGTCATCATAATGGTGTCTAGCCCAATTCTTTGGTTTTGAGACTACATCTGTAATGGTGGAACAATGACAAGCTGAGATGTCATGGGAAGCTTGGAATGCTGGCAGAGATGAAAGAATTGTTAGAACTTCTTTTAGTCATGGGTGGCTGAAGTTGGTGAGACTTTTCATGGTTGCTGTTCATTTACTAATCAATACAAATAGATTTTATTTTCATTTGGGCTATCTAAGACTAACCGTTATTGCAGAGCTCATGGGAGTGTTTTTTTTTTTTTTTTTTTTACCTTTCGTAGATCAGAAATAGTTTTCCTTCTCTCCCCTGCCCTGTTTGCCTCCACTCTCATTAACTTGTTTTTTCTGTCTACCACGAATTATGGCATTTGAGAAATGCAGACAGTGTCTTTGGGAAGAAGCTTCATTGGGCCTCACTAGGATAGAGCTGGGCTAGGACAGAGTGTAGAGAAGTTTAGGGAGTGTTCTGCTTATTACATAAGGTTTGATTTTCAGCCTGAGCTTTAAGGCAAGGAAAGATGTTTGATTGGACTTAAAAGTGCCTTGGCTGATGTGGTTGGAAGCAGGGACTTAGATCCTTTATGTGCAAGCATCTGTTTATTAATTCATTAATTCTACAAGTACTTGAATTCCTATCTCTGCCTGGCACTGTGTGGGGTGCTTTTGCCCATGCTTCTCTTTTAACAGTCAGTTTTAAATTGTTCTTAGATCCCACCTTACTGCCCTTCAGCCTTTTAGCACAATGTCTCGGAGGGATGGAGGTGACTGTGCCCAGGCTCCCAGTTCCTTAAGGAAGGGCTTGTTGAAATTAGGTTTTTATTTCTTGTCTATCTACTTCCTGCCTCCAAGTTCTCATTATCCCTTTTGATTCTCATATTGATTGCCATTGGGCTTCATATCTCTGCTTAACTGCTTTTTTGCATCCTATATGTGACATTTAGATTCTGTTCCATTTTGGGGTCTGGGTCATATTAAGACCACAAGACATAAGCCTCTGCTTAAACCTGAAGATGTGCAACAAAAATTAGATGTATATTAGGAAAGGAATTTCAGGCAGTAAACTGAGATGTGGAAAAGGAAATGTGAACTGATGAGCCCTGACTTGAGGAATGTTGCCACATTCGAGCTGTTAGAGTTATTTCTGTAAAAACGTTTCACAGTAATTAAGCTGAAGGAAGGCTGTGAAGTGTAGGATGGAGTGCATCACTTTGACCACCCTTCACAGAAAAGTTTCTTGGCCTTTGTTTTCTTACTGGTTCCTCCTCACAAGTTAGCTTTCCCTCTGTAGGTCTTACTTTTTTGCTTCTCCTTCAAAAAAATGAGCAGACATACCTAAGATAATACCGTATCTCTTTTTCAGTAGATAGCTCCACATCACTGGAGACTTGTCATCAAGTTGTTCAAGCAAAGGCATGGAAACATCTTACTGTGTACTGAAGGGCTTAGGCAGCAAAGACTGGTAGGATTAGAGCAGAGGATCTCAGATTTTTGGATTTCAATGACCTGTAACTTTTTTTTTAATTGAAGTCACACATAGAATTGCTAAATTTTTCTTTGCCAAGTAACAAAGAAATTGATAAAATAATAATTATCAGCTATTATCATCTTTCTGTAAAAGAAAGGACATTTTAATGTCCCTTCACAATTACAAAGAAGGACACAATCTCAGACTAAAGGTTAGTCCTTAAATTGAATTAATTTAGTTGAATGAAAACCTTTTACATTGTCCTCATTTGTCACAGACCGGGAAAAAGTACATTGAAGCCTGACATTTGTGATCCACTGTGTCAAATAACCTTTACTGTTCTAAGATTCAATTACTATGAATTTGGAACCTTGTCCCAGATTACCCCAAAATGCATTTGCCTTTTAAAGCCTATTGCAGTGTATTCTTGTTTTTGTTTAATTAGACATAGATGTAAAGTAGGCATCTCTCAGATCATAAGGGAATTTCCTCAGTGATAAACAAAGATGTTTAAAATATTTAGAAGCAGTAATGGCTCATAAAATAATGTTGAAAACATATGAATCAGTGTGTATTGAAGGAAGAGTTATATATACAGAAAAATTTGAGATGCAGTTGGGAACTTGAGAGGTGGATTCCGGAAATAGGTAGCATTTATGTAGTGGTGTTAAAAATTTCTAATGCTGGGAAATCAAATAGCCACCAAGCAGCACCAAACCTTGTTTCTAAATTCCTTTTCTAATAGGTGTTCATTAAGTATCAGTAAGTGTGCTTTCGTGAAGGTGACTAAATTTACTCACTTGTGGCTGTTAAGAGAACTGCTGTTTATGAAAGCAGCTGAACCTAAGATCAGGAGGAAGTTTTGTTCAGGGTGATCCACAAAATGAAAATTGCCTTTCAGATGCTTTTTTGTAGAATTCTACCAAATTCCAAATGTATTCATTGTTTATAATGAGGGAATTCAGGGTTTTTACTTCATATATATTGGTTGCCTGCTTTAACCAGGCTTTGGGGATATCTCCGAAAACAAAACAAGGTTCTTTTCCTTGTGTTGGGACTGATAGTTACCAAGTGTGTAACAATCACTGTAGTGGGTAGGTCCATATATTTTTGTGTTATGCTCTTTACCTCCTTATATTTCAGACTGTTGTCATTTGCTAAAGTATTTTTTTTTTACCAGTTCTTCTCATTGATCCTGTCTTGAAAACTAAGCCCTTGCTTTTTTTTTCATAACACTACTTTTTCCTTGGTTTCTTCCTGTAGTTTTTAGGTTGCTAAATGTGATTTACTTTATTACTTTATCTCATTTAATCTTGTCAACAAACTTATAGTGTAGGTCTCTTATTACTATATTTTGTGAGAGATTAAATTACTTTTCCAGCTTATCAAGTAGAGGAGAAACTGGGACTCTTAACCTCACTGTGTTGATCGCTTTTTCTTTTTACATGTCTTCTCTCCTATTGCTGTTCCTTGTCAATAGCTGTTCCTCTCAGATGCAGGCATTGGCCAATTCTTCTTTTCAATCAACTTAATCACTAAGTTGTGGCTCTGTATTGTAAGCCTGGGCTCTGGATCTGTGCTTCAGTCTTCAATTTTGAGCTTTTTACAGAACATCTACTCTTAGCTCCTAGCTCAGATTCAACATGTCTAAAACTGAACTCATAATCTTTGTTCTTCAACTGACTTCCCTTGATAACGTCTCCACTTACTCAATTAAAATAATCACTTTTCCAGTCCTGGATACCCAAAGCCTTAGAATGGGCTTTGATTTCTGTCTCCTTCATCACCCACCACATCCATTCAGCTCCCAGGAACTGTACAGTCTGGGCTTCAAGTGTCCATTCTGACTGCTGCTGTTCTGATGAAGAGATTTCATCACTTGATACATGCAATTTTTTCTTCTACATTTTCTCCTGTTGAACTCTATGTATTCCCTCCTTACCTTTCAGTCTCCTACTATTCTGACCCCCAAACATCTTAGAATTACATCAGATGATTTACCAAAACCAGATAGCTCAGCCCAGGTAGTCACATCCCCTCCATCATTTTGGCCATACCTTGTATGTTCAAAATCATTATGTGCTTTATTCTCCTAGAGGAAACTCTGCCTTGTTATGAGCCAGAAGTCTCCAGCCTTTTCCTATGCTGTTCCCAGTTAAGGCAATTTGGAATATCTCCAAGACTCTGTCTCCTTGCTCTGGAACTCTGTCTCCTTCACAGAATCTTCAGTATTTACTTCAGCTCCTTCCAGCTCCTCTTTGCATTCCTGTAGGACTTAGCGTTGGTAGCCCTATCCTTGCACCTGTGTGCTGCCCTGTACCGTTTCCTGGTGGTTTCAGATATGCCCCCCAGTTGGTTGGAACTAGAGAAGGCTTCTGTGCTCAGCCTCCTTTTATTCCTTGACCTGCTGAGTACAGGGCATGCAGTGGGCATCTAGGCAGTACTCACCCACTGGACTTAATGTTGGTTGTCTTGAGTATTGCTAGTAATTTCTAATTGAATGTTGCAATTAAAAATGAAAAAGGCCAATAAAATCCATAAAATTCAGTTTAGCTCCTAACCTCTGTTTGTCTTAACTCTGTGTTTGCATTAACTGTTGCACTAAATAGTAATATTCAGTGCTTGTACAGCTCCCTAAGACAAGTAGGAGAGATGTTATCATTGACTTTCATATTACATTCCATAAGAGATATATTTGTGGAATAACAAAACCTTATTTTATAAGTGAACAGTCTGAAGCCCAGAGAGGCTACATGATCAGCCTAAGGTCACTTGTTCCCTATTCTGTAGGCAGGACTGTAGTTCAGGGCTTCCAACTAGTTCTGGTCCTTTCTAGTGCCTTTTCATTATGTATTGGAAGAAATAGGTCAGGGTCAGTCAACCGAATTGACAAGTCTTATTGCTGCCGCTCTTACCAGCCAAGGGATGGCAATACTAGGAAAAGTGGCGTGGACCGGTCAGAAATACGAGTGATGAAAGGACACGGAAATGTTTGAAATGCATCAGTAACCTCTTCCCTCTTTTAGCACCTCACAGATAGCCTGCTCTGATAGTGTTTTGTTGTTTATACATATTCTTTAAAATAAGACTGATCTTGCATAAGACATGCTTTTACTGTGGTCCTGTTCCTGATAATAGTCACTGTCAGGGACAAAAAGTGCCTGATTGTGCTGTTTGTCATGTAGGTGGGAGGGAAAGAGGGGGGCGAGCTGAGCTGAACCAAAGCCGAGCTTTTTACAGCTCTATTGTTCTTCTGTCAGAGAGCAATTACTCCTCTTCCTCCTCTCCTCAGACTTCAGCCAGGCTGCAGAGCTTCCCCACCCCCTTTACCCAGCCCTTGGGGTGGGTGGGGGGGAGGGGTGGGCCTCTAGTAGGTGCTGTGTCTGCTTAATTGCAAATCCATTTTTAGTAAAATTGGACATTTCCAGTTTCCTAGGCATTTCCTTTCCAGCTCTGGGAAATCGGAAACATGTCTCTTAGCAGTACGTGCACTATACTGAAGTGTTCAGTGGCATTATTATGATGTCCCTATGGTGTCCTGTGACTGGATAGGTTTCTTAATTCACAACATGCTTCATATTCAGTTCTGAAGTCAGAATACTGAAGGTATAATCCAGGTTCTTAAGGGTCTCCAAGGCAGACGTTAACTTTTTTTAGCTGGGTTTATTTGGTAACAGGACTGTGTGTTCATAGATACAATTCACAGACTGCTGGCTCTGTACCTAATAAAAAGTTCGAATTCCAAACACTTGAAGAAATTTATTTGCAGAGCATGTCTCTTTGCCTTTAGCTAATTGCAGAAACTGAAACCACAACTCTACCACAAACCAAAACATGTTTCCAGTAGTGAAAGCCTTCTACTTGTATAACCTCTAAGTAGTTGTGATTATTTGGGAGAGATGAGGATGTGAACTTGTGTTCTTGGGAAACTGTAGAGTGAGAAAACAAATACTAGTTAAAATGTTAGTTATGTTTGAATCCCTACTTCTGATACCCTGGGCTTGTGGATGGAAGCAATGTTAATATGATAACCAGCTTCTGCATGCAAGTTTAGTTAGGAAGACAGCAGAGAAAATGGAGGAGAGATGGTCAAGTGAAGGAGAAACTTCAGAGCAGTACAGCATGCATTGTGACTGCTGATTTAAACTTGGCATAAATTTGTGAGTAATGGTGGGTGACTCATTGCAAGCAGGGGAGTCTTGCAGCTTTTGAGGTGAATAGGCAGAGGGGAGAGCAGAGGTGGTGGCCACCCAGGGGCTAAGTATTTGTGTCCTGAATGTGAAAATGTCTGGCCCCCTGTTAAATTTTGCAACTGTATCATTCACATGAATTGTAGCATTGTTGAAAATCCTAAAAACATAACCCATATTTTCCAATGTGTTTGTTCTCAATCTGAGATGATTGTCCTGGGGTGGGAGGTAAGTGGGTGGAGGGGCATAATTGGTTTTGTAATTTTACACAGCTGCTTTTCACCCCTACTCCTGGAGGTGCTGTGTCATTCTGATATATCTAGTCCTATAAAAAGGGCTTGCCTGCATGTGAAGGGGAATGGTTATGTGTAGTTGAAAAACTGGCTTGGGTCATTCTGATCCTTTTGTCCTCCACCATTGGAAATCACTGTTCCAAAGCAAATAATACACATTTAAAGAACTATACTTCATTTCTAAGACAGTCTCAAGATTTGTGCAGTACGTTTAAACTTCTGCCTGGTTGTAGAATCTAGGCTGTTCCCAATTTCCTAGACATTTCCTTTCCAAGTCTGGGAAATTGGAAACAAATGGCTCTTATCAGTACATGTACTATACTGAAGTGTTAAGTGGTGGTATTGTGATGTCAGACTGGTCACAGTCTTTATTATCTTCTTCTCTGAGAAGTCAGTTATCATCAGTAGTGTGTTCTTAGGCAGAGTTAGAAAATAACCTGATCTGAGAAGCTAGCCTTGCCCACAGCTGGGAATTTGCAGAAGAGTCAGTCATTGAAAACAGACTTGAAGATTATCTGTTACAAAGCATAGGGGTATGTTGGGATCCAAGCCTTGGAAACCTCAACTGTTTTAGAGGCTATTTGATTATTTTAAGACTGGTTGTGGAATATAGAGTTGAAGAAAGACTTAGAAGTGAAAGGACCTTGCAAAACCGTCTCCTCCAGATATTTTGAAGAAGACAGTATTCATAAAGGAGCAGCTTTTCTGGAAAAGGCCACCTGTTTGCTTCAGAAGGAAAGAAGGGAGGTACAACTGCACTTACTGGTCTAACTGAAAGGGCGAGCCTTTGCCTCCCACCTGGCTGCTTCCTAGTATATGCTTATTTTCCACATCTGCAGTTTTAGACATGATGTATCGTATCTGTTACTCAGTTCTGCTTCCAAATGAGAGACTAACTAATCACATAGGAAATGGAAAATTACTGAAAGGACTTAAGTGTTGAAAATATAGACCTCTCCCCTAGGGTATTTACTTAAAAGTGGCTTGCAGTACAAAGAACATTTTTTAAAAATTCAGCGTTGTTACTTAGTCTTTGAATGAAGTTTTTTTTTGCAGAGTTTCTGGAGTACATCAGAAAACGCTGGAGCTGAAAATACTTTAAGTGAGCACCAGTGTCAACATTGATGGTTGTATTGTAGCTGTCTTAAAGTCAATTCGCTAACGCAGGAAGGCTTAATTCCTAATTTCTTAATCAAATATGAACACTGTTCACTCTTAATGGTATTCTCTCAGGGCACAGTTGCTTTTGCTTCCATTCTGAGCATTTGAAAAGCCTTATATGATTTTTTGCCAATCCTCAACATTATATTTTCCCTCAATACTATATTTTCCCTCTGTTGTAAACTTAATCTAGAAGCAGATACACACATTATTAATTTGCTATGTATGTGAACATTCAGTGTTAGTTATGGTTGAATCCCACTTCATATTTAAATTCAGAGTTTTTAAGAGCACAAAGCTGTATGGTCAGAAAGTTTGTCTAGGTTGCATTTATCTACATAATTTCCCCTTTTTCCTACTATTTATGCAAGGATAGTGGGAAATGGCATTATGAGAGTATGTCTTACACTATAAAAGTCTCCCCAGTCTGGGATGTTTCATCTTTTGTCTCCTTAGACTTGCTAGCTCTTTAGGCTAGGTGTAAGCATCCTTCTGCGCGTGCCCACGAGGCCATGGGGAGTACAGTATACCATCCATTCTCCACTCGAGCTGTGGACTCACCCACTGGAGGCAGTGCTTTGTGTTGGTTTGTAAGGCCCCTTTGAAAAAGTCAGTTGCCTCAACTGATTCTGGGCGTGGCAAAGGAGCAAGGGTGACTTGTACAGTGAGTGGTAGAGGCCACCTTAACATTACAGTGCTGGAGTTCCAGGCATCAGGTACATCTGTGTAATCAATGATTCCCACATTCCTGTCTCCAGCTAGATTTTTCTCTCCAACTCTAGACTCCAGTATTCATCTGCTGATCTGACATCTTCATTTGGATGTCTGAAACCTTAAAATCAACATATTTAAAATCTTCCTGCCCCCAAACCGGTTCCACTCCAGTCTTCCTCTTCCCAACTAATGGGAAACCAATCCTTCCAGTTGCTCAAGCCAAAAACATTTGGAGTCATTCTGATTTCCTTTGACATACCACATGCATTCTGTCAACATACCTTTAAAATACACCCAGAACCAACCACTTCTCATCACTGCTTCTGCCTCCACTGCTGCCACCCTGCTCTGAGCCACTGTCGTCTGCCTTCCTCTTCTGAATAGTCTCTCTCCTTTCGTCTTTGACCCATTTAGACTACTCTTAAGCAAAAGTGCTCATTTGAAAACTTAAGTTGGGTTGTGTCACTCTTCTGCAGTGCCTCCCACTTCACTCAGGGTAGAAGCCAGTCTTGCAGGTCCCTCCCTGATCTGTACTCCCTTCTCCCCAAGCCCAGACCCCTTCTCGCAGCTCCTGGAACACAGCAGGCGCATCCTGGCTTTTGCTCTAGCTGTTCTTCCCTTCCAGACATTATCTCACCTCATAGTTCTAGTTCAAACCTCAGTTTGGCCTGCCCTGGTTACCTGTTGAACACTGCGAGGTGCACCCTGCCTACTCCCAGCTCTTTCCCTAGCCCCTTTTCTTTTTTCCATCTCTCTCACCATTTTCTGGCACACCACCTACTCTACTGATATGTGGGCTGTCGCCATCCCATTCCTACTGCACTCAAGGCTCTGTGAAGACAGGGACCTTTGTTTTCTGCATTAGCATATTCCATGTCTCCATAGAGTGCTTGGTGCATAGTTGGCACTCAAAAAAATGTGCTACTATGTTAATGAAAGATAATATTTTAAAAATGCATCAGCCTTTCATAAATGGGTCATTGAAGGAAGAGGTTTCACTGAAAAGCAATGCAGCAGTAGAGAGTGGTGTTTACCTGTTGTTTGTGTGGTATATGTACAAGTATTTTTTTAGGCTCAATTTGGTATCCTGATTTTTTTATTTAATAGCTTTATTGAAGTATAATTTACATGCTGTAAAATCCACCCATTATAATTCTACAATTCACTGATTTTTAGTACATTGCTGCAGTTGTGCAACCATCTGCTCAAAAAGTTCGCTTGTTTCCAGTTAATTTCCCCTCCTCCCCATGGTACCCTGATTTTATTTGTTAATATTTTGGTTCCCAAATCTTGAAAGAATAATTTAAACAGCAATACTAACATAGCTTTGTGCTCTTAAAAAGTGTAAATTTAAATATGAAATTAAATATCAACTGCCTAATGTAGGAAATGGTATTAAACATTAGTGCAAAGAAATGGGCTTGAAAGTGAGGCTGGCTGTACTGTTACCAGCTCTACCATTTGCCAGATTACCTGCACTGTTTTTTTTTTACCTCAGTTTCTTCATCTGTTAAATGGGGATAATAGTAATTAGCTCACAGAGTTGTGAAGAGTAACAAATACTGCAGGTAAACTGGTTGCCAGATAGTACACTTTGGCAACACAAGTAATCTGTTAAAAGGTAAGCCCAAAATATGTGGAGTAAATTACCTTCCAAGTAGAGAGCGAAATTCATGTCATATTCTGTGTTTCAGAAGTTTGGATAAAATAGGATCCTGTCTTGGTTTGTATGTAATGTATGAGTACAGCAACTGTAGAAGCAGGTTAATTTCTAACAGAGAAGAGTTTCAGCATTTTGTTTGGCAGTATCTGCTGAACCACTTTCACTGCATCCTCTGTACACATCTTTGTTACTGTTGGCACCAGGGAGGTAGTTAGCCACCTCTTTGTTAAAATTGTAAAGTGACCATCAGAAAGTGTTCTGAATTGTGTCTTAGTCTCACCTGGGATGTACTGTGAAACACCCTCTAAATGAGTCATTCGTTTATCTCTAGAAGCCTGATGAGCCTGAACTACATTATCTTTAATAAAGATATCTTTCTCTGTTTTTTTTTTTTTTGGTTCTTTTCCTTTATGTACAGGTGCACAAAGCAGGGTCACCAGAAGCCTGTCGATTCAAAAGACGACAATACTGAGAAACACTGCCCAGTGACAGTGAATCCGTGGCATATGAAGAAAGCTTTTAAAGTCATGAATGAGTTAAGAAGGTATCATTATATTGAAATGCATGTAGCACTGGGTCTCCTCCCTTTATTTTTTAGTTATTGATAGTGAATGTACTCCTGACCTTTCATTGTTTTTTTGTTTGATACAGAAAACTTTAAAAGCTTTTTCTGCAGGCTTTTTAAAGGGAGAAAGAGCTCAAATAATTTATCAGAAGTGTGAATGATATAAGGCTGCTCTGTCCACAATGGTAGCCGCTAGCCACATGTGGCTATGCTGATTACATTTTGAAATGAAAATATTGGATATTTTGGGTTAATAGAATGTATTATTGAAGTTAATTTCACTTGTTTCTTTTTATATTTTTAATGTAATCACTAAAAAGTTATGACTTGCATTGTATTTCTGTTGAATAGCGCTCATCTAGGATTTCTTGCTTATCACAAAGAATATGGAAAGAAAACTTTAGGGAAAAATGTAACTCTCTTTTCAGTGGGGGTGGGGGATAGTCATTATACTCGTAGTAATTTTGATGATTAGTGACCTGCCTATTGCAAAAGCAGTTCTCATCTATATTAAAAGTATATGTAAGGAAAAGGGTTATTTAAAAAGTTGATTGAAAACTTAGTGGCACTTTTTTTCTTTAATTAAAAGACTAATGCATGTGTTAACAGGCTTGGTTTTGTTTTCCTGGCACTTAGCAAAGGCATGTATTTTTCCCATTGTTGCCTTTGTGAAAGTACTCCACACGCATTTAAAAGCTTCGGACCTTAAGAAGGTAGTAACTTAAACTTCCCTTTACCCTGTGTGTCATGTTTTTCTGAAAACTCATCCTTATCCTTTATTATTTGCTTCTTTACTTAAATTACAGATTCAATAGGTATTTATCTGCTGGGTGCTAGAAATACATTGGTAAGCACAGACATGGGGCTTACGGCTGAATGCAGGAAGCGGGCATTAATCAGAGTCACACACATTAATTCACTGTAGATTTTAAGGGCAGTCAGTGTACAGAGAAGGGATGGCTGGCGCTATGAAGATGGGTAACAGTGGTCAGGGAAGGCTTCCTTGAGAAGGTAGGAGTAATTGTGCTGAGATCTGAAAGCAAACAGAGGTAAGGCAGGATGGGGTGGGAGAGGTCAGAGATCAGTGTGCATGCAGAGGGGACACACTGCCCAAGTCCTGTGGGAGGGAGCTGGCCTATTGCAGGAACTGAGGGGTGGTGGGAGTGCAGATTGCCAAGAGTCCCAGCAACGAGGAGGTAAGGGCCAGCACAGTAGAGCCATACACATTTATCAGGAGTTGTCACGGAAAGAAGCCATTGGAGAGTTTTAAGCAAGGTTGAGACATGATCAGATTTGTGTTTTGAAAAGAACACACTGGCTGCTGGGTGGAGAATGGACTGGAGAGTGACAGGAGAAAGCTAGACTGTGTATAGCATATTTGATTTGCTTCCTGGCCCTGCACTCATTTATAGTACATGGGCTCCCATTTAGTCCTTGGGAGAACACGTAGCTGGGATAATCCAGCAGGTCCGGCTGTGCTGTTTGCAAAAGTAGTTTAAATTAGAGTTGTAAAATGTGGTGGTTGCAAAGTGGAACTGAAAGAGAAGTAAGAAAAATAGTCTGGTTATCTTAAGACTGAGATCTTTAATAGCTTTTCTTTTTCTTTGAAAAGTCTAGAAAGACTGACTTGTAACAGGCTGCTTGGCATTTCCTTTCTGCACTCCTGTGAGGTGTGACATGGTGTGTGAGTGGGTCTCTGTTGACCCAGGCTTAACTCCCTAAACTGCAGGGGTGGGGCATGCTGAACCCTCCTTCCCCTGAGTGAATTACAAGGTTTGGGACAGACTCTGGCTTCTTGATCCTTAACTCTGAAATGAGGGGAATGGAAAGGATGAAGTCTAAGGTTCATTGCTGCTCTGTGGGTCTCTGGACCTGTGAGATTTTTCCTGTTTACCCGCACATCATGAGTGTCCTTGTCTTGTCCAGGGATTATTTAGCTCTAGCCTTTATCACCTGTTGTCCCATTTTGAGTGTGAACTATATGGCTGTGAAATAGGACCTTCTTGCTCTTTGTGTCACATCTCTTCAGGAGCCAGTGTTTCACCAGGCTGGTAGATGATGCTGTTTTTCAGAACAAAGAATGTCCTCTGAGTAGCTGGAGAGTGTTGGCTGCCAGGTCTGTAGCCAGAATGCTGTTGGTAGTCACTGACTGACAGAGCTTTAACAAATGAACTTGCTTTGGGGTTCATCAGAACTTTTTTTATTTTTTAATGTCATTTTCTTCTCTTTTACCCCTTAGAGCCCATTTGAGTAATTAAAAAAAAATCTCTGAAGAGGCCTACTCTTGTGCAACTGAAAATCTTTTATTACTCCCTGCTCTTGCATCGACTTCCTGGTGCCAGGAAAGGGTGGTTGAGCATGGTTTCCGGACTTCTGGGAAGGGAGAACTTCCTTGTTCTTGCAGCTCTGCCCTAGGGCTCTCACCCCTAATTGGTAGAAGGAAACCTGTGCTCTAAAGCTTTTCATATTTTTTTATGAGTCTTTGGCTAGTGGAAGTGAAATTTTAGGAGTAAACATCACCTTTCTTCCAATTATAGTTGACATGAGGTGTGGTTGGGGGAGTGGGAGGACAGGAGTTTTGTAATGTTCAAAGTTCTATAAATTAATGTAGCTTATAGAAGAGGAATGTTACATTTTTCATTTTTGGACAGGAGGCCCAGATATAGCTCTTTGTGCCAGCCCAATATGAGATTCAATGCCTTAAAATTACTCTGCTTACAAGCTCTGTAGTCACTTCTAAACAATGTATTCAAGTATTTGTAAGCACCTGGTTCTCCTTTGAAATCAGCTCTTGTGCTCAGAAGGCTGTGTGGGAGTCCAAACAGTATCAGACTTGGCTCATACCCTTGGAATGTCTGGACTGCTGCAGGGGTGTTAGAGAAGAGGATGGGGCAGCAGAGAATGTGCAGAATGTGAGTTCTGAGGGGCGCACACAGAAGCAGTCCACACAGGTCCCCAGGAGTGGTGTCGGCTGGGCTGATGGCATGTAGCAGGGCTCACAGAAGACTGAAGGAAAAGCAGTCCCTGCTCTGAGCAGTTGCATAAGTCAAGGAGGCGTAGACATCACTGCTGGACAGAGTTCCTCCTGGGGGTCTGTAGGGAAGGCTGGAAAGCACAAGGAGGACAAAACTAGGGGAGGCTGAAATGGCAGGAGGACTTAGATTTAATTCTGTGGGCAGTGGGAATCAGTGAGCGTTTTGGAAAAGGGAGAGGCACTGTGGGATGGGTGGTGTTGGAGGAACAACCTGGCCTTGCACGAAAGGCCCGTCTGGTACTGCACCCCACCTCTGCCAGGAGAATCCACTCTGTAAATTTCCCAAGCATGAGTTGGTGGCAGTAGGAGTTTTTCAAAACACTAACATTTTCAAAATCAAACCAATAGATCTTTACAGAGGGCTTATGTGCAACACATGGTATGGGGTCTGTGGAGAAGACAGCAGACTAAATCCCAGACAAGTTTTGTTGAGATCATCATACTGAGGGCTTTTTGGGATAATCAGAAAAGGAAATGTCAAAGGTAGCATTTTGCCTTTAAAATAAAAATCTTCCGTTTTCTAGGATATGGGATAAAATTGTCTTTGAGTTTTAAAAATGTCAGTATTAGTGGGACCAAACTGTTATTTGTTTAGAAGGAAGATGATTTTGATCCTTAAGCTATATTTAGGAGTTGAAGGTTTTAGTAAAAATAAATCATAGGAAGCAATCCAAACGCTTACCTGTTTATCACATATAACTGTAAATATTTAGTCACTCAGTTGTAACAGTGGTTTTTTACATTCCAGAAGATAATTTAAGCAAAAGAGTCTGATGGTGTCTCTTAAAGGGCTGCTTATTGGATTCTCCCCCAGGACTTTGAGCTATCATGGATCCAGATTATGCCTAGGATTTGATTTATCTGTTGTGCGTCTATGAAAAACTTGAGTTACAGCTCTTTGATTATTTGTACTTTGTTGCTTAGATGTCAGGTGCGTTAACAGACTTAAAGGGAGTCTGTCTTTCTCTTCATTGCTTTATTTCTCTGTTTTTAAAAGAGATTTTAGGAAATTACATAGGATGTGAATTTGCAATCACTCAAATAGTATTTTTCAAATAGTAAGATGTCAGGTTCTTCTGTTCTCAGTTGTCCTAGAGTAGAATACAAAACATTCCTTGAAGGACTGAGCCACTGGGAAGAGCCCCCAAATGAAGCAAGTGTATTTAGAAAGTGAAAGAGGTATTGTGAAGCTTACAGCCTCAACCTGACTGGTAGCCTTCTAAGGTGTTAAGTACTTGTGATTGATCTCTAAGTGGTGTCTGTTGCGTGTGGCTAGTCATTAACCATTTCAAGGAATGTGAAAAATGGATAGTAGTACTGAGTTCACTAATCCAATTTGTCTCTTCCCCCTTTTTCCATGCTGTTGAATCCCTAGATGGTGAGACAGTGCTGCCTCAGAGTTCCCTTCAGCATCCTCTGAATCAGACAACAAAACATTATACTTTGGCTTTTTTCTTTAAATTGTTATAGCTAAGAAAGTCTATCTCATGATTTATTTCACCAAATAAAAAAAAATTTCAGTGAGGACATTTCCTCTGTACACAGCCTACACTTCCCACCCTGTGGTCAGGTTTTCACCCCCACACTCAGAGAGCCCCTTGGCATTCCTGTCCCCAAACCCTTTAACTCCTTCATGTCTCTTCTGCCCCCTCCCTGCCCTTTTCTCTGTCCCTAGTATTTTCTTTCACTTTATTTCTAGTTATTATTTTCATCTTCTCAACTGTGACCAAATGTTCTTGCAAGGCTGTGAACCTAGAGATGTCATTTCTCTCCTCTCCAGACACTGAGTAACATGCTTTCCCCCTTGTCTTCTTGTGGTTCCATTTTGTCATTTTTCACTGTCATTCTGTTGTCTCAGTTCTACCTCAGAAACACGATAGTTTCTCTGAGATTAGAAAGACAGACCCGTTAAGAGTTATTCTGAGACTGGTTAACAGTTTAAAGCAGTGTCCAAGTCAGTGTCCATCATAGGTCCCCTATGACTTTCCTAGTTGACTGTCCGCTTCAGGCTTCAGTTTGAAAATCTCAGCAGGTGTGGATCCATTTCTCAGGACTCTTACTGTGGTAGTGAATCTTATTAAATCTAGCATGTAGGTTTTCCTTGTGCTTAATTGCCACAGAAATTCAAATTAAAACTCAAACCAAGAAAGGAGCAGAAAGGGCAGTTCACTTGCCGTGGAGTTCTATTGCTCTTGGAGATTGTTGACGTTTTAGCCAGAGTGCAGCTCCCTTGTCTGTTAAATGAAATTGTCAGTTACAGGAGGCTTGACTAAGTATGACTAATTTAAGTCTGCAGTCAGGAAGCCTTTCACCTTTAAGACAACTGGTCTCCCCTTCCACCTCTCCCTGCTGAGAAGTCACACTTGGTGATACCAGCCCTGAACAGCAGCCCTGCATCTGGCACACCATCTGCTCCTGACTAATTCTTAGTTTCCTCAGCTTCTGACCTCTTGGCTTCGTTTCTTTTTATGTCTTGCTCTTCTTTCTTTGTCCTAACACCTGATGCTGTTCAAAGATGACTTTGGGCACCTCCCCAGGCTGTGGTTTGTTTTTGCCTTATGGACTCTGGCTAGCAGCTCATCTCACCAGCCTGGTACCTGGACTGTTACTCTGATTCCTGATTACTCCACGTGGCAGCAAGTGCCTCCAGATTTTCCCTGGCACCTGAGGAATAAAGGTGGACAGGTGCATGTAATCTCTCCATCACCCCCACTTCCATTAGAGAGTAAATTCTTGTTTCATGTGACTCCTAATTATTTTTGATACCTCAGCCTGATGGCACACTGTGGTTTCTCTAGTCTTAAGAATTCATTCATTTTATATCAGAAAAGCAAAGGATTAGGCATGTTTCATTAATTTTCAGTTTTCCTGAGAAGGACCAGTTTTCATGATGTCTCATTCAGGAGATGGGGTGCCTTTCATCTTTCTGTGCCATTTGAGTTTTATATATGACCTGTGTAACTCCCATCTTCCTCCAGATTTGAACTTAGAAGCGACTTCCTTTCCAAAGCTTCTTCAAGTTGGGCTTTGCCTCTCATGTGTGTTCCCAAACACCACACATACATCCCATCTGAACAGCCATAGGTTCACTTTGTAATTACCTGTTAGCTTGTCTATTCCCCTGCTGTACTGGAAACTCCTTGCTGGAAACAGGGAAACTTCATGAACATGATCGTGTTCATTGTGTAATGGGTGGAGTGCTTGGTGCACACCTGCCCTCTGGGTATTTGATGAGTGGCTGAATGAACGATCATTTTGCTAAATAGCAACATTATCTCATTTTCTAAAAGGCTTTTCCTTCTTCAGTCCATTCCCTCATTATACTTCAAATAATAGGAACATAAACTCAGAAATGCACCATGTAGGCTCTGGGTATGATCTTATAAAAACAAGTTACTCTTATTTTTATTGCCAGACTTTTCACTTGTAGCCCTCTTCTCACTCCAAAGTCATTCAGTTTCCTGTGAACACGCACATTTGGAAAGAGGTAGGGGCAGACTCAATAGACACACACTGGCTGAAAGATAAGAAAGCTGGTCAGATTTCTCAAATCATTGAGTGCTGTTTATAATATTTTATTGCTAGAGACAAAAAGATTGAAAAATTGCACACTGACACTAAGTATTTGAAATGTGATTTGGAATATGGCCTTTAGATTCCGTGTGACCTAACCCAGATAATGTCTGCATACTAGGTTGGCATCGTTTGTACTTTATTAGTTAACTAACATCAGCTAATAAACCAGAAAGTCTGAGCTAATAGCACAAGTGACAGCCACCAGGTGTTACGCTAGAAGGTTTGGCTCAATGAGTAATTGTAATTGAAGCTGAATATAATTAATTACATGACTTGAGGTATTCATGTTTAAGTGTAACTCCACTGAAGTTCCATCCTGAAACTAGAGCACTAACATTTATGACAAAAGGGAAACAGGTATAGGGATGCACTGGACTTCTGTTTTGAGTTGTCCAAGGGGGAAGAACCCGATGGCCCTGTTGAGAGCATGGGTGCATCTGCTGACCCCCATCCCAGCCCTCCTCTCATCGGCTCACCCCGTTCCTCTCTTCCTCGTGCCCAGGTCCCCTTTGTGCTGTGCTGCCTCAGGCCTCTGCCAGCAACACACACTGTTCGGTCTGGAGTTCTTGCTCCTTCTGTGTCCAGCTAGTGCTTACTTGTTTCCAAAACCCAGTGCAAGGTCAGTAGCTGCAGGAACCCATTTCTGACCCCAGTCTGATTGTAGTGTGCCTCCGTTCCCATAGCCCCTTTACAAAGGCACTTTCCACTTTATCCTGCAGTCTTCACACTGTCTGTTCTCTGCTAAACCTTAAGGACAGAAGTGATATTGCAGTGCTTTGTGGATTTGAGTTTTCTAAATAGGCTTGTAGAAGTAGTACTAAAAACCTGCTGAAATTTGGTCTTTTATAAACCATATGTGGAGTTTTTAAAAAGTAGTTTCCAGTATATAGTCTATCAGATAATAAATTCGTGTTATTTATAACTGGCCTCTGTCCCTGTTTTATTTAAGCTTTAACAAGTCTTAAAAGCACACAGCTTTAGGTGTTTTTGTGCAGTGCTTAAGAGGCTGTAGAGCTAGACTCCATGGATCTGAATCTTGGCATTTGCACTACAGGGGATATGAGACTGGCTGTTCACTTCAACCTTGGCTTCCCTAGCTATGCCTTTTGGGGTAAAAATTGTAACGATAGAGTCATAAGATGAAGGTGGGGTTTAAGTGAGATAACGCATGCGGGTAAAGCTCCTGTGTGGAGCCATCCTGAAGACACCACCGACTTTTCCCACCCTGCTTGTTTGTGCAGCCCATGGGTTTCTTAGAATTGCAGAATGGTTTTCTTTTCTCAGAGCAGATGGTAGACTTTGTCAGTTTTCCACACTGGAGGAATCACAAATTAGTAGTGATCTGGAGTATTCACAGATTAGTGACATGATGCGACCTTTTAGGACCCTAACGTGGGACCTGCCTGATGTCTCATACAGTGTCGTTAGCCTTTGAATCCGCACCACCCACGAGCTGTATTTGAGCCACAGGGCAGTGCAAGTGCATTGTCAGTGAGGCCCTGGAATGAGATTAGAGGTGGTGCTCCTTATTCTTAGTTAATCCTCGACTGGAGAGGAAATAGATGCCAATAGGATCTCCAAAAACTGTGAACTCCACAGGAACAAGTTTTAGGGATTGTGGAAGAATGGAAAACTTCATGGACTTGGTTAAGTTCACAAGAAAATGTTGCCTGTGAGCTACCAGAAAATCACAGAAGCAGGCAGGCTAGCTACCCTGTGGGAAATAGGCAGAATAGTGGAAGGGGCAGGGGTGGGGTAGGGAGTGTGACCTATGTATGCTAGACATTTAGTGCTTGGATATTTGAGTTGCAGAAAAGAGTTTTGGTTTCACCACACCTATTTCAGTCATGAATGACATGACTACCAGTAAGGTCAGTTTTATAGCTGGAGCCCTCCTTCTTCTAAATAAGTGTCAACAGCCTATTTTCCAAAAAGGTATTCAATGACATTCTTATTTTGTCTCATCTGGCAGCTTGTATAGCATGTAAAAAGTGTTCACCACATGGTTTTGAATGCATTAAAAGGGATATTTTACAATTGAGGGTATAGTTATGTTTGCTGAATAGTGATTTATTTTAAGGTAACAAAATGCTTTTAAATTTTATTTGTGGTAATATTTTCTGGCCTTTAAGAATGAGACATTTTGCATTGGGAAAATGTTCTGATTAAGCTTCAAATATCTATATGCCTTTTAAGCAGCAGATATAGCTGAATATTATACTGTTTGCTTTATGACCCAGGGTCATTTTAAATACCTTTTTTTTCATACTTTGACCTAATTTAGTTTTCTACATGTTTTATTTTCTTTATCTTAATGTCAGACTACTGTCTGCCACTTTTGCTGTCTTAATTCATATAATCTCCCTTTTCACAGTCCATTGACAGTTTACTACCAATAATTCCTTCAGGTTCAGAAATCAGTGATCAAATTTGGGAAGATTTTTCCTTTAAACAAAGGTGGGATTCTGAGTGAGGGCATGGGCCTCTGTCACCACTGTTTTCATGTGCTTCATGTCTAGGAATGCTGTCCTAGAGGATGGCTGTTTTTAAAGTTTGTCTCAACTTCAGAAAAGTGGGCTTTTACTATAGTATTTTTGCATATCATATTCAGTACATTTATTAGTAGTATCATTAAAATTTTTTCTGCTTTGTAAACAGTCAAAATTTGCTGTGCGATGTCACAATTGTGGCTGAAGACATGGAAATCTCTGCTCATAGAGTGGTGCTGGCTGCCTGTAGTCCTTATTTTCACGCCATGTTTACAGGTATGAAATTTTGTAGTTATGGGTGTGTTTTAAATGTATACATATCTGGGCTTTTCTTTCTTTATTAACATTTTACTTTTATGAAATTAAGCATTATAATGGAAGAAAATGCTTTTTGTTTCAAATTCCTCTTCATCTTTGTTTTTCATTATTGCAGTCATGTTGTGGATGTGTGTACATTGCATACACATACTCACAAATTTATGCACAGTTCCCCCCCTCTGCATTTACATTTACATATATTGTCTTAGTTTACCTGCCTGCCGTTTGTAACAGCTTTTGGTGCTTTATTATTTTGGCAAAAGAAAAGTGCTTTTTCTAGTTGACATTTTTTCCAAATGATTTTCACATTTACTTCGAGTATTCTCAGTGAACAAAGAAATATTTGTTTAGTGTTCATTGATTCAGAAATATAAGAAAATAAGGTGGATATTTAGGCATAAAAATATATATAATGATTTTAATACTTCTGGAAAAAAAGTAGTTTATTCTTGGAACATTTGAAGTCCTTAACATTCTTTTTTTTTTATTTATCTTTTAACATATAATACTCTATAAAGAAATGAAGTTATTATCTGTTCCAACAGTGAGCTTATTATCTTAGAATATTGGTAAGACAAACAGAATACTTATAAATACAAAGTAGTTACACAACAAAGCACATATACAAAGCTATCCATACATAAGAAACTATTAAGTATTTCCTGTGCCTAACATTTTGCTAGGTAGATACTTCAGGAAATACAAAACAAGTAAGTGTTAGGTGTATACACCTTAAATACATGATTGTGTGTGGAAGATCTGTGTTCCCAAAGTGGTGAAACAGATGCTGAGGCTGTGTGGTAGCACTGGCAGAAGTGCATCTGACATTTTCTGGACCTAATAGACAGGGAGGGTTTACACAGACTCGGGCAGAAGGCCATGAGGAAAGAATGGGCTTAGTGTTTTGGTATAGAGAGAGGAGTCTGGAGGCCCCTCACTTCTTGGCCTATTGCAGTCTTGCTGTTCCTGAACAGAGTCAATCAAGAATGTAGGAAGGATAGCAGAGGAGCTGTGAGCCATGGTTGGGAAGTGATTTGGGACAATGGCTTTAGCTGACTCTGATTTGAAAAGTTGATGCTAACTAAGTGGAACTCTAAATCTTCATGTCCTGGGTTTCACTTGAGTCTTGTAGTTGACGTCTGATACATTACTCCTGGAGAACTTTCTAAACTGTCTCTAGGCTTGTAATAGGAGGGTTTGGTCCAGAATGTGTTGGCCTCACTTAGGAATTCCCTAGCAGAGAGCTGTCCCCTGTGAGCGGTCGTCCCTCACATGGCTTACTCATGTTTCTGCATTGCTGGACCTGTGGGAAACTCACTTCATCATTTGTGCTTCCGTTTTCCCACTGGAAAATGGGGGTCATAATATTAACCACTTCCTGGATTGTTGTAAAGATTGAATGAGATCATATATGTGAATTTCTTAGCCCTTAAGTTGGCACATAGAAAGTGCACAATTAATTTTGGCAGTAATTATCATAGTAAATCATCTTTATTTCTTTTTACTCTTAAATCCTAAATGTCTTTATATTCTGTAAGAAAAGAAAGTTGAGAAAGCCTAAGACTTTTTTGATAAAAGTTTTATTCTCCACAGTTACAAAAATACAGTAATTAACTGAAAACTACAAGATGAGGGTTAGTTTCCTTTCTGCCAGAAGGCAGTACTTAGAGTCTCTAGTCTCCAAGTCTTAGTATCAAGAGACAGGGATGCTAGAAAAAGGCAAGGAATCTTAGGACTTTTATCTTTCTATTCTCTTTACCCTCTAGTCTCAACTATATTTCAATTTTCCTTTTTTTTTTTTTTTTGTCTATTGGTTCTCAGCTCTTCGTGTTTTAGTTGACATGCAATTTATGAATATGTGAGTTTTGCCTAATGATGGAATGAGGCCCTGAGGACATTCTGATTCTATAAATATTCCTAGTGCATCTCAGTTCAGCTGGCAGGAGGGTACTTCTTGCAGTTCATTCTCTCTGCTTGAGAATATACCTTCTATACTTGATCGAATTTTAGACTGCTGTGTACAAGGTAGGTGCAAAATAGAGATGCCATGTTGATTTATGGCACATATAAAATGAACACCACACTTGTGTCTTTTTAATTTTACTGAGGTGTATTTTATATTTCATAAAATTTACTCCTTTCAAGTGTAGTGTTCAGTGATTTTTAGTATATTTACTAAGTGGTATGGCCATCACCATAAATCAATTTTAGAACATTTGTATCGCCACATAATAGTTCTGAGGCTTATCCATGTAATACTATGTATCATCAACTTGTTCCTTTTTATTGTTAAATAGATACCATTGCATGGATTTGCCACATTTTGACTATATCATTCACCAGCTGATAGGTGTTTGTTTTTTTCTAATTTTTGGCTATTTTAAATAATGCTGCTATGGACATTCATCTGCAGTTCTCTGTGTGGACATATAATTTTGTTTCTCATGGGAGTAGATGCCTACTAGTGGAATTTATGTTGAACTTAAAAAAAATACTGCTGTGCTGTTTCCCAAGGTGCATCATTTCATACTCCTGCCTGCAGTGTAGTAGGGCTGCCTACCATTCCTCCACAGCCTTGCTGACACTTGTTACTCTCCTTTTTTATTGTGATCATTCTAATGGGTGTGAAATAGCATCTCTTATATGTGGTTTTGATTTGCGTTTCCCAACAGTTGCTGTTACCTTTCTGACAATCTTTGTATCTTTTTACTGTTGAATCCATTGAGGGGTCAGTGCTTTGGTAGGGATTGGATAGAGAAGACAATGGGAGTTGGTCTAGGTGGTTTAGTGTATGTGTATTCATTGACTATTTGCCAGAATATGAGTCCACTGCTTCTTTATCTGTTTTCTTCTTCTGAGGCCCTGTTAAACTTCATAATAAAAATGCAGTGAGGCCAACAAGCGGACCTTTGCATGCTGCCACTCCACCATACACCGTGGGTTTATATCCTCCGGCTCACTGGGTAACCAGGGATGCTGGCATTGGTACAGGGCGTTGCTTGCTCTTCTTTTGTTTTCCTATGACTCACCTATTAGGAAACAGAGAGTATGCAGATGCTCTTTTTGGCCCTTGCATTTATTCTCCCACAAATTGTAGTTGAATTTTTCATTCCATCACCTAAAAAGGCATCCGTTACTCATTGTTCCAAGTATCTGGGTAGAGAAGGGAGGTGAAAAGTAATTTTGGGGTCCAGTCATAGGTTTTTACTGTGAAGTATGGGCCTATTTAGAGCACTGCCAGGTTGTTTAACTGTTATGTCAGAAAGAATATATCAAATTGAGTTCTTGTGTTTTTAAATTGTTTGGCATAAATGTGGCATTTAAAATGCTGTTTCTCTTACAAACACATTTGAGGCTTATTTGGTGCCACAGGCTAAGATATATGAAATCCAGTGGAAAGTATTGAATTTTTATTTCTACTCTTTTTTTGATGATTTGTCATATTGAACATGATTTAATAAGGTAAATTAGAATAGGAAAAAATAGATCATTTGAATGATTAAGAAGTAAGAATTTTAAAAAGCTGTGTGTATGGTTATTGTGGTCAAAGATTTGTGATTTCATCCATCTAGGAATAGTTATTGAGCATCTAGATATTATCCTAAGCTTTGGGGACCACAGGGATGAACAAAACAGATAAGTTCCTGTTCCTATGATTCTTACTGGGGAGAGGATGAAAGGATAGACAGAGAGTACACATTTAAAAAAAAGATAATTTCTGATATCACTGACTCATAAGGTGTTGCACAAAAGAGCATAAGTCAGTCTGTGCATAGCAGAAAACTCCACTTAAACTGGTTTAAACTGTAAGGAAATGTAGTCTCTTCTAATGTGAAGTAAGCTGGGCTCCAGGCACAGTTGGATCTGCAGCTTGGGAATTTCATCAGGGATCCACTTCCTTGATGTCTCAGTACAGATTTTACCCTAAAGTTGCCTCCCCTCCTTGAATGCAAGGTGCCTACCAGAGGGGACCTAACATCTTGAGGAAGGTGGAGGGCTGTCTGTCTCTCTAGGAGCTAGGAATCCTTTTCCAGAAGTTACTCAGGCTAGACCAGAACTGGCAGGGAAATGTAGTTTACCATACTTGTCTTAGATTAACTATGGAATTGGGGAATTATGTCCCATGACTGCCCTAGAAAGTGGCTATCAGGGGCATCCAGATCAGCTGCCAGAATGAAAAACCTGTGTGTCCAGAGCTTCTTTGTAACCCAAGACTGATAGTGAACAAAAGAGCAATAACGTTTGGGATGGCAAACGGAACTTAAAAAGTAATGGAATAAAGTTTATTCATTAAGTGGAGCTGTAAATTTGTCATTTATATCTTAGGGTTTCAGCATAGTAAAAGCTTCTGTATTACACTTACATATATTTTTTCAAGATATTTTTATATGCTGAACAATAACTGAAATTAGAATCATAGGATTTCTTTTAAAATGGTTGTAGGGTTTGCTCTCTTAAACCTATTCACTTTTTAGAACTTCAGAATGGATAAATAAAGTCATCAGTTTGTGCTGGGCTTCAGGAGTCCTGAGTGAAAGTTCATAACTTTCCACACATATGTCTGTAAGCTCTCACAATTTGGAGGACTTCATTTTTTTTTTTTCCTCAAATAAAGTAGAGATGGTGCAGTGTTCACTGGTGAAAGTGCCTACCTTGGCTGGCATTTATAGTGGATATTTTAAGAAATGTTTGTTGACCAAAAACTTTCATAGTTAGAATATCCATTTTAAAGACTAATTTAAGTGTTGTTAACTATGTTAATAAAGGTGCTACACTTTAAATTGTATGTGGATATTCATTCAGCCAGTATTCACTGGGTGTTTACTGTATGTCAGGCATGTAGGATACACAGGTAAGAAAACCATCATCTTGGCTCTCAGTGAGCTCAAGAAGCCAGGTGAGAAGTAGGTGCTATGCCAAAGCAGGTTTTGCAGGAGTTGCTCAAATGTACTCAGGGTGAGAGCTTAACCCATCCTTGGGCCCCAACAATAAGGCTACCTGGAGAGGTTCCAGCTGAATCCTGCAGATGTATGGGATTCTTCTGGGGAGTGAGGGTATGGGCAGACAGAGGACTAGGCTCAACCGAGGTGTCAGGATGGGAAATTGCTCAGCGTGTGGAAAACTACAGACAGTTCCTTTTCAGTATATTTTAAGACTAGAAGTGGGAGAGAGCAGGGGTGGGGAGGGGCAGGACAGTGAAGCAGGTGTGGGAGCAGCTGAAGGCTTTCAAGTGCTCTGGCCAGGTCTGGGGAGTCTGCTGGAGGTAGGGAGAGAATTAGGAGGTTGCTGAGCTGGTGTTGGCTGGGCAGTGGCAAATGGGAGGGAGAGGTTGTTTGAGCTCTATCTGAGGCTAATTCTGCAAGTTTTGGTGATTGATGGGATGGGTGGGTAAGGAAGAGGAGGGGAGAATCAAAGATGACCCCTGGGTGTTTAGTGGTGATGTCTGTGTGGCTATCCAAGTAGACAGTTTTGGAGTTCTACATGATCAAAACTCAGAAGCAAAACACTAATCTGGAGGTAAACGATGGGAAGTTAAAAATGATTAAGGTAAACTGTAAAGTATGATTGGATATCTTCTGAAAATGCATTATCAAAAATAAATCTCCCAAAACCATACTGTTTAAAGAGTTCCCTTATGAAGAGCATAGGGCAGTAACTAAGGTAATAATAGCAACTAGAATTAGATCTAAATAGCTTTTACAACTCTCTTTACTTTGTGTTTTGATTCTTAGTAGTTGCTGAAATTTTTGAACTATTAGTGCAGTCTGTGACAAGCTATTTGTTTTTGTTTTCTGTTTTTGTAAACTAAAATGAAAAATAAAGATTAAAATGTTTCTAAAGGAGTATGTGACAGATTGAATTTGTTGAAAGTAGATACATCTTTCTAGGGAGAGA
This sequence comes from Phataginus tricuspis, assembly GCA_029783875.1. NCBI lineage: Eukaryota > Metazoa > Chordata > Mammalia > Pholidota > Manidae > Phataginus > Phataginus tricuspis. The sequence goes on from JAQQAC010013566.1 coordinate 20,676,757, forward strand.
AGTAATTAATATTAAGATGATATATGAGGAATATATGAATTAGCAAAGTTCATCTTAGAGCAATACTTAAAAACTGTAATATTGAAAACTGCTTGGTAGCAGACTACTTTTAAGCCATATAAGTACATTAATGTCATACTTGTGTTTGTTGAAGCTAAGTCAGGCATGCCTAAGTCCTAAAGGGTGAATTCAGTCATTGAGAATTAAGTACATGGCTTTATGCTTGTGTGGCCCCAGTCCTGCAGGGCTTCACACATTGCAGGGGCCCTACAGACAATTAGATGTGGCTTTTATCACAGGGAGTTCCTGAAGATGAAGAATTACATTTTCATTTTCTTAGACTCTTTACTCCTCCTTTTTCTTTAAGGGAGGAAAAAAAAGTGCCAAGGCAGCAGATGCTTAGCCCAGCCGCTTGTTTCCCTGCTATATGAGCACATACCCCTCTTACTAGCTCTTCTCCTGCCCTTTAATACCAATGGATGCTTTGTCCCCTGGGAAGTAGCATGTAGGTTTTGAGATGTTTTAGCTCTTAGGAGCTTCTTTGTGAGATCTTGTCACAGTCTCCAGGGAAGCATGTCATTAAGAGTATGTCACTATTATTGCCTTCCTCCCAGGGTTTGTGTTTGTAAAGGCATTTTGCATAATTAGGATTCCCCTGGGCTCTTCAGATAGTCTGTGGTCACTGTCGATGCATTGTATTTGAAAAAGAAATGAACTTTCAAGAAATCTTGAGGCCATTGTGTTTTCTAACAGGAGATGCTGGATTAGGACAAAGGTGGGGGATGCTGCTTTTATCTTTAAAACCTAATGGATTCTAAAATCGAACCTTACGGCTAAGGTGTCCCATAGCACTCAACGCTATTTGTAGATTGCCCTTGTCATTTCTAAGTGAAGTTGTCCCCACATTTGATTGCTTATGTGTCTTATATCTTGGGTCATTTTATGTTGTCCACACATGGGTGCTCAAACCTGCCTCTTACTCTCCCTAAGTCCCCTTTTCTTTTCTGCTTCCCTGTTTCCTTTCCACAAGAGAGGATCTTATTCATGATCCCTGTATGGTTAATTCATTCAGTAGGTATTAGGAGGGAGGCCTTGTACCACTGTTAAGCAAGTAGTGATGTAGAAGGGTGTCTGGCTTTAGTAATAAATGCTAGGATGGAAATGACTTCAGGACGAAGTCATCGCAGATGACAAACAGGAACAGGACTTAGGCTGGGAGATCTCTGTAACAGCCTTGTTACTAACCCTTTCCTGATCCCACCGTTGCCTCACATTCCCTCAGCATCTTATGTGATTTGTGTTCTGTTTCCTGCATGAGGGTTGTGTCCTCCCCAGTGAGGGCAGGACCTCTGTTGAGCGCAGGAATGCCCATGGCAGACTGCTGTGCTTGTTGACTGGATGCCGTTGCCAGAGAGTGCAACACTCTGCCTCTTCTAGTTGTGAGCAGAAATACAAAAATAGAGTGAACTGCTTGAAAAAAGCATGGGCAGCATCAGATACTGAATCTGTCATTCCACAAGTACTGTGGTTCATGTGGTTGGACATGCGGCATGCTCATTGTGGTGATGTGATTTTCAGGTATCAGTGAGTCACAAAAGTACATTTTATGGTTTGCTCAGATAAGCCTGGAGGGGAAGTAGAGGAATGTTCTAGGCCTACAGAAGAGTGGCTGGTAATGTGACCTGCTGAATATAGTGACTGGTAAGAAAATGGGTCAGTGTTTCTTGGCACTCATGTTCCCCAGCAGTGTTGCTGTAGTGTCACTCTCACTCCTTTGTGTTTTAGGTGAGATGAGTGAGAGCCGAGCCAAGAAAGTTCGAATAAAAGAGGTAGATGGCTGGACCCTGCGGATGCTAATTGATTATGTTTACACTGCAGAAATTCAGGTTACAGAAGAAAATGTTCAGGTAAGAGTAGACACCTCATACCATTAGGTTTTTTATACATGCCAGTTCTATAAATCCAAAGAGCACACCCATATACATTTTGTACCAAAGTAATAGAATTTGTTGTTAAAATTGCATTTCCAAGAGACATTTGAGATGATTGTATTTCTTTAATCCTGCTGATTTCAGTGTCTTTTATATTCTTAAAGTTCTAAGATATAAATTCTTAGTTCTCTGAATGATGCTTGTTCATTTGTGAAAACACTGTCATACTCATTTTCACTTGATTTCACTTGATTGATGCTGCCCACATTTTTCTCTATTCCCTTGCAGTTAAGGTCTGTGAAAGATGTTGTTGACTACCTTTATTTCTTTTACTATTCCAGTATCTTCTATCAGATTCTAGAGTTTAGCTAAAATTTGACACTGCATCTTTCTTTCTCTAAAGAACAAGTGTTTTACATGTATGGTGTAAATGTTTAAATAATACAGGTGTATATGGAATAGAAAGTGAGAGTCCTTCTTTAAGACTGCCCTCTCCTTCATGCCCACCCCAACCACACATATTGATCCACTCTCCTTCCAGAGGGTAGACTCTATCATCTGTTTGGCATGAATCCTTTCAGACTATTTTCTGTGCAGTTATACACACACACACACACAATTTTCTTGACAACATAAGTATGCTTTTGCTGTGCCTGTTGTTTTGTAACTTACTTTTTCACTGAACAAAGAGTCTTAGAGTTCTTTACTTGGCAGAACAAATGGATCCAGCTCATTCTTTTGTGTGGTATCCCATATGTTAATCAGCACATCATTTTTCACCTTTATAAAAATGCTGCAGTAAATTAAAATTTTTATGTTTGTATCCAAAAATTTCATGGGATAGATTCCTCAAAATGCATCTTGTGGATCAAAGGATACATGCATGTTTTAACTTTTGATAGATATGCAAAATTGCTATCTGGAAGTTTGTGTTTATACTCTTCCCAACAGGTAAATTGTTTTAAGAACAGAAAGAATTGGGACCAACTTCCTAATAAATAACCTCTAAGTTGTACTTGCACAAATAGGAAATTGTGGGTTCAAACTTTTGTCCCTTGTAATTAGTCCCTAGTAATGCTACAAAATATTTGAATTTGAGATTGAAATCTTTGCACTTTAACTGAAGACGGGTGATCATGAAATCTGAAACACTGGCATGGTAAAGCCTCTTGTTGACTTCTCCCAGATGGCCTCATTTGCCTTTGCTTGGAAGGACTGTTTGCAGGTGGTGGCATTTGGAAAACCACAGTTGATGTTGAAATCACATAGAAAGGTATGAATCACTTGCTAGGTGAGCGTGTTTTTCACCTGGATGAAAGGGTTCAGCACATGTACCAACATGTCTCATTCTGGTCTTTTCTACAAGCTGTACTGTTTTTGAGTTTAGGGGCATTGTCTTCAAGGAGACCCATGGGTTTCTTTTTGCTCCTTTTTTATCATTTGAATAATATGTGCTCTATATCTGACCTTCAACAAGTGAATTACTGATAGATTTCTTTCCTTCACCTAATGTGTCACATCACATGGAGGGAAATTGCAAAAGAAGATTAAGGCCAGAGACTAGAATTCAGCCCTGAGTGCTGTTTGTAGTGGTTCCTGTGGGAGATACATGGGATGAGGCACTAAGAACACTTCCCGTTTCCTTTAATAACTGTCATATTCCAGTCCTGAAGTATTAGTCATCACAGCCTTTCAGAAAACCTCCTGCCCTGCTGAGTTGTCTTTTGTGTGTAGTGCTCAACTCTTACAGTAATCCAAAGAGGTGTACTTGGCAGACTTAAGTGCTTAATGTTTGTAGTTTATTTTGAAGAGGGATGTCTCTTCAGCATAGGAATATCTTGGTATATAAAACCTTGTTTTGTATTCCACTGAAAAATACTTGTTTTGGAAAAGGCAGTTTGGAAATAAAATTGTTTAATTTAAGCTGCCTTTTCCATAGCAAGTGTTTTTTAATGAAATACAAAATAAGGGTTTACCTATCAAGATACACCAAACTGCTCTTTCATGTTTTGTGTGTTTTTGTCTGTCTACACTTTGTTAAATATTTCTTGTAAGTGCTGTTCACCTTAAGGAAAGGAGCCATATATCTTGTGTTTTTATTAATGTTAAGCTAAAGTTTTAAATGGCCTCAACTGGAAGCTCTGCTCTGCTTTGAGTATATCTGCCTTGAGAGTGCTGATGGTGGGGATGGAACTTTATGTAATTCAAAGGTTTGTTGTAAGTATATTTTCTCATTAGACTTAGAATCAAATCCCCTGTCAGGTGACCTCCCTTTGGTAAGTTTCTGCTTTAGTAATAAAGGACAATTTTAGGATAGTAGGAACTTAGTCGTTTACTTTGGGAGTACATGTTTGGATGTAGAATCAAAGAATGCTGAGGTTCAGCTGTCTTAGAGTCAGTTGGTGAGAGAACAGGACCATAAACCTAGTTTCCTGGATTCCTTGTTTAGGGTCCCTTCTGTAACACCATACAGTCTTTTTATTACACAACTTAAAAATATACATAATAGCTGTTTGAAGTGAAGGTTGTTAACTTTGAGTCAGAATGAGGGAATGAAGTAATATGAAAAACTCCAAAGAAGGAACAATTGTTACTGTATTATGTAAGTAATAGGACTTGAATTATTGGCTAAGGTTTCCCTGGTATTGCTTTTTGGGAGGGGGGATTGGTGTTACTGTTTTTCTGTTTAGATTTTTCAACTGTTGTTTTGAGTTTGGGTATTTGCTTTTATTAATGGCAAGGTTGGGGAATAATTTGAGCCCAATGAATTTAAGTTTGTTTACTTTAAAAGAACAAAGAAAAGAATGTATGTCTTGCCATAGCCAAGCTTTTAATTGAACTTCTTTGTTGTTGCTGTTGAGTAATTTAAATTTAACTTATGTCTAGAGTTTACAGTCAAATTTTACAAACTTCATTGGTCTGCCAGTGGGTTTCGGCCCTGGGCAATTTTACTATGGATTCAATGTGACCAAAGAAATGACAGTAAAACGTTCTTGGGATGAAAGGGTTATACCCAGCTCTATTTCCATAGTGGCAGGTCAATCAATAAAATCCCGGCCACTCAGAGCGAGTCTGCATGCAGCAAGCTGATATCTGCCTCCGGGCCTCTCTGCCCTCACAGCTGTCCTCTGGACCTCTGTCCTCGGCACTGCTACCCCTCCAGCATCTGCTCTGCTCTCCTGCAGCCTTGCAGCCGTACCACCGTGTTGCCTAGAGCACTGGGCAGAGCTCTTTATATGGAGTCGATAACAACAGCGTATTGCCCACAGGTGTGCAGTGAGCAAGCCAACCAGGGCCAGGTGAGAATCATGGCCACAGAACCTTTAATTTTATCCACATCTGGGAACAGAGAAAGGGAAATGCTACTGTAAAGAGGCTTGTAAACTTGGATTCATGGACTCCTTTGAGAATCTGATAAAAAACTGTGGACCCTTTCCCAAGTAAAGTGTATATCGGCACATATGCACAAGGTTTTGCAGCCACTTTCAGAGAATTCACATAATTTGTTCCTCCCTTCCCCCCACTATTAGGAATACTTGTCTCTATTTACATACAAAGGGTTTTCACGTGGGTTTATTTTCAGCTGTGTGATAGGCATTTCACATGTCTCTTTTGATACACCATGTCAGGTATTACTCCATTTTGCAAATGAGGAAGCTCAGGAATGTTAATTAGGTCAACATCACACAGCAACTATTAAGTTGTAAATGTTGCTTAACAAGAGAGTTTATAAATTCAAACATAAAAATAGCTTTATACTGAAAAATCATTATACAAAACTTATTGAAGGTTCATTCTGCTTTATTTGATGTGTTGATTAATACATTTTTGGAGAATTCTAAAGGATCTCGAATTTTTTAAAACATTTACTTCATTGCTGTTTCTGTTGTTATGTTCCATACATTTTGACCTCTCAGCTTTTGGGTATTTGTTTTGACTTGCTAAAAGTAGGCAAGTTTTTTCACTTTATCTAAGTGGGAAAAAAGGTAAGGATGTTAATAAACAATGCCAACATAAGTAAATGCTTTTATTCTCAAATTAATATTGTGAATGTTTATCTACAGGCTCAGTCTACATTTTATCATCTCAAGAATTTAAGAAGTATCTAATAATTTTGGATGGATTTTAAATAGCTAATGAAACTTATATGTTGCATAACTTGAAATTGAAATAGAAAACCTTACTCTTTTAGAAAAGGAATAGAATTTAGGAGAGAGTTTTTCAAGAGACCTTTCAAAGAGTTATTGGTAACAAACATACCAATAGTGTTTAATACAGTCTCAATACAGCAGAAAATTCAACAGTGTGTCCATTTCATTGGTGGTGTAGGGAAGGTTGTTTTTGTTTATTTCAGGCCGGAAGTGCTAGCAGTACGTTGTGTAACATTTTACCCATAATGTGTTCCTACAACAAGGGATCACAGGGCGGGGCTTCCATGGTAGGAGGTGTTGATATGACTGACCATTTAATTAAAAAAAAAAATGGTGTTAAACTGGAAAAAGCATTAAAAAAGAATACATATGTACCCTAAATAGTTTATTTTAACCTAAAACATGTAACTGTATAATTGTGTTATACAGTTACTTCTGTTGTAAGACTGAGTATAATCAGCTGCTTGAGAGCATGTTTACTTGTACACTCTTGCTTGGACATACCACACCAGAATGGCGCATCAGTTCTGACTTCCCAGTTTGGTTAAAGTATAACAAGAAACTGAGACACTTGAAAAGAAATCTCAGTGCAAAGTCACCGTCAAATTATGCAATTTCTTTTTCATTTCTCCATGTCTATAATTTGATAAAACCTTTTTTTTCAGTAGCACAATAATCAAGTCATTCTAAAACAACTTAGTTTCACAGAAACAGCTTTTTTTTACACTCATATTTCATTGGATTACATATATTTAAATTATGTAATTTCAATAACAAGTACAGGTATAATAAACAGATTTGGGAGCAAATCCAACATGTATGAGTTAGTGAAATGAACCTCAGGTGGAGGCACAGAAGTGTATAAGCATATGAAAGTGCAGAGGGAGGTGTGCAGACATGAGAGCACAGGGACTGTACAAGCATATGGGAGTGCAGAGGGAGGTGTGTAAGTGTAGAGAGCTCAGAGGGAGGTGTGCAAGCATATGAGAATGCAGAGGGCAGGGAGAGTTGGTTCATCAGGTGAGTAGGCTAAGCAGAGGTGGGTAATACCTTTGCTGTGTGTATCTATCTGTATTTTGTAGATAAACATTGAAATGAAGTTCTTTTAGATGAATATTTTAAAAATGGATATTGAAGACATCAATGGAGTATCTGCTAAATACTCAGTCCGGTGCTAGGTACTGATGCTACAAAAGATGAATAAGGAACGAAGCACAATTAAATTGAGTATAGAGTTAAACTGGATTTGTATTTTGGCTTTGGTAATTAAAAACTATGTGATCTTGTCCAAATTTCTTCTCTGAGCCTCATTTTTTTCTGAAATAATACAGTTCTTCTTATATAAGAGCTTGTGGACTGTGAATCATTAGATGTTCCATAAACTCTTAAATAAGGTTTATGTAGATGTGACACATACTAGAATCTCATTCAAAGCCCAGTTCGGATTGAGTTTTGAGCCAGAAATGAATGGGGTCAGAATTGGGACTGATCTAGGGGAGCTAGCACTCAATAACTATTTTTAAAATTGAGGGTAGAAGGTAGTCCATATTAGCGTTGAAGGATGAGTGACAAATTCAAGTCTGAATGAGGTGCTGCAGGAGGCATAGCAGCAGGAGTCTCCTGGTGGTGGTGGTGGTACCTGCTTAGGCTGGTGATAGTCTTTGACTCAGGCAGAGTGTCCCTGAGTGAACAATGATTCAAGTCTACAGCTCCTATGTTCTGGCTTGTCTGGAAAGCGACTCGCTATGGGCTAGGAGAGTTTGGGATTGTGGAGAGCGTATATTCCCATTGGGGAAGTAGACACCAAACCCAGGATCTGGGGCCATGCACGGGGGGCTTTAGGGCTCACATTATGGCTTGCTAAGCATGAGGGTGCTTTGGAGAGCACACCATGTTTAGGGAAGTAGGATTAATGGTAGACCATAGACACTGATTAGGCTCCTAATAAACTTTGTAGTCTTGGTCAGGATTAGTTTAGGGCTGAACTGGACTGAGCCTGAAGATCTAAGGCTTTTAAGATCTTAGACCAGGTAAGATTTAATAACCATGTTACTGCTTTTCATGCATGGATTTTCTTTCCCTTTCCTACTTTGAGCTACTAAGCTTGCCTGTTTTTCCACTGCCAGCATTGATCCAAATGAACTAATTTTCAGTAATTGTTCATTAAAGTGGTATGCAGCATTTGTTTTACACCAGGCAGTGTTCCAGCCCCTGGAGACAGAGTATCAAGCAAGGCAGACAAGACCCCATCCTGAGAGGCTTCACAATCTGTTCCTTTGCACACAGCCTGTTCCTCTGCAGGGTGGTAGGTGTTTCCAGGCATTATAGATGTGTACCTTTGTAATGCTTCAGGGTGCATCATTCCCAGGAGCTAGGTGATCGAATTAGTAATCACAGGATCATTTGGTGAGAGGTGGAGTCACAGAGAAGGAGGTTTACCTCAAATGGATAAAGGAGGGCCCTAAAGAATTACCATCCCACTACAAAATACACATTTTCAGTGACCAGAATATCAGTTGAGTGCTGTCAAATGCAATCTCTCTCCACCCTGTGTGGTACCCAGAAAAACCCTGCAAAATTATTGCTCTTCAGATAACACATTTCTGAACATTTTATAATCTGGTAGTTGTCTTTTTCTGCTCTCAAGCACTTGAGGATATGACAAACTCTACCAGCCATAGTGGCTTCGTTAAGGCCAGGATTCTCAGCCAGAGGGCAGGGTTCCGGTATTTTGAATTATCATCTGTCTCCATATACTGATTGAATAATATGGACCATTATGTGTTTATGTTAAAAAATAATTTCTTCTAACAGATGCTGTAACTGTGTATATGATTATACTTCAAACTTAATTACAGTCACCACCCAGATCTGCCCTTGAGTTAACACTGATTGAATGACTGTTTACCATTGTCACACATTTACAAGTGGCTCAGGTACTAAGGAGTTCAGTGGAAGACTTATCTTAAATGTGAACAAAAACATCTAGAGAGCAGTTTTGTAAGTATTTTTAGTAGGCTCTTAGGATAAGATTACTTAAATTAAGTATATAATGTTGCATATATAAATATTATGTTTCAGTAATGAGTCCCCTTAGATTTGCCCTGTGCTAGAAAACTTCATGGGTGAGCACACTCTGGCCAATTACTGCATTTCTAATCAGAGCTCAGACTTGAATTTAACACTGACTTTAAGAATGGCCTTGAGTAGACAGTAACCTTTCTGGTTTTAAGCTGTTAAATGAGACTAATAAAGCATTGGCATCCCATAAAAATGCTATAAATTGTACGATTTAAAGCTTGTGAAGATATTAAAGTGCTTATGAATTTTGAGAACACCAATAAAAAGACTTGAGGTTGGGAGAAAGAGAGGCCCTGAGAGTGAGGTGACGCCTGGGCTAAGGAGGGACTCTGAGAGCTGGGATTGCTGGTCAGAAATTGTTTTGCCACCTTTCCCTCTCTATATTCTGCATCAGGGTATATTTTTATGAGCAAAATTTTTTTTTGCTGTAAATTTCCATCTAGACAGTGTTGTGCATTTGAGTTTTTGTAGAGATAGCACCGGGGGTTATTTCTGTACCATTTTATATCTGATTTGTAACAGCCTTTTTCATTGGGTAGACATGTGGTAGCTGGAAGAAAACTGTTACTTTTTCCCATAGAGTCAGTGGAAAGCTTACTGCTTCTCTGTTCATGTCTGTTTCTCTTATGAGATAGAGAATAAGTTTTTTGTGACTAAAAGAGTTTGGCAGGTGATGTGCTGCTTGGAAAACAGGTTAAATAAAACTTAAAAAAAATATATGAAAGTGCCTTGACTCAAACCTTCAAGCTTAGTGGTTATGGGATAGCAGTGAGAAATCCTATCACTGAAGTGAATTTATCTGACATTCGATACTGAGAAATTTGTGGACCTAGCATTTTATCACTTTAGCAGAATAATAATTTTAGTTGAGAGACATAAAACAGTGAGCTTCTTTTACATTAATAATTAATGTAAAATTTTACTTTCAATTGAGTTTTGATGTTAATTATATTTTACTATATTTTAAGTCTGAACTTGGTAATTCTCATTATTTTAATCAAAATACTTGACCACCTAGAATATCCATACTCCAGTCATGCCAGTTAAATTATGTTTCATTCTGTATGGGTTAAGAGTACAGGACAGATGAAAGCTTATTATTTAAAATTTAGTATGCAGGAAGCTGTTGGAGGCCAGCTAGGTTGAGAAAATCTAGAAGCTTTATTATAAGAATACCTTTCAAAACTAGGTGGACATCAAACTTGAAGTGGGTTTTAAGTTGTTTGGAGAAAAACTAGGTACTCCAGAAACATTAGTAATTAAGTTACTTATGCTTTATGTTATTAATATATATAATCTTTGAAGATGTTCACATGGTTGGATCATTTTACAATTAATGTTTTAAGTTGCTTCATGTGATACAAAAATTCATTTACCTTGATGAAGAAAAAAATGACTAATCCTAATCCTGACTATGACTTAGAATCTTAGCATCTTATAGCAGTGTTGTAGTAATTTGAGGGAGGATGAAAAATGTTAAGTAAATCAAAGTCCTTATTACATGGATTTTTTTTCTTGGTCTTTGATTTTTGCCTCATGTTACTTAGTTCTGAGCCTGTGTGGGAGAAAGCACATTTATATGAGGCCTGTGGCCAGTGTTCAGGGTCCCTCTCCCCATATTATTTTTTGATGGTGAGAGTCTAGAGTTGAACCCTAGCATTATTGATATAACTACTTTAAAAAATATTACTCCTTTTTGGATTTCAATGTCTTAATCCCATTGTCAGGTTGGTAAAATAAATGTTCTCTGATTATCTGATTTAAGAGTACTTGTGCCTTTCTTCAAGATCTATCAATGTATCTATCTATATATAATTTATGAAAACTTAATTTTGTGAAAATATAGTTCTATGCACCTGTTAGTATTATATATTAACATGTATTCATAAGCTGTTATTTTAAATAAACTTTTATTAGTATTAGTGTAGAAATATGGTCATGTAAAATACATTGTTTTTGTTGTTTACTTATTTTGAATTCTATCATATCAGAATAATTTTCCATTTAAAACATTTGTTTTATAATTTATAATTGCCTTCTAATGACCTCTGGTTAATCTTAGTATGGGCTTAAAGCACTCATTTTTTTTCCCCTGGGTTATAGTTTACATATCATAGATCGTAGCTGTTGGGTTTGCTAAGTTTTAACAAGTGCACACATCTACTCATCTACATACAAATCAAGATACTGAGCATTAATAACTTTAATCCTCTTCCTGATAAATCCCTCACCCCTAACTCCAAGCAACAGCTGATGTTATTTTGATTATATCAAATTAGTGTTGCCCATTGTTGAACTTCAGATAAATAAAATCACCTGTCTTCTTTTGAGGTTGACTTCTTTGGTACAACATAACATTTGTGAGGTTCATCTGTGTCATTGCACGTTCCAGTAGTTGTTCCTCTTTATAGATACTGAATACTCCATTTGTATGGATTTGCTCCTAGTCAGAGTGTTGGTGGATATGTGTTTAAAGTCTTTGGCTGTTATGAAAAATACTTAAAGCACTTTTGTAGGGAATATTGAACACATATTCTGTAATTAAGTTCCAGTTTGGGTCATGGAGAGGGTATCAGCAAGGTAGATGAAGTTATTTAATTTAGTATGTTAAATGTGATTTGATTTTTTTGTTGGTTTTTTTTTTTTGCTTTTGACATGTACTTTATTATCATGTATTTTCTCACTTTTACTGCTCAGCGATAATGTGATTTTATAATCAAATTTTCATGTCAACCCAAGGCTTTGAGAAACAAAATTGGGAGTTGGTGTTTGAATATTGATTACAGACAAGGCTGGGAGAAGAGAGCATAAAATAATTTCTGGAGAAAAATAACCTGCAACCAAAAAAGAGCTATTTGTCCAAGTAGTAAAAGTGTGTTACATGTGTGTGCATGTGTGGTATGCGTGTCTGTGTGTTTTCATTTAGTGTTGTATTTACAAAAACAAGAAAATCTTTACAAATTAGTAGTAGTCTGTTTGACCTTGAAAAAACTCCATTGGAATAAACTTGATAACCCCTGGAGGCTTCTGGAGAAGATAAATCAAGTTAGAAGGAAGATGAGAAAGGAGCAGGCAGTAGAAAAGGAGAGAGGGAAGGAAAGGTAGGGGAGTGGATGGGAGGGGAGGAGTAGGTGTAACAATCGCCTGGTGCACAGTGCTGTGGGAACGTGCGCACTACCTGTTCACCTAGGGAGCGTCAGCCATAAAGAGACAATGAAGACAAATTACTTTGACAATTGTATTTGGCAGTTGATTTGGTGGTTATCATCCATAGTTGTACATATCCATGTAGCACCTTTGAAAAGCCAGAGGTGTTAGTAGTCCTTGTACTTAGAATTGTATCTCATCTCTTTTGAATTAACTGATTATCTTGTCCCTTAACTTCCTAGTTTTATTTTAGAGTTTTTGAGGCCTGCTGACAGTACTTATCCCTGTTTTCTCTTTAGACAGTGGTCTGAGCCTCAGTCTCATCCTGCTCTAACCAGTTTGAATTTAGTTTCTGGGTGGTGGATGTGGAGTCAGTGATGTCTGCTAGCTTGCTCTGCAGTCATGGCTCTCTGAGGCTGTGGAAAGGACTCCTGGAGGATCCAGTGCAGACACAAAAGGAAACTGATCTGTAGAAGTAAATGCTTGTTAGTTAAGACACTAACAATCATGTTTTCTGTTCTAGAGTGTTTTTGGAGAGGAGGGACTAAAAAGACAGGAGATTAAAGTGGACTAATTCCAAGGAATGATAGTAGAAATAGAATAAAATACTCATTTGGGAAGAAGGAGCTGCCTACTTTCTGTGTTCCAGTTACTTTGCTAAGTATTGACCTCATGTAGATTTTACAATATCCTGGAAGAGGGTGTTTTTTTTTTTTTTCGTTAATTGGAGAATTGCAATTCAGTGGCAAGTGATTTTCTTGAGTCACACAGCTGGTAGGGAGCATATCCAGCATTCAAGGCCAGAGTTCTGGACTCTGGAGCTTGTGGTATGGTTTCCATTCTCCATTCTTTTCCTACTAACTCCATTCTTCTCTGAGGCCTTTCCAAAACTCAGGGACAAATGGATTAATATCAACAGTTCCTGAGTCTTCAGTGCCTGTAGACTTTAGACTTTGAGATCCAAAGACCACTTTCAAGAGGTAGGAGCACTGGGATGATAGGAACTATACGTGTCCTTCCTGAATGTAAGCACTGCCTATTAGAACCTAGGCTCTAGGATGGCTGATATATTTGTCCACTTTGTTCACTGTTGTATCCGTAGAACCTGGACTAGTGATTTGTATTTATAAATTGATTGGAATTTATTTATATATTTATTGCTTAATAAATATCTGTTAAATAATGAGGGAATGCCTATAGGATAGACAGACACTATTTGGTGAATAGAGTCTGAGCCAGGCAGGAGATCCTGGTGGACAGGAGGAAGGGAACTGGAAACAAGCACTGTGAATCTTCTGGGCAGGGACCCAGGGGCAGGATTTCAGCCTCTGAGCAAACTGGTTCGTGCACAGTAAAGTAGGGTCAGGTTACTGATTCCCACTAGGGGAAGGGTCCTAGGTAGGTGGGTGGAATGGAACTGGGATTGGCTTAAAGTGGACCAGGTCAAGCTCTTAGAGCCTGGACATTCTCCCTGAGTAGAAACAGGACTGGATCCAGATTCAGTGCTGTCAGCTGTGGAAACGAAGGGCATGGACCCAAGCTGTCATTAAAGAGACCATGGACCATTGTCTTTACTTATGTCTACCCTGTGTTAGAAAAAACAAGTCATGTGGAAATGTGTAATTAACTGTTCTTTCCATCTCTGTCAACATTGTCTTACCAAGTTCGTTTAGATCAAAGGATGTCCGTTAGTTTTTCTGATATAATTATAGATTAAAGCTGTCATCCATTTGATTTTATAATGATTGTTATTCCAAATATTTTATTAATATTTGCTTTTTTAAAACTATTATTAGTCTTCATTACCACTGATTATAATATTTCATGTGAGTTTGCCATAATTTACTTAAAATGGTTGCCATATTGTTAAATGTTTAGTTGTTTGCTTTTTCCCTGTTGCTGTAGGTAATGGTAAAGTAAAATTCATGAATGTAGCCTATTCCATTTTTTGAACTATTTTTTCAAGGTAGAGTCCCAGAAACATACTTCCAGGGTCAAAGAATTTAAATGTTTATATTTTTTGGTAGCTTGATGAATGTTGCCTGTTCCCTAGGTTAGTTGACTAGTTTATAGTTGAAAGCAAAAATGTGCTAGGGGTGGAGGCTGCTATACTCTGATCTGAATGTACGTTGTTTAAAATAATATTTATCAGTAGTCATAAAATACTCTCTCATTTTAATTTATATTTATTTGATAACTAGTGAAGAATCAAATATATTTCCCATTTTTGTATTTCTACTTGTTCTTTCTAAATTGTCCCTGGTTATATCTTTTAGACTATTAGATCAGAAAACAAAGCACCTTATGCTTATTGTGAATGATTGGGCATAGAACATCATCTTTTGAGGGAGAAAGGAAATCCTCTTTTGAGGGAGAAAGGCATTCTCTTGTCAGGGAATTGAATGTTCAGTTCAAGCCCAGGAAGAAAACCTTGTTTAGAGCTCATGTGCTTCTCTATCCATGTGCCAGGTACTGTGCTGGGAAGTTGACCAACTTAATTTCTTCAGCAGCTCTGTGACAGAAGTGCTGTCTTCATTATACACTTGAGCCACTGTTGAGTAAGTGGGAGACTTCAGAGAAACCTGCAGTCAAAAATAGTGGAAGAAGCAGCTGTTGGAAGTACTGCATACAGGAGGGTGACTTTCAGCCTGCCTGAGAGCTGCATTGCCCTCATAGTTTTCTTCCCCTTCCATCTTTGCTTTTCCACTCCCTTCATTATGCCATTGGAAAGGACATGAGTTAAGATATGTGTTGTGTGTTCCTCTTAAAACTTTAAACACTTCTAGAAGGGATTTGTCCTGGAAAGTAATATATTATGAGCCATTAATATGAATTAATAATTAGATGGCTTTCCTTCTGTCTCTGCTGGCAGGAGGTATCCTGAGGGATGGAGCTTGGGTAGGCCTATGCTGGGAGGAGGTTAGGTGGATATGTTTAGAGGATGGAACACTTAGCATCAGGAAAGGCATCTGGATGGAGGGTCTTAGCTGGGTGCACAGAGCACAGGGCTGGCTCCTGGTGACTGAGGGTTAGCTGCTCTGAGGTATGGAGTGCAAATGAGGTGGCAGGATGCCAAGGACAATCACTTCCCATTTCAAAGCTCTGCACTGGCCAGGCCAACATCAGATAGAGGAAGGAGACTTTCTTCTTCCTTCCTTCCTGACCCAGTGCCACCGGAAGTCACAGCAGTCAACATTACTTCATTTATTTTTGTGGTTATAGCACTTTTCAGTACTGTATCTGAGTAAAGGTACAGTGAGAGTCAAGCAGCCAGTTGAAAAATTGTAACTTGTGGAACATGACTTATTTATGACTTGGGAACTAAGTGCAAATTTTAGATATATTCTAATGAAAGTTTTAGGTTGTATTTCATAAGGAGACTGTTTTAGCCCAATAACATATGGCATCCTTAATTTTGGGGATAATTTTTTCTCTCTGTTCTTGCCCTTTGAACAGCTGTTGGCCTGATTGTGGTCAGGTCATTCCTGGCACACAAGGGCCTTGCACTTTAAATAAACAGGTGCCTCTGATATAAATATAAAATGGCTGGGACATTAATAAACTCTGTTTTTCAGCACTGGACTTACTGTAAGGTTAGCAGTGACTAGACTTTCATAGACACTGGAAATCTTACGGAGCAGGCAGACCCCATGGTGGCCTTTTCTAATAAACACACTGCTAATGGCCCAGGATTTAAAAGCCTCACTACATAAATAATTTCCTCCTATGGAGTAAATGCCCAAGCTGAAAATAAACTACAATCCTAATAGCCAAGCAGAAGGAGCGTACTTGTCTAAGCCAAGCGTCCTATTTATAATTTGGCTTGTCAAACACCATGAAGTAGGATGAAAGCATCTTGCTTTAAAATGTGCAGCTGGGCTAAGGGTGTCATACGGGTCTGATGGTTCAGCTAGGGTGTCTTTCACACCTGGTGTTAGCTTGTCTTCACTAATCAGTGGTAGCTTTCTGCCACTTCTTTGTTCATTGCAGAAAACATCTCCGTAGTATAAAGTGTTTAGGCTGATGTGTCTCCATATGTTGGAATCAACATATCTAGATGAAATTTTTTTTTCTACTTAGCAAAATAATAGCATTTGAAGTTAAGTTTACTTAATCAGGTGGCTATGTCCTTTACTTCATGTTTGTCCAAGCATTTACCGAGATTGCCGTTGAGATGAACAAGAATAGTAATGTGTAGAGCCTACTTAATGTTCTACAAAATACCTGCTTGACGATCAAAAGGCCTTTGAGACTAATGGTGCTCAGAGCACAGGCC
Source organism: Phataginus tricuspis (assembly GCA_029783875.1). Lineage (NCBI taxonomy): Eukaryota > Metazoa > Chordata > Mammalia > Pholidota > Manidae > Phataginus > Phataginus tricuspis. The sequence continues at coordinate 20,693,343 of JAQQAC010013566.1, forward strand.
AAACTGAGGCTGTTCCTGATGAGTGGGGCTGATAGTCATTAAGAAAATAGCTCCCCTTACCATTGGTCTGTTAGCTAGAATTCTAGAGCTCCACAAAAGCATTCCTGTACTTCTCCCTGGCTTTCTTTTAAATAATTTACAACCATTTCAATGGTGTATTATATTCATTACTGAAAATTTAGAGAAGACAGAAGTAAATAGAAAGCCTCTACACTACCACTCTACTATTAACAATTGCTCTGTTTCTGTAACATGTCTCTGTGTTTAGGTATATGTGAGTTCACAAAATGGGGGCTGTATGGTATATTAAATGTATTAGAATGTGCTTTGAATATACTAAATGTATTAGAAAGTTTTTCCAAGTCCTTAAATATCTGTCTACTATAGCTTTTTTAATACTGATAAAATATTCAATTTTATTGATAATACACAATTTATCTGTTCAACCTTTTGTTATTGGACATTCAAGTTCTTTTCAATTTTTAATACTATAAACAGCACTGTCATTAATACTCTTATAACTAAGTATATCCACATTGACAGTTTATTCCATGTATTGTGTAAGCACCTGGGACCCCTGAAAGTCCAACTGTTGCGCATTCACTTTATTTGGAAAGTAATCCAAGAGGGCACAGTGAGTGGGTAGGGGTTGGAATTGGGAAAGGGAGAAGATGGTTCAAAATGTGACATATGTCTGGCCACAACTACATGTGACATGTTTATTCTCCACAGGACCTTTTGAAGACCCTTGTGAAGTGTGTCTCAGAACTTTCTGCTTGGGGGATAACACCATTTCCCTTTGGTCAGGGGTGACCCCAAGCATTCCTTCCCCAGGGCTTCCAGATTTTTCAGGTGTGAGTCCCCAGGTGGGAAGCTGGAGAGAGGCATGGTAGGGTTGGGGTGAGGAACTGTTAAGTTCCATCTTCACAAAGGTGATCCAAGCCCACGTGGACTTGGTTGCTGCAGTGGTGGCTTGAGCAAGAGGTGAGGCTGAGAGGATTTGCAGTAGGACATAAGTATTCCATACAGATAGATACATTCTAGAAATAGAGTTTATATTTCTGGGTCAAAGTACATCCATAATTGTATTTTTAAAATACAAATACCCACGAGAGTAACAAATTAATTTACATTCAGGTTGATTCATTACTACACACCTAGATATTCTTCTAATACTTGAGGATACAGCGGGGGGGTAAAACAGATGTGACCCTGCTGTCATAGAGCTGTATTCTTCTGCAGGGAAGGACAGTAAACATGAACACATGCATAGATCTGTTCTGATGGTGGCAAGTGTTACACAGTCAGCAAAACGGAGCAGTGCTGTGAGTATGACCTGGAAGGGGCCGAGACCAAGGTGAGAATGCTGGAGTCTGAACAGAGCAGCCCAATAGGCTTGATGGAATAGAAATAAAGGAGAGGCATGTTTGGGAGGATGCTGTGGGAAGGAGGGGCAGATTCTGGCCCAAGGCAGGCTGCCTACTTCACATTTTTCCTTAGGGCTCAACATACCCCAGAGAGATGCCTTAGCTTTGGAAGGTGGCCCTCCTTCAGTGCATGCATTGTGTGTGAATTAATCACTTCTAGACTCTTAGATTGCACCATTAACATTCAGAGTATATGGCAAATATAATTGCTTTTTCTTTGATGTTTTAGAAAACTTCACTATTTTAGAGTGCCTTAGGGTTATTTTCATCAATTTCAGGGTTAATACTAGGGAAGCATATGGAAAATGAAACAAATGGAAATTTTCCATTAGATTGTAATTTTGTGTGGCTTGGGGTTTACTCTATCAGTATAATCCCTCTTCATATGAGAACAGCATAGAGAGCTCAGAAAAATTAGTTTTTAAGTTGCCAGTTTATTCTTCAGACCCCCTAATGACAATGTCCAAGATATTTTTGTGATCTAAATAGCAAATTAACCACTTTACATTGCTAGGTGTTTCCCAAACTTGTTAACTAGTAGTATAATACAGTTTATCTACTTTGTGGAAAATAATCCATGGGATTATGAGAGCCCCAGATTAAAGCACATTCTTTCTTCTTAGTGATATATAAAAACCACAGGAATCAGAATGACATCAGGTATTGAAAGATTAAAATATTAAATCTGATCTCCCAAATCAGGGTTTTCTAAAGTTTAGTAATTTGTGTGCCACTTTCAGGATTTTGCTATATTCAGTACTGCTGACACTTAAATATTTAATGTTTTTCTCTATATTTAGACTCAAATTTTGTCCAAATAAATTTACTTAAAGAAGGATTTATGTTACTGAAATAAGTAGATGGTATCTTTAAAAACATGTTCCCAGCTACTAACAGGAGTATGTTCATCTGTGCCATCTAAAAGCATTATACGTGCTTTGACTAAAACTACTCTCGTAGCAGACTCGACCTGCCCTGTACCAGACGTGTGACCTTGGGCAAGTTACTCAAGCCTCTGTGTTCACTTGTATATATTGGAAATAATGAGATAGTATTGTCTACCAATTGCATAGTACAGTGCCTGGCATAATGATTACTCAGTAGATGGAAGCAACTACAAGACATTGGACAGACTTTCATCTTTATTACTTTTGCTGAAAAGAGCAGAAATCAGACAAGCCCTTCCATTCCACACCTACCAATGAGGCTCAAAGAGTTGGCCAGTTGGATTATATACAAAGCTTTTTGTTGACCAGCTCTACAACTTGGTCAGGTCCTTTGGATTTGGTTTCTTCATCAGACAATTTAGGAGGCTTGATTTGATTTGACCCATTCAGCTCATGGGGCTGCCAGGATTTTAAGTGGTTCTGATTGTGGGCTGTGGTTCATCTGAAATTTAGAGCATTTTTATTTATTTCAGCTGGCTATCTAATACAATAAACTAATCTAGAAAGTTGATGTGGCCCCAGCTGCTCTCTTTTTATCATGAGTAACTGAGGTTATCAGGAGTCATGTTAGTAGCTGGGCCAGTTATTGTTTTTGAAACTGAATGTTACTAATTTAATAATCAAGAGCTATTGAAGTTTTGTCCTAGTAAAACTACATAATAAAAATGATGCATTCTTGAAGGATTTGCTGACAAAAGGAAAATAAGAATAAACTTGTTTTATACATTTGACTGACATTTAAGTTATGTTTAATATATGTTTCCAAGCATGGATCCACTTGACTCTTCATTGCCATCAATAAAAAAATATGTGAATTTCTAGCCACATAACCTACAGTTGAAATTACTTTTATATCCCTGACCTACATGACTTGTTACATCTTTTCCAGATCTGAGATTCTCCCAATTTTGTGAATTTCAGTCTCCTGAAAAGATAGATCTGGACATGGCAGTGATGAAGTTGAAATCAAGAAAAGAAAATTTTTGAAAGCCTACTAATAGCTGCTCTTTTAGATGGATGTGTATATAAGTGTGCATATGTATATGCATGTTAGCATAGTATGAACCAATCACTGATTTTTTTCACTTTAAGAATGTATATTAGAAATTGTGCCATTCCTATCATTTGCTCATTCTTTTGAGTGACTGCAGTGTTCACTGAATGGATGATTGTAAGTGTGAGCCAGAGCCAGGTTAATATGGTGGACATCCAGGCTTTTTTCTGTTACTCAAAATAATGCTATAATGAATGTCTTGTACATGTGAGGTTTTGTGCATATGTCAGTGTATCTATAGGTTAAATTGCTAGGTCAGAGGATATTTGCATTTGTACTTTGAAATAGACAAATTGTTCTTCATGGACATCGAAACAATACAGTTTACTCCTACCAGCAATGCAGGAGGGAACATCTGTTTCTGCTCAGCTACATTTCCTCCCAAGGATCCCTGTCTTTCTGTGTTACCAAGCAATTTGAATACAACTGTATACAACTGTGTTGTCTCTGGGAAAATGCTGATTTGATGACTGATCATTACGATTTGTGCAAATTTCACCGAGATTGAATCTTACGCTGAAGACCACTTCTTAAGTATATGTATTTGCTGAATTAAATGGCTGCAGTATTAAGCATCTTGGAATATACTTTATGTTGCTTCAGAGCACAATTATACCCAGTGTAGAAAAACCCCCAATTTGCAAATTATCAACAATTAAAGCCTTCCGTGGAGATTCATTCTCATAACATTATGAAACACTGTGCACATTATAAAAAACGTTTGGCTATAAACAGCATTATTTGCACTTATTTTTCTTAAATTCAGAGGGAAAGGCATTATAACTAGTCATTGTTTCCATATTTTCAGAAAAAACTAATTAATTTGGTGGAGTTAGACTAAAACACAAAAAGTTATCCTCTTAGTCTTTAATTTGTGACCACTTGATTGTGTACATGTGGGCACACACACTGCAGCTTTTAGATTTATGGTTCCTTTAAGAAAATAGTTTGTGTTACAAAAGGACACAAACATACTCATTGTCTTCCACATTTAGGACTTATTACATAGATTTAGGAAATTGCAAAAAATATTCAAAACTACATGTTTCCTCTTTTTTTCCTCTTGGGTGCAGCTTGGCATAAATGAAAGTCATCCTGCGGTAACTTGGTGGCTTTTTTTTTTTTAATGCTAATGTGATCTTTTCTAAAATTGACCATTGTTCTAATAGTTGAGTTTTTTTTCTATTGGCTCTTATAAAAGAACAAATTTTGAGAACTTTTTAATGAAATTTTCCTCCTTAATTTGACTTTCAAATGTGGTCCTTAACATAACATCATACTAATTTACTTATAAAGAAACATCTTTCCATTATTGACCTATTTGAAAAGCAATTGTAGTGCTGCATGTAGTATTTGTAGTGAAGATACTGGTTAATTCCAAAGAATCACCTATAATTAAAATACAAAAATCTCTTGGAGTTACTCAAATAAAAATACAAATTAAAAAGTTATTAGGCAATTACCTTTTATGTTTTCCTCTTTAGCACATATATTACATTTTAGAGAGACTGTCTTATAGCTCCAGATGGTTGACTTTTAAATTGTTCTACCCCTTAAGGAAAGCAGTTTGTTGTCATTCAGATAGTGGAAGAACAAAATGAGACTTCGTTGTGGTTGGTACAATACTCTGGGCTCATGACTGCCTAAAGGAACAAAACCATTTTCACTGAACCATAGCACCCCCTAGCATCTTAATAATTTATGTTTTTAAAATTCAAAGGAACGTTTTGTTAATGCTTATAAAAAGAACCATTAATCTAATATCATGATGTCTCTCATATTTTTGTGACCAAGAAAAGACTTTTGAAAGATTCCATAGAAATTATGGAGAATGTGAGAGGCATCACCCTCTTTTTGCAAATAATTGTCATGTTACTTTTCTGTGAAATACTTGCTCTGGATGTCGGGTCCCCTGTGCCCCAGGTGGCAGTGGTGACAGTGAGTCCTTCCCTGCCAGCTGCCTGACTGTGCTTGCCTTTGTGTTGCAGGTGCTCCTCCCAGCGGCTGGTCTGTTACAGTTACAGGATGTGAAGAAGACTTGTTGTGAATTTTTGGAGTCTCAGCTTCACCCTGTCAACTGCTTAGGAATCCGGGCCTTTGCCGACATGCATGCGTGCACCGATCTCGTGAACAAGGCCAACACCTATGCAGGCAGGTGGAGTAGACCTTGGCTGAGTTTGAGATGGGAGATCTGGAACTCTGATGTGATTCTATAGTGAATTTTGGAAAGCTGTGTCACGTTTCAGGATCTGGATTTTCTAAAAATACAGTTAAAATCTTATGGTAGCAATGTGTTACTGAATCGTGCTCATAAAGTCCTGAACTTAAAAATATATGCAAATTGGTACTAGGCCTAAATAATAGAATACCTAGTTTTGTGCAAGTACTGAATCTGTATGTATTTTTCTTTCAAATAGTTAAATTAATAGGCATATGAGAAAGAATTTGCATATGAAATTAAATCATTTTATCTCTGCGGCTTATCACACCCTTTTCTTGCAGCTATGAAAACAGTCTTCTGGCTTAAGAATCTTTAAGCAGTGAAATCCAGTTGCCTTTAGATATAAGCATATCCCAAATATAGGCAGCTCTCTCCTTAGACACTGGTTTCTAGGACCTCCTGCTAATACCTTCTCCTGTGGGCCCGGGGATGGTGTGTTGCTGTCATCAAGGAAGCTATCAGTTTGGTTGCTTTGTAGGACCCTCCTCCATCTCTCCAGTTGGGGAAGAGAGACCCTTGTTACAGCTTTGGATATAGCTAAAGTACACAAAGTAACCTATAGTTTGCTCTGAGTTTATAAATAGTATATATTAAAATAGATTATTAGGAAATTTCTAATATTTTTAGCCATCTTTCTGTTAAGGTAAACCTGATGGGAGTTAGAATCCACTGTTTCTACCCCGATTGTGTGAGGCCCCATGGGAACACTTAACTATAGACCTTCCATTACTACTGCCTTTAATAAGCTCTGCAACCGTGACTTCCTCAAGCCTACAGATGCAGAGCCCTCACCTCACACTGCTCCAGTATGCTTACACTGATGAGTAAAGGAATTTGGGCAGACAGACCTGGATAAGGGGTATGCGTGCACACATGTGCACAGACATTAGAGAGGAATGGTAACCCCTGAGTCCCTATTGTATTTATCAAAGAAATGGTGCAAGGTGGTAGTTGGAGAAAACCCAGAGTACTGCAGTAAAATATAATAGGTCCAGTAAATTTGAGCTTATAGAAGTATGTGGGTTGGCCCGATTGGCCTAACTTTTATAAAGTTGTTTCAGCGAGAAAATGTGATCTGAGTTCCAGAAAACTTATTACAGATAAACTTTTAGAACACAACCCTTCTGTAAGTTGGGGAATACCTATAATTATAATGATATTCATATAATCCTTTTGAGTGGGATGAGGCATTTTAAGAAAAATCAAAGACAAATTTGGATTCATTGATGTGTTCAGTGCAGCCAATTCTGTTCTTCAACTAAATAGAAAATACTGCTTTTAAATTCATAAGATCCTCTAACTGCTAGATGCGCCTGTTATAAGTGATTTATATTATGAAAACCAAGGAGGCTTGTCTATTTTTCGGTAGTTTTCTGCATGCAGCAATCACTATGTAACATATCTTTCTTGGGCTGCTAGTTGTCTCCTAGTACTTGATAAACATTACTGACTCCTAAGAGATAGGGAGAGGGGCTGGAGGGAGAATGAGTACAGTAGGATTAATGCAAAAGATGTCCACACATAGTTGACATGATGAAAACTCTTAGTTTTACTCATATCAGAACCAACTCATTTGCTTTGTTTTTAAGACATAGATTTTATTCTTTCTTTCTCTTATTTAAAGTGTTAAGTTTATTGTAGTATACTACAAAATATGAACAATTTTCCACCAGAATTAGAATACCTCTGTATCTTAGTTTGTAGAGTTCTTCATAATTATGCCAAGAATTTTTCTTAGAAAAATTGTGACTTTCAGCAAAATTATAAAGAAAAAGTGAATATTTTTAATGCACTATATCTTTAAGTCAAAGTGTAGTTTTAAAGGATGTACTACTTTTATACCTTGCTTCTGAATCTTGTTGCTCAAGTTGCCTAAGTTTATAAGTAACCTTTTTCAACACCTTGTATTATAAAAAATTGCAATACATACAAAACTAGAATAGTATTCATCATCCAACTTGAAGAGTTGGCAACTCATGGATTATCTTTTTTCAAATGTACCCCTCTTTACTTCCCCCTGCTCTGTTATTTTTTCTATATGTAAACTTTCTAACAAAACCTAGTGTGCATATAGAAAAGTACACAAACCAAGCCTACAGTTTGATGAATTTTTGCATTGTCTTGTATTATTTTGAAGCAATTCCATAACATTATTTCATCCATATCTTTCATTCTTATAATTAAAAAATAATAAAATTGCAGTGACTACCTTCCTATACTGAAGTTATTTCCATAACTGGTATATTGATAAGTAGTTGCAAAACTTTCTAAAATAAATACTCCAGTATAAATACTAAAAAGCAGTCATTTTTCATAGTAAAAACTTGTGATTATTGTTTATATCTTAAGCAAATAGGAGATGGGACATAAGGAGTCCATTGCAGGAAGATATCTATAGTTCTCTTCTGCTGTAAACAAATAATTGTTTTTTAGTCTCTCCCTCCTTTCTTTTTGTAATTCAAGGACTCTGTGTGTCCAGAAAGTATACTGAGTTACTTTCAAATTCAAATCATACACCCTTTGAAAAGATCTGGGAGAGTAAAGGGGGACGGTGGCTTTAGAGAAAGTTACTATCTTTCTTATTCTTTTCCTATCATAGGCAGTGGGCTAAGTAGGGCCTGTGACAGACTTCTAGGCAAGAAAGGAGGAAAAGGAAGAGAAAAAAAGCACTAGGAGAGTTAATACACACATACACATATGGAGAGAAAGGGGGGGACAGGGAGGCTGAGAGGAGGGAGGTTGGGGAGGAGAGAACTTACACAACCTCAGGTCCTTCTGAGCCCAGGTGTGCCTGCCCTTGAAAGACAAGTACTCCTTATCCTCTGAAAACGCACCAGAGATTCTGGACATAGGTGCTGCTTCATTCCTTTCTCTTGCAAATTGGAAATGAGCTCGCTAGTATTTGGTATAGTTAAATTTTATAGGTGTAATGAAAAAAAGTGTTCCATGGAAATCTCTTCTGTGAGCTTGTGCTTATTTTTCATAATATGAGTATCTTCAGAGAAAGTGAAAACATGGGTAACTAAACAAGGAGGGTAGAAATTCTGAACAGGCAGTGCATGGGATCCATGCCACTCAACCTGATGCTCTCTGGGGTTTGGCAGCATGATGCTGGTGTCATAGCCTGTCACACCGACCCACACTGCTTCCCCAGGGCATGTAGTGGACAGCTCCAAACCACAAATAGCACAGGCCATCAGAGCAGCCAGGTCAGTGACTTGTGCAGGGGTGTCATGTTCTGGACACCTTTGTTAGTCAGCCTTTGTTATGCTCTTGAATGATTATTTTCTTAGCTGAAAAGCTGTGTGAAGTTATTTTTGCTACATACCCAAAAGTGAAAATCTTCACACCTAACTCCAAATGTATACACTTGTTTGGAGAATTCTTTTACCTGTTTGGTTTGTGGATTCTTTTACCTCTCATTTTGTGAGTGGTTGCCATATTTTAACTGTTTCCCAAATCAGTAAGGCCTTTGTTTTTAGCATTTTCACCAGGCTAAAAATAGAGAAGACAAAAACTGAACTTAACAGTTTGGATGCATTTATTAGTACTTCCCTCAAAAGGTTTTTTTGGAAGTTAGATTTTAATTTTATCCTGAAATGAATTCTGTTTAACCTTCCTTGTTGACGCATAAGTTGCCAATGTTCAATTGTAGGAATTTCAAAATATTTAAGGGAAACAATAGTTTCAGATTCTTAGTCATTCCTACATTTCGCCATTTCCCATGCTAAAAAATGGGCAAAGCTCTGTAATGCTCAGTAACGGAACTACCTGTAAAGGAGCCCTCTTCTTTAGTCAGTGACAGGCTTTCAGTTTATTTCTCATTCTCTTTACTCTATTTTCTGTTCATACAGTCTAGCCTGTCCAGGCATCCCACATTGCCCTACTTCTAGCCTTTTCACAGTGCTTGTACAATGATCACACTTTTTTGTATGCCCAGTTCTTTCATGTGTCTCCCCTCTCCTTTTTGTCTTTAATGAAACTACTTTTTTCCTAGACGCACATGGTGAGGGCAAACTTCTTTAAGAGGACACTTCCCCTGATTCACTGGGAAGGCAGATAGAGAAGTACGATTTCCAAACTATTGTTCTATCACTGTCACTATCCTTAGTTCTGTCCTGGCTTCCTTGTTCATCTCAAACATTCTCTCTACAGTTCATTTTCCCTTTGGGCCTTCAAGCATGCTTCTGTCTTTGCCCTCTATAGTTTGTTTCTCCTGCTCTTAGCAACCTCAAGGTCTATGCTGTTGGCTTCTTTGAGACTCCCTCTTAGTAGTTACTTGTGATTACTGTCTTTCCTCCATAGCTCACTTGCCACAGTAAAACAAAATTCCAGGGCACGTTGAACCTTGTTGGTAATTTGGAACTCTAAGGTCTCAGTCTCTAAGCTGACCATATTCCTCCCTTCTCATGCTCTTGGGTTTTGTCATAAATCTGTACTCTCTGATCCCAGCTCTTCTAGCTATCTCTTGAATGCTCAGACCCAGGTCCAGCATTTCAAAACTACCTCCTTTATGTGTCTCGCATTGCCCAAACAGCTGTGGGTGATGACAGGCTCAATTCTATTTAATCCTTCCTTAAAGTAGTTTATAGGCCAGTAATAGTCAACTCACAGCTGAATTTAGTATATCTATATTATACCTTATTCTCTGTAAAAGCAGTTTCTGTAATATTTTCCTCTGAAATCATTTCACTTGAGTCATTTGCCCACCTTTCTAAAATTTAGACTAGGAATCTGCTTGGGGTAAATATTGGACAAAATAAGCTTATGATTTTGAAAGCTGCCCTCTTATGAGACACTCGTGTTGAGAGGGTGGTTTTAATAATGATATTACTAGCCTTGACTATGTGATACACATGCTAAAGAATAGGTGTTGATTATTTGAGGGTCTGTTGCAAAGTTAATTTACTGGTACAGAAGGTTCTTCATTTGGAGAACTGTGAAAGCATTTGATGTACAGCACTTCCTGATTGAATTCATGCTGGCTTAAATGACACTTCTTAAAAAGAATCATTTTTATATTTCTATACTCGTTATGATCCTCATTTATTTCCTGGTAAGCTACATGTAGTCTCTCTGCTCTGCTTTGTTGACAGTTCTAGCTGAGATGAGTTAGGTGTTTTTAGGCTTCACCAAAACTGTTTGTGTTAATGCAACTGCTGGCGAGAGGTATGTGAAATTTTTTTTCCTAGAGACAAATAGTATTCAGAATGAAAGAATCATGGTGTTTGCAATTGTAGGGAATCTTAGCAGCTGTCTAACACTTTCATTTTTCTTTTTCTTTTTTGGTATCGTTAATCTACAGTTACACGTGCAACATTATGGTTACTAGACTCCCCATATCATCAAGTCCCCCCCGTATACCCCATTACAGTCACTGTCCATCAGCGTAGTGAGATTCTATAAAATCAGTACTTGTCTTCTCTGAGTTGTACAGCCCTCCCCTGTACCCCCCACCCCTACATTATGTCTGCTAATCGTAATGTCCCTTTTTCCCCCTTGTCCCTTCCTCCCCACCCATCCTCCCCAGTCCCTTTCCCTTTGGTATCTCTTAGTCCATTCTTGGGTTATGTGAGTCTGCTGCTGTTTTGTTCCTTTAGTTTTTTTTTCTTTGTTCTTATGCTCCACATATGAGTGAAATCATTTGATACTTGTCTTTTTCAGCTTGGCTTATTTCGCTGAGCATAATATCCTCTAGCTTCATCCATGTTGTTGCAAATGTCTGGATTTATTTTCTTCTTATGGCTGAATAATACTCCATTGTGTATATGTACCACATCTTCTTTATCCATTCATCTACGGATGGACACTTAGGTTGCTTCCATTTCTTGGCTATTGTAAGTAGCGCTGTGATAAACATAGGGGTGCATATGTCTTTTTCAAACTGGGCTGCCGCATTCTTAGGATAAATTCCTAGGAGTAGAATTCCTGGGTCAATTGGTATTTCTATTTTGAGTTTTTTGAGGAACCTCCATACTGCTTCCCACAATGTTTGAACTAATTTTCATTCCCACCAGCAGTGTAGGAGGGTTCCCCTTTCTCCACATCCTTGCCAACATTTGTTGTTGTTTGTGTTTTGGATGTTGGCCATCCTTACTGGTGTGAGGTGATATCTCATGTGGTTTTAATTTGCATTTGCTGATGATTAGCGATGTGTAGCATCATTTCGTGTGCCTGTTGGCCATCTGAATTTCTTCGTTGGAGAAGTGTCTATTCAGATCCTCTGCCCATTTTTTAATTGGATTATTTGCTTTTTGTTTGTTAAGGTGCGTGAGTTCTTTATATATTTTGGATGTCAACCCCTTATTGGATATGTCATTTATGAATATATTCTCCCATACTGAAGGATGTCTTTTTGTTCTACTGATGGTGTCCTTTGCTGTACAGAAGCTTTTTAGTTTGATATAGTCCCGCTTGTTCATTTTTGCTTTTGTTTCCTTTGCCCGTGGAGATATGTTCATGAAGAAATTGCTCATGTTTATGTCCAAGAGATTTTTGCCTATGTTTTTTTCTAAGACTTTTATGGTTTCATTACTTACATTCAGGTCTTTGATACATTTTGAATTTACTTTTGTGTATGGGGTTAGAGAATAATCCAGTTTCATTCTCTTACATGTAGCTGTCCAGTTTTGCCAACACCAGCTGTTGAAGAGGCTGCCCCATTGTATATCTAAGGCTCCTTTATCATATATTAATTGATAGTATATGTTTGGGTTAATGTCTGGATTCTCTATTCTCTTCCACTGGTCTGTGGGTCTATTCTTGTGCCAGTACCAAATTGTCTTGATTACTGTGGCTTTGTAGTAGAGCTTGAAGTCTGGGAGCATAATTCCCTGTTTCATTCTTCCTTCTCAGGATTGCTTTGGCTATTTGGGGTCTTTTCTGGTTCCATATGAATTTTAGAACTATTTGTTCCAGTTCATTAAAGAATGCTGTTGGTATTTTGATAGGGATTGCATTGAATCTGTAGATTGCTTTAGGTAGTATAGCCATTTTGACAATATTTATTCTTCCTAGCCAAGAGCATGGGATGGATTTCCATTTGTTAGTGTCCTCTTTAATTTCTCTTAGGAGTGTCTTGTAGTTTTCAGGGTATAGGTCTTTCACTTCCTTTGTTAGCTTTATTCCTAGATATTTTATTCTTTTTGATGCAATTGTGAATGGAATTGTTTTCCTGATTTCTCTTTCTGTTAGCTCATCATTAGTGTATAGAAAAGCAACAGATTTCTGTGTATTGATTTTGTATCCGGCAACTTTGCTGAATTCATATATTAGTTCTAGTAGTTTTGGGGTAGAGTCTTTAGGGTTTTTGATGTACAATATCATGTCATCCACAAATAGTGACAATTTGACTTCTTCTTTACCAGTCTGGATGCCTTGTATTTCTTTGTTTTGTCTGATTGCCATGGCTAGGACCTCCAGTACTATGTTGAAAACAGTGGGGAGAGTGGCCATCCCTGTCTTGTTCCTGATATTAGATGAAAAGCTTTCAGCTTCTCATTGTTAAGTATGATGTTGGCTGTGGGTTTGTCCTATATGGCCTTTATGATGTTGAGGTGCTTGCCCTCTATACCCATTTTGTTGAGAGTTTTTATCATGAATGGATGTTGAATTTTGTCAAATGCTTTTTCAGCATCTATGGAGATGATCATGTGATTTTTGTTCTTTTTATTGATGTGGATGATGTTGATGGATTATCGAATGTTGTACCATCCTTGCATCCCTGAAATGAATCCCACTTGATCATGGGGTATGATCCTATTGATGTATTTTTGAATTCAGTTTGCTAATATTTTGTTGAGTATTTTTGCATCTGTGTTCATCAGGGATATTGGTCTGTAATTTTCTTTTTTGGTGAGGTCTGTGCCTGGTTTTAGTATTAGAGTGATGCTGTCTTCATAGAATGAGTTTGGAAGTATTGCCTCCATTTCTATTTTTTGGAAGACTTTAAGGAGAATGGGTATTACTTTTCTCTATGTCTGATAAAATTCAGCGGTGAATCCATCTGGCCCAGGGGTTTTGTTCTTGGGTAGTTTTTTGATTACCGATTCAATTTTGTTGCTGGTGATTGGTCTGTTTAGGTTTTCTCTTTTTTCCTTGGTCAGTCTTGGAAGGTTGTATTTTTCTAAGAAGTTGTCCATTTCTTCTAGGTTTCCAGCTTGTTAGCACATAGATTTTCATAGTATTCTCTAATAAATCCTTGTATTTCTGTGTGGTCCGTTGTGATTTTTCCTTGTCATTTCTGATTCTGTTTATGTGTGTAGATTCTCTTTTTCTCTTAAAACGTCTGGCTAGGGGTTTATCTATTTTGTTTATTTTTTCAAAGAACCAGCTCTTGGTTTCATTGATTTTTTCTATTGTTTTATTCTTCTCAGTTTTATTTATTTCTTCTCTAATCTTTATTATGTCCCTCCTTCTGGTGACTTTGGGCCTCATTTGTTCTTCTTTTTCCAATTTCAATAATTGTGACTTTAGACTATTCATTTGGGAATGTTCTTCCTTCTTTAAATAGTCCTGGATTGCAATATACTTTCCTCTTAGAACTGCCTTTGCTGCATCCCACAGAAGTTGTGGGTTTGTGTTGTTGTTGTCATTAGTCTCCATATGTTCTTTGATTTCTGTTTTGATTTGGTTGTTAGCCCATTGATTAATTAGGAGAATGTTGTTAAGTCTCCATGTATTTGTGAGCCTTTTTGATTTCTTTCTAAAATTTATTTCTAGCTTTATACCTTTGTGATCTGAGAAATTGGTTGGTAGAATTTCAATATTTTTGTATTTAATGAGTTTCTTTTTGTTGCCTAGTATGTGTTCTATTCAGGAAAATGTTCCATATGCACTTGAGAATAATGTGTATCCTGCTGCTTTTGGGTGTAGAGTTCTGTAGATGTCTGTTAGGTCCATCTGTTCTAGTGTGTTGTTCAGTCCCTGTGTGTCTTTACTTATTTTCTGTCTGGTTGATCTGTCCTTTGGAGTGGTGTGTTGAAGTCTTCTAAAATGAATGCATTGCTTTCTATTTCCTCCTTTAATTCTGTTAGTATTTGTTTCACATATGTCAGTGCTCCTGTGTTGGGTGCACATATATTTAAAATGGTTATATCTTCTTGTTGGACTGACCCCTTTATCATTATGTAATATCCTTCTTTATCTCTTGCTACTTTCTTTATTTTGAAGTCTATTTTGTCTGATACAAGCTGCAACACCTGCTTTTTTCTTCCTGTTGTTTGCATGAAATATCTTTTTCCATCCCTTCACTTTTAGTCTGTGTATATCTTTGGGTTTGAGGTGAGTCTCTTGTAAGCAGCATATAGATTGGTCTTGCTTTTTTATCCATTCTATTAGTCTGTGTCGTTTGATTGGTGCATTCAGTCCATTTACATTTAGGGTGATTATCGATAGAAATGTACTTATTGCCATTGCCGGTTTTTAGATTCGTGGTTACCAAAGGTTCAAGGGTAGCTTCTTTACTATGTAACAGTGTAACTTAACTCTCTGTTAAGCTATTATAAACAAGGTCTGATGATTCTTTATTTCTCTCCCTTCTTATTCTTCCTTCTCCATTCTTTATATATTAGGTGTTCTATTCTGTACTCTTTTGCATTCCTTTTACTGTTTTTGTGGATAGTTGATTTTGCTCTTTGCCTTTGGTTAGTATTTGGATGGTCTGCTTTCTTTGCTATGAATTTATTTTCTCTGGTGACATCTTTTTAGCCTTAGGAGTGCTTCCATCTAGAGCATTCCCTTTAAAATATCCTGTAGAGTTGGTTTGTCGGAGGCAAATTCCCTCATCTTTTGCTTGTCTGGGAATTGTTTAATCTCTTCCTCAAATTTAAATGATAATCATGCTGGATACAGTGTTCTTGGTTCAAGGCCCTTCTGTTTCATTGCATTAAATATGCCATTCTCTTCTGGCCTGTAAGGTTTCTGTTGAGAAGTCTGATGTTAGCCTGATGGGTTTTCCTTTGTAGGTGATCTTTTTTCTCTCTCTGGCTGCCTTTAATACTCTCTCCTTGTCTTTGATCTTTGCCATTTTAATTATTATATGTCTTGGGTTGTCCTCTTTGGGTCACTTGTATTGGGAAATCTGTGGGCTTCCATGGTCTGAGAAACTATTTCTTTCCCAGCTTGGGGAAGTTCTCCTCAATTATGTCTTCAAAGACACTTTCTATCCGTTTTTCTCTCTCTTCTTCTTCTGGTACTCCTATAATGCGAATATTCTTGCCTTTGGATTGGTCACACAGTTCTCTTATTATTCTTTCATTCTTACAGATCCTTTTATCTCTCTCTGCCTCAGCTTCTCTGTACTCCTGTTCTCTGATTTCTCTTCCATTAACAGTCTCTTATACCTCGTCCTGTCTGCTCTTCAGCCCTTCAATCAGTTGTTTCATTTTTGTAATAATCTCTCCTGACTTCCTCCCTTAGCTCTTGCATATTTCTCTGTAGGTCCGTCAGCATGGTTGTGCGTTTTATTCTGAATTCTTTTTCAGGAAGATTGTTGAAATATATCCCACCAGGCCCTCTCTGTGGGGTTGTCTGGGTGAGTCTTGACTGGACCATATTCTTCTGTCTTTTCATGGTAGTCGAAGTGGTCGCAGGCAGGTGCCCCGTGTGTCAGTTGGGAAAACAAAGTCCCTTTCTGCTTGTTGTTCTCCTTGCTCTTCTTCGCAGCCTGTGCCTGTTACCCGCACACTGGGAGGCAGTCTCTGGGATAATCCCCTAAACTGCCTTGGATGGGGCCGCCCTCGGGCTAGCATAGAGCACTTCGGGGGTTTGCAGCCACGCCAGGTGCGTTCTGCACCCCTCGGTGCCTTTCGGCCCTTGCTCTGGCTTCTGCAGCCCTTCCTGGTTAGGTGTGCGCCTGCTGGGAGGAGATTCTATGCGGCCCTTCTGGGTTAGCTGCGGCCTGCCGGGAGGAGAGTCTGTGTGTTGTTGTGGGCGGGGCCGCTCTCCCGCTGTTCCGCAGGTGTGGTGGATCCACCGCAGCGCCGGCGGGGGGAACGAATGGCAGGCTGCTTATCGCCGTGAGGGGCGTCGGCAGGGCTGCTTTATCCGGCAGCCAGTTAGGGGGCCTAAAGTTCCTCAAGATTTCTGGCCTGCTGGGTTGAGTTCGCTGGGTCAATTTTGTTCCGCTCTTGGGCCCTTGTCTGTTTAAGACTTTAAAGAAAGCGCCTGCTTTTCTTTTGTCCCAGGGAGCCGGCTGCGGGGACCCGCTCGCAATCTCTGTCTCAGATCCTGCCCTTCTGTTTCTCTAATCTCCAGTACACCGTGCGATGTGTGTCTGTGCTCCCGGTGCAGATCACCAGGGCTGGTTATTTAGCAGTCCTGTGCTTCCACTCCCTCTCTACTCTGATTCTTTTCCTCCTGGGGGTGCGCTGGGATGGGGGAGTGTTTGGGTCCTGCCGGGTCGTGGATTTGTATCTTACCCACTTCGTGAGGTGCTGAGTTCTCACAGATGTAGCTGTAGCCTGGCTGTTGTACTGTATCTTCTGGTTTCTCTTTTAGGAATAGTTGTATTTGTAGTATTTTCACAAATATATATGGTTTTGGGAGGAGATTTCCACAGCCCTGCTCATGCCGCCATCTTCCTCTGATCCAACACTTTCATTTTATTAGGAAAATGAAGACCAAAGGTATTTTCATTTTCTTGAAAACACTCTCTCAGGGATGAACTGTTGGGGTTTAAAATACTGTTGTTATCAGGCATTTACTCTCACTTCTCAGATGGGATTTTGCTCCATCAGTCCATGATTCATCCTGGGGAAGAAGGGGAGAGTATATGAGTGAGCACCCAGCTTCCCAAGCTGTGTGGATGCTGCCAAAGGGGCATGTGTCTGTCTGGCCCCATCCAGAGTACTAAATCTGAAGCTCCATGACTGGGGACAGGAAGTCTGGGAAAGTGGCACCTGGGGCTCTTGGAAGACATGAAAGCAACATCTATCCATCCTACTAACTCCATGATGGGCTTCAAAGAAGCCCACACATGAGCTGCTGGGAAAGTCCAACCCATGGATTTCCTTGACAGGCCCACAGGCACCTCCCAGCCTCTGTGTGCCACAACCCCTCCCCACCCCACACTTCGCAGTCAGCTCTCTGTGTGTGCTCCCAAAGGTGGCAGCAAGTGTGAGCTTTGGAACATGGCAGATGGAACACATGTAGAAAGCAGGCCCAAATCTCTTGGCCTGGAGAGACCACAAACTTCAGCTGTAGTGCCATCTTTGAGAAAACAAGAAAGGCTGTTAACATTCAGCTTGTATGTTACAGGATTGAGGAGGCCTACAAATTTAAGAATTCTTCCACAAGAGGGACTGAGAAGCATGGAAAAGATATATCCATAGATGGTCTGAGAAAGCCTGAGAATCTCTAGCAGGGCTGAGGAAGGCATTTTTTTCTTCTCCAAAGGCAGTAAAAACTGGAAAGGCAGTAGAGAATAGAGGAAGTGACTGCTACTTTAAATGCAAGACAGCAACACTCAACTCCAAGAAACATGGAAAAATCAAGGTAACATGACACCACTGAAGGACCACAGTAATCTAGTAGCCAAACCCCAAAACGTAGAGATCTATGGTTTACCTGATAAAGAATTCAAAATAGCTGTTTTAAGGAAACTCAGGGAGCTACAAGAAAACACAGAAAGAATAGGGAAACAATACAGAAATAAAATAAGTTTAACAAAGATAGAAATCATAAAAAAAAATTCTAGAGCTGAAGAATTCAGTGAATGAAATGAAAAGTTAATGGAGAACATCAACAACAGGCTTGATCAAACTGAAGAAAGAATTAGTGAGATTGAAGACAGTAACTTTTCAACTATCCAGTCAGAGGAAACTAAGGGGGAAAAAATGAAAAAAAAAAATGAAGAATATGGGATCTATGAGATAACATCAAAAGGACCAATTTGTGAATCACTGGAGGCCAGAACAAGAAGAGGCAGAAAGCCCACTTGGGGAAGGATTTGAATATCCACGAGTTCATGAAGCTTTTAGATCACCAAACAAAATCAACTTAAAGAAATCCTCTCTAAGACACATTGTAATAAAACAGAAAATCAGAGACAAAGACATAATCTTTAAAGCAGCCAGAGAAAAAGAAGCTTGAAACTTATAAGGGAATCCCATTAGTCTATCAGTGGATTTTTCAGTAGTAACCTTACAGGCCTAGAGAAAATGGGATGTGCTCAAAGTGCTGGAAGAAAAAAACTGCCAGCCAAGAATACTTTACCCAGCAAAGCTGTCCTTCAGAAAAGGAGAGAGAAAGACTTCCCCAGACACAAAATCGGAGGGAGTTCATCATTATTAGAGCTGCCTTACAAGAAATACTGAAAGGAGTTCAAACTGCAATGAAAGGATGCTAATTAGTAGAATGAACACATATGAAAGAATGTATAGAACATACTGGTCAAGGTGAATACATAGTTGAGTTCAGAAATACCATGATTAACCTTAAAGGTATTAACATTAAAGGATGAGTATTAAGAATAATCATAGCTGCAGTAATTTGTTAATGAATACATAATACAAAAACACGTAAATTGGACGGCGGAAGCACAGCAAAGCAGCAGAGCGCTTCCTATTTCGTAGTGCCCTGGCGACAGGAAGGCGTCTGTCCCGCGAGGCCGGCGGGCCAGGCTGCCTGGCTGCAGGGGCTCAACGCTCTCGGCCCCCTCTTCTTCCCCCTGCGCCCAGCAACTGAGCCGCCATGGAGCGCGGGGCCCTGTGACTCGCGGCGCCCCTGGCCACGCTGGGTGACACTGCCGACCAGCGACCGGGAAGGAGCCGCTTCGTAGTGCCCTCGGGGCCGCAGGCCGCTCGCCCCGCCCGCCGCTCTCTCCAAACTACTAGCGGCTCACGACCCGGGACAAACTTCTGGCTGAGGCGCAGCCCCTCGCACAGTGCGTTACCGTTCGGAAGCCAGCGCAGAACAGACTCCAAACTTTTAACTCCCCAATTCTAGGACCAGCTGGGGAAGACACGGCTGGGCTCGGGGAAGAGGATGGGAACCCGCCTCGCCGCTCTGCTCCCGCGGCTAACGGCTCAGCGGCGGCCGCCGCCGCCAACCGGGATCCCCCTCACGGAGTCACCTTGGCATCCATGCGCCCGGACATGGGCCGGCGGGGCTGGGTGCTGACGCCCTCCAGCGGGCCGCGGCGGCCGCGGCGTGTGCGTTCCCTTCAGCCTGCCTGCGGGGCACAGCCAGTCTCTCCGGGAGCAAGAACTCCCCGCGGCTGCCGGCGGAGAGGCAGCGGGCAGGACCTGCGCGCTCACGACTATTGTCACGGCTGGCGGCGGTGGGTGCAGCCGCCGGAACGGAGGGGGAGTTTTGGCTCCGCTCCTTGCCGCAGGAGCGCCAGAAGCCGCGTGGGACCAGCGGCAGGTGTGGAGGACCCCGGACTCTGTGCCCTGGCCCTGGAGCTGCCGGGAACTTCCGCAACTGTTGGCACTTAAAGGGGTCTGGCTCTGGGTTTGGCCCTTTACCTTTCCTCTTGTCGCTGCCTTGAAAGCAAAGCTCCCGTCCGCCCTGCGCCCTTGCGTGCCCATCCACCCGCGCCCAGGAGCGCCGGCGCACGCCCAGCACCACGAGGGGACTTCGGCCGGACTTCAGCTAACTGCAGCAGGGCACATTTTCAAATTTCCTTCGATGTGTTTGTATATCCACCTTATGATGAGAAAGTTAAGATAGTTATCATGTGAGAGTTGAATTCTTGAATGTTTAACTCAGTCAAAAACTGTGATGATTCTGAACTGCCAAGAGTAGTGATCTCTTCCAGAAGCCGAACAGAGAAAGAGGAACGTTCTCAAGTGACACAGTTTACCTCCATTTTTCTTTGCTCTGAAATGTATAAAACGCAAAACATAAAAGTGGGTGTAAAAATACACCTCAGTGAGTTCTTGAACAGATTGTACCCATCGCCAGGTGTTTTCTAATCCTCATTTGACTGGCATTTCCTCTGGAATTGTTTCCTTGCTAGAGTGTTAATGGATTTGGTAATTTGTGAGCAACACTCCTAATTGTATTAAAGCTCTACAACCTTATTAAGCATTTGTGCAGAATTAGATCAGAGAGCATGTGGAAGCAGCCTACCAGTGGTAGAAGGGAGAGAGAAAGGAGGAGGGACGCGAGCAAGTGATTCTGTGCTCTGAATTGACACTCCCCTGCCGCCAGAAAAACAACACAGATTGAAAACCTCGCTGCTAAAAGTTCAGAAGTATTCTAAAACATAAAAGAACTTCCTTGCCGTATGTTTAAATACCATCAGTGCCAGAGGGCGAGGAAAGATTGGGAAAGCTAGCCTGTTCTTTTTATTTAGATCTGTTAGAATTTATGTTTATTTGGGGGAAAAGAAGGGAGAATTAAAATCTCAAGAGTGCTAGATTTTTAATTCTTGTTGCCCATGTTTATATTTAGACACGAGGTTATAGGTACTTGTCCTTAAAGAAAGAGAGAAACAATGTAGAAAATATTACTGAGTCATATCTGTTTTTAAAACTAAAGATAAAATCTGATAAACTGGTATTTTAAAAACCATGGTTGGCAGTTGCTTTCTTCTGCAAGTAGGGGAAATGAATTCAGTGCCCAAGAATGCTTTCCATACCTTTGAGCAGTGGAGATGGGGAGAATGGATGAGGAGTGTTAACTCTGACCTCTGGGACCTCTGACCGTGTGTCCTGTTGCCTTATACGTACCTTCCTAGTCAGCTGGTCGTAGAATTGGGGAGTTAAAAGTTTGGAGTCTGTATTATAAATAGGGAGTTAAAAAAAATATGTGTGTGTGTTTGTGTAACGTTTGTGACTTGGACTGTGAAGATAAAGTTACCCTTTGCTTTGGAAGGCTTCCGTAGTAGGTTAAATTTAAGACTCTGGAGTTGCTTTCAGTATTTGTGAGAGGTGAAACAGGGCTATGGCTTCCATAATCTCCTGGATTTGAATATTTTCTAGACACATATAGCAGGTTCCTTCTGTTCTTTTCAGGTTTTCTAGGCCTTTGTAATGATGTAAACACATTTCACATTGCTTTTCAGTCAGTTAAATATATAGAATGCTTCTTGGAGTAAAACCTATGGCAAGAACAGTGTGCAAACTGACTGCTTAGTTGCACCGACCTTTTCTATTGTTTGTCTAGTCTTTATTTCAGTTTCCAGTCTCTATTTCTGCTCTGATCTTTGATATTTCCTTCCTTCTGCAAGCATTGGCTATAGTTTCTTTTTTTAGTTCCTTGAGGTGTAAAATTAGGTTGTTTGAGGTCTTTTTCTTAATGTAGGCACTTATCACTGTAAACTTACCTCTTAGAATTGCTTTTGCAGTATTCCATAGATTTTGGTATGATATGTTTTCATTTTTGTTTCAAGATATTTTTTTAAATTTCCCTTTTGATTTTTTCTTTGATCCGCTGGTTGTTCATGAATTTGTAGTTTAATTTCTACATGTTTTTGAGTTTTTCCAGTTTTCTCCTGTTACTGATTTCTATTTCATACCATTGTGGTTAGAAAAGATACTTGTTATGATTTTAATTTTCTTAAATTTGCTAAGACTTGTTTTGTGGCATATCATGACCTATCTTGGAGAATGTTCCGTGTGTGCTTGCGAAGAATGTGTAATCTGCTGTTATTGGATAGAAAGTTCTGAATGTCTGTTAGGTCCATTTGCTCTTAAGTATTGTTTAATTCCAATTATTTCCTTGTTGATACTATGTATGAATGATATAGCCCTCCTTGGAAGTGGGGCAGTCATGTCTCCTATTGTTATTTGTTGTCTATTTCTCCCTCCAGATCTGTTAGTGTTTCTTAATATATATTTAGGTGCTCTGATAATGGTGAGATATATACTTATGATGTTTTACTTCTTGGTGAATGGCACCCTTTATCATTATATAATCACCTTCTCTGTCTCTAATTACAATTTGTGCTTAATTAATAGATAAAATGTGTTATCTATTTTATCTGATAACAGTACACCTACCCCTGCTCATTTACCACTTGCCTGGAATATCTTTTTCTATCCCTTCACTTTGAGCCTACATGTATCTTTAAAGCTGAAATGAGTTTCTGGCAGGTACCATATAGTAGGGTTTTGCTTTTGTTTTTTTAAATCAGTCCAGCCACTCTGTGCCTTTTGATTAGAGTATTCAATCCATTTACATTTAGAGTAATTATTCATAGCAAAGATACTATTAATTTCCTCTTACTATTTTCTGGCTGTTTTGTATTTCTCTTGTTCCTTTCTTCCTCTCTTGCTGCCCTGCCCTCCTTTGTGAAATGATAATTTGCCATAGTAGTATGCTTGATTCCCTTGTCATTGTCTTTTGTGGACTTACAGGCTTTTGTTTTGCGGTTACCATCAGGCTTACATAAAACATCTTATAGATATAACAGTCTGTTTTATGCTGATAACAATTTAAGTTTAATCACATACAAAAAAAAAAAGTTCTACCTTTTAAGCCCCAGGCCTTTTACAGTTTTTGATGCTATAATTTACCTTTTTTTTGCTTTTTAACATTTTACTATCTTAAAAAAATCTGGAAGTAATGTTTACTACATTAATTCTTTAGCTTTCTTCCTGAAATTTCTTTAAGACCATTAAAAACTAGCTGAGCCTTGAAACGAACTATGCGTTTATTAATGCTCAACCAATTAAGAGGAAAAAAGCAAAGTAACAAAAAATTCCACACAAGCAATAATGTTGAGAAATAAACTTTAAACTTTTTTGGGGGGAAAGGAGATACCATCCTTTGATGGGAAACACTCAACACATTGGGTATAGAAGGAGCACACATAATAAAGGCTACATATGATAAGCCCACAGCTAACATATACTCATTGATGAAAAGTTTATAGCCTTTCCTTAAAATCAGAACAAGACACTGGTACCCACTCTCTTCACTCCTATTTAACAGGAGTGAAGTCTTCTTAGCAACAGGAAGACGACCTAGCAGAGCAATTAGGCAAGATGAAGAAATGGAAGGCATCCAGTCAGAAAAGAAAAAGTAAAATTGTCTGCAGATGATGATATATGATCTCATGTATAGGAAATCCTAAAGACTCCACAGAAAGACTGCTAGAACTCAATAACAAATTCACTAAAGTTGCATAATACAAAATCAAAACACAAATCAGTTGAGTTTCCACAGACAAAAAAGGAAGTTTCAGAAAAAGAAAACAATCTCATTCACAGTAGCATCAAAAACAAAATACTTAATATTTAATTTAACCAAGGAATTGAAAGATCTGTACATTGAAAACTGTCTTAGATGGCAAAAATTGAAAAAGGCACAAATAAATAATTTCCCATTTTAATGGATTGGAAGAAGAAATATTGTTAAGATGTTCATAATACCCAAAGACATCTATTGAGTTGATATAAACCCTGTCAAAATTCCAATGGTATTTTTCAAAAAAGTAGAAAAAATTCTAAAATTTTTATGAAAGCGTAGAAGACTCCCAGAGCAATCCTGAGAAAGAACAAAGCTGAAGGCATCACACTTTCTGATTCCAAACTACATTACAAAGGTATGATAATCAAAATAGATTGTACGCCATACATGTAGACACACAGATGAAAAGAACAGAATTGAGAGCCCAGTAATAACCCCCTGCATATATGATCAACAAATATTTGACAAGGAAGCCAAAACTATTTAATGAGGAAAGTATAGCCTCTTCAGTAAATAGCATTGGAAAAACTGGATAAGCACATACAGAAGAATGAAATTGGACCCCTGTTTTATCACACCACAAAATTAACTAAAATGGATTAAAGAATTAAACATAAGACCTGAAACTATAAAACTCATAGTTGAAAACATAAGGAGTAAGTCCTTGTCATTGGCCCTGGAAATGATTTCTCAGATAGGACACCAAAAGGACAAGCAACAAAAGCAAAAATTCATAAGTGGGACCACATCAAACGAAAAGGCTTCTGCACAGCAAAAAGAATCAACAAAATGAAGAGGCAAACCATAAAATGGGAGAAAATATTTGCAAATCATTTATCTGGTAAGGGTAATACCCAAAATACATAATGAGCTCATACAACTCAAAGCATAGTTGCCATTGCTTTTTGTGATGAGAACATTAAGATTTATTCTCTTAGCAACTTTCAACTGTATAATACAGTAGGTTCATTATAGTCACCATGCTGTGCATTAGATGCCCCAAACTGATTCATCTTGTAATTGGAAGTATGCACCCTTTTACTAACATCTCCCCATTTCTCCCATCCTCTAAGCTTTGGCAACCACCACTCCACTCTCTGTTTCTATGATTTTGGCTTTTTTAGGTTCCACATATAAGTGATACCATACAGTATTTATCTTTCTCTGACTTACTTCACTTAGCATAACGGTTTCAAGGTCCATCCATGCTGCAAGTGGCAGGAGTTCCTCCTTTCTCCATTGTGTGTGTGTGTGTGTGTGTGTGTGTGTGTGTGTGTACATGTATATATATAATCCACTATATGTATGTACATTTTCTTTATCCATTCATCCATTCATTGATGGGCACTTAACTTGTTTCCATGTCTTGACTATATTGTAAATGCTACAATGAACACAGGAATGCAAGTGTCTCTTCAAGACAATGATTTCATTTCCTTTGGATATATACTCAGGCATGGAATTGCTGGGTCATATGGTAGTTCTAAAACTTCCATACAGCTTTCCATAGTGGCTGCACCCACTTACGTTTCCACCATCAATGCACAAAGGTTCCTTTTCTCTACATCCTTGCCAGCACTTACTATCTCTTTTCTTTTTGATAGTGGCCATTCTGCTAGTTGTCATGGGATATATCTTGGTGGTTTTGATTTGCATTTCTCTGGTGATGGTGATGTTGAGCATCTCTCCATAAGCTTGTTGGCCTTCTGTATGTCTTCTTTGGAAAGAAATGTCCATTTAGTTCCTCTGCCCATTTTTTTTAAGAGGGATTACTTGGGGTTTTTTTGCTATAATATTGTAGGGGTTATTATATTAATATTTTATACTAAATGTGAAAATATTTTCTCCGTTGCCTCTCACTCTGTTGATTGTATCCTTTGATGCATCACATTACTTTGATGTAGTCCCATTTGTCTGTTTTTGCTTTTGTTGCTGTGCTTTTGGTGTCATAGCTGAGAAAATATTGCCAAATCTAACATGATGAAGTTTTTCCCCTATGATTTCTTCTAGAGTTTTATAGTTTTGGGTCTTAGGTTTGGGTATTTAACCCATTTGGAATTAATTTTTGCTTATGGTGTAAAATCAGAGACCACCTTCATTCTTTGGCATATGCATATCCAGTTTTTCCAACACTGTTTTTTGAAGAGATAGTCTTTTCCTCCTTGAGTGGTCGTGGCCCCCTTGTTAAACATCATTTAACTATATATATGAGGCTTAAAAATATTTGAAAGGTATACCTTAAAAAAGTCTCCTTTTCCCTCTTGCACCTCATTTTTCCCCTCTGTAAAAGTAATCACTAGTTTTAGTTTCTGGCTTTTGTTTTTTGGCTTTAGTTTTGTTTTGTGGGTGGGGGAAGCTAAATAATCTGTTTACATGGTTCATATAACACAATGTACAGAGCTATCCACAGTAAAAATTTGTTCTCACACCTGTCCTATTCCTATCTCCTTAATGCCCTCAGTAGGTAACTTTTATAGCTTTCCAGTGGAAATAAATCTATAGTGTTCTTTTCCTTTTCTTACACAAAAGGTAGCTAACATACTATATACTATGTTCTGTCCCCTTTTTTTCTAAGGTTGGCATTATTTCGTGAAGCTCTTGTCATATCATGAGCTTTCTTATTCTTTTTTTACAGATGCAGAATATTCCATGGTGTAGTTGTACCCTCTCAAACCAATGCCTACTGATGAACTCTTGCAGTATTAAAAACAGTGCTGCAGTGAATAACTTGGAGTGTGTCATTTTGTGAGTCGTCAAGCATATTTGAGGGGAAAGGTTTCAGTATTGCTTTTTGTAGAGCTTGCACTGATTTATACTCTTACTAGCAGTATGAAATAGGACACTGTTTCATAGTAGGGTTTTATTTTATTTTGTTTGTTTTTAACTTTGGGATCTGTATTGTTTTGTGGCCTGAGGCCCGGTAATAAATGTTGATATAATACCATTTTTTAATATGTTGATATACAATATTACACTGGTTTCAGCTGTACAGCATAGTTATCAGACAACTATGTATATTACTAAACGCTTACCACAATAAGTGTAGCTACCATCTGTCACCATACAAACATATTACAGAATTATTGACTATATTCCCTATGCTGTGCTTTTCATCCCTGTGACTTACTTATTTCACTGGAAGTTGGACCTGCTTTATCCATTTCACCTATTTCACCGTCCCCCCACCTCCCTCCCATCTGGCAACCACAATTTTGTTGTCTGTATTTAAAAGTCTGTTTCTGTTTTATTTGTTTGCTCTTTTTTTTTAGATTCCACATAAAAGTGAAATCATACTGTATTTGTCTTTCTCTCTCTGACTTATTTCACTTAGCATAGTGCCCTGTAGGTCCATCCATGTAGTTGCAAGTGGCAAGATTTCACTCTTTTTAATGGCTGAGTAATATTCCATTGTGCATATGTACCACATATTCTTTATCCATTAATTTTGTATAATATCATTTTTATTAGCAGTAGTGGTAATATTAGGACATTTAACAACACAAACTAAGTCTCAGAGAAAATAATGATTTGTATCAAGAACATACTAAATAACAGATGGGCAACACTAATTCTTGCTTTTCTTTTCACATAGTTCCCATGAACTAATTCCTATCCAAACATACTTTCAATTTCTTTTTGGTACTTAGAAATTTAAATATGTGTAAGAATCTTAAAATTGAGAATTGCTACTGTCAGTCATGTCATGTTCATGTTATTTTAATGCTTTTTGAAAATAGACCCAAGGTCTTACTAATTCATTCACATAAAGGTATTGTTAGGAAGCACTGGGTTTGTTTGTTTGTTTAATGTATTGGGGAAGTGGCTTACCTTATGGTAAGTATCTCACATAAATTGACTAATGTGATCTCGTCTCACTCATTCCTTTGAGATGGCCAAAAGATTCCCTTCGTAAGCATGGTTCAGAATTTCTTTGTTCCTATAACAACTTTGCAAAGCTCCTGTTGCCCTTACAAATTTGACATAGTTTTTTATTTTTTCCTTTAGCAAATCAAACTTTTCCCATTCAAACGATAAGATTTGCTTTATTTTAGCTTAAGAGAATGAGTTATAGGTACTTTAAGGCAAGCCACTTTTCCTTTCTCCTTATGCCATAGCATTCTGAGGTTTAAAACTACATCGAGGTAATGTGTGGCTGGCGGATTCATCTAAGCATGCACGTGGTGTGTGTGTGTGTACACAAATACAGTGGTTCCTCTTGATAATTAACCTTGCCCATTTTGAAACACTCTTTGTATTTCTCGCAGTAGTTCACTTCTAGCCCAGAATCAGGAAAGCAGGATGGTTTGGCGGCAACATGGAACTGTCTTATTCATTGTGGAATTTGAGAATGACCCTTGTGAAGGTAGTAGATTAAATGTAGTCCGATGTCATTGACAGAAGAGTTTATTAGCATACTCTTTAGAGGTGCTGTATGCATTCTCTTGGCCACACTCATTAAAACTGTTTCATTAACTGAGCAATAGTAAATTCACTCCTCTATTCCCAGTTTCTAGTAGTACTTGCTAGACGCAAAAATCACGAAACTTTTCTACTAAATCTTTTCTTATAGCACAAGGCTTACAAATAAGAAAGGAGAAATGATAAGATGCTTTTGAAAATGCTGTAATAGGTTTAGATACTGTCTTTAATGTTTTTAGTTTGATACCAGCTGAATTGGTTGAAGTGTTAATGTTGTAGGATCGTGTGGAGCAAGCATGGGTTGGTAAGAAACAAGAGTAACTGCAAACTGAGACAGGAGAGCATGTAAGGCAACAGAGGGTCAGCAGCACTGAAGCACAAACCATTCTGGAAGAAGGATTGAAGTCTGTGGCCCTAGAACATCCGTGAGTCATTTTGGTTTATGGCATGGAGTCAAGCCACATAAATTGTGTGAGCTATTGTAGGTAAGCGGGTAGAATCTTCAGTTTGCATGGGAAAGGTCAATAAATGCTACAGTTAGGTGACAACACTATGCAAATTTGTGTAGCCAGAGAAGTTGAAGGCATCACATGTTGTCTTCCCAATGGGTTTCAGCCCAGGCAAGTTCACTATAGATTCAATGTTCATTCAAGATTCACTGTCATTCAATAGAAATGACAGTGAAACATTCTTGGGGTGAAAGGGTTATATCCAACTTTATTTCCACCGTGGCAGGTCAATCACTAAAATCCCATTAACTCAGAGCGAGTCTGAAATGCAGCAAGGCAGTCTCTGCCTCTGGGCCTTTGCCCACACAGCCATCCTCTGGCTCTGTCCTTGGCGCTTCCACCACTCCAGCCTTTGCTCTGCTCTCCTGCATCCTTGCAGCCGTGCCACCATGTCACCCAGAGCACTGGGCAAAGCTCTTTATATGGAGTCAATAGCAACATATTGCCCATATGTGTGTAGTGAGCCAGCCAACCAGGGCCAGGTGAGAATCCTGGCCACAGGAACTTTCCTTTTATCCACACATGTGCTCAGAGTGCCTTGCAGTGATTCACCCAGTTGTTTGGTGCAGTCAGTCCCTGGGGAGCATGTTAACATGCAATAATCTATCCAGTTACCTGCTGGCTATTACAGGAGAGCATTTGAAGAATCGCACAGTTAATGCAAGTAGAGGATAGGCAGACTAACTTACTCTTGATATTGCCAAACAATGCCCTCAGACCCAGTGATGCTCCATGTAGTTCCCACACCCTTCTGAAGAAAGTTTGATGTAGACATGTAAATATCAGATACCAGTATTGAAGGACTTTACTAAGGAGAGGTGTTCAGGTAGAAAGTCTTTGTGAGAATTGGAATTACTTAAAAACTTGTATGTCTACGATGAAAATCTCTTTGAACATTTCTTCACTTTTCCTTTGGAGCAATTTTTTTTTTTTTTTTTTTTTTTTAGTGAAGGAGTGGGGTTAATTGAGTAACAGCTATGCTATAGTTTTGGCAATACTGTTATAATAGTTCACTATTTTCCATGCCCTTTTAACATCTTTTGTAACACTATGAAGAGTATACAATGAATTTAGATCCAAACTTGACTTTTGATAGAACTTACTTTCCGTTACTTACCTAACTAATGCCCTTACGTCTCAATGTTATATAACTGCTGATATTTTTTAAAAGTTACGAAGTTTGTTTTTTATCAAGTCCATTTTTCTGATTGATGAACCAAATAAAAGGATAAAAAAAAGATAACTTGTGTAGTCATGCGATAGAAAGGTTATGTTCTCTCTGTTACGTTGTTTACCACTGGAGAGTCCATGAAAAGTATAAGGAGGCCAGCAATCTCTTACTTTCAGATTTAAAATTTACAGAAGAAGCTTGGTGCAAAACCATAATAGACATATATTTAGAAGTGAAAATATTTTTATGCATAGGAAAAAGGTTTATATTAGCTTTTGTTCAGTAACTACTGTGTATTTCCTATTTGAATTTCTAACTTGCTGTCATAAATCTAAATTTATTTGCTGTTTGCCAGATTTTCACAAAAATGAATTTGTTTATCCATATTTGGGAACTTTAAATACAAAGAATCCCTTTATGCTTTTCTTATGTTCATTCTTTAAAAAGCAAATCCAAACAATGAAAATAACTTTCCCCTGAAAATACTTTTGAAATATTTTCTTAATATAGCTCTCTAGTTAGGTCAGGAAATAGGATCATATTTCAGATGTAGAAATTAATCATGGTGGCTTTTAATTGTAGTTAATCATGGTGGTTTCTTAGAATCTGTAGTCCTATTAAAGAATTCACACTAGGTTTTGAAGTACAATTGTGATATCTCTTAACAGTAGAAATTTAAATATCTTAATCATTAGTTACTATTTTTTTGAATACCAATTTGACTTTTGATCAATTGCAGATTTAGTTACACATTTTTCATTCACATTGTTCTTGGTGCATTCTTTTTTAACTAATAAACTCTGTTTATTAGAGCAGTGGTAGGTTTATAGGAAATTGGGAAGTGCAGAGAGTTCCCTCTCCCCACTGTTTGCCTATTACATCTTGCCTCAGTGGGATGCACTTGTTACAGTTAATGTGCTACTATCAGTACACTGAATACATTATTATCTAAAGACCTTTTATCTAAAGACATTTTATCTAAGACATATTATCTAAAGACATTATTATCTAAGATATTAGGGCTCACTGCTTGTGTTGTACATCCTCTGGGTTTTGACAAACATATGACGTGTGTTGACCATTGTCTTCAAATGCAGAGGTGTTTCCACAGCCCTGTTGTCCACTACTGAGCCCTTAAACGTCATGCTGTGTTTCTGTTCAGGGTCTTTGATCTCTATCATTTCTTTTTGGGCCTTTCTTGGGATCTCCATCTCTCCACTTGCCTGGCTGTCTGCTCTGGGATGTTGTCTGCTTTATCTATTACAGCCCTCAGCACATTAATCATAGTTGTTTTAAACTCCCAGCATGGTAACTCCAGCATCCCTGTCATGTTTGTTCTTGTGCTGCTGTCTCTTCTGATTACATTGGCTGCCTTTGCAATGTCTTGTAATTTTTCTCCATAGCCAGGCATGAGGTACTGGGTCAGAGGAAGTGCTGGGAAGAGGCCTTAGTGATGTGAGGGGTGGTGCAGGGGGAGGCTGCTCTGACCAGGGGGCCTCCTGACCGTGAATTTGTTGAAAAGACTGTCCTTTCTCTACTGAATTGCCTTTGTTCCTTTGTCAAAGACCAGCAACTGTGTGTGTAGGTCTTTTTTGGGTACTCTGTTCTGTCCCATTGATTTTTGTCTTTTAAATTATTTTTCTTTTTTATATTCATGTTCATACTTATTTCAATGCAATACGTTGCTTGACCAAGACTTTGGGCTTCCAAAAATTGTATGGCAGTTGGATTTTTGTAAATCCAACCATTTTATATTCTCCTAGAGCTGCTTATTATTTTTTTGAAGTCATTTTGTGATGAACCTTTTGTAAAATGAATCCTGATTCATGGAGTTTATGTAAATGAAGGTTTTCTCAAGTGTTTCTGAAAGGGAAGCCAAGTAGTCCGTTTTTGTGGTATGTAAACACATACTTAAATCTTTTATTTCACCTTAGGAAAGCCTTTTTTTTAAAAAAAATTAGAATATGGTTAATTGTGAAGACCTAGAAAATAACTAGATTCCCTGACAAATTTTTTAAGAGTTTAAGGATCACCAATAAGAGCTAAATTATTGAATGCTTACTGTCTACCACACATTTCTAAGTGCATTATGAACCATTAGTTTTGTTTAATCCTCAAAGCAATCTTCTTAGACAAGGCATTTTTTTTGTGCTGTAATTTTTATTGTACAGTTTTGCAGAACATGACATTTTTAGGTATGCCTATTTTGCTTTTTTATTTTTATTTATTTTTTATCTTTTAATTTTTTTATTTTGCTATTATTAATATACAACTACATGAACATTATAGTTACTAGACTCCCCCTATTATCAAGTCCCCAGCACATACCCCATTGCAATCACTATCCATCAGCGTAGTAGGATGTTATAGAATCACTACTTGTCTTCTCTCTGTTATACTGGACAAGGCATTTTTTTTAAACTGCATTTTACAGATAAGGAAACCAAGGCTTAGAGCAACTACATAATTTGTCCACTGTTTTACAAGCTGGCACACAGCAGAGCTGGGATTCCACCCTGGTATGTGTGTCTCCAATGTCCAAATCACCACATATCCTCATGAGCTCATACTTCATAAATCAGGGCTGGATTTGCAGGAAAGAATACTTTTTAAATGATTAGGGTTTTTTTTTTCAAGTTTTAAGTCATTATTATATTAATAGGTTATTTGTTTGTTTTGGAGAAGTGGGTATATTCATGAAATCAAAGAAAGGTTTTTAGTATTTTAAGAGAGCTACTAATTTTACTAGTTTCTGGAGGGGATTGAAAGTACGCGATAGTGTAATTTGATCCCCAAATAAACTGTTTACATAGAATTCAGAGCTATCTATAATAAACCAGTTCTTTTTTTTCTAAATGATGGTCATATTTTCAGACTGGCTAGCACTTAAGATTCTTTGTGTGGTTTAGTTTTCGAATAAAACAGGTTTCCCTTCTCACTCCATTATGTTTTGGGCCCCTCTGTTGTTTTACATAATATATCAAGAGTGAATGTAGAACACCACTTTATCTGATATATGTAGCCAAAAGGTTTTACAAATTTAAATATTGACAGTCTTATTGCCATATAAGGAATAGATGTTTAACTCTAAAATACCACCCTGTAAAACAGAAGCGAGTCAGCTGAGAGCACAGCATGGGAGCCTTCCTGCTTGGGCTTCTGCTTTGTCGCTCCCCTGGTGAGTTTGTTCAAGTTTGTCTTAACTCTTGCCTTGAGGTACAGGTGATGTTCTCATTCTTAAGTTCAATTTTTAAAAACCCTCTTCTTTGTAAGCAGTTTGAAACCATGATAATGGAATGTTAGTGTTAATGGATCTTCTTTTTAACCTCCAAACAGAGCAACATTTTGCAGATGTCGTTCTTAGTGAAGAATTTCTCAATCTTGGCATTGAACAAGTGTGTAGCTTAATCTCAAGCGATAAACTCACCATCTCCTCAGAAGAGAAGGTAAGTATACTTTTCTTTCCCTGTGTACAGTGATGTAGTATTTTCCTTTCTTAATTTCGCTTTGTTTTGTAACTTTGGGATCCTTGTAGTGATAGCCAGTGATCTTTGATCTGGAAGTTCAGACACTCAGCTAATTGACTTGATTGTCTGTAAATGACTGTTTCCTCACTCATTAGGTTGAAAGTAAATTTTACTCCTAAATTGTTAGATTAGAGTTTTGTACTTGACCCCCACAGCAAGAGCTTGCACACATTAAATTGTCTGAAACAAGCTTTTGGGAACTGGGGCTTCTTCCCACAGCTAGATGCCTATAGGAATTGTGATCTAAACACAGTATTTCTCAAACCAAAGTAATTTCACCATCATGAAAGTTGGAAGAATTCCCCGAAGTGGAAAAGTGCAGCCAGTTCCAGACTGAACATCCTTGATCATCCTCTGCCTTTAGATTGGTCCCAGCCATGCACAGTGACCCCCACAGTGCCTCTGTGCACCCTTCCAGAGTTCTGTGCAGCTGCTTTGTCTGGCTGTAGGGTCGGTCTCCTCCCCCCTTCGGGGTAACCTTTATCGGCCACCTGCACCATTCACATCTGGGGAGAGAGAAAAACTTCTCTTGGCCCTTGGGAATCAAGACACAAAGCATGTGAACACGCTGCATTTGAAGGAAGTGAAGCTTGAGTTTTCCCTTTGTGTGCTTTGTATTTAAAGTTGTATAACTTCAGTTCTATTCCTCAGGGATAATTATTCTGCCTGGTGGTAAAAAGACTCATTTACTCTAATTAATCTGCCATATGAAAAAATATATGAAGAGTGGTTGTGAGATGTTTGTACCCTTAGCACTCTAGAAATAAGAAGAGGAAGACATATTCCTGCTAATAAACGTGTGCACCAGGCACGCTGCAGTGGAGTCCCAGACACAAGATTAACAGATGGGCTTGGAGGACAACCAGTGGGGTAAACAGATGACTTCAGAGTGCTGTAGTGGGTCCTGTAAGAGCATTTAATCATTCATGGGATGAGAATGGTAGTTCTGCTCCTGTAATACAAGTTTTTTTTTTATGATCTGAGTTTTTAAAGGTGAGTCTGAGTTTGCCAGGGAAGTGGGGATAGAAAGGGCATTCAGGTAGAGGGAACAGAATGTGTAAATGTAAGGACTTGTTAAAGAATAATTGCATTCAGTTGACTCAGTATGACTATATAGAGTTTAGAATATGCTTGGCAGAGTGGTGGGAGATAGGATGGGAAGATGACAAAGTATCTTCTCAGCCATAGTAAAGAAAATTGACTTTATCCTAGTGATGAAGAGCCTCTGGAGGGTTTTAAGTTATAGGAGAATGCATTGGTAATACTCACATTATAGAAATGTCCTGAAGGCTGTTCTGGTTTTCTGCTCCTGCATAACAAGCCACCCCAAAGTGTAGTGACATAAAATAGTAACCATTTTGTAATGCTCACAATTCTGTGGGCAGGATTCATGCAGGGCATATAGGGATAGTTTGCTCTGAGGTATCTGGGGAATCAGCTGGCTTGGCTGGAATGGCTGGGGGTAGCTGGCATGGCTCTACTTGAGCGTATCCTCCTGCACGTGGCCTCTTGCATGCCCGCAGTATCCCAGGTGGCTCCTTCACTTCCATATCTGACTCCTGGGCTGGAGGTGGTTGCATCTGTCTTTCATCTCCCTCTCTGCTCTTCCCACTTTTCTGTCCTTCCTCTCTGTGGCTAGCTTCGGTTCCTCATCGTATGGTGATATCACATAGTCAGGCTTCTTACGTGACATCTGGCTTACCCCAAATGAGTGTTTCAAGACATCAGAGTAAAATCTGAGTCTTCTTAGGACCCAGCTTCAGAGGTCACACAGCACCATGCCCCCCACCTGCCATTGGTTTCACAGGACCAGCTTCTGTGGGAGGTTACTATCTAAGTTGTGGACACAGGGAGGCCTGGTTTATTAGGGGACATCTTTGGAGACTACCTGTCACAGTGGTGGCATGCAGAATGACCACAAGTGCGGTGAGGGTCTGATAGGAGGATTTGAGGTCATACCAGTGAGCAGTAGAGTTCATTGTGGAACAATGGTAGAGACTGAGGCAAAGAGAAGACAGAGCAGGGAACTAGCAGAGGAATTGATAAGATCCTCTTTATCTCTAGCACCTGGAGGTACTTGGTAAATACTTGTTGACTGAACGAATTAAAGGGGCATGTTAATTATAATATGTAGATTATTTTAGTTTCTTGTTCTGTTTCTCCATCAAAATAACTATTTTTTGCTCCAGTAGTCTCTTTACGCATCATCAAACATTTTCTGTGATCCCTTAAGGATTATTGGGTTTATATAGTTGTCAGTCTGGAAGGAAATTATGTGGTCAAATAATTATTAGCTTTCTCATAGCTTTATGCTGTAAGTCGTAATACCCTTATTATTGTTTTTTGTTAACTTAAAAATACTACATTTTAATATATTCTGCAGTGACAGAGGAGAGTTTATCTATTCTGCTCACCCTCAATTTAGAACTGTATGGTCCAACATTTGTAACCCTAAAGAAAAAGCCAAATATGAGTTGTTTATAAGAGCATGATTTTCTTGCAGAGTATCATTTTGCTTTATTATTTTGTATGCTTTATTTTAGAGGGACTTGAGATGCTCAATCTAAGTAAATAGAACCAGATTCAATATAGAAAGGTTATCAACAGTGAATTAGATCATATATCATCAAATTATCACAGCTACCACTCAAGTTCAAGAAGATTAGATAATATACTTAGTGAAATGTTTAGAAAATACTAAATGAAAAATGCTTACTAAATACATAGAAGTACTAAAAGTACTTTTTAGTACCTACTTAAAAGTAGGGCTACCATATGGTCCACTTCTGGGCATATAGCCAAGGAAAATGAAAATCTTGAAGAGATAACCACACCCCCATGTTCACTGCAGCATTATTCACAATAGCCAAGATTTGGAAACAATGTACTGTCCTTCAGTGGATAAATGGGTAAATATGTGGTACACAGATATAGTGTAATATTACTCAACCATGAGAAAGTAGGAAATCCTACCTTTTGTGACAACATGGATAAACCTTGAGGACAAGGTGAAATAAGTTAGAGAAACACAAATATTGTGTGATACCATTTATATCTGAAATTTAAATAAGCTGAACTCAGAAACAGAGTAGAGTCATGGTTACTGGGGCATGGCTAAATGGGGTAAAAATTCCAAGTGATAAGGTGAATAAGTTCTGGAATCTAATGCACAGCATGGTGGTTATAGTTAACAATACTATATCATAAACTTGAAAGTTGTTAAGAGTAGATTTTAAATGTTCTCACCACAAAAAAGAAATGGTAATCATGTGATGTGATTAAGACGTGTCAGCTAAAGCTGTGGTAGTAATCATTTTCAATGTAAATGTATCAAATCATGTTGTATACCTTAAACTTACACAGTGTTTTCTGTCATTTACATATCAATAAAGCCGGAAAAAAAGTACTTACTGAATACCAAATGAAAAGAGGAATGCAAGAAATGGAGTGAATGGTTTTTTAAGTACATCCCAAGTCAGGATTTTGAAAAAATTTGAGCCATGTATTGAACTTGGATGTTTTAGCAAGAGTTGTGTGTAAGATATAATCTTCATATTTTATTCAGGTGCCTTGGTACATGACTCATTATTTATTTTTCTTTTCTCTGTATTTTCTGCAAGGTATTTGAAGCAGTAATAGCTTGGGTGAACCATGACAAGGATGTAAGGCAAGAATTTATGGCTCGGCTGATGGAACATGTACGGTTACCTTTGCTTCCCCGGGAATATTTAGTTCAGGTAAAAGCATATGCAGAATGCAATACAGGTCCCTGGGGTGCAGGACAGAGGACAATGAATTCACCGGCTGTCTTTTGCAACCAACTGCTCCCTCTGAGGCCATTCCAAGTTCTCATAAATTTGCTTCCCCCTATTTTTGATTTGGGTAAGCATGTGTCAGGGTCTAACGAGGCCGTGTCTGGTCTTCAGGTCCTGTGAATAGTGCACCTGTGCTCCTCCGCATCACTACCTCATGTCTTGTTTACTTCCCTTTCAATAACCTCTTCTGATTTCCCTGCAGAAATTAAATTTGTGCATTTGTACTGTTCAATTCTGCTTTGTAATTTCACAATGCCATGCATTTTTTTCTATCTTAATTCCCAAGCTGAGAAAAACCAACTTATTTGAAATAAAGAGAATGGATGGATCTGATTTCTATTTGAATAACTTTAAATTTATTCTTTTATTGTTACCATCCTACTAGGACATTTCAGTATTTTTATAATTGAAACTATCTAAGGAAACATTTATTAAGAGATTAGATCTGAGCATTTTAGGGTTTCTCAAAGACTTTATTATCTACTGTGATGTGCGTAATATTGGTGCTCTGCAGTGAAGAAAATGAACAGAAAAAACCTGTCCTGCATTTGAGGTCAGGGACAGCAAGGACAAGACTTATTTGTGGTATAGGTTCAGTGTTACAAAGAATTATGAATCCTTTTTCTGGATATTTCAACTGCCTTCTTGTGTTTGAAAAAGTGTCCTTATTAGGATTGCCTGCCCCACCTGAAAGACTCATGATCTAAATTTTTTTCTTGTTTTTTTTTACTATTAATGTTTAAAAGTAAGAAATAAGTGAATATGTTACCTGAAGAGTATCCTGTAGCTGGCACTGAAATACAAAATTCTCTTTGCAGCTCTTCTCTTTATTACCTAAGTATATTTCTCTGCAGACCAGATACTTGAGCATTGTTCAGCTTCATTTTTTTCCCTCATTGGTATTTATAAACTCTTTCTGTGACTTTAGACTGAACTGGAGAGGACAGTTACTGCCTTTTCCTCTCCTTTACTTCTGTTCTGTTGTCGGTTTCATCATGAAATAGCTGCCCCACCATGGGGTGGGTCTTTATCTTACTTCTCCTTACAGAGGGTTGAAGAGGAGGCCTTGGTCAAGAACAGCAGTGCTTGCAAAGATTACCTCATTGAAGCCATGAAGTACCATTTGCTGCCAACGGAGCAACGTGTGTTGATGAAGAGTTCCCGGACCCGGTTGAGGACACCCATGAGCCTTCCCAAAGTAGGACCTATAGCCCGTGCTTGCTGTCGGCTCATTTGAAAGGCCCATAGTGAGGCTGCTCACTCTACTCATTTGAGTTTCCATGTGCCTAGGAATTCATTGCTGTGCATATGATTCAACTTCCTATGGACTTTTTCTGCAGGGTGGGGTTGTTTGGCTCATTTAATTAACCCTTGTAAGCCACGGGATGTCACTCTTTTGGAACAGAAGGCAACTAACTGGTTTTTGTCCCTTCTGAGTTTTATTAGGTCTAGTTATAGTAGAAGGGAAAATCAGACCAGGTAGAAAGATTTCCCTGTACAGCTATGCATTTCAATAACTGAACACCAAGTCATTTCACAGAATTGCATATTAGGACTAAGGATGATAAATCATTTCCTTCCTAGTCTCTGTTGTACACTATTTGATGGCTCACCCACCCCTCATGTGTAGCCATTTCCATGTAGATTTCCCATAGGTCTCCCTCACCTCCATTTCTGTTTTCCTATGTGAAAGTTCATATTCTACCTCTGCCTGTTAAGTTGAAGCCATCTATGTTGACTGATTTAATTTTCCTTACATTAGACCCCTCATTTCTGTCTGTTCGCAATCCCTTCTGCTGTTTTCATCCTTACAACTCTAGAAGACCAACACTTTAAGCACCATTTTATGTGTGGTCTAATCACAATGATCCATGCTTTTATTTATGCATTTATTTTTAGCCCTGATGTGTTTGGGGCAATGAATGGATTAAGAAATAAGAATTACTCAGTTTTCCATTGTTTTCATATATTATCTTGAGTTATTACTCTATCCTTTCCATTAAATTCTGTCTTTTATGGTCTTTCACTTTAATGCTTTTAGTGTTTTTTCAAGTTTTATTTTTGGAGTGCATGTTTTCATTGCTCCACATCTGTATTGGTATTGTTTTTCTGTTTTGACCAGTGTCAATTAACAACAGTTCTCATTTTAGAACCAGCTGCATATTTTGCCAGTGTGCTGTTTACTCCTTTTTCTAGATCACTGGTAAATAATTTAGAACGGATCTCAACACACTCCCTTGTGGCACCTCACTGGAAATACCCACTCACTGATACAGTTCATTTGTAGAAAATTTCAGGCAATACAATTATGTTTATTATCTAAGCAAAAAATAAGTAATTTGGCCTATTCCATACGATGAGATTTAGGATCCAATAGTCAAATTTGCATGATTTTTTTAACATCCCTCTGCGTGTTACTCATCATTTTGTCTACTCCTAGAAGTTCAAATGTTTTTCTCAAAATATTCTAAATTTTTATTGAGAATTATTATCACTTAAAAGATATTTACAAGGCATTCACTTCCTACCCTGTTTTGAAAATTGGTATTTGCCTTTTTTAAATTTTCTGATCTCTCCTCAGTTCTCCAAGATTTTTCAAAAATAATTGTAAGTGGCTCAGTAAGTACATTAGCTAGTTCCCATAACACCTTAGTATGCATGCCATCTGGGTCTGCTGATTTTATAAATGTTTACGTTTTCCAAATACCCTTACCTGCTCTTACAAGTAGCCATCTTTATAAGTCTTCATCACTTCATATTTGTCCATATTATTTGGTGTCAGTGTTTGTTCTTACCAAAAAAATTGATAAGAAGTGTTCATGGTCTTAGCCCATTTAAATTACCATTTCTTTAATGCTAATCTTTGCAACTTCCTTCTAAATAGTTTATCTTTAGTACTTTCTGATTATTTCATTTTTGTAAAAGACCTCTTCTTGACTCTATGTTCCTGTCTCTGACATTTTTAGCTTTGCTATCTTAGCTATGCTTCAGAGACCTTTAGAGTGACAGCAGATTCTCTTCTAATTTGGAATAAACATCACCTTTGAACACCTTCTAAAGAGTTCTTTGTAACATCCTACCGAGCATCTCACTTTCTCTTGTAGTCTGTGGTCACCTACTCAGTTGACATTGTTTCTGGGCTTCCCTGGTTATGGTTTTGGAGTGGCCCTTCCAAGTGTATTACACATTGGGATTTCTCAGTCATTATCTTACTGGGTATGCTGATCCCTAAGGGCCCTCTGTTATCCTGCTGTCTCTGGGCTGGAGGTGAGGGTGGCAGACACAGCATACAGCAGTGAGCCACCCTGGTGCTTTGACTTGACATCTTCGTAACCCCTTCTCAAGGTTTGTTTACCTGCACATATTTTTGAAAAGGTGCTTGTATTGGATGCTCTTGCAACAGCACTGGATTTCATTTCAGAGTGGTTTTAGTCAAGATTAATTCTAACTAGGTAGGTAAGAATGAAGCACAGATTAATTTCTCATCCTTGCATACTTCATAGTAAAGGATGTGTTTTATCATAATAGTAAGTCAAATCAGACAAAATGTGGTGGTGCTGAGTGAAGTATTGTAACGTTTTGATAGTATTTGAACCATGATAATGGCTTAGTACTTTTTATATTAGGCTCTGATTCTGTGGACTCATATTAATTTTTCTTTTTATATCTCATAAATTATTCCTTTTATATCTCAAACATTAGTTTTTTGTCTTCAATAAATAGTACTGGGATTGTGTAAGGCACTCTTGCATTTCGACAGCATAATGAAAAGCCATGTATGTTTTGCTTACTATTTTTTTTTTTTTTTGGAATCTGTATTTTTACAAAAGCTATCCTGTTATTTCTATGTATATGTTTTTCTGTATCTTACCTAGAATATCTGTTGAGATTTCCAATTGGAAAATTACGAAACTGGATTTTGGGGGAAGCAGTTTTTATCTAATATTTAACAGATGAAGAAAATCAAAGAAAAAAGGTTAATTTACCTACATTCAGGATGGTCACTTGAATTTAACCCATCCCTTCTTTAAATATGTCCCATTTAACTTCTCTGTAAAGGCCTTCCCAGTTTTATTTTCCTTTACATTAGCAGAATTCGTTCAGTAATTTTCAAATGCGATCAGGTGTCCTCTGCAGGTAACTGGGTGTCAGAGTTGCGGGCACATGTTTCGTGGCAGCTCAGTGACTCCAGCAGTTTCTTGACCCCTGCATTATCCCTGCTGTCTTGTCTTCCCATTACACAGCCTTCCTTGTCCCTGTTACCTCTGACTTCTGGAGTCCCACATCTCACTCCATTTTACCTCTCCTGGGTGAGTAAAGGATAGATATTTCTGTGGACTTAGTAGCATGGTTTCCCTCCACCCTCTCTTCTGTGTGCAGAAATTCAGGGATCTTGAAATTCAAAGCTTAAGAATCATGAAATCTAATAAACCCGAGTTTTTGTAAAGTGTTCCCTTCAGAGACTTTTT
The DNA here is from genome assembly GCA_029783875.1 of Phataginus tricuspis. Lineage (NCBI taxonomy): Eukaryota > Metazoa > Chordata > Mammalia > Pholidota > Manidae > Phataginus > Phataginus tricuspis. Next base: position 20,735,043 of record JAQQAC010013566.1, read on the forward strand.
TTAAAAAGTCTTCATCAGAGATGTGAACCAAGCCTCTTTCAACTGTTGTCCAACTGCCAGACAGAGGTTAACATGTTTAAAGATAGATTGTATATAAACCCCTAGGCTCAGACCCAAGCTGCTTGTGGTCTATTTTACCTCCATAACTTTACAACCTTGCCCCCATCCCTTTGTTTTCTTTTTGGTGATAGATGGGGAGGGTACTGCAGATTTTCTTTGTTCATTCTTCCTTTTATTTATTTGTATTCAACACCAGAAAAATAGCAGATATGAAAAAAAGAATCACATTAATTGGCATATGTTCAGTCTTCTTTTTAAGACCTTTAAAATTCCTTCTACTCTCCAGTTAATAAATTGCTGAAATAGGGTCTTTTGGGAAACTTGAGACTTACTGATTCAAGGGTCATGTTTTTATGTGTCCGTCTATCTCTAATTCTAAATACAGGTAGGTCATTGCTCAGTCAAGGTTGCAAACCTCCCCTTGCTGTATGTATGAGTCATTCCATCTTGTTTTGACTTTTTTTTTTGAACATCAGTTTTTCCTATTATCACAGCATCTTTCCCCCAAGGTATTAGCCATTCTTTGTAGTTTAATGTGACATTAACTTTTATGTTCTTCTGATTTTGACAGTTTTTTTTTTATTGTTGCTTGAAGAATGCCCATTTGTACTCAGTAAGGCAACCCGTTTGCTTAATTCCCTTTCTCCAGGTTCCACTCCTTCCAGGAAGCTTTCACTAAATTATGACACATTCCATTTTCTGATTAGCAGCAATAGTTAATGTCTGTATTAATAATATAGCTTTTTGGTTATATATAATTGAATATTGTTCTTGAATTACTTCGTGAGTCTTGTTTCCTCAGGGAAGTCTACAAGCTCTTGGGGTAGAGACCATGTCTTCTTACACATAACATCCAGACAGCTCTGAACAACTGCAGATGATAGGCGCTTGCCAAGTAGCTGTCGGACTCAGTTGAAATGAAGAAATTTATAGACCTCATTTGCTCTGCACACTCACTATTGTGCACTCATTCATTATTGCTGGTCTCTCCTTATCTGCCCATTAGCTTGTTTTATTTGTGGGTATCAAGGGAGGCCTCTACTTGAGACCCAGCAATCTGCTCTCTTGTGATCACCAGTTCAGTGACTCCTTTTTCAATAGGCTTTTTTTCTTCTTCCATCTTTCTTTTAATATTTTACTGTCCTTTCCACCTCACCTTTCCACTAAAATAAATTTCACTCCTATCTCCTCTCCTGGATTGTGGAGATCTAACCCCTGGTCATCACAAAGCCAGGATCTAGTTTGTAGCAACATATCGCAGCCTTGCCAGTGCTGACTGCCTGCTGTTTTTTGGCTTAAACATTGCTTTTGCTTGAAGGATCAGAAACTTACTTTGGTTTCTGAAATCCTTATTTTGACTAAATGTGCTAGAGAATAGAAGTGTAGTTCTAACATGTGCCCCTTTGTTTATTAAATGTTGATTAGGTGGTTGTTTCCCCCCAGCTCACCCTGCCACCCTCATCCTAATGCACCCCACATCAGTGTCTTGTGAGACATTTTCAGTCTGAATATGCAGTAGTTGTTTGTTCAAGTGCTTATATTTCTGCCCTTCCAGTTAATGGTGGTGGTGGGGGGCCAAGCACCAAAGGCTATCCGAAGTGTGGAGTGCTATGACTTCAAAGAAGAGCGATGGCACCAAGTAGCCGAGCTACCGTCCAGGAGGTGTAGGGCAGGTAAGCCTGGTGCATGTGGTCCTTTCTCTCCTGCTGGGCCACAGGGAACTTCTCTCTCAGGTCTTACTTTATTAAGTAGAAGAGTATAAGAATATTGAAGTAGAGTAAATAGAAAATAGTAGAAAATTGATTTAAAAAGCTGTGTGGTTAAACAGTGATTCAGGAGTCACATACAACTCACAAGATATTGATGGGGTTAGCCAATCTGTCTTCATCTATATATATCCTTCTGATTCTCAGATAAGAGGTGGATCAGCTAGCCGTGTGCTAGGACAGTGTCCTAGTTACCTTTGCTAAAATGCCAAGGAAGGAGTTCTTCAGGTCAGGACCCTTAGTTCTGAGAGATTCCTGATGGAGCCATAAGCCACAGCTGCCTTCTTCCAGGCATGATTTTACAAATATTTGTTGAAATAGACCTCATTTAGCTAAAACTGCAATCAGAAAAGGCATTTGCAAACTCTCTAAGAAGTCTTCCTGTGACTCGAACTTGGATCTATAGTTCATAGCTCCCATAGTAAAATGAGTTCTGAGTGTAGGGCACCCTTGTCACTGTGGTACTTGACAGTGCATCCTGGAGATCCTGAGTGCTAGCATAGAGTTACCACATTCTGTAAGAACTGTCTGGTATCTGTGGGGAGGCAATCTGAATGTAGTACAACTTGTACTAGCTTTTAATTGAACATTAAAATTGTTTTTAATCTTATATTATAAACAATCTTAAATGAATTCCTTATACACACATCATTATGTCCGTACGCTAATATACTCACTGGGATAAAACTCTGAAACAAGGATCACTAATTCAAAGGGTCTCCTAAGAGGATGCACCTGTTACTACTTCTTGACAATAGCTTATGAAGGTGCCAGTTTCCCTACATTTCCAACATCTTTTCATTAAATGTTTGGTGTTTTGCTAATCTGGTAAGTGAAAAATGCTGTTTCACCTTTCTACTTCTTTTATTATGAAGAAAGTTAAACCTCTTTCTGAATTGTCATTTCATGGTATTTGCCATTTTTTATTGTTTTAGTGATTTGACAGATGTAAAGGAAAGTAGCCTTTGCGTGTATGTATGATCTGTGGTGAGAATATTTGAATTATTTTTAAAATTCTTTGACTTGACTTGTGCCATATAAAATGTTACCTTTGTATGAAGTTCTGTGCATCAGAGTTTGTCTTTGGACTTGAGTTTGTTTCTTGTCTAGAAAAGCTTTACTCCAAAATTGTGTGTGTACGCACATTTTTAAAATACCTGTTATGTTGAAATAATTTTACATGCACAGAAGAGTTGCAGAGATAGTCCAGAATGCTCTGGAACCCTCGTCTCGTAATCGTGACATCTGATGTAATTGCAGACTGCTTTCAGCTGGAGCAGTTCCTCCAGTAATGTCCTTGTTCCTTTCAGGGCCTCATGTTGCATTTAGTTGTCATGTTTAATCTCTTCTGATCTGCAACTCATTTCATAGTCTCCTTGTCTTTCATGCCCATGATCATTTTGAAGAATGTCCCTCAGTTTGAGTTTAATGTTGTCTCATGATTAGGTTGCTGTTATTGTAATTGTTTCTGGTGTCATTAACCTTGGTCATTTAGGGTGGTGTCTGCCAGGTTTCTCCCCATAACAAAATTATGTTTTAAAAACATGAGTTTTTCTACTACTTTTACAATTTTATTTTTAATATTCATACCAAAAACATCTGAACCTTATTTTGATACAAAAAGTAAGATGTGGATTTTGTTTTTAATGGCTAGCCAGTTGTCCTAACACCTTTTATTGACACACCTACCTACCTCCACTCATTTGAAATGCCTTTATCATACACTTAATTTCTACATGTACTTGGTTTTATTCTAAATTTTGTTCATTGGTTTGTCTTGCCTATTTATGCATCAAAACAGCAATTTTAATTTCTGTGCTTTATACTCTTTTAAGACATGATGGGACTAGTGACAGGACTCATGACTTCCTTCAGTAGCTTTTAACATTTTCTTCATAAGGTTTTATATGTTTCTTGACAAGTTTATTCTTAGGTAGTTTATTGTTACTATTGGCAGTGGAATCTTCCGTGATACTTATAACTGGTTTCTTAATCCATATGTGGTTTCTGGTACAATTTCCTTTTCACTGCACTGTATGTCACTGGACTGGGTCCAGTTCAGGAGTGAACTAACCTTCATTGTGCCTCAACCCCTACCCTCTTTAAATGTAATCCTTGCCAAACTACTGAGACTTCTGGGTGCTTGGGTTCCTCACAACTGAGGGGGGTTACCAGTTTCTTCAGGTCTCCCTGCCTCTCCAGAGATTTTTGGGGAAACCTCACCTCATAGATGCATTCACATATTTTATTTTTCCCTGTCACCTGAAATCCTCTAACACTTGGTAAGCATACTCTACCATCTTTAAGATGATAGATTTTTATTTTGTTTTGTTTGTAGAGAAAAGGAAATGAACCTGCATGCCCCAGTGTTGTTACTTATGGTTTTTGGAAGCAGGACATTTCCTTGCTGAAGGATGCTGCCTGCTGTCCCTGCTCACAGGCTCCAGGCCCTCCCAGGAGAGGTGTCACATCCCCTGCTGGGGGCACTTAGGAAATCCAAATGAGTCACTTGATATTTCTCTGCCTCCTTAAAATGACCATGTCCACAGCTCTCATCAAACACTAGATTTTGCAGAAAGTAGGTTGAGTGTGCATTTCTAATTGAACCAGGGGCTTCCTCCCTTGAAACCGAGCTGCCAACACAGGCAGCTTCATTGAATTGTAAAGGATCATGATGCCATATGAAGGCCTGCACCTCAATGTATGTATTTTGGGGGTGGGGGGATAAAGCACTAGGGCTAAGAGCATAGGGGGTAGTGGTGCACGCCTCCCAGAAACATTGATACCTATTCCTACTGGTGTTTCGAGGACAGTGAGGCACAGTGCCTGCTCTTAACATTACAGGACTTAAGAAAAATAAAAGCTGGAGTAGTTTAGAGCACTGATAGTGCAGACTGTATCAGATTTATTAATCTCAAATGCACATATAGATACTGTTTGCTAGAAGGGTTCAGGAGCTACAAGGCCATCCCTTCAGGCTAAAGTGGGTCCAGAAGGCCTCACAAATGATGTGGAACTTGAGGGAAGCAGATGGTGAGAGGGGCTTCCTAGATGAGGGCAGCAGCAGAAACACAGTTAGCGAAATGCAAAGGCTTCTGGTTTTCCCATCCAGGGTTCCCTTAGCATCGATAGTGCAGGAGCTAGCAAACATTTTCTTAGGGGACCCGGAGAGTATTTGGGGCTTTGTGGGTTATGTGGACTCTGTCACAACTACTCAAGTGCCATTATAGTGCAATGCAGCCATAGTCACTATGTAAATAAATGATGGGTGGGGCTGTGTTCAATATAACTTTATGGATAAATTTGAATTTAATAATTTTTTAATGTGTCACTAAATATTCATTTTCTTTTCATTGTTTTCCAGCCATTTAAAAATGTAAAACCACTCTTAGTTCATGCAGATTCTGCAAAAATAATCAGATGCAGGCTGTAATTTACTGGCACCTGATTTAACTCACTGATGAAAGGGGAGCATGTTATTCAAATTTAGTTTATAGAGCAGGAGACCCCAAATCGAAAGCCCTGGGAGACACATATGGGTTCAAGCAGTTGGAAAATACTGGCTCATTACCTAAGTCTGTAAATAAGTATTTGAAAAAAGGCCCATCAAAATCACTCCTTAGTCTACGGTGCATTTTCCGGGATCTTAGCAAGGGGAACGGAGGTATGCGGGCTGGCTGAGGAACAGCGCCCTCACCTGCTCACCCCTGGCAGGGATGGTCTACATGGCCGGGCTTGTGTTTGCTGTGGGCGGCTTCAATGGCTCCCTGCGAGTGCGCACCGTGGACTCCTATGACCCCGTGAAGGACCAGTGGACCAGTGTGGCCAACATGCGCGACCGGAGGAGCACCCTGGGGGCTGCCGTGCTCAACGGGCTGCTGTACGCGGTGGGGGGCTTCGACGGGAGCACAGGTGAATCCTCCTAGGGGCAATGCTGGTGCAGGGGAGTCCTGGCAGCCTGGGGGGCAGCCAGAGCCCCGCAGGAATGGCAGTGCTGAGGAGCGTGGAGGGTGTACCTCAGTGTTAGTCACCCACCAGGTGTGGACCCAGGTGTGAAGGCCAGAGATGCCAGGGGCTGGGATGGGAGCCCCCAAACGAGCCCTGCAAATCCTGCATCTGGCCTCTGTGCCGCATTGTTTCCCTTAGTTTTAGCCCTGTTTGCACCGACCATTTTTCCTTAGTTTTAGTCCTGTTGGCACTGCACCATTTCCCCTTAGTTTTAGCCCAGTTTGCACTGCACCATTTCCCCTTAGTTTTAGCCCAGTTTGCACTGCATCGTTTCCCCTTAGTTTTATCCTGATTTGCACTGCACAGTTTATCCCCTTAACTTTAGCCTGGTGCAGACTTCCTGAGGTGTTCCCTAATAGCAGGTGTAAAAGAACAGTGCCTTAGGTCTGCCCAGATGAGATGAAGACGTTGATGCTTCATTGCAGGTTTGTCGTCGGTAGAGGCCTACAACATCAAGGCCAATGAGTGGTTCCACGTGGCCCCGATGAACACGCGTAGGAGCAGCGTGGGCGTTGGCGTGGTTGGAGGTGGGCACGGGGCTCCCCGGTGTACGTGGCTGCAGGCCCACATTGGTCCCAAGCGACAGCCAGCACTCTATAACCGGGATCACTTTGGGACTGCTCTGGGACCGCTTGGAAAGGGAAAACTGGTTGTAAAACTCTGAGCATCCTCCCTGAAACCAGCTTGTTCATACAGCTGACCTCAGAAGCCCCCTACCCCCTGCTCTCCCCTTCTCCCTACCGCTTCTCCATCCCCTCCCCCTTACCCTTTCCGTCCCGATCACTCCCTTCTCCCTCCCTCCTTCCCCATCTTCCACCCTTCCTCCCTCTCCCTTTGCCCCCTTTCTTCTTTATCTGGGAGTGTTTGTGTAATGTATATAAAACTGTTAACTTGTCTTAATAATGGTTTGGGGAACAAATCAGATGACATATATATGAAATTTTGTATCTGGAGAAGGGCTGTTTAATGTTTAAGGGATGGATAGTCACATTATTTATATTCTACTTTGTTCCCCAACAGAGTTTAAGAAAAGCTATAGTTTTGTGGATTTGGTTTTTTGGGGGGGGGAGGTGTGGTGGAGGCTTGACCAAGTTCGTGGGTTCCCACCCCCTGTCCACTGTGGGTATAATTTTATGCATGAATTTTTCTTTAATAGTTTGAGATAATTCATATACCATACAATTTGCCCATTTAAGTGTGTATCTCTCACCACAATTAATTTCAGAACATTTTTATTACCCCAGAAAGCAATTGTACTGCCTTAGCTGTCACCCCCCATCATCCCAGGCCTCAGTAACTACTCCTCTACTTTACATTTCTACATAAATTTCCAGTTTCCAGGCACTTCATATTAATGCCTACAGGATGTGGTTCTTTGTGACTGGCTTCTTTGATTTAGCGAAATGACTTTAAGGCTCATCCATTCCTACCAAGTAGTAGTACCTCATTTCTTTTTATTGCCAAATAATACTCCATTGTATGCTGGCACTAACTCTTAGTTTAACCTTTTTTTTTTTCCAATTTACTAAGATAACTTTTCTAACTTAATTCTTCTTTTCCAAGATGTTGTTCACTTAACCACTGTTGTCCAAAAATGTAATGAGTGTACTTTCTCTATCAGCCTCATTTATTGATGAAAATGTTAAATTAATGTCATCGTATATACCCCACAGGTCTTCATAATGTAATTTGGAAACTGCCCTTATTACCATTAGGCAAGACCTTAATAGTCTTAAATCCCAGTAACACTTTGAAGGGAAACTTCCCTCCCGTGGAAGATGATGTATCATTTCCTGACTTGAGAATCGACGGCCGTTTATGAACTCGGCTTTCTTTGTGGCCCCATGTGCAGGTCTGCTCTATGCGGTAGGGGGTTACGATGGGGCTTCACGGCAGTGTCTGAGCACGGTGGAGTGCTACAGCTCCGCAGCAAACGAGTGGACCTACACAGCAGAAATGAGCACCAGGCGGAGTGGAGCAGGTGAACGAGTGCCTCGCTTAGCACTTGGAGCATGGAAATGATGGAAGAGAGTCAAACAAGTGAAATGATTCATTGCTTCTCTGTATTACCAGAAAATATTTTATATACTGATTTTAACGACATATTAAGTATCTCTTAAATTATGCAGCTGGTAGTAGGTAGCTGCCCTTAAAATTTCAGTTTATAAAACTTGTAGGTGCTGTCTTAAAGCCTTTGTCTCTTTTCATTATATTGTTTGGTATTCCTTTTAGTTTTTTTGTTTTTAGTGCTTATTGGGGAACTTGCTTAATAATCAAGTCTCTTTGCTTCTTAAAAATTTCTGCTTTAATAGTAGTTTGCTTTTATCATGAAACTTGTTTTCGAAAGGATTGTGTTAAAGGATCACACAGCCCCTCCCTGTGTTTCATCTACATGCTATTTTTATTCTATTTGACATGTTTTTTAGACTAACTCTTACTGAGATTCTCATTTGTCAGTTCTATACATTTCCAGTTCTTAGGTTGTATGTTTAACATTGACTTACTTTTATTATGAATAATAATATCAAAAGTCTTAGTCATTTGAAAAAATCCTAACACTTCATAAATGTCCCTTTTATAGTTTGGTTGGTTGTTTCTGTGTTATAGGTGTTGGTGTGTTAAACAACTTACTGTATGCTGTAGGGGGTCATGATGGTCCTTTAGTGCGAAAAAGTGTTGAAGTATATGATCCCACCACCAATTCATGGAGACAGGTTGCAGATATGAACATGTGCAGAAGAAATGCAGGTATTGCTCTAGTTTGATTATCAAATTTATGATTATTTATATTCATAGTTTTACTATTATCACTGTATTTCCATTGTTCTTTTATGGATTTGGTTTCCCTAATAGACTAGCTCTTTAAAGGCAGAAACTTATGTAATAATCCTACATGGTGAATGCCAAGCATAGTGTCTAGAACATAGCAGGTTGACACTTCATTAACTTATAATTTCTACTAGTGGCTACTTCCAGCAATGAATGCAGAGACTAAATTAGAAGACGAGCCCTCTTTATTTGATGCTTGAATTCATTCATTCTTAACCAGATATTTTTGACTTGCCATGTATCACATACTGGAGAGCCCAGTTCTCAGGGAATTCAGTCTAGCTGAAGTAAAGATATATATCAGGTTAAAAACTAGTTGCTTATCTGAATATGGAGGGGAAGCCTGAAGAAGCTAACCCTAATTTAATACAGTTCAGGATTTCTAGAAAATAAAAAAGCTAAAACAAATAATTTCAAGAAAGCTGATGGCTTCAAGATTAGAAAACTAACTACTTGAAAAGAAGACCCGTGGAAGGGAAATGGCAATGGAAAACACCTTCAGGACAGCCAGACAGTCTTTTCAGGAGATGCCAGTCTTCTTTAAAATGCCATTATCTTCATGCCATTTCCCATAGTCCAAAATAAGTTCCTGTTGATTCTCAGACTTACTCCACACACTGGATGGTACTGCAAGATGCACCTTCGGCCCCTCCCCAAAGTGCTCAGTTTCTCTTTAATGTGATTACTAAGGGAGACTCAGGACGTGGGACTGAGTGGATTTATAATTAACTCTACCTGACCTTGCTACTCCTCCAGTCAGTTGGTGAGGTACTAAAGCCCTCAGCTGTAGAGAGTCCAGAGCCATGGTGAGGCCCCAGGTGGAGTCAGGGCTTGACCCAGTGCACAGTAAGTTGGAAAAGCCACAGTAATGTGTGCACATGCCTTCCTAGATTAGGAAACTTACCTGCATTTTGAACTTCCATTATTATTTCCTACAGGTTGAAATAATATTTTTTTCTCTATCTGTGTTTTATTGTTTTCAAATCAAAATTAGCTCATTTCTTCCAGCAAGGAAGAATAAGATAATTTCAATGTGTAGAGCTGTCATTGTCTTGCTTGCTTTTCAAGTATTTGGACTACTTTAAAGTTTGCTTCCTGTCAGACTGGAGTAGTGACCCAGCTGAGGTGGAATAGAGGCGGCTGGGCCCATTGGCATGGAGGATGCTGCTGCTGCTGTGCACACCTCTATTAGGTTAAAAATCTGCAAGCATCTGTTATTTATGCTAGCAAAACTATCTACAAAACTAGAGACCAATGTGTGGGCAGCTTCATTCTGGATGTTTTGATGACCCTAGTACCAGGTCATAGTAGCTCCGGGACCTTGTTTAAAGCTATTAAGTATGCTTTTAAAAAAATACATTGAAATAAAGAGGTTTTAAAGGGTGTTCATCTTTTAACTCAGCAATTTTTCTTGTAAAAATTTACATTAAGAAAAAAGTTGTACAAATAGTATGCACAAAAGTATGCAAGAGGCTTCCTTGTTCATTGCAGCGTCATTGATAGACTAAACTGAAAATTATAACCATTAGAAAAGACAAATTTTGGTATTACAATACATAGGGTACTATGCAGCCATTAAAATTTATGTAGATCTATATTATTAACTTAGAGAAATGTCCAAGATTTGTTTTTGGTGGGAGTAATAAAGTAGCATGTGTGCTATAAGCCCTTTTTGAGGTTGGAGAGAAGAGAGTCTGTTAATAAGCATAGGAAAGAGTCAGCAAAAGTGAGGCCGGAATTTCATGGTCACTGCTCTAACCAGAATAGGAGTAGAGGTGATCACTTTTTTTAAACATTCTTTTCTAGATGTTTTGAATTTTCAAAAAATGAGTTATTCTAATAATGAAATAATACTGTTCTCCACTTTTAAAGGAGATAAAATAGTTAACCATTCATTATAATAATTAAAATTCAGAATCATTTTTACCTTCTACTAATATATATTTTTTCCTTAAAGTTCCCTGATAAGCTGACTTTTGGGGGAGCTATTAAACTACTTTGACTTTTAATTTTTCTTTTTTTTAATAAAATGGGGATTGAAATAGTTTCTGGCCTTATAAAGTAAGGTTATTGTGAAGATTAAATGAAATAATACATATATAAAGCCAATTCTGTATAAATAGGAGCTCAGAAGTATAATGGGACATGAATAGGAGCTCAGAAATGGTTTTAGACTCTCAAATATAAAAGGAATTTTTTCTGTGTTCACCATCTTTTCTTTTTGCTGTCATTTAAGGAAACAGTGTCTCTGAATCATTCTTTCTCATCCATATTTTTAAAATAACTGTTTTCTCTCTGCATAATTTTTTAAAGGAGTTTGTGCAGTTAATGGCCTCTTATATGTAGTTGGAGGGGATGATGGTTCTTGTAACTTGGCTTCGGTAGAATATTATAACCCAACGACTGATAAATGGACCATTGTGTCATCTTGTATGAGCACAGGGCGAAGTTATGCAGGTAATAATTGTCTAATTTTCTTACAGTCTTCTAATACAGAAGATTACATTATTATAATTTTTATATTAAGAATGTTCTGTTTTAAAATGACAGTCATTTCTCAAAGTATTTTATTTCTTACTCTTAAAATAATTGATATTGGATGTGTATATTCTTGATAAAACACTACATTGGTAGTGTTCTTTTGTTCTACAGTCATCTGTATTCAAAATCCCAACCTTTCTAGTGCAGACCCACACAATAAAATTTAATATGACTAACCTCTGTATGCAGGGAGTGGAACTTATTATATGCTAAGGCTTTAATTACGCAGATATCTAAGAAATATGGCCCTACACCTCCCCTGGCAGGATGCCATGTAATAGTATTATAGTGAGGCTGTGGGGTAATTTCTTTTACTTGATCAAGAGTCCTGCCTGAATTACATGATTTTTGACCCATTCTCTTAGCAAGAGAAAATACTTTTAAATATAATGAAGAGTCTTAACAATATGTTGCACATTAATTATGCTTATGATATTTATGTTTCTTTAAATATTAGAATATTTCAGTAACATTCTAATATTGATTCAATAGTGGAGAGAAAAAGAAGTTTATACTAATTAACCATCACTGTTGTTTATGTATCATCTAAAATAACATTTACTACAAGAACTAGGTACAGGTGGCCCAGAAGAGCAGGGTTCAAAATTAGGTGAACTTTTTTTAACAGCTTCATATAACTGACATAAAATAAACAGCATACATTTTAAAAAGTGCAATTTTACTAATTTTAACATACGTATGTACCCATCACCATAATAAAGATAATGATAGTATTCATAACCCCCAAAAGTTTCTTTGTGTCCCTTTCAGTATTAGGTGGATTTTGGTATTTCCTGAGTAAAATTATTTTCCCTTAATTGTAACTACAGAGAGCAGAAGACCAATTCTGATGATAAACAGTCTGATGTTGTTTTTTGACCCATAATTAAACAGATTTCACTGTCGTTTAGGTTAAAATAGAAGTACTTAAGTTTAAGAGATTTTGAAACATGATTTGTTCAGACCCTGTTGTTTTAGTAATAAAGAATTCAGTATCTTCTCAGATATAGAATGCTGCTGACTTCTGTTTTATTTCTTCATTTCTTTGCTCAGGAGTCACAGTTATTGATAAACCATTATGAGCATGAAGGACATTTTCAGCATATTTATACATGAGAAAAAGACTTAAATAGGTATTTCTGAAGTGACTGGAAATCTAGCACTGCTCCACTTGTGGCTGCAGTTTAAGTCTCAGCAGAAGACACAACCGTCTGCCTTTACAGGCCTCGATGCTGAAGATTATTTCTGGTAGAAGCTCCGTGTAGGCTTTCTGCAGTGAGCAGCAGCTGACTGAATTTTACTAAGACACCTGCCCACAGCACTGGTCTTGCCCTGGTGTCTTAGGCATCAGTTGCTCTCATGAAGACTAGTTCTTATCCACCTTGAATGGCTATGAATTGTTTTGTGAAGGTGGATAAAGTAACATGTGTTCTTGTAAAATTTAAATTGAACTTCATTCCTTCTCCTGAAATCTGTATACACAGGAACTGAAAATTGTTGAATAGGTATTAAAATCCATGTAAGTATGCAAACTAGTTGAGGGATAAAACTTTGCTTTTATAAAATATTTGATTACATGAGTAAAATAAATTGTGTGCATATAAATGTGTGTCTATATGCTTTCCTTTAACTATGTTTGAAAGATGTTTGAAACTTGATTATACTATTTATAATTGGCACAGTACTTTGAATTATGCCAGTACTACATTGTAAAACAGAGTTGTATTTTTTGATATTTAACAATGCTTAACACTTTAAAATGCCACTTCCAAGGAATGAACATGGTGTAACACACTTGAATATGTGTGATGCCAAACTTTTTAAAATAAAATATAAATTATGCTTATTTATTATTTTCTTCAGTTTAATCTTAATCTTAGTCATGTTTTGAAGTGTATTTTTAATTTTTTTCTTAAAGTAACACTTTGGCATGAACATTACTGCAGGTTTTTGATGAATATCATGAATGTATGGAATTCAACTGAATTTGCATGGTCTTAAGATTTTTTTCTGTGTGTATACATTTAGCTATTAACAGAAGAGAACTTTCTGTGAGTAGCCATGTATGTTGATCAGATACAATTTTTCTGAGATCTTCAGTTAATCTCACTTTAAAAATGACCAAAACATGTCTTTCTTGAATTATCTTTGAATAAAAGTTTGTATATTATTTATTTCACTTATCCTTGATTTTTATCTATTTAATTTGATATTAAGAAGGTTGCCTGTTCAACTCTTGTTTTTTTCAAATTTCACAAATCAGTTTGTTGCCAAAGTAAACTTAAAAGACAAGTCTGTTATCAGTAACTGAAGTCACTAGAAATTGTTCTCCAAGGAAGTGCCTGAGCCATCCAGGAAGTCTTCCAGGTGTTGCTGGAATTTAGTCTTTATATTCTTCTGTGCCTAATAAGAGCAGGGCACAAGACAGAGAAAAAAGAAATAGCACTGGACCAAAAAGAAAATAAAAGAAAAAAATACCTACTTAATCAGTGGAGAAATAAATTATAGTTCTGATACCAAATGAATTGAGGAGATGGGGGTCAAGGAGTGTGAAGGAGAGCAGAGGGGCAGGACCCTGCTGGGATGGGGGCCTGTGGGCTGTTCTCAAGAGGGGAATTTAGAGTTGGCATGAATAAAGATCAGCCAGAACAAGTGATAATAAAGAGGAAAGAATTACACCCATGGTAGCATTCCTGTTTGGTTAATTAGCTTAAATATAGAACCTTATTGAATACTTGGCTAAGCTTTCTGTTGTAAGTGGAAATATGAAGAATTTAATCAGAAAAAGAAAAAGCCTCAGCTCACATTGCATTACTGTGGCTCCAAGCAAAAACATCCACTACCAACAAACGTGTTAGAATGCTGCTGAATGTGAAGCACTGTTTACTGTTTCCAACTGGTACCAGGGAAAATGCCATTATCTCCTGATCATTGCTAAATGGTCCATGAAATGCCTCATGAATGTATCAAATATCTTAAAACAATTTTAAAGTTTTCTTGACAATATAATCTATTAGGGTAACAAAGTCTTACTACATACTTAGCACATCAAATACCTCTTTGTCTTTACTTTTTCTTTGCAGCTCTAATAGCTGTACTATAGAGAAGTTTGCCAAGATTTGTCAGTGGCTGGATTCCTAACTATATGATATCAAAGCTGTGGATACATCTTCCCCTCCCACACCAGTCTTTGAAACATCTTGAGTTTTTCTGTTTTTGTTTTTTTGCATATGAAAGTGTTACCAGCTTATTCTATTACTGTACAAAAAAGAGAGGTCAACACTTAAGGCAGAGAAATCCTGTTTTAGAAAACCTACTAAGGAAAGAGTACCAGGTTTGACCACCAGGTTGAGGCTTGTGAGTTCTATATATAAATTTTGGATGTTAACCCCTTGTCGGATATGTTTATGAATATATTCTCCCATACAGTAGGATGCCTTTCCGTTCTACTGATGGTGTCCTTTGCAGTACAGAAGGTTTTTTGTTTGATGTAGTCCCATTTGTTCATTTTGGCCTTTGTTTCTCTTGCCTGAGGAGATGTGTTCAGGAAAAAATTGCTCATGTTATATTCAAGAGATTTTTGCCTATGTTTTCTTCTGTGAGTTTTATGGTTTCATGACTTACAAGCAGGTCTTTGATATGTTTCAAGTTTACCTTTGTGTATAGAGTTAGACAATAATCCAGTCTCATTCTCCTACATGTAGCTGTCCAGTTTTGCCAAGACCAGTTTTCGAAGAGGCTGACATTTCCCCCATTGTATGTTAATTGGCTCCTTTATTATATATTAATTGGCTGTATGTGTTTGGGTTTGTATCTGGGCTCTGTATTCTGTTCCATTGATCTATGGGTCTCTTCTTGTGCCAGTACCAAGTTGTTTAGATTACTGTGACTTTGCAGTAGAGCTTGAGGTCGGGGAGCATAATCCCCTCAGCATTATTCTTCCTTCTCAGAATTGCTTTGGCTATTTGGGGTATATGTGGTTCCACATGAATTTTAGAACTATTTGTTCTAGTTCATTGAAGAATGCTGTTGGTATTTTAATAGGGATTGCATTGACTCTGTAGAATGGTTTAGTCAGGGTGGCCATTTTGACAATATTAATTCTTCCTATCCATGAGCACAGGATGTATTTCTGTTTATTGGTGTCTTCTTTAATTTCTCTCATGAGTCAGGGTATAGGTCTTTCACCTCCTTGGCTAGGTTTATTCCTAGGTATTTTATTCTTTTTGATGCAATTTTGAATGGAATTGTTTTCCTGATTTCTCTTTCTGCTAGTTCATCATTAGTATATAGGAATGTAATGGATTTCTGTGTATTAATTTTGTATCCTGCAACTTTGCTGAATTCAATTATTAGTTCTAGAAGTTTTGTGGTGGATTCTTTAGGGTTTCTTATGTACAATATCATGTCACCTGCAAACAGGGACGGTTTAGCTTCTTCCTTATCAATCTGGATGCCTTTTATTTCTTTGTGTTGTCTGATTGCCATGGCTAGGACCTCCAGTACTATGTTGAATAAAAGCTGGGAGAATGGGCATCCTTGTCTTGTTCCCGATCTTAGGGGAAAAGCTTTCAGCTTCTCGCTGTTAAATATGATGTTAGCTGTGGGTTTGTCATATATGGCCTTTATTATGTTGAGGTACTTGCCCTCTATTCCCATTTTGTTGAGAGGTTTTATCATGAATGGTTGTTGAATTTTGTCAAGTGCTTTTTCAGCATCTATTGAAATGATCATTTGGTTTTTGCCCTTTTTGTTGATGTAGTCGATGGATTTTTTAATGCTGGACCATCCTTGCATCCGTGGGATGAATCCTACTTGATCATGACGTATGATCCTCTGGATGTATTTTTTAATTAAGTTTGATAATATTTTGTTAAGTATTTTTGCATCTATGTTCATCAGAGATATTGGTCTGTGGTTTTCTTTTTTTGTGGTGTCTTTGCCTGGTTTTGGTATTAGAGTGATGCTGGCCTTATAGAATGAGATTGGAAGTATTCCCTCCTCTTCTCCTTTTTAGAAAACTTTAAGAAGGATGGGTGTTAGGTCTTCTCTAAATGTTTGATAAAATTCAGTAATGAAGCCATCTGGTGCAGGATTTTTATTCTTAGATAGTTTTTTGATTACCCTTTCAAGTTCATTGCTGGTAATTGGTCTGTTCAGATTTTCTGTTTCTCCCTGGGTCCATCTTGGAAGGTGAATTTTTCTAGAAAGTTGTATATTTCTTCTAGGTTACCCAATTTGTTAGCATATAGTTTTTCATAGTATTCACTAATAATTCTTTGTATTTCAGTGGTGTCAATAGTGATTTTTCCTTTCTCACTTCTGATTTCTGTTTGTGTGTAGACTCTCTTTTTTTCTTGATAAGTCTGGCTAGGGGTTTATTTATTTTGTTTATTTTCTCAAAGAACCAGCGCCTGGCTTTGTTGATTCTATTGTTTTCTTTATTTCTGCTCTCATCTTTATTATTTCCCTCCTACTGACTTTAGGCCTCATTTTTTCTTCTTTTTCTAGTTTCATTAATTGTGAGTTTAGACTGTTCATTTGGGATTGTTCTTTCTTGAGGTAAGCCTTTATTGCAATATACTTCCCTCTTAGAACTTCCTTTGCTGCATCCCACAGTTTTTGGGGTGTGGAGTTGTTTTCATTTGTCTCCATATATTGCTTGATCTTTGCTTTTATTTGGTCATTGATCCATTGATTATTTAGGACCATGTTGATAAACCTCCATGTGTTTGTGGGATTTTTTGTTTCTTTGCATAATTTTGTGGTCTGAGAAGCTGGTTGGTACAATTTCAAGGCTTATAAATTTACTGCGGCTCTTTTTGTGGCCTAGTATGTGATCTCTTCTTGAAAATGTTCCATGTGCCCTTGAGAAGAATGTCTATCCTGCTGCTTTTGGATGGAGTGTTCTGTAGATGTCTGTTAGGTCCATCTGTTCTATGTGATGTTCATTACCTGTCTCCTTACTCGTTTTCTGTCTTGTTGATCAATCCTTTGGACTGAGTGGTGTGTTGAAGTCTTTTAAAATGAATACATTGGATTCTATTTCCCCCTTTAATTCTGTATTTGTTTCACATATTTGTGAGCTTCTTTGTTGGGTCCATAGATTTTTATAATGGTTATATGCTCTTGTTGGACTGACCCCTTTATCATTATGTAATGTCCTTCTTTGTATCTTGTGACTTTCTTTGTTTTGAAGTCTATTTTGTCTGATACAAGTACTGCAAATCCTGCTTTTTTCTCCCTATTTGTTGCATGAAATATCTTTTTCCATCCCTTCACTTTTAGTATGTGTATATCTTTGGGTTTGAGGTGAGTCTCTTGTAAGCAGCATATAGATGGGTCTTGCATTTTTATCCATTCTACTACTCTGTGTCTTTTGATTCGGGCATTCAGTCCATTTACATTTAGGGTGATTATCAATAGATATGTACTTATTGCCATTGCTGCCTTTAGATTCGTGGTTACCAAAGGTTCAAGGGTTGCTTCTTTACTATCTAACAGTCTAACGTAACGCTCTTATTGCATTGTTTAAAACACAATCTTAAAGTTCTTTTTTTTTCTCCCTTTTTTCCTTCCTGCTCCACTCATTATATATTAGGTGTCATATTCTGTTCTCTTTGTGTATCCTTTGACTAACTTTTGAGGTAGTTGATACAATTTTTCATTTGCTTAGTAATTAATTGTAAGAACTTCCTTTACTGTGGTTTTATTTTCTCTAGTGACAGCTGTTTAGTCTTAGGAGGATTTCTATCTATAGCAGTCCCTCCAAAATAACACTGTAGAGACAGTCTGTGGGAGGTAAATTCCCTCAACTTTTGCCTATCTGGAAATTATTTAATCCCTGCTTCAAATTTAAATACAATCTTGCTGAGTAGAGTGTTCTTGGTTTGAGGCCCTTCTGTTTCATTGCATTAAATATATCATGCCACTCCCTTCTGGCCTGTAAGGTTTCTGCTGAGAGGTCTGATGATGGCCTGATGGGTTTTCCTTTATGTGATCTTTTTTTCTCTCTCCGACTGCTTTTAATACTCTGTCCTTGTCCTTGATCTTTGCCATTTTAATTATTATATGTCTTGGTGTTGTCTTCATAGAGTCCCTTGTGATGGGAGATCTGTGCACTTCCATGGCCTGAGAGACTATTTCCTTCCCCAGATTGGGGATGTTTTCAGCAATTACCTCCTCAAACACACTTTCTATTCCTTTTTCTCTCTTCTTCTTCTTCTGGTACCCCTATAATGCAAGTATTGTTCCGTTTGGATTGGTTACACAATTCTCTTAATATTCTTACATTCCTAGCAATCTTTTTTTCTCTCTGTGCCTCAGCTTCTTTGTATTCCTGTTCTCTAATTTCTATTTCATTTACCGTCTCCTTTACCTCATATAACCCGCTTTTAAATCCCTCCACTGTATGTTTCATTTCAGATACTGTATTTTTCAAAGTTTCTGTCTCTTTCTTGAAGTCCTCCCTGAGGTCTTGAATATTTTTCTGTAGCTTTGTAAGCATGATTATGATTTTTATTTTGAAATCTTAAGAAGATTAGTAATCTCAGTTTCACTTATCCCTCTTTCTGGTGTTTGAGCAATTTTGGTTTGTACAAAGTACTTTTGCTGTTTCATATTTCTAATGATTACCATGGAATAATAACTTTATGTAGGTGGCACCCTGTAGTGCCCAGAAGGTGTGCTCTCTGGAGCTTCCCAGCCCCTGGAGCAATGGAGGGGGTTGCAGACATTTGGTGCCAGTGCCTACCAGGAGGAAAAAGCTCTTTCCTGCTTCCTTCCCCCACTGCCAGGGCCAGTGGGCAGACTGTGCAGGGAGGGGCCTCTATGCTACACCCCTGTAGCTACTGTAGGCGGGGTCTCTCTCTGGTGGCCTGTCGTGATGGTTGGGGCAGTACATTTGCCAACTGGTGCCTGCTGGGAGGGACGAACGTCAGGCTGTGTATTGCAGTGGCGGGCCTTAGCATTGCATTGCCAACCAGGGGAATGGAGCACCTGAACCTCCTGAAAGTTACCAACCTATTGCGCTGAGTGTGCTGGTACCATTATGTTTACTTGTCCTTTCTAGTGAGCAGCAAGCTCTGTGTAATCCTTTCCCCTTTAATGGCCCTCTTACTATTGGGAAGTCTTTCAAGTCCCCACCTTTCATCCTGGAGGGGCTGGTTGTGGTTACCTTTCTCCACAAGTGGCTGGAATCTCAGTCTCTCCAAGTATTCTGCCTGTTTGCTTTCCAGCCCCTCTAATCTCTAGAGCACCATGTAATGTGGATTCATCCTCCTGGAGCAGAACTCTAGGGGTTGGTATTCAGCAACCCTTGGCTTCCACTCCCTCCCTGCTCTGTTTCTCTTCCTCCCACCTGTGAACTGAGGTCGGGGGAGGGCTTGGGTGCCGCTGGATCGCAGCTTTGCTACTTTACCCTTTTCTGTGAGGTCTTCTCTTTTTTCCAGATGTAGGCAGTCTCTTGTAGTCTTTCAAGTCACGCTTTCAGGATTATTTGTATTTGCTGTATTTTCTTGTTATATGTGGTTTTGGGAGGAGGTTTCTGCGTCACTTCTCCACTGCCATCTTGTTTAATTCCCCAAAGTGATTTTAAAAGGACTGTCATGAAGATCATGACTCAGGGTTTGGAGAAGTAAAGGCTATTAGCAGTGGAAGGAACCCCAATGTAGGAAATTCTTCAAATAAAAATTTATTGACAAAAAATGTTATATTTACACTATACTGTAGTCCATTAAGTGTGCAATAGCATTACATCTAAAAAGCCAATGCACATACATTAACTGAAAATATCATTGCTCAAATATCATCTGAACTTTTAGCAATTCTTAACATTTTTGCTGGTGGAGGGTCCTGTCTCCAAGCTGATGCTGACTGATAGGGTGCTGACTGCTGAAGGGGGTGCTGTTGTGGCCATTTTTTTAAAATGGACAACAGTGACATTAGCTACATTGATTGGACTCTTCCTTCCCTGAATGATTTCTCTAGCATGTGATGCTGTTTGAAAGCATTTTTTTTACCCACAAAACTTTCAAAATTCGGGTCTATCCTCTCTTGCTGTTCTATCAACTATGTTTATGTTATATTCTAAATTTTGTTGTCATTTCAACAGTCTTCATGAGTAGCAGATTCCATCTCAAGAAATCACTTCTTTTGCTCATTCTTAAGACAAAACACCTCATCCATTCAAGTTTGATCATGAGATTGCAACAATTCAGTCACATCTTCAGGCCCCACTTCTAATTCTAGTTCTCTTGCTATTTCTACCCCATCTGTAGTCACTTCCTTAGCTGAAATGTTTGTTGAACCCCTCAAAGTCATCCATGAGGTCCAGAATTAACTTTAAAATGCCTGTGAATGTTGGTATTTTGACCTCTTCCCATGAATCATTAATGTTCTTAATGGCATCTAGAATAATGAATCCTCTCTGGAAGGTTTTCATTTTGCTTTGCCAGATCCATCAGAGGAATCACTAGCTATGGCAACTATAACCTTACAACATGCATTTCTTAAATAATAAGACTTGAAGTTGCAATGACTCCTTAATCCATGGTCTGCAAATAGATGCTGTATTTGCTGGCATGAAAACAACATAAATCTTGTTGTCCATCTCCATCAGAGCACTTGGGTTACCAGGTGCATCATCAATGAGCAGTCATAGTTTGAAAGGAATCTTTTTTTTCTGAGTAGTAGTTCTCAACAGTGGGCTTCAAATATTCAGTAAACCATGTTGTAAACAGTTGGGCTGTCATCCAGGCTTCTTGTTTCATTTATAGAGCACAGGCAGAGTAGATTAAGCATAATTCTTAAGGGCCCTAGGACTTTTTTTTAATTAAAATATCATCAATATACAATCTTATGATGGTTTCACATAAACAACACTGGTTTCCACATTCACCCATATTATCAAGTCCCCACCCCCTCTATTGCAGTCACTGTCTATCAGTATAGTAAGATGCTATAGAGTCATTACTTGTCTTCTCCGTGCTGTACTGAAGGGCCCTAGGACTTTCAGAATGGTAAGTGGGCATTGGTTTCAACTTAAAGTCACCAGCTGCATTATCCTCTAACAAGAGAGTCAGCCCATCCTTTGATGCTTTGAAGCCAGGCATGAAGGCCCTCACTGGCATCTTCCATTAAAGGCTTTCTTCTACATTGAAAATCTGTTGTGTAGCGCAGCCACCTTCATTACTGATCTCAGCTGAATCTTCTGGGAAACTTGCTGCAGCTTCTCCATCACCACCTGCTGCTTCACCTGCTCTTTTACGTTATGGAGATGCTTCTTTCCTTACACTGCATGGCTTTCAGCTTTTCCTCTGCAGCTTCCTACCCTCTCAGCCTTCACAGAGATGAAGAGAGTGAGGGCCTTCCTCCGGATAAGGCTTTGGCTTAAGGGACTGTTGGGGCTGGTTTGACTTCTTCCCAGACCACCCAACTTTCTCCACATCAGCAACAGGCTGTTTGCTTTCTTTTCTTTTTTTTTTCTCTTTGTTTTTTTTTTTATAATTTATTTTGGTATCATTAACCTACAATTACATGTGCAATATTATGGTGATTAAACTACCCCCTTCATCAGGTCCCCCCCACCAACCCCATTACAGTCACTGTCCATCAGTGTAGTGAGATGCTATAGAATCACTACTTGTCTTCTCTGAGTTGTACAGCCCTCCCCGTGCCCCACCAACATTACGTCTGCTAATCGTAATGCCCCTTTTACCCTCTTATCCCTCCCTTCCCACCCATCTTCTCCAGTCCCTTTCCCTTTGGTAACTATTAGTCCGTTCTTGGGTTCTGTGAGTCTGCTGCTGTTTTCTTCCTTCAGTTTTTTTTTTTTCTTTGTTCTTATACTCCACATATGAGTGAAATCATTTGATACTTGTCTTTTCGGCTTGGCTTATTTCACTGAGCATAATACCCTCTAACTCCATCCATGTTGTTGCAAATGGTAGGATTTGTTTTCTTCTTATGGCTGAATAATACTCCATTGTATATATGTACCACATCTACTTAATCCATTCATCTACTGATAGACACTTAGGTTGCTTCCATTTCTTGGCTATTGTAAATAGTGCTGCAATAAACATAGGGGTGCATCTGTCTTTTTGAAACTGGGCTGCTGCATTCTTGGGGTAAATTCCTAGGAGTGGGATTCCTGGGTCAAATGGCATTTCTATTTTGAGTTTTTTGAGGAACCTCCATACTGCTTTCCACAATGGTTGAACTAATTTGCATTCCCACCAGCAGTGTAGGAGGGTTCCCTTTTCTCCACATCCTCGCCAACATTTGTTGTTGTTTGTGTTTTGGATGTTGGCCATCCTCAGTGGTGTGAGGTGATATCTCATTGTGGTTTTAATCTGCATTTCTCTGATGATTAGCGATGTGGAGCATCTTTTCATATGCCTGCTGGCCATCTGAATTTCTTCTTTAGAGAAGTGTCTATTCATGTCCTCTGCCCATTTCTAATTGGATTATTTGCTTTTTGTTTGTTAAGGTGCGTGAGTTCTTTACATATTTTGGATGTCAACCCTTTATCAGATACATCATTTATGAATATATTTTTCCATACTGTGGGATGTCTTTTTGTTCTACTGATGGTGTCCTTTGCTGTACAGAAGCTTTTCAGCTTGATATAGTCCCGCTTGTTCATTTTTGCTTTTGTTTCCCTTGCCCGGGGAGATATGTTCATGACGAAGTCGCTCATGTTTTTGTCCAGGAGATTTTTGCCTGTGTTTTTTTCTAAGAGTTTTATGGTTTCATGACTTACATTCAGGTCTTTGATCCACCTTGAGTTTACCTTTGTGTATGGGGTTAGACACTAGTCCAGTTTCATTCTCTTACATGTAGCTGTCCAGTTTCTCCAACACCAGCTGCTGAAGAGGCTGTCATCTCCCCATTGTATATCCAAGGCTCCTTTATCAAATATTAATTGACTGTAGGTGTTTGGGTTAATGCTTGGATTTTCTATTCTGTTCCACTGGTCTGTCGGTGCCAGTACCAAATTGTCTTGATTACTGTGGCTTTGTAGTAGAGCTTGAAGTCAGGGAGTGTAATTCCCCCTGTTTTATTCCTCCTTCTCAGAATTGCTTTGGCTATTTGGGATCTTTTGTGGTTCTATATGAATTTTAGAAGTATTTGTTCCAGTTCATTGAAGAAAGGTGTTGGTAGTTTGATGGGGATTGCATTGAACCTGTAGATTGCTTTAGGTAGTATAGCCATTTTGACAATATTTATTCTTCCTAGCCAAGAGCATGGGATGCATTTCCATTTGTTAGTGTCCTCTTCATTTCTCTTAGGAGTGTCTTGTAGTTTTCAGAGTACAGGTCTTTCACTTCCTTCATTAGGTTTGTTCCTAGGTATTTTATTCTTTTAGATGCAATTGTGAATGGAATTGTTTTTCTGCTTTCTCTTTCTGTTAGTTCATCATTAGTGTATAGGAAAGCCACAGATTTCTGTGTGTTAATTTTATATGCTGTAACTTTGCTGAATTCAGATATTAGTTCTAGTAGTTTGGAGTGGAGTCTTTAGGGTTTTTTATGTATAGTGTCATGTCGTCTGCAAATAGTGACAATTTGACTTCTTCTTTACCAATCTGGATGCCTTGTATGTCTTTGTTTTGTCTGATTGCCGTGGCTAGGACCTCCACTACTATGTTGAATAACAGTAGAGAGAGTGGGAATCCCTGTCTTGGTCCCGACCTTAGATGAAAAGCTTTCAGCTTCTCGCTTTTAAGTATAATGCTGGCTGTGGGTTTGTCATATACAGCCTTTATTATGTTGAGGTACTTGCCCTCTATACCCATTTTGTTGAGAGTTTTAATCATGAATGGATGCTGAATTTTGTCAAATGCTTGTTCAGCATCTATGGAGATGATCATGTGGTTTTTGTTCTTCTTTTAGTTGATGTGGTGGATGATGTTGATGGATTTTCGAATGTTGTACCATCCTTGCATCCCTGGGATGAATCCCGCTTGATCATGGTGTATGATCCTCTTGATATATTTTTGAATTCGGTTTGCTAAAGTTTTGTTGAGTATTTTTGCATCTACGTTCATCAGGGATATTGGTCTGTAATTTTCTTTTTTGGTGAGGTCTTTTCCTGGTTTTCATATTAAGAGTGATGCTGGTTTCATACAAAGAGTTTGGAAGTATTCCCTCCTCTTCTATTGTTTGGAAAACTTTACGGAGAATGGGTGTTATTTCTTCTCTGTATGTCTGGTAGAATTCCGAGGTGAATCCATCTGGTCAGGGGGTTTTGTTCTTGGTAGTTTTTTGATTACTGATTCAATTTCGTTGCTGGTGATTGGTCTGTTTAGTTTTTCTCTTTCTTGCTTGGTCAGCCTTGGAAGGTTGTATTTTTCTAAGAAGTTGTCCATTTCTTCTAGGTTTTGCAGTTTGTTAGCATACAGATGCTCATAATATTCTCTTATAATTCTTTGTATTTCTGTGGGGTCCGTCGTTATTTTTCCTTTCCCATTTCTGATTCTGTTTATGTGTGTAGATTCTCTTTTTCTCTTAATGAATCTGGCTAGGGGTTTATCTATTTTGTTTATTTTTTCAAAGAACCAGCTCTTGGTTTCATTGATTTTTTTCTATTGTTTTATTCTTCTCAATTTTGTTTATTTCTTCTCTGATCTTTATTATGTCCCTCCTTCGGGTGACTTTGGGCCTCATTTGTTCTTCTTTTTCAAATTTCAGTAATTGTGTCTTTAGACTGTTCATTTGGGAATGTTGTTCCTTCTTTAAATAGGCCCGGATTGCAATATACTTTCCTCTTAGAACTGCCTTTGCTGCGTCCCACAGAAGTTGTGGGTTTGTGTTGTTGTTGTCATTAGTCTCCATATATTCTTTGATTTCTGTTTTGATTTGGTCGTTAGGCCACTGATTAATTAGGAGAATGTTGTTAAGTCTCCATGTATTTGTGAGCCTTTTGTTTCTTTCTAAAATTTATTTCTAGTTTTATACCTTTGTGATCTGAGAAGTTGGTTGGTAGGATTTCAATATTTTTGAATTTACTGAGGTTCTTTTTGTGGCCTAGTATGTGGTCTATTCTGGAAAAAGTTCTATGTGTACTTGAGAAGAATGTGTATCCTGCTGCTTTTCAGTGCAGAGTTCTGTAGATATCTGTTAGGTCCATCTGTTCTAGTATGTTGTTCAGTGCCTCTGTGTCTTTACTTATTCTCTGTCTGGTTGATCTGTCCTTTGGAGTGAGTGGTGTGTTGAAGTCTCCTAAAATGAATGCACTGCTGCCTATTTCCTCCTTCAATTCTGTTAGTATTTGTTTCACATATGCTGGCGCTCCTGTGTTGGGTGCATATATATTTACAGTGGTTATATCTTCTTGTTGGACTGACCCCTTTATCATTATGTAATATCCTTCTTTATCTCTTGCTACTTTCTTCGTTTTGAAGTCTATTTTGTGTGATACAAGTAGTGCAACACCTGCTTTTTTCTCTTTGTTGTAGGCATGAAATATCTTTTTCCATCCCTTCACTTTTAGTCTGTGTATATCTTTGGGTTTGAGGTGAATCTCTTGTAAGCAGCATAAAGATGGGTCTTGCTTTTTTTTTTTTTTCTTTTTCTTTCTTTCCTTCTTTTACAATTTATTTTGATATCTTTAACCTACAATTATATGTGCAATATTCTGGTGATTATACAACCCCCTTCATCAGGTCCCCCCCACCAACCCTATTACAGTCACTGTCCATCAGCATAGTGAGATGAGAATCACTACTTTTCTTCTCTGAGTTGTACAGCCCTCCCCATGCCCCCCCTACCTTACGTCTGCTAATCGTAATGCTCCTTTTACCCTCTTATCCCTCCATTCCCACCCTTCTTCCCCAGTCCCTTTCCCTTTGGTAACTGTTAGTCCATTCTTGGGTTCTGTGAGTCTGCTGCTGTTTTGTTCCTTCAGTTTTTTTTTTTGTTCTCCACATATGAGTGAAATCATTTGATACTTGTCTTTTTCGGCTTGGCTTATTTCACTGAGCATAATACCCTCTAACTCCATCCATGTTGTTGTAAATGGTAGGATTTGTTTTCTTCTTATGGCTGAATACTATTCCATTGTGTATATGTACCACATCTTCTTAATCCATTCATCTACTGATGCACACTTAGGTTGCTTCCATTTCTTGGCTATTGTAAATAGTGCTGCAATAAACATAGGGGTGCATATGTCTTTTTCAAACTGGGCTGCTGCATTCTTAGGGTAAATTCCTCGGAGTGGGATTCCTGGGTCAAATGGTATTTCTATTTTGAGTTTTTTGAGGAACCTCCATACTGCTTTCCACAATGGTTGAACTAATTTGCATTCCCACCAGCAGTGTAGTAGAGTTCCCTTTTCTCCACATCCTCGCCAACATTTGCTGTTGTTTGTGTTTTGGATGTTGGCCATCCTCAGTGGTGTGAGGTGATATCTCATTGTGGTTTTAATCTGCATTTCTCTGATGATTAGCGATGTGGAGCATCTTTTCAGGTGCCTGTTGGCCATCTGAAATTCTTCTTTGGAGAAGTGTCTATTCATGTCCTCTGCTCATTTCTTAATTGGATTATTTGCTTTTTGTTTGTTAAGGTGCGTGAGTTCTTTGTATATTTTGAATGTCAACCCCTTATCAGATACGTCATTTATGAATATATTCTCCCGTATTGTAGGATGTCTTTTTGTTCTACTGATGGTGTCCTTTGCTGTACAGAAGCTTTTCAACTTGATATAGTCCCATTTGTTCATTTTTGGTTTTGTTTCCCTTGCCTGGGGGGATATGTTCATGAAGAAGTTGTTCATGTTTATGTCCAAGAGATTTTTGCCTATGTTTTTTTCTAAGAGTTTTATGGTTTCATGATTTACATTCAGGTCTTTGATCCACCTTGAGTTTACCTTTGTGTATGGGGTTAGACAGTAGACCAGTTTCATTCTCTTACATGTAGCTGTCCAGTTTTTCCAACACCAGCTGCTGAAGAGGCTGTCATCTCCCCATTGTATATCCAAGGCTCCTTTATCAAATATTAATTGACTGTAGGTGTTTGGGTTAATGCTTGGATTTTCTATTCTGTTCCACTGGTCTGTCGGTGTGTTTTTGTGCCAGTACCAAATTGTCTTGATTACTGTGGCTTTGTAGTAGAGCTTGAAGTCAGGGAGTGTAATTCCCCCTGTTTTATTCCCCCTTCTCAGAATTGCTTTGGCTATTTGGGGTCTTTTGTGGTTCCATATGAATTTTAGAAGTATTTGTTCCAGTTCATTGAAGAAAGGTGTTGGTAGTTTGATGGGGATTGCATTGAACCTGTAGATTGCTTTAGGTAGTATAGCCATTTTGACAATATTTATTCTTCCTAGCCAAGAGCATGGGATGCATTTCCATTTGTTAGTGTCTTCCTTAATTTCTCCTAGGAGTGTCTTCTAGTTTTCAGAGTACAGGTCTTTCACTTCCTTCATTAGGTTTGTTCCTAGGTATTTTATTCTTTTAGATGCAATTGTGAATGGAATTGTTTTTCTGATTTCTCTTTCTGTTAGTTCATCATTAGTGTATAGGAAAGCCACAGATTTCTGTGTGTCAATTTTGTATCCTGCAACTTTGCTGAATTCAGATATTAGTTCTAGTAGTTTGGAGTGGAGTCTTTAGGGTTTTTTATTTACAGTATCATGTCATCTGCAAATAGTGACAATTTGACTTCTTCTTTACCAATCTGGATGCCTTGTATGTCTTTGCTTTGTCTGATTGCCGTGGCTATGACCTCCAGTACTATGTTGAATAACAGTGGAGAGAGTGGGCACCCCTGTCTTGTTCCCGATCGTAGATGAAAAGCTTTCAGCTTCTCGCTATTAAGTATAATGTTAGCTGTGGGTTTGTCATATATAGCCTTTATGATGTTGAGGTACTTGCCATCTATACCCATTCTGCTGAGAGTTTTAATCATGAATGGATGCTGAATTTTGTCAAATGCTTGTTCAGCATCTATGGAGATGGTCATGTGGTTTTTGTTCTTTTTATTGATGTGAAGGATGATGTCAATGGATTTTCGAATGTTGTACCATCCTTGCATCCCTGTGATGAATTCCTCTTGATCATGGTGTATGATCCTCTTGATGTATTTTTGGATTCGGTTTGCTAATATTTTGTTGAGTATTTTTGCATCTACATTCATCAGGGATATTGGTCTGTAATTTTCTTTTTTGGAGAGGTCTTTGCCCGGTTTTGGTATTAGAGTGATGCTGGCTTCATAGAAAGAGTTTGGAAGTATTCCCTCCTCTTCTATTTTTTGGAAAACTTTAAGGAGAATGGGTGTTATTTCTTCTCTATATGTCTGGTAGAATTCAGAGGTGAATCCATCAGGTCCGGGGGTTTTGTTCTTGGGTAGTTTTCTGATTACCTATTCAATTTCGTTGCAGGTGATTGGTCTGTTTAGTTTTTCTGTTTCCTGCTTGGTGAGTCTTGGTAGGTTGTATTTTTCTAAGAAGTTGTCCATTTTTTTCTAGGTTTTCCAGCTTGTTGGCATATAGATGCTCATAATATTCTCTTATAATTCTTTGTATTTCTGTGGGGTCTGTCATTATTTTTCCTTTCTCATTTCTGATTCTGTTTATGTGTGTGGGTTCTCTTTTTCTCTTAATGAGTCTGGCTAGGGGTTTATCTATTTTGTTTATTTTTTCAAAGAACCAGCTTTTGGTGTCATTGATTTTTTCTATTGTTTTATTCTTCTCAATTTTATTTATTTCTTCTCTGATCTTTATTATGTCTCTCCTGGTACTTTGGGCCTCATTTGTTCTTCTTTTTCCAATTTCAATAATTGTGTCTTTAGACTGTTCATTTGGGAGTGTTCTTCGTTCTTTAAATAGGCTTGGATTGCAATATACTTTCCTCTTAGAACTGCCTTTGCTGCGTCCCACAGAAGTTGTGGCTTTGTGTTGTTGTTGTCATTAGTCTCCATATATTCTTTGATTTCTGTTTTGATTTGGTTGTTAACCCATTGATTCAGTAGGAGAATGTTGTTAAGTCTCCATGTATTTGTGAGCCTTTTAAAATTTCTTTCTGAAATTTATTTCTAGTTTTATACCTTTGTGATCTGAGAAGTTGGTTGGTAGGATTTCAATATTTTTTAATTTACTGAGGTTCTTTTTGTGGCCTAGTATGTGGTCTATTCTGGAAAAAGTTCTATGTGGTCTTGATAAGAATGTGTATCCTGTTGCTTTTGGGTGCAGAGTTCTGTAGATATCTGTTAGGTCTATCTGTTCTAGTGTGTTGTTCAGTGCCTCTGTGTCTTTACTTATCCTCTGCCTGGTTGATCTATCCTTTGGAGTGAGTGGCTTGTTAAAGTCTCCTAGAATTATTGCATTGCTGTCTATTTCCTCCTTCACTTCTGCTAGTATTTGTTTCACATATGCTGATGCTCCTGTGTTGGGTGCATATATGTTTATAATGGTTATATCTTCTTGTTGGACTGACCCCCTTATCATTATGTAATGTCCATCTTTATCTCTTGCTACTTTCTTCATTTTGAAGTCTATTTTATCTGATACAAGTACTGCAACACCTGCTTTTTTCTCTTTGTTGTTTGCTTGAAATATTTTTTTCCATCCCTTCACTTTTAGTCTGTGTATATCTTTGGGTTTAAGGTGAGTCTCTTGTAAGCAGCATATAGATGGGTCTTGCTTTTTTATCCACTCTGTTACTCTGTGTCTTTTGATTGGTGCATTCAGTCCATTTACATTTAGGGTGATTATTGATAGATATGTACTTATTGCCATTGCAGGCTTTAGATTCGTGGTTACCAAAGGTTCAAGGGTTGCTTCTTTACTATTTAAGAATCTAACTTAACTTTCTTGTTAAGTTATTGTGTGCGCCGTCTGATGTTTCTTTATCTCTCCCTTCCTATTCTTCCTCCTCCTTTCTTTATATATTAGGTGTTTTATTCTTTGCCTTTAGTTAGTATTTGGGTGGTCTGCTTTCTTTGCTTTGCTTTTATTTTCTCTGGTGACATCTTTTTAGTCTTAGGGGTGTTCCCCTCTAGAGCAGTCCGTTTAAGATATCCCGTAGTAGTGGTTTATGGGAGGCAAACTCTCAACTTTCTTTTGTCTTGAAATTGTTTAATCCCTCCGTCATATTTAAGTGATAATCGTGCTGGATACAATATTCTTGGTTCGAGGCCCTTGTGTTTCATTACATTAAATATATCATGCCATTCTCTTCTGGCCTGTAAGGTTTCTGTTGAGAAGTTTGATGACAGTCTGATGGGTTTTCCTTTGTAGCTGATCTTTTTTCTCTCTCTAGCTGCCTTTAATATTCTGTCTTTATCTTTAATATTTGCCATCTTAATTATTATGTGTCTTGGTGTTGTCTTCCTTGAGTCCCTTGTGTTGGGAGTTCTGTGGGCTTCCGTGGACTGTGAGACCATTTCCTTCCCCAGCGTGGGAAAGTTTTCAGCAATTATTTTTTCAAAGACACTTTCTATCCCTTTTACTCTCTCTTCTTCTGGTACTCCTATAATGCGAATATTGCTCCGTTTGGATTGGTCACACAGTTCTCTTAATATTCTTTCATTCTTAGAGATCCTTTTTATCTCTCTCTGCCTCAGCTTCTTTGTATTCCTGTTCCCTGTCTTGTAATTCCTTGATCGTGTCTCGAACCTGATTCAGTTTGCTGTTGAGCCCATCGATGGCTTGTCTCATTTCTGCATAGTCTTTCCTCACTTCCGTCACTTCCTCCCTCAGCTCTTGCACATTTTTCTGTAGATCCGTCAGCATGGCTATGACTTTTATTCTGAATTCTTTTTCAGGAAGACTGTGCATATCCATTCCTTCAGTTTCTCTCTCTGGGGTGGTGTTTGTCTGAAGCTTTGTCTGTATCATATTCTTCTGTCTTCTCATGACTATACAATTGGTTGTTGGTAGTTGTCACGTATGTCAGTTGGGCTCTTTATGACTTTAAAAAGGAAAGAGAACAAAGGAGAGAAAAGAAAAAAAATATTTGTAATAATAAAAATAGTAAAAGGAGAGAGAGAAGAATGAAAAGAAAGGAGAGAAAAAGAAAAAGCAGCAACACCGAAAAGAAAAAAAAAATAACGGTTTCTGTGTGAATGCTGTACGTGGCGCTGTTGCTCCACTATTCCAGAGCCGTGGTCACGATGCTCCGCACAGCCCTTTAAAGCTGCGGCTGGGGTGAAAATGAATGGAGGTTCTCTGCTGCACTCCCGTCTCTTTAAGACCGCTGAAAAACAAAGCGCGCGCTTCTCTCTTCTCCTTCCCTGAGCCAGCTGCAAGCAAGCAGGCGTTTAAGACCACTGAAAAACAAAGCGCGTGCTTCTCTCTTCTCCTTCCATGAGCCAGCCGCGAGCAAGCAGGGGTATTCCTGCTGAATCCGTGTGCCCTCTGTCTCTCCAATCTGCACTTTCACTCCCTCCCGGCTCTGAATCCTCTCCTCCCACCAGTGCGCTGGGGTCGGGGAGTGCTTGGGTTCTGCCAGGTCACGGTTCGCGGTTCCATTTCTTACCCGCCTTGCCCGCTGCCGAGTCCTCTCAGGTTTGTCTGTGCTGTGTGCTCTTTCCTGTTTGTTCTTCTCTCTCTTTTAGGAACAGTTGCGTTTGCTGTGTTTTCGTGGGTAAATATAATGTTGGGAGGAAAATTCTTTCGTTCCGTTCACGCCGCCATCTTCCCGGAACTCCCAGGGGTCTTGCTTTTTTATCCACTCTGTTACTCTGTGTCTTTTGATTGGTGCATTCAGTCCATTTACATTTAGGGTGATTATTGATAGATATTTACTTATTGCCATTGCTGGCTTTAGATTCGTGGTTACCAAAGGTTCAAGGGTTGCTTCTTTACTATCTAAGAATCTAACTTAACTTTCTTGTTAAGTTATTGTGAACACCGTCTGATGTTTCTTTATCTCTCTCTTCCTATTCTTCCTCCATTCTTTATATATTAGGTGTTTTATTCTTTGCCTTTAGTTAGTATTTGGATGGTCTGCTTTCTTTGCTATGATTTGATTTTATTTTCTCTGATGACATCTTTTTAGCCTTAGGGGTGCTTCCCTCTAGAGCAGTCCGTTTAAGATATCCTGTAGTGGTGGTTTATGAGAGGCAAACTCTCTCAACTTTCGTTTGTCTGGAAATTGTTTAATCCTTCCGTTATATTTAAATGATAATCGTGCTGGATACAATATTCTTGGTTCGATGCCATTCTGTTTCATTACGTTAAATATATCATGCCATTCTTTTCTGGCCTGTAAGGTTTCTGTTGAGAAGTCTGATGATAGTCTGATGGATTTTCCTTTGTAGGTGATCTTTTTTCTCTCTCTAGCTGCCTTTAATACTCTGTTTTTATCTTTGACCTTTGCCATCTTAATTATTATGTGTCTTGGTGTTGTCTTCCTTGGGTCCCTTGTGTTGGGAGATCTATGGGCTTCCGTGGACTGCGAGACTATTTCCTTCCCCAGCATGGGAAAGTTTTCAGCAATTATTTCTTCAAAGACACTTTCTATCCCTTTTTCTCTGTCTTCTTCCTCTGGTACTCCTATAATGCGAATATTGTTCCGTTTGGATTGATCACACAGTTCTCTTAATATTCTTTCATTCGTAGAGATCCTTTTATCTCTCTCTGCCTCAGCTTCCCTGTATTCCTGTTCTCTGTTTTCTATTCCATTAACAGTCTCTTGCACCTCATCCAGTCTGGTGTTAAGCCCGTCGATGGCTTGTCTGATTTCTGCATTGTCTTTCCTCACTTCCCTCACTTCCTCCCTCAGCTCTTGCATATTTCTCTGTAGATCTGTCAGCATGGTTATGACTTTTATTATGAATTCTTTTTCAGGAAGACTGTGCATGTCCATCCCTTCAGGTTCCCTCTCTGGGGTTGTCTGGGTCTGAAGCTTTGTCTGTACCATATTCCTCTGTCTTTTTATGGTTATAGAAGTGATTTCTGGTAGTTGCCACATATGTCAGCTGGGCTCTTTATGACTTTAAAAAGGAAAAAAGAAAAAAGAAAAAAGAAAGAAAAAGAAATAAGAATGAAAGAATGAAAGAAAGAGAACAAAAAACAACAACAACCAGAAGAAAAAAAACAAATGCCCACCGGGAGTGGATTCTGTGAGGATGATGTAGGAGGCGCTACTGCTCCATTATTCCAGAGCCGTGGCCGCGCCGCTCCGCAGGGCCCTTTATAGCTCTGGCTGGGGTGGGAACGAATGGGAGGCTGTTGAGCTCTGTGGGAGGTCTAAGTGTGGCCACCCTTACCCAGTCACCAGCTAAGGGGTCCGAATTTCCCCAGGACTCCCAGCCTGCTGGGCTGAGTGTGCCAGGGCGGTCCGGTCCTCCGCTGGGCTCCTGTCTCTTTAAGACCGCTGAAAAAAGCGCACGCTTTTCTTCTTTTTTTTTTTTCCTTCCCCGAGCCAGCTGTAAGCACCCTGGCGCGTTCCCAACTCATATCCTGCAACCTCTGTCTCTCCAATCTCCGCTACACCGCGCGATGTGTGTCGGCGCTCCCGGTGCAGATCACCGGGGCTGGTTATTTCGCGGGGCTGGTTATTTCGCGGGCCTGTACTTCCAGTCCCTCCCGGCTCTGAATCATGTCCTCCCACCGGTGTGCTGGGGTGGGGGAGGGATTGGGTCCCACCGGGTCGCGGCTCTGTATCTTACCCGCTTCGTGGGGTGCCGAGCCCTCTCAGGTGTAGCTGCATGCTGTGCACTTTCCTGTGTATTCTGGTCTCTCTTTTAGGAATAGTTGTATTTGCTGTGTTTTCGTGGATGAATATAATGTTGGGAGGAAATTTCTGCCACCCTGCTCATGTCGCCATCTTCCCGGAAGTGCCTCTGTTTGGTTTTTGTCAGGCTGTTTGCTTGCTTATCATTCGTGTTGTCACTGGAGGAACAATTTTCATCCTCCAAGAACTTCCCTTTGTTTTCACAAGTTAGCTGACTGGTACCAGAGGCCCAGCTTTCAGGCTCTCCTGGCTCTGGACACACCTTCCTCACTGAGCTGAATCATTTCTAGCTTTTGGTTTTAAAGTGACAGACATGCAACTATTCCTTAACTTGAACACTTGGAGGCCATTGTAGGGTATTAATTGGCCTAATTTCAGTATTGTGGCTCAGGGAATAGGGAGGCCCAAGGAGAACGTTGGGGGAGTTGCTGGCCAGTGGAGTGGTCAGAACACACACAGCACCGATCATTTAAGTTTGCATTAATCCCTCCGTTATATTTAAATGATAATCGTGCTGGATACAATATTCTTGGTTCGACGCACTTCTGTTTCATTACGTTAAATATATCATGCCATTCTCTTCTGGCCTGTAAGGTTTCTGTTGAGAAGAACAATTTCCAGACAAACGAAAGTTGAGAGAGTTTGCCTCTCATAAACCACCACTACAGGATATCTTAAATGGACTGCTCTAGAGGGAAGCACCCCTAAGGCTAAAAAGATGTCACCAGAGAAAATAAAATCAAATCAAGAACTTCATATGGGCACAGTTGTTGGTGCCCCAAAACAATCACAATAGTGACATCAGAGATCACTGCTCACAGGTCACCATAACGAATGTAATAATAATGAAAAAGACTGAAATATTGCAAGAATTGCCAAAATGTGACAGAGACACAAAGTGAGCAAATGCTGCTGGCAAGGTGGTTCCAACAGACTGGCTGGACACGGTGCCACAGACATTCAGTTTGTAAAAACACAGTGTCTGTGAAGTGCAGTAAAGTAGGGTGTGCCTGTAATCTGCATTGTGAGCAACTCTGTAAGCTTGCTTTGCTTGGACCTATGCGTTCTTGGCTGAAAGCAGTGATGACTAGGGTAAAGGTGTGAATGATGCCAGAAGACTTAGTCCTGTCCTTATGGATTCTGGCATGATTCCTGGTATTTATTATAATCCCTTCCAGCACAAAGACCCAGGTATCTTTAATCTCGGCTGCTGACTTATGAGACTTCTTAATTTTTTAGAACAAAAGGAGCATAACATTGCATAGGGGGGTGCCAAGCCTCCCTCTTGTTTCAGTTTGGTCTTGAGCAAAATGCCTCTATGCTGACTTGTATAGTGTCCTGATGAAAGGATCCTTTGGAGAGAGGACCCCTCAAGCAGATGGTACCTGAATGGATGGGTAAGGGATGGCATGGCTGATTGTTTCTGGCAGAAGAGCTTGTTTGAGCAGAGCCATGAGAGAAACAGCAGCATCCTGTTTTTAGAAACTATAGAAAGTGCCTTCAACTAGCCCAAGTGGTACCCTTCTGCAAATTTTAAGAAGGGTTTAAATTCGTGTGTAATCACACCTCTGCACACATTGTTGTAGCCCATGCACAGTATTGTAGTGCCTGAGATGAGGCTGGCACTGTAGGCAAACCTAGGAGTGTTTCAGCACTCTGTCCCACACAGGGTGTTCTCAGCCCACGTACTGCACAGGTGTTGGAGAAGTTACGGAGAGGACATGACCGCTGGTTGACTATGAGCTGATCCTGGCAACTGCAGCCCCATCCCCTCCACGCCCTTGGAAAGTGGGTCTGCTGACCTCTCCATAGTCAGGGCTTCCCAAGGACACAGCCTGCAGATGGGGACACTGTCAGTTCATCTGGATGGCACCCATGGCTGAGCCAAGTTACAGCCTCTACATACACTTTTAAGATTTGTCAGGTACGTGTTTAGAGTTTACATACCAAGCCTGGTATGTAAGTTCCCTTTCTTAATTTTTTAAAAAATTTCCATTTAAGTATAGTTGGCATAATATTATATTGGTTTCAGGTGTGTATCATAGTGATTCAGTGTTTATCTCCATTACAAAATGTTCACTGTAAGTGTAATGACCAGCTGTCACCATGCAAAGCTACTACATTTATTATTGACTCATGGAATGTAACGGGAAATGGAGTCACTTATGTCCAGGGGTTTTAAAATAGAGCCAGGAGGCCATTAAGGAGATGAGCCTATGCATGTCCCTGGTGGTAGAACCATGAACTTGGAACTGGGCTAAACTGCAAATACTCCAAGGATTCAACCTGAATACCTGTGCCTGCAGCAGATGAGAGTGGCTTGGCCATCGCCACAGCAACCAATGGTATTCCACCAAGATCAGTTTACTTCCTCCAACACCAGT
Organism: Phataginus tricuspis; assembly: GCA_029783875.1. Taxonomy (NCBI): domain Eukaryota; kingdom Metazoa; phylum Chordata; class Mammalia; order Pholidota; family Manidae; genus Phataginus; species Phataginus tricuspis. The sequence continues at coordinate 20,771,312 of JAQQAC010013566.1, forward strand.
CAAAACTATTCATTAACAACATATACATTCCCTTTTGCCTTTAAATACCTCTAACTGTTGTTCCCTATGGGACACAACTTGGTTTGCTACCTGAATCTGTGCCCACCAAATTGTAATTCTAAGACCCCAAATAAAGGCTTTTATTTGTTCTCCCCCCTTTCGTGGTCAACACTATATTCTCTGTGCTGTCCTTTCATCCCTGTGACTTCCTAATATGTAACTGGAAGTTTGTACTTTATTCCCTTCTCCTGTTTTGCCCACCCCCTTACTCCTCCCCTGGCAACTGCCAGTCTGTTCTCTGTGTCTGTGAGTCTTTTTCTGGCTTTTTTGATGTGTGTTCATTTGTTTTTCGATTCTACATGTAATTGAAATCATTTGATATTTGTCTTTCTCTGTCTGACTCATTTCACTCAGCATAATGCCCTCTAGGTCCATCCATGTTACTATGGCTGGATTTCACTCACTCTTCTGAGTAATATTCCATCAACACCCAAAAGCTCTCCCAATCAGCTAAAAGGGTCCTATAGAAATAACATCTACATGGCCTTCCTTATTAAACCTGCCACTTACCAACCTGGAGCCGCCTGCCTCTTTCTTGGGTCTCTGCCTGCCCTTTGTGTAAGGGAGCAGATTTCAGATCACACAGGGAAGCTCCAGAGGAGGTCTTGACCCAACATTGGCAGGTGAGTTGGGAGACTGAAGAAATGGCTCTTGGCAAAGAGGCATCCACATGGGGAACCCTGAGTTGGCCAGTGACCTCTATGTGGGGAGAGGTGGCCAGTGGACTGCTGCATGACCACCTGATGTCCCTAAAATGGGGCCGTTTGAGTGTGCCCATTTGAGGATTATGCAGAGTCTCTGGGGAAAAGAGGGCAAGCGGGGGTGCTGTGGGACCTCACTAATGTGTCCGGGCTGCCTTAACCCCATCCCAAGGCCAGCAAAGCTCAGCAGCCAGGCAGGCAGGCGGGCAGCCCCAGGGCAGAACTGCTTGGATGACAGAGAACACTTCTGCTGTACTCACTGCACAGCTGTCAGTTCCAGGGAAAGGCGGGCAAGTGTCAGGCGTGGCCAGGGGGCTGTGGGTCAGCTGTGGCACTTCTCTGCCCTCCTGGGGGCTCTGGGACACGCCCCCTTACAGATGAATTATTCCAGCCCACAGGAGGCCTGGGCCAGGTGGGGACCTCCCTGGGAATCTATAGAGGAGGTCCCAGTTCTCAGGGTGTTGGGAATGAGACAGGTCCTGACAGGCCCTGATGAGGTCACATTTGCTGGGGGAATGAAGGCCAAGGTTCTCGAGTCCGCTCCAGTACCTGGAACGGGACACTGACATCTGCACTGAGCCCAGTTATGGGACAAGATTTTTTTTATGTTGGGCAATCCACTACTGATATGGGGGAAATTGACAAATTCTGGGAATGGATTCCAGCTGTGGAAGACTGGAGACAGAGAAGGGGCACAGACACCCAAAAGCTCTCCCAATCAGCTAAAAGGGTCCTGTAGAAATAACCCAGAGCAGATGTGGTTTAACCTCACTGCCGCAGAGACCCTGCCTGAACAGGAAGACTGACAACACGGTGCTGTGTGGAAAACCTTAAAACCTGAGTGACAGTTCAGACCTGCCCCACTGCCCCTACTCTTCCTGGGGCTCCCCTGCTCCAGCAGAGGCCTCAGGGACACAGTCCTATTTGAGGTGAGTGCCTCCCAGGCCCCAGGTATAGGACACAGGCCAGGCTGCCTCCAGGTCAAGGTCTATGTAGGTGGTCAGAGGCCTCACATTGAACTCACTGTTGCCTGGTTCCCCAGAAATAAACAGAAGCCAGTGGTTCTGGTGGCTTCTGAAGCTGAATGTGCTCTGATATGGAGTCACCCTCTGGTCTTTTCTGATCACCTCAGTGGTTATAGATGGCAAATAGTTATGGTCAGGAAGGTCCTTGAACACTGCAAATTGGGGGCTTCCACCCCATCCATGAGAGTATGAGCTTTTTTTCTCCAATACCTGGACATTGACATCCTCCAAGGTTGGACTCTGTTAACCTACACCTGTGAATTTTGCCTCCTGGTTAGAGGAATCACAGCAGGCAGTGCTGGGGGAAATGCCAACTGTGATCTGACAGGCCTGCCACCACCTGAGTGGTGACCATCAAACAGGGTAAGTCACATGGGAACAAAAGGAGAAAGAAACTGTCCAAGACCTGAGCTGGGTGGTTATGCCTGCCCACAGTGCTTTCAATAGGCCAGAATGGCCTGTAAAAAGCCAGGTGGCTCACGGTGGACAATGTTGGTCCACAAAGACCTGAACTAGGGAGTGCCACCCACCCATGTGGCTGGGTCAACAGGGCCCCCATCTTAGCTCCCTCAGCCATGGTCCTAAGAGCACAGCCCCCTCATTGGACTCAGCAATACCTTTTCCAGTGTGGACACTGAGTCACGTGATCAATGTCCCTTCACGTATGAGTGGCAATAATGGGGCTTTCAAGTGCTTCCCCAAGTGCACCTGCACAGCACACTGTGTGTCATGGGTGGTGGCCCAGAACCTGCCCCAGCTCCCCCTCCCACACTAGTAAGAGGGGCCCATTGCAGCGACAACATATGTTAACACATGAAGATGCCTCAGCAGGAGCCCCTGCAGGCTCTGCTGGAGTATCTACAAGGGAGAGGATGTGTGGTGAACCCACAGAAAATTCAATGCCCAGGCATTGCCCTAAGGTTTTGGGAGTTGTTTGGTTGGATAAGATGTGTGGTGCCAGAAGCTGTGATTGATAAAGTGCAAGCTTATGCAACCTCCAAGTATGGGAAAGAGGTGCAATCCCTTGTGGGGCTTGGGGCTTGGAGGACTTTTAATCCCTACCTGGCATAATACCTCCATCTCTTATACCACTTGGAAAAGAAAGGGCACAAGTGGGACTAGGCAGCAGAGCAGCAGGCCGCCTTTGAGAGGCCAAATACTAGTGAAGCAGGGTAAAGGGCATCTCCTAAGCAGGGCTACCATTTGAATTATGGGTGGGTGTCTGGACAGTAGGGGTCAGGCACTGTGGCAGCGTCAACAGAAGGGGAGATTACCCCTGGGCTTTTGTCCCAGCTCCAAAGAAGATAGAAATCTGACAAACCCCACAGAGTGGCAGCTCCTGCAGGTGCACAGTGCACGTCCAGGGGAAGCCTCTCAGGAGGGAATGAGTCACAGGGGAAAGAGCTGGTGATCACTCAGGAGTACTTACCAAACTGTCACTGGTTCGGGTATCATCCTCCGAATCTGTGTTTTCTCTTGCATGTGCCTGTATTGCTGGCGGGCCCCTTGCTGACCCGGGGCACATTACAAGAGGGGGGCATGTGAGACTGTAGGAGCTGCAGGCAGGGGTGATCCCATGGTCATCAGGAGGACATGACCCATGGCCCACTCCTGAGCTGGATCCAGTGGTGGAGGCCCCCTCCCAGTCCTCTGACCTCCTCGTTCCCAGGGCTGCCCAAGGTCACATCCTGGAGATGGGGCTGTCGCGTCTGTCAGTCTGGATGGTTTATAGGACCCTTTATTTTGGGAAGAAATTTGGTTCAGAGAAGCAGGGAAGTCAAAGTGGAAGGTGAGGAAGGAATCCATTAAAGTGAGAATAACAGTGAATGGCAGCTGCCTTGCAGGCAGCAGAGAGCAAAGAAGAACAGAGGGAGGAAAGGGAAACTCACTGAACTCCTGCTCACCATGGAGCAAATCCCTTGCCAACTCCTAAAGCCAGTGGCACCCAGTGTCTGCTTGAATCTTCACGGCATGGGAACTAAGCCCCTACCACCGTAGGATTTGGGGGAGCCACAGAGCACTGGATGGAGTGAGATTATGTTCTGAGAACTTCCCAAAGGCAAAGAAAGGAGATTTTCAGGCAGGCTGCTAAAGAGCATGATGGTACAGCTGCAGTCCTGTCTGGGTCACCCAGGTGATACAAACTTGCAAGCCCCAGATCACAGCTCTCAGCAGCCTCTCCCTACTTATCTGGAGTAGAACAGAGAGAGTGACACACTTGAAGAAAGGGGAGTGTGGGCAACCTTAGAGAGGTGTGCTTAAGGGTTTAGGATCTGGGGTTTTATAGGGCTTTTTGGGTAAGGGTTAGCATAAGGCATGATGTGTACAGGTGATTCATAACTCCCTTGAAGTTTGTCTTAAGAATAGGGTTATTTAGGTGACTGTATCGGTCCAGATCTCAGTATCCTTTATCCACATAGGTTTATTTACACTTTGGAGGTCTATCTCCTGGGCACATAGTTACTTGATTAAGGGGCTGGAAGACAAGGAAGAACAGCATTTAGATTCAGTTAAAGAATAAGTAGGGCCTTTTTCACAGGCTAAGTAGATTTTACAATGGCATTATCAAATTGGTACAATGAAGACATGGGCTGCTCTCTAACACTGTACCTGGGGAATATGCGGACATTCCAAGTGACTTCTGGCCTTTGAAACTTCAACTAATTAACTAATTAATTCTGTGAGTCCTTTCTGGCTCTAGGTTTTATCTGGTTAACTCGTTGAGTCCCTTTTAGTGGGTCCCACTGGCCTTATTCTCTCCCTCCACCCACTTATATTTGTCTTTCTGCCTAACAGTTACCGCCTGTACATACGCCTAAGATCAGCAAATGGTGGAGGTCGCTTTTCAGGGGCCAAAACAAGCCCTGCTGCCACCCACGGGGTTCAGACCTCGACCCAGACACCTCGAGGAGGTCCTGTCCCACAGGGGTCACTGCCGTAAGTCCCAGGGGCCACTTGCCACGTGGAACCCTCTTCTAAACGTTTCTGTCCCGGATTTCCTTATCTGCAAAATGTGGTGGTGCTCAGCAGCTCTCTAGAAGGCGGCAGGATGCGCCCGCCTGAACGCCCGTCCTTCTCACACAGGTGTCTGTCCAGGGGCGCGAGTCTGTCAGTGGTGCTGGGTCTACCAAATGCGGTCTCCAAGGGACGCGTGCTGTTTACAGGCGGCGGCCCTCCCCGCGGCGGGGATCCTGCTATCCGGTCTAGGCGCCGCCACACCGTCCAGGGCTAACTTCGCGCCCACCTGGCCAGAGAACAGTCCGGGCTGCGTCACCACGGCAACCGTCCGGCGGCGCACACCGCCCGGCTCCGCCCCCTCACGCCGTCGCGCTCTGGCGCCTCTTCGCCCGGGCGGCCCTGCGGCTCCGGCTACTGGCTGGGAGCCGGGTCTTACTATACTCACTCCATCCGCGTAGCCAATGGCTGGGAGTGCCAGGCACTCGTTGGCTTGAGTCACAGGGCGCTGGAAACGGCCAGGACCAATCATAATGCAGAGGAGGCGGGGCGGGCGCTCTTCAAGCCAATAAGGGCATTCATAGTGCCTCGCCCCCGGCTCCACCCCCGAGCTGAGAGACTTCGCTGTCGGAAGGCCGGCGGTCACCGCGGCTCTGGCAGGTGAGGGGACCGGGAGAGGGCGCGCAGGTGAGGGGGCCGGGAGAGGGGCG
>JAQQAC010013566.1:20776772-20965043 GCA_029783875.1 Phataginus tricuspis
CGCAGGTGAGGGGGCCGGGAGAGGGCGCGCACGTCGGGGGCTGGAGGGCGCGGCCTCCGGGCCTGCCTTGTGGTGGGGACAGGTGAGAGCGAACTTCTTCGGCGGTGGAGGTGGACCGGACGTGCTTTTTCCCTGTAAGGGTCGGGCAGTGTCCGAGGCCGCACGTAGGGGGACATAGCTAGCAGCGGTGACAGAATCGAAGTTTTACACAAACGAACGGTTCAGGGAGGACAAGGTCTTCCTTCCCAAAGGCTGCACCAGAGACATTCTGAATCGGAGAGCGCGGCGTCCTCCCTGATCTCCTGGCTGAGTCTTCGGATCAAATTAAATCGAGGACTACATGGAATCACAAGATCCAAGGGAGGAGAGTATTTCAAGGAGAGACATGTCAAGTCTCTCAGACTGACCTAGTAATACAAACTACAAAGAGTGTTTATAGGATTTGGCACCTAGAAGATCCTTGGTGATTTATTTGTAAGCCAAGTTCAGGGCCGTGAAGAGACTGGAAAGCAGACTGAATTGCCTGAGAGTAAAAGGGAAATGAAAATGCAGACAACCTGCCTAGAACACTTTCAGGAGACCTTGCTGACCTGTAGGCATTGACCCTCTTTCTGTGATATTACTGTGTGCTTTCTTATTCGCCATTATTCACTATAGCATAATGGATGACCATTGGCTCCCCCACTTAGCATTTTTGTAACTTGGGTTAAGAAAGTTGCTTCATCAATTTTTCATTTACAAAATGGGGGTAATAAATACTTCCCCCCCCAGCTTTATTGAAGTATAATAGACAAAATTTTAAGGTATATAAGTGTACATTGTGGTAATTTGATATATGTTTACATTGTGAAAAGATTCCTACCCTCTAGTTAGTATTGTTTACACTTTGTAGATAACACTGAGGCTCAGAGAGGCTGTTCATCTTGCTGAAGGTCACATAGCTAGTAAGCGGTGGTGATTCAGCATTGTGGAACTTGGTAATGACCTCGTGAAAGATGAGGATTGGAATGTTTATTTTGTGATTTTGGAGATTAAAGGCATCTTGGTGTGGGTGGGGAGCTGGGTTGCTAGAAGTTGAGTGAAGCAGTGGGAGGCGTTATTTTGGTCTCTCCCTTGAGAAAAAGTGTTAGCTCAAAGAAAGAGAAATAGGACAGTGTGGCTTGGGGAGCGGCAGTAGAGGCTAGGAGAACTTCTCAAGAAAGGAAGACTTGAGTATTCTTTATACTTGAGGGGATGGACTCCATGAGGAGGGGGAGGAGGAAAAGGGTGAGTGGTGGGCAAGCTCTTGGTGAGGTTAAGAGGAGCACAGAGGCGAGCTGCGCGCGGTAGTCTCTGGCTAATCATTCCAGAAAGAGGGGGCAAAAGGAAAGTCACGGTGACAGAAGGACTCAGAGACAGAAGGAGGGTTGGCTAAGCTCCCAGTATCCTCTGCAGAATGGGGTTGTCAGTTTGGGGCTGGGGCAGTGGGAGTGGAGCATTTTAAACACTATTATGAGAGCTTCTGAGGCTTAAAACAATTTGCTTTTAGAGTGTCATAATTTGTAAATTAGGAACATCAGTGAATGTTTTTACGAAAGTAACGTTCTTCAAAAGTTTTTCTGTTTTTTGGTTTAGTGACTTATTAAGTAAGTAAAGCATACTCATGAAAATCATTAAAATTTAAGAGTTAAAAAGTTACAAACTGAAAAGTAAAATTCTCCTCCTCTTCATAATCCCCTAGTGTGTGCAGGTGGTGAGCACCCAAACCCTACTGCGTCTTTACCTCTTTTCCTGAAGCTCGCTACACTGCAGTGTTCCCTGTGTGTACATAAGCACAGAAGCGCCTGGATAAACGTACTTAACGTTATCACAAGCGGGACTCTTGCTAAGCATGTCATACTGCAACTTGTATTTCATTTGACATGATCTTAGAAACCTTTTCTGTGGGACATGTGCATCTCCCTCATTCTTTCAAACGGCTACATAATTGTCTGTGGAGGGACTTGGAATTTATTTAATTTCTTATTGATGGATTTCTTTTTGTTTGTTTTTCTTTTTTCTCTTTGTTTTTGCTATTATAAGCAGTGTTTTCCTCAGTCTTACTGTGCATGTGTTTGTACACTTGAGTTAAAAAGTTGCTAGGTCAAAGAGGGTATTCATTTTGAATTGTGATGATTATTGTGAAAATTTCCTCAGAAATATACTAATCTTCCCAAACAACAATGTATAATGATGCGTGTTCCCCAAATTGTTACCCTCACCAATACTGGGTCCTGAGCACTATGAAATTTTTAGACTCTGATTTTAGGGTGTATTTCCTCATTTGAGTCAAACTGAACTGCTTGTTTGTTTAGTGAGTATTTGCATTTATTTTTCTGTGAACCACCTGTGAATGGCCTTTGTCATTTTTCTATTCGGTTTTTAGCCTTTTTCTAAAGCATATTTTGTAGCCCTTTGTTATAAGTGTTGTAAGTACATTTTTCAGTTTGTCATTTGATCTTTGACTTATTTATAATTGTTTTTTTATTTCCCAATCAGAAGTATTTCATTTTTATGTACTCATATTTGGCAGACTTTTTCCCTAGGTTGTAAGTGACATTTTTAAATTATTTCCATTGAAATTTTTCCATGGAAAACACACTAAAAGATCTCTTTAAAGATAGTTTGAAATTCTTTATTCACTGTTCTTTTAGATCCTTCTGTTGAAAGTTAAAAATGTAGCTTTAAAATCAGTATTTACAAGTGGAGGTGGTGATAACATCCAATAAACGTTTTGCTTTTTTTTCAGTCACGTGTTTAGGGCCTGAGAAATTGATTCTCCTTTAGTACTTGTTAAAATGATCAGAAGATGAATTTTAAAAGATCTTTTCTTGGAATTTCATTGTTTGCCTTGCTTATTTATCTATTTATGTATTTATTTTTTACAGACGTAAGGCTGTCTGCAGAGATTTGAAAAATGGCTACAAATGAAAGTACCAGCATCTTCAGTTCAGCATCCTTGTCTGTGGAGTATGTAGACTCATTTTTACCTGAGAATCCTCTGCAAGAACCATTTAAAAATGTTTGGAACTATATGTTGAATAATTACACAAAGTTCCAGATTGCAACATGGGGATCCCTGATAGTTCATGAGGCCTGTTATTTCTTGTTCTCTTTACCCGGATTTTTGTTTCAATTTGTACCTTACATGAAGAAATACAAAATTCAAAAGGTGGGTATGATGGGCTTGCGATGGAATATTGTCATTAGTGTTGTTGAATATTTTAAAAGCAAATACAACTTTGTTTTGAAAGACTCTTGATTACAGCTGTTCAATAGAGATATAATGAAGTCACATTATTTTAAATTTTCTAGTAGAATAGCTAAAGCAAACAAATAGGGAAATTAATTTTAATATATTTTATTTAACATAATAAATCTAAACTATTATTTTGACAAGTAATCAGAATTTAAAAGTATTTAATGAGATATGTTCTTACCCTCATAGTAAGTCCTTGAAATCTAGTGTATATTTTACAGTAATTTTAGCCCATCTTAATTTAGACAAGCTATATTTAAGGTGTTCAATAGCCACATATTGCTAATTTCTATCATTAGACAGCATAGCCCTAGGTTATTATTGGTGGTATTTTAAGAACAATATGCTAAATTGTGCTTTAAGGTAGATATGATATTAGTCAAATTTGGGTTTATACATTTTAATCTTTAAACCACTTGGAAAGGAAAGTTAGGGGGATTTGTGTATGTTAATATCCTAAGACTTTAATCAGGAAAGTTTTGTTTTTTCTCTAAATATATGGTGGTAGTTCTGCACATTCATGTGATCCCAGAAAGGAAGTGATAATGCTCCTAGCTTCTATGTATTTGCTTCAATGCACTAAATTTCTTGAGAGCCCACTATGGATGACAAAATGTTGAGATACACATAGTACCTCATCTCAGTTTTGAACATAGGTAAAACAGTGACCTCCCCTAACGTGGACACTGATGAGCTAGGTGGTTTCCCATTCAGGAGGCAGGACTGGCTTCTTAGAGATAACTTACCACTTGGTAATCCATGCTAGTTTCTAATACTTGTTTACCTTTCTAAAAATGCATGCCCAGCTAAAACTCAAAGGCACATAGTCTTGGTAGAAAGTAGGATCTTGAGAGAGGTCGTCTGTGGAGGATAATTTGTACTCACTGGTCTTGTGTTCTCAGCAGGCTGTTAATTTTGTTGCCCCTCCCAGTGAGTCTCACTTTATTTAAGCAGGTACTAACCTTACCCTCTGAGGCACTGGGCTGGGGGCGTCAAGTGACTAGGCAGGCTCTAAGCTCAAGGAGGAAATTGAAAAGGGATGTTGCCCAAAGGAGAGAGTCCTGTCACCCTACATTAAAGACACAGAAGTTCCGAATCCTTTTCTAAAGAGCCTGCTTTGAAAGGTAGAATGGAGTTTGGATGTCTAAGTTCTCATGGGTGTTTGGGATGATTCTGGCTGTTGTGTGTTACCCAGAAGATTTGTTTACAGGGCTGATGTGGTTGTATGACTGGCCAGGCCAGAATATCCCGTGTTACTTCTGTCCTCTCAGCTAACTCATGGGTCAAATGTGGTAACCTTTCCAGAGAGATACAGACCTTTTTTAGTCAAGATGATATGAGAGGCTTTGAAATAAAATGTGGTAAAAGAAAGGACAAGCTATCACCTAGTGGGTTACAGGTAGTCATTTATAAGCAGACTGAAAGGCTTGGATGTTATGTCACCAACTGTGTACTCAGGATGTCTTTGAATTTCATAACTGTTGAATTACTGGCCTTAGACTTTTTTGATACTAAATTAAATTGTGATGGTAAATTAGTATAAGTTTTTACACTATATGGGCGTTTAAAAACAAACAAAAAATTCATTCTCAGTTAATTACACGTTTATGCATTTTGAAGGCAGATACCTCTTTACCCTTCTCTTGAGGGTATAGGAAGAAGTTGCTGGTGTAATGAGGCTCAAAAGGCTTTCCTGCATCTGGACATAGTGGACTATGGGACAGCTCATGTGTGTGAGAGGGGCGCTCAAAGGGACAAATTAGCAAACCAGGACTTGCACAATAACTTTCTTTTTTTTTAATTAAAAAAATTTTTTTTAATAATTTATATTGGGATCACTAATCTACAATTACATGTGCAATATTATGGTCATTAAACTACCCCCTTCATCAGGTCCCCCCACCAACCCCATTACAGTCACTGTCCATCAGCGTAGTGAGATGCTATAGAATCACTACTTGTCTTCTCTGAGTTGTACAGCCCTCCCCGTTCCCCCCCAACATATTACATCAGCTAATCGTAATGCCCCTTTTTCCCCCTTATCCCTCCCTTCCCACCCATCTTCCCCAGTCCCTTTCCCTTTGGTAACTATTAGTCCATTCTTGGGTTCTGTGAGTCTGCTGCTGTTTTGTTCCTTCAGTTTTTTTCTTTGTTCTTATACTCCACATATGAGTGAAATCATTTGATACTTGTCTTTTTTGGCTTGGCTTATTTCACTGAGCATAATACCCTCTAGCTCCATCCATGTTGTTGCAAATGGTAGAATTTGTTTTCTTCTTATGGCTGAATAATATTCCATTGTGTATATGTACCACATCTTCTTAATCCATTCATCTACTAATGGACACTTAGGTTGCTTCCATTTCTTGGCTATTGTAAATAGTGCTGCAATAAACATAGGGGTGCGTATGTCTTTTTCAAACTGGGCTGCTGCATTCTTAGGGTAAATTCCTAGGAGTGGGATTCCTGGGTCAAATGGTATTTCTATTTTGAGTTTTTGAGGAACCTCCATACTGCTTTCCACAATGGTTGAACTAATTTACATTCCCACCAGCAGTGTAGGAGGGTTCCCTTTTCTCCACATCCTCGCCAACATTTGTTGTTCTTTGTGTTTTGGATATTGACCATCCTGACTGGTGTGAGGTGATATCTCATTGTGGTTTTAATCTGCGTTTCTCTCATGTTTATCGATGTGGAGCATCTTTTCATGTGCCTTTTGGCCATCTGAATTTCATTTTTAGAGAAGTGTCTATTCATGTCCTCTGTCCATTTCTTAATTGGATTATTTGCTTTTTGTTTGTTAAGGTGCATGAGTTCTTTATATATTTTGGATGTCAACCCCTTATCAGATACGTCATTTATGAATATATTCTCCCATACTGTAGGATGTCTTTTTGTTCTACTGATGGTGTCCTTTGCTGTACAGAAGCTTTTAACCTTGATATCGTCCCACTTGTTCATTTTTGCTTTTGTTTCCCTTGCCCGGGGAGATTATGTTCATGAAGAAATCACTCATGTTTATGTCCAAGAGATTTTTGCCTATGTTTTTTTCTAAGAGTTTTATGGTTTCATGACTTACATTCAGGTCTTTGATCCACCTTGAGTTTACCTTTGTGTATGGGGTTAGACAGTAGTCCAGTTTCATTTTCTTACATGTACCTGTCCAGTTTTTCCAACACCAGTTGCTGAAGAGGTTGTCATCTCCCCATTGTATATCCAAGGCTCCTTTATCAAATATTAATAGACAGTATATGTTTGGGTTAATGTTTAGATATTCTGTTCTCTTCCACTGGTCTGTGGGTCTGTTTTTGTGCCAATACCAAATTGTCTTCATTACCATGGCTTTGTAGTAGAGCTTGAAGTCAGGGAGCGTAATTCCCCGTTTGATTCCTCCTTCTCAGGATTGCTTTGGCTATGCGAGGTCTTTTGTGGTTCCATGTGAATTTTAGAATTATTTGTTCAAGTTCATTGAAGAAAGCTGTTGGTAGTATGATAGGGATTGCGTTGAATCTGTAGATTGCTTTAGGTAGTATAGCCATTTTGACAATATTTATTCTTCCTAGCCAAGAGCATGGGATGAATTTCCATTTGTTAGTGTCCTCTTTAATTTCTCTTAGGAGTGTCTTGTAGTTTTCAGAGTACAGGTCTTTCACTTCCTTCATTAGGTTTATTCCTAGATATTTTATTCTTTTTGATGCAATAGTGAATGGAATTGTTTTTCTGATTTCTCTTTCTGTTAGTTCATCGTTAGTGTATAGGAAAGCAACAGATTTCTGTGTGTTAATTTTATATGCTGCAACTTTGCTGAATTCAGATATTAGTTCTAGTAGTTTTGAAGTGGAGTCTTTAGGATTTTTTATGTACAGTATCATGTCATCTGCAAATAGTGACAATTTGACTTCTTCTTTACCAATCTGGATGCCTTGTATGTCTTTGTTTTGTCTGATTGCCATGGCTAGGACCTCCAGTACTATGTTGAATAACAGTGGAGAGAGTGGGCATCCCCGTCTTGTTCCCGATCTTAGATGAAAAGCTTTCAGCTTCTCGCTGTTAAGTATGATGTTAGCTGTGGGTTTGTCATATACGGCCTTTATGATGTTGGGTACTTGCCATCTATACCCATTTTGTTGAGAGTTTTAATCATGAATGGATGTTGAATTTTGTCAAATGGTTTTTCAGCATCTATGGAGATGATCATGTGGTTTTTGTTCTTCTTTTTGTTGATGTAGTGGATGATGTTGATGGATTTTCAAATGTTGTACCATCCTTGCATCCCTGGGATGAATCCCACTTGATCATGGTGTATGATCCTCTTGATGTATTTTTGAATTCGGTTTGCTAATATCTTGTTGAGTATTTTTGCATCAGGGATATTGGTCTGTAGTTTCTTTTTTGGTGAGGTCTTTGCCCGGTTTTGTATTAGAGTGATGCTGGCTTCATAGAAAGAATTTGGAAGTATTCCCTCCTCTTCTATTGTTCGGAAAACTTTACGGAGAATTGGTGTTATTTCGTCTCTATATATCTTGTAGAATTCCAAGTAGAATCCATCTGGTCCGGGGATTTTGTTCTTGGGTAGTTTTTTGATTACCACTTCAATTTCGTTGCTGGTGGTTGGTCTGTTTAGTTTTTCTGTTTCTTGCTTAGTCAGTCTTGGAAGGTTGTATTTTTCTAAGAAGTTGTCCATTTCTTCTAGATTTTCCAGCTTGTTAGCATATAGATTCTGATAATATTCTCTTATGATTCTTTGTATTTCTGTGGGGTCCATCATCATTTTTCCTTTCTCATTTCTGATTCTGTTTATGTGTGTAGATTCTCTTTTTCTCTTAAAACGTCTGGCTAGGGGTTTATCTATTTTGCTAATTTTTCAAAGAACCAGCCCTTGGTTTCATTGATTTTTTTTCTATTGTTTTATTCTTCTCAATTTTATTTATTTATTTTCTGATCTTTATTATGTCCCTCCTTCTCGTAACTTTGGACCTCATTTGTTCTTCTGTTTCCAATTTCAGTAATTGTGTCTTTAGACTGTTCATTTAGGAATGTTCTTCCTTCTTTAAATAGGCCTGGATTGCAATATACTTTCCTTTTAGAACTGCCTTTGCTGCGTCCCACAGAAGTTGTGGCTTTGTTTGTTGCTGTCATTAGTCTCCATATATTCTTTGATTTCTGTTTGATTTGGTTGTTAGCCCACTGATTAATTAGGAGAATGTTGTTAAGTCTCCATGTATTTGTGAGCCTTTTTGATTTCTTTCTAAAATTTATTTCTAGTTTTATACCTTTGTGATCTGAGAAGTTGATTGGTAGGATTTTATTATTTTTTGAATTTACTGAGGTTCTTTTTGTGGCCTAGTATGTGGTCTATTGTGGAAAATATTCCACGTGCACTTGATAAGAATGTGTATCCTGCTGCTTTTCAGTGCAGAGTTCTGTAGATGTCTGTTAGGTCCATCTGTTCTAGTGTGTTGTTCAGTGCCTCTGTGTCTTTACTTATTCTCTGTCTGGTTGATCTGTCCTTTGGAGTGAGTGGTGTGTTGAAGTCTCCTAAAATGAATACATTGCTTTCTGTTTCCTCCTTTAATTGTGTTAGTATTTGTTTCACATATGCCAGCGCTCCTGTTTTGGGTACATAGATATTTATAATGGTTATATCCTCTTGTTGGACTGACCACTTTATCATTATGTAATATCCTTCTCTATCTCTTGCTACTTTCTTTATTTTGAAGTCTATTTTTTCTGATACAAGCTGCAACATCTGCTTTTTTCTTCCTGTTGTTTGCATGAAATATCTTTTTCCATTTCTTCACTTTTAGTCTGTGTATATCTTTGGGTTTGAGGTGAGTCTCTTGTAAGCAGCATATAGATTGGTCTTGCTTTTTTATCCATTCTATTAGTCTGTGTCTTTTGATTGGTGCATTCAGTCCATTTACATTTTAGGGTGATTATCAATAGATATGTACTTATTGCCATTGCTGCCTTTAGATTCGTGGTTACCAAAGTTTCCAGGGTTGTTTCTTTACTATCTAACAATCTAACTTAACTTTCTTGTTAAGTTATTGTAAACACAGTCTGATGTTTCTTTATTTCTCTCCCTTCTTATTCTTCCTCCTCCATTCTTTATATATTAGTTGTTCTATTCTTTGCCTTTAGTTAGTATTTGGATGGTCTGCTTTCTTTGCTATGATTTTATTTTCTCGGGTGACATCTTTTTTAGCCTTAGGGGTGCTTCCCTCTAGAGCAGTCCATTTAAGATATACTGTAGTGTTGGTTTATGAGAGGCAAACTCTCTCAACTTTCGTTTGTCTGGAAATTCTTTAATCCCTCTGTCATAATTAAATGATAATCGTGGTGGATAGAATATTCTTGGTTCGAGGCCCTTCTGTTTCATTACGTTAAATATATCATACCATTCTCTTCTGGCCTGTAAGGTTTCTGTTGAGAAGTCTGATGATAGTCTGATGGGTTTTCCTTTGTAGGTGATCTTTTTTCTCTCTCTAGCTGCCTTTATTTTTTTTTTATTCATTTATTTTTTTTTTTAGGAGAGCAAGGTACACTCTTTTATTCAGAGATAGAGTGAAAGGACAGAGCTCTCAGCCCATGCCAGGAGAGGGACAAGAGAGTCCCTCTAGCTGCCTTTAATACTCTGTCTTTATCTTTGATCTTTGCCATCTTAATTATTATGTGTCTTGGTGTTGTCTTCCTTGGGTCCTTTGTGTTGCAAGATCTGTGGGCTTCCGTGGACTGCGAGACTATTTCCTTCCCCAGCGTGGGAAAGTTTTCAGCAATTATTTCTTCAAAGACACTTTCTATCCCTTTTTCTCTCTCTTCTTCCTCTGGTACTCCTATAATGCGAATATTGTTCCATTTGGATTGGTCACACAGTTCTCTTAATATTCTTTCATTCCTAGAGTCCTTTTATCTCTCTCTGCCTCAGCTTCTCTGTATTCCTGTTCTCTAATTTCTATTCCATTAACAGTCTCTTGCATCTCATCCAGTCTGCTGTTAAGTCCGTCAATGGCTTGTCTGATTTCTGCATTGTCTTTCCTCTCTTCCCTCACTTCCTCCCTCAGCTCTTGCATATTTCTCTGTAGATCTGTCAGCATGGTTATGACTTTTATTCTGAATTATTTTTCAGGAAACCTGTGCATTTCCATCCCTTCAGGCTCCTTCTCTAGGGTTGTCTGGTTGATCTTAGTCTGGATCATATTCTTCTGTGTCTTCATGGCTATAGAAGTGGTCGCTTGTAGTTGCCAGGTATGTCAGCTGGGCTCTTTAAGACTTTAAAAAAGGAAAAAAAAAAATGGAAAAAAAAAGAAAGAAAAAAAGAAAAGAAAAAAGAAAGAGAAGAAAAAACAAAAAACAAAAACGCCCACTGGGAGTGGATTCTGTGGGGATGCTGTAGGTGGTGCTGTTGCGCCACTATTTCGCAGCCATGGCCGCGCCGCTCCGCAGGGCCCTTAATAGTTCTGGCCGGGGTGGGAACAAATGGGAAGCTGTTGATCTGTGTGGGAAGTCTAAGTGCGGCCACCCTTTCCCAGTCACCAGCTAAGGGGTCCGAAACTGCCTAGGACTCCCAGCGTGCTGGGCTGAGTGTGCCAGGGCAATCCGGCTCCTCCACCTGGCTCCTGTCTCTTTAAGACCACTGAAAAAAGCATGCGCTTTTTTTCTTTTTTCTTTTTCCCTTCCCGGGAGTGAGCTGCAAGCACCCTGGCGCGTTCCCTGCTCAGATCCTGCCCCCACTGTCTTTCCAATCTCCGCTACACCGTGCGATGTGTGTCCTCACTCTCTGCACAGATCACCGGGGCTGGTTATTTCACGGGCCTGTACTTCCACTCCCTCCCGGCTCTGAATCCTCTCCTCCTGCCGGTGCGCTGGGTTGGGTGAGTTCTCCGGTCCTGCCGGGTCGCGGCTCCGTATCTTACGTGCCTCGTGGAGTGCCGAGGCCTCTCAGGTGTAGCTGCACGCTGTGCGCTTTCCTGTGTATTCTGGTCTCTCTTTTAGGAATAGTTGTATTTGGTGTATTTTCATAGATAAATATAGTGTTGGGAGGAGATTTCTGCCGCCCTGCTTATGCTGCCATCTTCCCGGTAACTTTCTTTTTTTTTCAATTAAGGTATGAAGTCCCACTACATACAGTAAGATACTATAGATTCACTTCTTGTCTTCTCTGTGCTATATATACCTCCTTCCCTATGCACCTTCTGTATTATATGCGCTAATCATAATACCCCTTAACACCCTTATCCCTCCCTTCCTATCCACCCTCCCCAGTTCCTTTCCCTTTGGTAACCATTAGTCTATTCTTGGGTTCTGTGACTCTGCTGCTGTTTTGTTCCTTCAGTTTTTGTGTTGTTGTTATACTCCACAGATGAGTGAAATCATTTGGTACTTGTCTTTCTCCGCCTGGCCTAATTCACTGAGCATAATACCCTCAGCTGCATCCACATTGTTGCAAATGGTAGAATTTGTTTTCTTCTTATGGCTGAATAATATTACATTGCATATATGTACCACATCTTCTTTTTCCATTCATCTACTGATGGACACTTAGGTTGCTTCCATGTCTTGGCTACTGTAAATAGTGCTGCAATAAACATAGGGGTACATATATCTTTTTGAATCTGTGATCTGTTTTCTTAGGGTAAATTCCTAGGAGTGGAATTCTTGGGTCAAATGGTATTTCTACTTTTAGTTTTTTTGAGGAACCTCCATACTGCTTTCCACAATGGTTGAAAAAATTTACATTCCCACCAGCAGTTTATGAGGGTTCCCCTTTCTTCACATCCTCACCAGCATTTTTCATTCCTAGTCTTTTGGATGTTGGCCATCGTAACTGGTATGAGGTTATATCTCATTGTGGTTTTAATTTGCATTTCTCTGATGATTAGCGATGTGGAGCATCTTTTCATGTGCCTGTTGGCCATCTGAATTTCTTCTTTGGAGAAGTGTTGGTTCAGATCCTCTGCTCATTTTTTTTTTTTTTGCTATTATTAATATACAACTACATGTGGAACATTATGGTTACTAGACTGCCCCTATTATCAAGTCCCCACCACATACCCCCATTGCAGTCACTGTCCATCAGCATAGAAGGATGTTATAGAATCGCTACTTGTCTTCTCTGTGTTATACTGCTTCCCCATGTCCCCAACCCCCCCCACCCCCACTACATTATGTGTGCTAATTGTAATAGCCCTTTTTCCCCCTTATCCCTCCCTTCCCACCCATCTTCCCAATTCCCTTTCCCTTTGGTAACTGTTAGTCCATTCTTGGTTTCTGTGGTTCTGCTGCTGTTTTCTTCCTTCAGTTTTTTCTTTGTTTTTATACTCCACATATAAGTGAAATCATTTGGTACTTGTCTTTCTCTGCCTGGCTTATTTCACTGAGCATAATATCCTCTAGCTCCATCCATGTTGTTGCAAATGGTAGAATTTGTTTTCTTCTTATGGCTGAATAATATTCCATTGTGTATATGTACCACATCTTTATCCATTCATCTACTGATGTACACTTAGGTTGCTTCCATTTCTTGGCTATTGTAAATAGTTCTGCAACAAACATAGGGGTGCATCTGTCTTTTTGAAACTGGGCTGCTGCATTCTTAGGGTAAATTCCTAGGAGTGGAATTCCTGGTTCAAATGGTATTTCTATTTTGAGTTTTTTGATGTACCTCCATACTGCTTTCCACAATGGTTGTACTAATTTACATTCCCACCAGCAGTGTAGGAGGATTCCCCTTTCTCCACATCCTCAACAACATTTGTTGTTGTTTGTCTTTTGGATGGCAGCCATCCTAACTGGTGTGAGGTGATATCTCATTGTGGTTTTAATTTGCATTTCTCTGATGATTAGCGATTGGAGCATCTTTTCATGTGCCTGTTGGCCATCTGAATTTCTTCTTTGGAGAAGTTTCTGTGTAGCTCCTCTGCCCATTTTTTAATTGGATTTTTTGCCTTTTGTTTGTTGAGGTGTGTGAGCTCTTTATATAATTTGGATGTCAACCCCTTATCACATATGTCATTTATGAATATATTCTCCAATACTGTAGGATATTTTTTTGTTCTAGTGATGGTATCCCTTGCTGTACATAAGCTTTTTAGTTTGATATAGTCCCATTTGTTCATTTTTGCTTTTGTTTCCCTTGCCTGGGTAGACATGTTCATGAAGAAGTTGCTCATGTTTATGTCCAAGAGATTTTTGCCTATTTTTTTTCTAAGAGTTTTATGGTTTCATGACTTACATTCAGGTCTTTGTTCCATTTTGAGTTTACTTTTGTGTATGGGGTTAGACAGTAATCTAGTTTCATTCTCTTACATGTAGCTGTCCAGTTTTGCCAACACCAGCTGTTGAAGAGGCTATCATTCCCCATTGTATATCCATGGCTCCTTTTGTCATATATTAATTGACCATATATGCTTGGGTTTATATCTGGGCTCTCTAGTCTGTTCCACTGGTCTATGGGTCTGTTCTTGTTCCAATACCAAATTGTCTTGATTACTGTGGCTTTGTAGTAGAGCTTGAAGTCAGGGAGTGTAATCCCCCTGCTTTATTCTTCCTTCTCAGGGTTGCTTTGCTATTCAGGGTCTTCTGTGGTTCCTTATGAATGCTTTGCCTATTCGGGGTCTTCTGTGGTTCCTTATGAATTTTAGAACTGTTTGATCTAGTTCATTGAAGAATGCTGTAGGTATTTTGATAGGGATTGCATTGAATCTGTAGATTGCTTTAGGCAGGGTGGCCATTTTGACAATATTAATTCTTCCTAGCCAAGAGCATGGGATGAATTTCCATTTATTAGTGTCCTCTTTAATTTCTCTTAAGAGTGTCTTGTAGTTTTCTGGGTATAGGTCTTTCACCTCCTTGGATAGGTTTATTCCTAGGTATTTTATTCTTTTTGATGCGATTGTGAATGGAATTGTTTTCCTGATTTATCTTTCTGTTAGTTCACCGTTAGTGTATAGTTATATTTGCTGTATTTTCATAATATATGTGGTTTTGGGAAATTTCTGCCTCACTTCTCACACCACCATCTTTTTTTCTTGAGTATCTTTCTTTGTAAAATGTCATACGTTCTCATAATTCTCTAGGAATTTTTCTCAAAGATGTATGTACTACAAACCTTCTTTAATAGTGGTGTCCTTTCCTATTAGGATGTAATTGTATATAAATTATAGTAAACTCTGCTATTCTACCAGGTATGAGTTTTTGATTAACTATTTTTAAACTAATTTGTGTACACATTAAACAGTGTAACGTGATTTTATTAGTTGTAGTTGATTAGTTTTTGTGTTACTGCTGCAGCTACATGGGTGTCACATTCTAGCCATGATATTAAAAGTCTGTAAACAAGTTTCTGTGGGGAATAATACCTTTACTGGCCCACCAGAATCTTCCATTTTGTCCCCAGTCACGGAGGAGGATTTGGGGTCAGATAATGTTCAAGTTCGCATACAAAGACAGTTATAAATTATCTTGTCTAAGCCCTTCATTTTATTGAGGAAACAGTATGAGCATCACAGACGTAATTAATTGGTTTGTGGAGACTCTGAGATTGGACCCTGGGTCTGTAGATTGATCACTTTTCCTTATCAGGGAAGAACACTTAAAGAATTTCAATAATGGAACTGGACACCTAGGTTTTCGTTAGTCCAACTTCTGCTCATCACTGCTTGTGTGACCCTGGGCCAAGTGGTTGACCTTTTGGGCTTCTGCTGGGAAGCAGTGGTTTCCACGCCTGGGGTATTATAGTTCAGTTAAAAATGCTTCACCGGCAGATTTGTGAAGTTTTAAGTAAGGACATTTAAAACAAAGCAGTAACTGCTGTTTATTATCACCATCTTTTTGTAAAACCAAAAGCACTTTTTCTTATCTAACTGCAGCCTTTTAAATTGAATACATTTCATTTTTTTTCATCTGGCTTACTAAGCAAGTCAACATCCTAAGGAGGTCTTATGAACAGGTCACTACATTGATCTCACTTTTCTCATTGGACTAATCTGTGAGCTTCATCATCTGTGGGCAGTAGCGCTCCATTCTTGGGGAACCGTTGGACATCTGTGAAGAATGTATGAACCATCATCCTGTATGAACAAAAATGCACTTATTTCTAGGAGTGACTAACACTGCATGGCTGGAAGCATTGATTTACCTGCATAATAAAGGCTTCCAATGCTGCATGCACAGCTGCTGCAGCCATTAGGAGAACCCAACTGTATTCTTAACGTTACATGCTTCTCTGAAATTCCGGGTTAAAGAAGTGAATGCTCTGTGCAGCAAAGACTGGAGAATTACTCATTCTAGAGTGCTTCTTTGGTTTGTTTGAGAAGTATTATGCTTGGGTTTGCCTGTTAGCCATTTCTTCACCTATTTAAAGTGTACTGATAGTTCTCAAGCATTTAGAAGAAGAGGATGTCCTGAATCCTGGGCCTTAGTTACTGTAACATACTAGCTGGTAACATGGAATTCATATACCATAGAATTAATCAAGTAACAGAATGAAGGTCTCATATAAACATTTGAGAAAAAATAAGTTCACTTCTAATTTTTAGGTCAAACCATTGATAATAGAGGCAAGTACTTCATATTGTGATTTTTCTCCATAGGATATACAGGAAACATGGGAAAACCAATGGAAATGTTTTAAAGTACTTCTCTTTAATCACTTTTGTATCCAGTTTCCTTTGATTTGTGGAACTTACTATTTTACAGAGTATTTCAGTATTCCTTATGATTGGGAAAGAATGCCAAGATGGTATGTAAAGATTTGATTGTTATACTCTGTCATGGTTTATTAAAATATCCTTAGTCTTCTTTGTTTGGTTAATGTTTATTTGTTCTAAACTTTGGATGTAAATAATATGGAAAAGTGAGCCATACTGGAAACTTGAAGTGTCCACATTTTTATCCCTTTCTGTATTTTCATGGGCCATTTTATTGGAAGGTGAGTTTCTTGTATTGGTGTTTCTATAGCATCCTTGATGTGATTGTATACAGACACACATGCTCATACTAAGCAAAGAAAATATATGTGAAGTCTAAAATGAACAGAGAAAATGAGAGAATAGCTTGTGAATAGTTTATAAAAAGCGTTTCCATCTAGACACAGATGTCTATTAATTGAGCAGAAGTATGTGTGTTCAAATAATATTTGTATTATTTGAAATAACTATTCCTGACATAACCTGATACAGATATGCCAATGTATAGACACATATTTTTTCTATATAATGTGTAGTCAACATAAAGAAGAGTTTCTGTGTGTGTTCATTTTATATAAAATATATTTTGCCTACTGCACTATGTCCTTTCTCTTTGGTGGAAAACAGTGATGGTTTTGCTATTGTTAATCTTAGCTAAGTCCTTCATCAATATTACTCTTTTCCTAGAGGTTTTGGAGTATCATAAGTCTGATTTTATACCTGTGAGTTTTTAAAAAAGAATTAGAATTGCTTTAGTGGCTATGTCTTTAAACCTTCTTCAGGTGGCATCATTGTAGCTAGCTTTCTTGTATCTGGCAGTTTTGAGAATTTGCTGATCAGTATATCCAGCTAGATCAAGCTAGTGAGTGGGTATTTGGCTTTAGGTAATGTCTCAAGAAGTGACTCCAGGTAAAAGTCTAGATTGTTCAAGTAAAAGTTATTTTATACTGAGTGTAGTATTTTCATCTTAAAGGTATATGCTCTTGGCCAGATGCTTTGGCTGTGCAGTGATCGAGGATTCCTGGCACTATTTCTTGCATAGGCTCTTACACCACAGAAGAATATACAAATATATCCATAAAGTTCATCATGAGTTTCAGGTATGTTGGAATTATATTTAATACTTTTTTTTTCCATTAGAGGGAATTTTTATTTTAATCTCCAGAGCTTTTAAAAATATTGTCAATGATGATTTATTTTTTCCCTTTGGCATGATTGTTCACACACACACACACACACACACAAATTTATTTTAAGGAATTGGCTTATGCAACTTTGGGGGCTGGGAAGTGGCAAATCTGAAATCTGTAGGGCAGATCATATGGAATTCAAGCAAGAGTTGATGCAGTCTTAGCAACAGGGCAGAAGGCCTGGAGGCTCAGGCAAGGTGTCTGTGTTGTGGTCTTGAGAATTCCGTTTTCTTCAGGCAACCTGAGTTTTTGTTTTTAAGACCTTCAACTGATTGGATGAAGCCTACCTGCATCTTGGAAGGTCTCCTTTACTCAAAGTCTACTGATTTAAATGTTAGCCTCATCTAAAACATATGTTTACAGCAGCATCCAGACTGGTGTTTGACCAAACTGTTGAGCACCATAGCCTGGTCAAGCTGGCTCATAAACTAAACCATCACAATATATTAAGGAGTTCTTATCTCTTTTAGGCTCCATTTGGAATGGAAGCTGAATACGCACATCCCCTGGAAACCTTAATTCTTGGAACTGGATTTTTCATTGGAATTGTGCTTTTATGCAATCATGTAGTTCTTCTTTGGGCATGGGTGATCATTCGTTTGATAGAAACTATTGATGTCCATAGGTGAGCTATGGTTTCTATTCAGGTATAAGGTGTCATAAAATCATAAAATATCTTTATCTTCATTGTCACAGGATTATCTTTATTTCTCAGAGACTAATAGACTTGTTAATGTTACTATTTTTTAAAAAAGAAAGCATAATCATTGGATGAAAGTTCAAATAATAGGTTTTTTATATTAACATCCTTGTCAACAGCTATTGTCATTTTTACAGTGAGAATATATTCCTGTATTATTTGGTCAAATGAAATAAAATGTTCATAAGTATTGCAGTACTGCCTCCCAAAGGGCCCCTATTCTCAGTACTGAAGTTTTTAATTTTCTTGTAGTAAAATCTATCAGTCATTTTCTTTATGCTGTTTGAGTTTCATGCCTCACTTAGGTCTTCCTGCAATACTGTTCAAATGAAAATATTTTTGTGTGCTAAAAGTTTGATTGAATACCAGCAGTTCAGGACCAGCAATTATTTTATCCTTCTGTAATCAACCTAGACCTAACACTTAGTTGAAAAAATACTGAAACATTCAGCTTTTACTGAATAAGTATTTCTGGTCCTTGCCCAGAACTCTTGTAATATGCTTGCTTTCTGTTGATTGGAAGGCATTTTGTGTTTAAATATTCTATTTAATGCCTTTTACAATGCTTAATTTCCTAATATTTCATTATTTAAAAATTATCATATATATATATTGCATTTTGATTTGGGACTTAACTACTATACCCATGAAAGCAGAATATCAAATTCCAATAATTATTTTAAGACACTACAGTAGCAAAATTAATGCTTTAAGTTCTAGCCAGAGAACATTTTTCTATAGATAAGTTGTAAATGATGTCTCCTCCATCCCTTCCTCCCTCCTTTCAGGGGAGGCATTAGGGTGATTTGGACTGGTGTAAGTGTGGATATCAGGTTTTAGATTTGTAGTTAAAAATAAAGGAGGTTACTGTAAAAGAAGTTGCTACATAATGATTCTCAGATTTAACCTTATTAATGCTTGATATTTTTGTATTACTTTTCCTAAAGGACATGTAGTATGGGTGGTGCAAACTGGTTAGAAAGCTCCTCTAAAACAGAAAAGAAAAATAATTTTTGAAAATCTGTATCTGAAGATTCATTACTAAAATTCTTCACTGGTGTATAATAGTAATTTCCATGGATCTTTCAAGTTTTTAAAAAATTTTCCTTAAAGTGGGTTCTAGAATATGCACCATTTTCTGTGAGTTTTTGTCTTTTGTAGACATGTCAGAAATAAAGTGACTTAGGTAAACTGGAGTGTTAACTTGAATTAGCTAATGAGTGTATTACTGTCAGTGAAAATGTCAGTTATTTGAAGTATATTTATTTCCTTAATGACTTGCTTTTTCGTTTCAGTGGTTATGATATTCCTCTCAACCCTTTGAATCTCATCCCTTTCTATGCTGGTTCCCGGCATCATGATTTCCACCACATGAACTTCATCGGAAACTATGCTTCAACATTTACATGGTGGGATAGAATTTTTGGAACAGACTCTCAATTTATTGCCTATAATGAAAAAATGAAGAAGGTTGGGAAAAAGACTGAATAAATATCTCATATAAACATTCCTGAAGGTAACACAGTTTCCTGAATTGAAGCTAGTAACTAACATTGCTTCTGCAGGGCAGAAATAAATATGTGTCTTGGCTGCTAAGTGATTAAAAAGAACATTAACAATCTTTAATTATCTTCTTAGCAGGAACTTTTTCTACTTTATCTATAAGTTCTCTACATGTAGAAATAAGTAAATATATATTTAAGTACAAATTTCATGAGGAAGTTTTAAAGGCCATGTCTCTAACATCTACATAAAGGTTTTAAATAATGGCAGAAGTATTAATCTGTTTTTTCTCAGTAACATCATAGGCCTGCAGTTGTATGAAATTGGTCTTTAAGCCTCTTAGATATATAGTGACTATTTCAAATATTGTTAGGGTGTTGGCCTCAGATTGAACTTTAGATGTGCTTTAGAATTTGCCTAAAGATGAAAAATATCACCAGTTGAGCCCCATCAGTTAGTAAATACAGTGTGAGCGGGGCAGCCAAGTGAGGAATAGGGTCACCGAGAGCACCTGCTGTCTCTGGAGCTCAGAGTCTGGGGTGGTGCTCTTCTTGGGGAAGTCCTTTCGGACTGCAAGGTATTACTGGCATTTATAATTAAAGCATTTTTGAATTGAAGTGGAATATCTTAGTCCAACGGTTTTCCGGTTACTTGAATTTTTAAAAAATTGAGCTTTATTTCTGCTATTTACCCTTTCCTTTTTGTAAATCAAGTTTTCATTATACTTAAAGCTGTATCTTGAAACTTTGTGAACTGACTTGCTGTATTTGCACTTTTAGCTATTGAAATAAATGTGACTTTTTTGTCTGATTATCTGGTTTCTAATTTTGAACAGCAGCTGTCACCTTTTATTCATGTAAGGAAAAGCAGAAATTTTATTAAGTTTTGTAATAAAAGTAATAATTATATTTTTTTAGCTGAAGATATTTAGTTTGTTGTAGTTTCAACATGTATTTATCAGGTTATTGTTATTTTTTATTATAAGGAGCCATTTTCTGGTAGTTTCTTTCCTTTTTTTTTTTGAAAATGTAACATGGTAAATGGGTTCCAATAAGGATTCAGAAAGTTAAAATGGAGAATATTTTGCAACACCATATTCCTAACTTGCACCTGGCTCACAGGACCCTTTTCCTTCCCCCTTCCCACTTCTCCCCACCTGTGGGTGTGGGCGTAATAACTATGTTAGCTTTAGTTCTGAAATAGTGACTTTGGGGCTGTACTTGTGCTGTTTACTTAAGATAGCTATGGGAATTCTTCATTCTCTGCCTTTCACCCTAATATTCATGGGATGCACAGACATCTTCGTCAGTAATAAAACTGACTCCCTTTCAGCGCTTAGGGAGGTGAGACCTAATGTTGGAAGTGGTGCCAGTTTGGTGCCTTCTAGTTCACTCTCCAGCTAACTACTGAGCACTTACCCTGAATATGCTCCAGGCTTTTAATGCATGATCTCATTTAAGTCTTGAGTAAAGACTGTCTGAGGGGATTGTTTGAGGGGTTAATTACTTGAGATCACAGGGCTGGTCTTTTGATGTCAAGTCAGGCTTGCGGCTACTGTGTTCACTACATTGGAGACTTGCATCTTTTATAAAGTCTCAGAATGCTTCCCAAAATATCCCCTTATCACTACATACATACTTTTAAGAAGAGTGATCGTTGGGAAAATGTTCTAACACAGTAAGTAGCCTTGCAGAAAGTAGTAAGACTCCTTGGTACAAATAGATTTTAATATAATTTACTGGTCAGACATTTAAAATGACCTGTTTTAAAAGAAGAGACGGCTGTGGGTACCATGGCAGCAGTCTCACCCCTCCACTCTGTGTACCTGGCTCACTTCCTGGAAAGCCTTTCCCCTCTTCCTCTAAACTTATTTCCCCATCAAAGAAATGAGAATAGTAACGGTTCACAGGGAGCTTTGTGAGGATTAAGGAGATGGTCCATGTGAAGTGAGTGTTGCTATATGCATTGAATGTTAGCTGTTACTTCTGTTAAAAAGCCCTACCTTTCTTTTAAGGACCTGGCTCAAGCCTCACCCCTGGGCCCCCACCTGCTGACTGAGACCTTATTCCTGCTTCATATGACAGCTCACCTCTCCCTTCACTCCAAGTTCGTTAACACTTCTCGCGCTTCTTGGCACACACTATTCTGTATGGCTGCCTCTTTTTAGCTGAAGGTATCTATGTTAGATAATGTGTTCTTGTTCTGTACCTTTGCTTATGTTAATCTCTCAGCCTGAAACAGGTTCAGTGAGGGTTATTAATATGCTCGAAGGCATGCGGTCGTGGGTGGTGAAGATGATTGCAGAGCTGAGATTTTCCTCTCCACTGTATTTTCCCCCTGTATCATCTGTGCACCTGCTATGATGACTTGTATTTGGTAAGAGTTTTAAAAATGTGGATGAAACAAAGGGGAAAACATTGTAACAGCATCTTAATATAGGATTTCAATTATGCTGTCATTTTAACAATCCAGAAACTCTTAAGTAATAACAACAAATAGTAAATGACATACCTGATAAGGGCTAATATCCAAAATATATAAAGAACTCATAGGACACAACACTAAGAAAACAAAAAAATCCAATTAAAAAGTGGGCAGATAGCCTGAATAGACAGTTTTCCAAAGAAGACATACAGAAGGCCAACAGGCACATGAAAAGATGCTCCACATCACTAATCATCAGAGAAATGCAAATCAAAACCACAGTGAGATACCACCTTATACCAGTTAGAATAGCCACCATCCAAAAGATAAGAAATAACAAGTGTTGGTGAGGATGTGGAGAAAAGGGAGCCCTCCTACAGTTTGGTGGGAATGTAAATTGGTGCAGCCACTATGGAAAGCAATATGGAGGTTCCTCCAAAAACTAATAATAGAAATACCATATGACCCAGCAATTCCACTTCTAAGTATTTATCTGAAGAAAATGAAGACACTAATTTGAAAAGAGATTTGCACCCCTATGTTCATTGCAGCATTATTTACAATGACCAAGATATGGAAGCAAACTAAATGTCCATGGATAAATGAGTGGATAAAGAAGATGTGACACATATACACAATGGACTACTACTAAGCCATAAAAAATAGTGAAATCTTGCCATTTGCACAACATAGACCTTGATGACATTAAGTGAAATAAGTCAGAGAAATAAATACTGTGTGATTTGACTTATATGTGGAATCTAAAAATACAAAATAAATGAACAAACCAGAAACAGATTCATAAACACAGAGAACACACGTGTGGTTGCTGGGCAGGGGGTGAAGTAGGTGAAGGGGATAAAGAGTGACAATCTTCCAGTTATAAATAAAACACAGGATGTAATGTACAGCATAGGGAATACAGTCAATAATATTGTAACAACTTTTCATGGTGACCGACGGAAACTAGATTTATCAAATGATGAGCATTGATAATGTATATCAGTGTATCTGAAACCAATACAATATTGTATGTCAGTTATTCTTCAATTAAAATAATCCCAGCATAGCATTTGAAGTCATCCTAAATACATACACATGTATGTACATACATAAAGGTGGGGGAGCTCCACTGGCGCCACCTGCTCCATGGTTCTTTGGAGCCCATGTGTGCTCGGCAGTGAAGGGAAGGCCTAGGGAGGGTTGCCATCTGCTGCAACAGGTGTTTCTTCCCTTCCTTCTCCTATTGAATCCACTTTTCCTGCCATTCTACTGAGAGACACAGCCTCTCTAGCAGATGAAGAAAATTTAGGAAGGCAGAGATATGCCACACCCACAAAATGCCCAGTTCTTTTTCCCCAGTAAAAAAGGGGTTAAACACAGTACCTGTGTGTCTGTCCAAGTATCATGAATTCAGTTGCTAAAGCCTTGGGGTTTGGCATATTCAATGTCTTGGAAGTGCTGTCTGAGCATTCATGGGTGTGTCTGAGAGTGCTGGTGGGAGTCTTTCAGCTCAGGCCCTTGCTAAGGAGTTTATTTCAAAAAAAGGAGTGCTCTCCCCATGACCTTAAAAGTAATAATTTAATAATACACCTAGGTAGACTTGACTTTCTACAGTAGACATGAGAAAGGCCTTTGTGCTGGGACCAAGGAGGGTGAGTCCACTACCCCAAGTAGCTTCCTGGGCTGACTGGCAGCAATAATTTGCTGGAAGCCATGAGGCCCCCAGGAAAGGGTCCAGGAACTACACAGACCTCAGAGTAGATCAGAATCAGTTTCCTGTGTGGCCTGTCCGTGTGACCTCAGACAGGTCACTTAACCAAACTTCTGTTTCCTTGTCTGTAAAATGGGAATATTAATGCTTACTTTGCAAGGTTTTAAGGATCAGTTAGTTATTAAAAAATCCCTGCAAAATGCTCAACACATAATACAAATAACAGCAACAAAAAGCTGCAAATTAAGGCAACTAAGGTTTGATTTTCTGGATTAATTGACTAATATTTTTCAAAAGGACTGTCAAAGACAGAATATTTGGAACTAGTACTTATCTTTTTCAATGGAAATGATGATCTCATGTACATACCAACTGATATGCACAGCTGTTACAAATATTTTTCTATAAAAAGTGGTGGACATACTCAATAAATTAAAATGAACCAATATAAACCCCAAGTGCACTTTTAAACTTAAAATAGCTATTAGTTCACAGTACTATAACTTAGATTTTTAAAAAATTTATTTTGGTATCATTAATCTACAATTACATGTGCAATATTATGGTTATTAAACTACCCCCTTCATCAGGTCCCCCTCACCAACCCCATTACAGTCACTGTCCATCAGCGTAGTGAGATGCTATAGAATCACAACTTGTCTTCTCTGAGTTGTACAGCCCTCCCCGTGCCCCTCCAACATTACATCTACTAATCGTAATGCCCCTTTTTCCGCCTTATCCCTCCCTTCCCACCCTTCTTCCCCAGTCCCTTTCCCTTTGGTAACTATTAGTCCATTCTTGGGTTCCGTGAGTCTGCTGCTGTTTTGTTCCTTCAGTTTTTTTCTTTGTTCTTATACTCCACATATGAGTGAAATCATTTGATACTTGTCTTTTTCGGCTTGGCTTATTTCACTGAGCATAATACCCTCTAGCTCCATCCATGTTGTTGCAAATGGTAAGATTTATTTTCTTCTTATGGCTGAATAATATTCCATTGTATGTACCACATCTTCTTTATCCATTCATCTACTAATATGGGAGAATATATTCATAAATGATGTATCTGATAAGGGGTTGACATCCAAAATATATAAAGAACTCACGCACCTCAACAAACAAAAAGCAAATAATCCAATTAAGAAATGGGCAGAGGACATGAATAGACACTTCTCCAAAGAAATTCATATGGCCAACATTTCTTGGCTATTGTAAATAGTGCTGCGATAAACATAGGGGTGCATATGTCTTTTTCAAACTGGGCTGCTGCATTCTTAGGGTAAATTCCTAGGAGTGGAATTCCTGGGTCAAATGTGCATTTCTATCCCTTCAGACTCCCTCTCTGGTGTCTCCGTCTGGATAAGCTTTGTTTGTTTCATGGCGATAGAAGTGGTTCCTGGTAGGTGCCACATATGTCAGCTGGGCTCTTTAAGACTTTAAAAAAAAAAAGAAAGAAAGAAGAGAAAGAGAAGAGAAAGAAAAGAAAAAAAAAGAGAAAAAAAACACCAAAAACCAACCAACAAACAAAGACGTCCACCAGGAGTAGATTCTGTGAGGATGCTGTAGGTGGCGTTGGTGCTCCACTATTCCGCAGCTGCGGCCACACCGCTCCACAGGGCCCTTTGTAGCTCTGGCCAGGGTGGGAACAGATGGGAGGCTCTTGATCTCTGTGGGAGGTCTCAGTAGGGCTACTTTTTCCCAGTAGCCATCCAAGGGGTCCGAAATTCCCCAGTACTCCCATCCTGCTGGGCCGAGTGTGCTGAAACGATTCTGTTTCTCAGTTGCGCCTCTATCTCTTTAAGAACACTAAAAAAAAGCACGCACTTTTCTTTTGTCCTGGGGCATGGGCTGCTAGGACCCAGTGTGTTCCCAGGCTCAGATCCTGCACCCTCTGTCTCTCCAATCTCCTATACACCACGCGATGTTTGTCTGCGCTCCTGGCGCAGATCACCAGGGCTGGTTATTTTGCGGGCCTGTACTTCCACTCCCTCCCAGCTCTGAATCCTCTCCTCCCACCAGTGTGCTGGGGTGGGGGAGTGCTCGGGTCCCGCCAGGACGTGGCTCTGTATCTTACCCACCTCGTGGGGTGCCGAGTCCTCTCAGGTGTAGATGCAGACTGAGTGCTCTCCTGTATCTTCTGGTCTCTCTTTTAGGAATAGTTGTATTTGTTGTATTTTCATAAATATGTATGGTTTTGGGAGGAGATTTCCACCGCCCTGCTCATGCCACCATCTTCCCGGAACTATAACTTAGATTTTTTAAGAACAAAACTTAAAAATGTTGTTTTCAGTATTACTGGAAATTTTACATTGAAATGATATTTAGCCTTTTTATCCATTTCTCTTATTTTAGTCTGAATGAATCACTTTTTATAGCATCTCTTAAAGTGATTTTCCCACTGTGAGGAGAGCTATGCTGGACTGAAAACACAAAATAACTCTGGAACTATCTGGCCAGGTTGCTATTCCCCCAACTGTCCAGTTTACCAAAGTAACTACTTATTCATTCTACTTGTTAACTTTTTACCATTTAGTCCAAAGCAGCCTCTCACTGTCCCTTAGTTACAGCTCTAAGCTTATGTATTAGAATTTTGTACACAAGACTGTGAAGATTGACTAGGGATTGTCCTCTAACACATTAGCTCAGTATCCTGGGGACCATAAGTAGACAGCGACTGTCCTGAGACTTCACAGTTAAGAAGTTCCCTTTTAAGATGGGCAATATATATGCTCAACAGCTTAATTGTTTACAGCCCTACCAGTTCCATACTGAGAACCTGACAATGATTAACACTAATTCTGGCCCAGGTATGGGTGAGAAAGTGGTTGGTTCTCTTCCAGAAACAAGGAGCAATTTAGACATAAGTCAAAAAATCGTGACCTTTACTTAGATAAGATTTAAAGCACAAGTGTAGCATAAGAAGGTGTATTAAGGAGTCGCCAGTGATTAACTCGACAATAGCCACTAGACCCAAGTCTGCCGTGCTGATCCCACAGTCATTGTTTGGGATTTTATGTATGGACATTGCGAGAATGCTGAGAGGCCCCACAGGAATCTCTGTAGAAGTCCCTCTCACGGGACAGAAGGACGCTAACAGAGGTTGAAGCCAGCAGGTGGTCGGGTAGACAGACAGATTCCTGACACTGGTGGAGTCCTGGAAAGAAGTGGAGAAAGAGGCCAGCTCTTCTTGTGTGAATTAACGTCTCCTCCTCTGCTTCCTCCTCCCTCCTTCCTTTCTATTTACTTACGCTATTTTAAATTCAGTTTATTTTAGTTGGAACAAAACCAGTCTGGACTAGTTCACCTACTGAGGGCTACAAAGTCAGCAGAGCCTGGCCCCTTTGTTTCCCAGGGGCATTTCCACTGGAACGGGCAGGTGTGGGTGGTGGGGATGAGTTCTTGCCCAGGTCTGCCTGCATCCTTCTCTGGGGCCTGGGACATCCTTGACAATGAGCTCTTTCCTACAGTCATGGAAGCCCTTGCGGCTTAATGAATGTAGATTTCCAGGAGTTATTTTTTGATGTTGAGGCTGGGCCCAAATGGCCAATTATCAGATGTCAACTGAGAAAGCAGCTTGATCTCTTTAAGAATTTTTATATTCATTCAGCCAATAAATATTTACTTGTTTCAATTATGTATCAAATTCTGCTAGGCACTAGGATGCACTAGGGGGCATGAAAGACACATTCTTGTCCTCACAAAATTGTTAAGGTAGATTATAGTCGATTTAAGAAGTTATTATTGAAAAGCTCTGAGAAAGGAGAGAGGCCAAGGCACTTTGGGATCCCAGGGCGGCGGGATCTCTCCCACTTGGTGGAGGCTATCAGGGAAGGTTTCCATAGGAAGTAACGTCTGACTTGAGACCTGAGTGGCGAAGGAAGTTAACCAGCAAAGATGGTGGGACAGAAGGGGAGGAGAATCCAAGCAGCTGAGGTCTTTTGGTAAGATTGTGGGATATGCCACCTCCTGCAGGGTGGGAGGGACGCCCAACTCTGCATCCGCATCTGCTGCCTTCTGGAGGCGGCCCGCCTGCCCTGAGGCACGCAAGACGCAGGAAGCTGGCCAGGTGGTCGTGGGGCTCGTTCCCTGAGCACCTGTGATAGCCTCACTTGCTTCTCCCCTCCTACGTGGTCCCATCAGTTCCAGGTACCCTTCGAGCACCTTCTGCTGCTGTCCATCCAGTGCACGTGAGCCACAGACCCCTGGGTGGAGGGCTCGGGGCGTAGGAGACAGCAGAGGGCAGCAGGCTGAGCAACACGGGGAGATAAGAAATTGGTTCCCAGGAAGACCTAGACTAGAGCAGGGGCCGCGCGGCTGGGCTGTCAGGGTTTCTGCAAGTGTTACCTAACCGGCTGGAGGTCAGCTGGCCCCGTGCAGCGAAGCAAACACTCATGCATGGGCTGTAGCGGAAGAGTGAGGGATTACTGCAGGGCGCCAGGCAGGGAGAGCCGCTGGCTAATGCCCAGGGTCCTGGACTCGCCTGGGCCCACAAGCAGGGTTTTAAGGCAAAAGTGGGAAAAGATTGCCTGGTTTGTGATCAGCTGGTGTCCATCTCCTGATGGTTAGTGGTGAAGTGACAGGGATGCTGTGGCAGGAGGCTTTTTACCAACCCTCCGGCTCCCCCCAGCCTGGGGTCTGCATATTTGTGGTCAGCAGGTGGCACATATGGTGGGGCTCCAAATCCCCATAAAACATCTCAAGTGTACACAAGACAAGAATTTATCTATGACCTTGAGGAGGAACTCAGAGTCCTGTGTCTGTTTAGTTTGCTTTACCTTGGTGTGCAAACTCCCACTTTCTTTAATCTCTAATGACTCAGCGTAATTCCTACACTCTGGGGCATGATTGAGGGACTTGGGGCTTCTCTTTAAAGAGTTAATAGATCTGAGGGCTTCTCCTAAAGGGGGAATCTCTGTGCCGTTGCACAAGTGTTAGTACAATGTAACCAAAATCAAGGAATCAGAATATTCATCTGTTGAGGGAAGGGACCAAAGAGAAAAGTAAAACACTGAAGCCTGAAACAGTTCTGAGTGATGTGGCAGCTGAACCTCATTTCTTTACCTGAGGAAGACTTAATGACTCAGTGCATTTGGTAACAATTCCTGCCAGAAGTGGGCTCCCAAGAAGCTGGGGTGTGCTGTATTCTCAACTGTGAATTAATTATTTAATCAATCTAATTATTGGATATTGATTATATATTGTTTTCAAAGTGTTTAAAATACTCAGGAAGTCATTTCTTAAAAACATGTGTTTTTCCTGGACTTCAATTCTGCTAAATCTCATTTGAAATAACATCTCCTGTGTATGGTGATTGGTTCTAGCCAGAGAACATGTTTATCCTTGGACAAGGCACTGGGGAGTGGGCTTGGAGCTCTTCTCTGGTAGGAACTATATGTTAATCAGTTTTGTATTCCTCACAGACTGCATCCCACCAAATAATTATGGAGTATGTGGCATATAGTAGGTTTTTAATAAAAGTTTGTTGAATGAATGAATGCATTGAAAATCATATGATATACTGTGGAAATGATGCTGTTTCTCCACCATCCTCACTTCATCACTTCCTATTTATATGAACTTGTACAAATTATTGAACCTCTCTAAACTTCAGTCTTCTCGAGTGTAAAATGTGGTAAGAGGGTGGAAGAGTAAAGCCAATAATTAATACAGTGCTTAGTTCAAATATTTTAGGTATTAAGTTGGGAATGGTATTCTTTTTTTTAGAGGTAGAGATTGGTTATTTCCTTAAAATAATTAAAATGTAAAATTCATGAAGTTCTTTTGGACTTAAAATGTTGGGACATATGCCTCAGTTTTCCAACAAGTATTATTGAATCTCTTTTATGGGGTTACATGTAGAAATCTTCCTCAAGATGCTCACTTCCAGAGGAAGAAGACAGCAGCACAGTGAAGAAGCATCTCTTTGTGATGAGTGCGACGAAGGAGGTGGACAGGCAGTGTGCTGGGCAGTGCCTTCGGGCGGCCAGCAGTAGGCGGGCTCCGTGGGGCTCTGACAGCCCAGGCAGGAGACTGGGAGTTTACCCCAAGAACATTGGAAGGCTGTAGCAAGTTTTTAGCAGGGGAGTGATAATCTGATTTACATTTTGAGAACGGGCTGCTGTGTGAATGACAGATTCTAGGTGGACGGGTGTAGAAGCAGGAAGATGGGTTAGGAGGTGATTGCCATGGTCCATGCAAGGAAAGCTGGCTTAGACTGGGGTCGTGGCAGTGGCCATGGCAAGAAGGGGTGGATTCCACCTATTGTTGAAGGTAGAATAAATAGAGATTGCTGATGTGAGGCATGGAGAAAAGGGGAAAATCAAAGGTGTATTAAGTGGAATTTTATTAAACAGATAATGAGGCCATTTCTGAGATGAAGCAGACAGGGAGAAAATCAGGGCTTTTGTTGGGGCGAGGGGAGTGGGGGTCAAGACCTTGACAAGAATATTAAATATCTAAATAGTTATGATTATTGATTATAACGAAAGACTAGCATATTGATGTGTGCATCTGTGTAATATTTAGATTTGCCATCATAGATTCCTGGGTGACTCAACTTGCTCCATTATTAATGATCTTATTTATCTATAAGATTTATCAATTTATAACAATTTAAAAATGTATAAGATGGCCAGCATCTTAGAGCTAAAGAGAAAACCAACCATCCTTTGTGTCTAATGAGAGATGGAATTTGACTTTTATTTTGGTAGCTTCATTTGCAAACATGGACATATAAGAGAAATGAAGGCCTGTCGAGCAATATTTTCCCCTAGCAACCGGGGCCTGGCATAACATTTTATAAATAAGTTCTTATGTTATCTTTTTTATTCCATTTTTAGAATCTTGTTGTTAAAATAGCAGAGTATATCATTTAAATTTGAATCTGATGAACCCCACCACCACATTTCATAGTTGTTAGGATTGGTGAAGGCACAGGAATAATAGTTCCTTTACAGATGAGAGAACACAGAAATTCAGTTTATCCTTGACTCCTAGTAACATGCTAAGACTTTATATTTATAGTATGCTTTCCTAAAACAGAATCATTTCAGATCCCAAAATTAAATGACAAGGTAAATATTTCTTTGAGTTAATATTATTTCTTTTTGACCCTCCCTGCACATCCTTGCTTTTGAGTTTATCCTCTGTGAATTCAGGTGGTTTATCTGTAAAATGTGTATAACAAAATGAGGTCATTTTGAGAATCAAGTTAGAAAATGCAGGGGAAACACTTTGTAAACTCTGAAAGGCTTTACAAATGTCCCGCTCTTTTGCTGCTGCTGCTCTGCTACTGTGTGTCATGAATAAGAGAGATTCCTCAACCTGATTTAGGACGAGTTATCCATAAGGAGGTACATTTCTCAAACTTGCCACTCTAAAGTAGATGAAGTTTGTCAAGTTCTACGACCCCTGGATAGAGCTATTGCTGGATTTCCAAATGCCTTCCTCCTGCTTTTTCTTTCCCTCTTGCTCTTATTCTCTCTCCCTCCTCCTCCTCCCTGGCTGTCCTTCTCCCTCTCACTCCTACTCCTTGCCCTCCCATGCTTCTTTAACACAACTCCAGCCAACGTTCTTGGCTAAACTCTATTCCTTTACAGTAGGACTGCCCCTGACAGAGACAACCCACTAAGCCCTTGTGAGCAGGCACATCAGCCCCAAGACCCAGACTCAGCCCGGCTGGGGGAAGCTGTACACCCCACCCCACCGCCCTCGTCCTTCCCCTGTGTGTTGGATTCTGCCCTCTCCCAGGTTGCCCATCTCAGGATGCAGGCCCTTGGGGGTAAATCATGCAACCAAGTGGGGAGTGGACCAAGTCTTCTTTGTATCTTGGAGCAAGACTCCACATATGTGTTACTTTTCAGCAAAGCGGCCAAAGCAAGTGCTGTGTTTGGGTGTTGGGGAAATCCTGGTTTAACTTTAAAGACTAATCAGTTGACACTGAGGTGTACGATTGCAAAAACTGTGTAATGGTGCCATGGTACTCATAGTTACTAGTAAGTAGTGTTTGAGCGTCCGCTCAGGGAATGCGCTGTATGCTTTTTTCTCTTTTTTTGGCAAATTGTGTGATTGACCACTAACCACCCACCCCAACAGGATAATTCAAACTGTCATTCTTTCAGTAGGGCTGGGTTTGTTGTCATCCACAAACTTTCTTCAAATTAACAGTGTAGCCCTGATGATGTGTAAGTGGTTTGCTGTTCTCTCTCCGCATATGATTAACCTTAATTTTGACCCATTTGCAACTTGGCCAGTGCATCCAGAAGCAGAGAGGCTTCCAAAGTGTCAGTCAAGGCAGGAGAAGCTTTAACACACCTTGTAGGCACAATATATGTTCACATACAATATAATTGTGGAACCTTGTAGAGAAATGAGCCGCTTTCACCAAATAGGAGACTATTTCACCGTGATGTCTTGTATGTTGTATAAAGCAAAGAGGTGGACAGTTTTCTTTATTGGACACTTGAGATTTAAAAAGTTTAAGAAGTACAATGGATTGAAAACTAACATAATAGATAAAGTGTGGTTATTGTTTATGATGAAAGGTTCCAGTACTTCTTTGTACATCTACATGGTGCTTAATATTCCTGAGCACCATGAAGTTGTCATGAATTGTTTATGTTGGTCAGCTTTCAGCAGCTGAAGGGAAAGCCACTCATTCTTTGAGGTTTTTATCTTATGGAAATTGGCAACTTGATTTTCATTTTGGTAATTTGGCTTCCAAAGGTAGGAGCATAATAGAAAATCCTCGTTTCTGTTCTGGATATTGTATTTGTGGTGTGGTAGTCTTGAAATTATAATAAGGACAGTAGTTAGGTAGACAAATAGGAAGAATATTGAGTAATTACACAGATACAATGAGGACATTGGCAAATGACTCTTGTGACATGCAAGCAATTTGGTAGATGTGGGTGCTGAGTGAAGAGGGAACTGTGGTTGCTGCGTCGCATCCTGAAGGAGAATGTTGGGGTGCAGCTGAGCAGGCACTACAAACATGGGAACTGTCTGAGTGCCTTGGTATAGGGAAGGTGGTACAGGTTGCCAGTTCATTCATTCCTCATGTGCAGACATCCCGCGCACCTGTGACTGGCTCTCACTGTGCTAGGCTGTGAAGGTGAGTGCACAGGTAAGGTAGCCTCCGATCCTAAGTGATGTAGGACTCTGAACCCTGGGAGCTGTAGACATGGGAGCAGAGAGGTGATTGCTGAGATGTGCCTGTGGAGGAGACCGCCCTGAGCATGTGAAAAGGGAGCAGCAACAGGCCAGGTGTGGGGATCTGAGGAAACCCAGGAAGGTCAGTGGTGATGTCATATGAGATGTAAGAGTAGGTAAGAGAGGTCAGGTCTACAGAGTAGAGTGGAAAAGTAAAAATGAGATAAGGTGTTGGGATAACATCTAATGGGGAAAGTGATCTCAAGTGAGACCTTCAGCTTTTTTAAGGAGGATGGGAGAAAACTGGGCAAAGGGACAAGTGCAAGGTAAGAAAGAGGACCTGAAAGTTCAGAAGACAGGGAGATTTCCTGGTGGGGAAGGAGAGGACAGGAATAGGGCCTAGGAAAAAGGGATAGATAGCTTAGGAGGTGAGGGTGGTGTAGACACTAGTGTGGCTGCGATTTGGGGGCAGTGCAGGAACTTACAGTAGTACCTTGAGAGATAAAATAAGGTAGTGAGAAAAGCTAGAGGAGACACAAGGGGAAAGACTTCCTAGTGCTCTTTACAAAGTTCTCTGAGGAAGAGGGTCATGGCTTTGGTTTTCATCCACTGAGTGATGTCACCAGAGAATGGCAGACGGGGGAATCAAGGTGAGTGGTGGAGAAGGTGGTTTGGGCAGCAATTAAACTGGAATTAACCTGTGATGGAGCAGAGTAATCTCGGGGGGAGGATGTTGCCAACCTCCAGGTGAGAAATAACCAGCACTTGGATCAAGGCATTAGCTGTGATGATAAAGCAGAAGGAATAACTTTAGAACATAGGCATCTAAGAACAGCAAGACCTGTCAGCTGTCCAGTACAGTTGTCACAGCCACCTGTGGCTCTTAAGCACTTGAATTTGGCTAGTCTGAGTTGTGCTGATGGGTGGAATGCAAACCACACACTGATTTTGACTATTTAATATGAAAAGATTTCAAGCTGACATTGGGATATGTTGGGTCAAACAAAATTTATTATTACAATGAATTTCACTTGTTCCTTTTTCCTTTTTTTTAAAACATGGCTACTTAAAAATTTTAAATTATATATATGGCTTCTATTACATGTTTGTTGGGCAGTGCTTCTTGGACTTCAGTAATACTGTCTGGCCATAGGCGAACAGAGAAATTGGTATAGGGATGAGTTGTAAGATGATGACAAACTCTTTTGCTCACATTTAATTTGGGTCGGTAATTAGAAATGCAGGTGGTGGTAATATGCATGGAGTACCATCTAGCTGATTGTTGCAGCATGTTCAGTGTGTATTTGGTTGTTACCTGTCTGCTTTGGTACATATGTACCCTCTTAACTGATATAATTGGGACAAGTAGGTGGTTAAGGGAAAAAATCAGTTGAAGAGAATCATGAAAAATGAAGCATACAAGCAAAGTTTAAGTAATTTACTTAAAACACATAAACACACTCATCCATTGGTTGGCTGTTGCTTGTAGGAACAAGGCCGTTTCACCCCAAGGCATTGTCTACCATTACCAGTTTTGGTTTCTTAGAAGTGCCAGGGGTTTGAACAAATCTGATAGTAGAATCTTTAGAGATTTCTGTTTTCTTCAGTCCTCCACTATTCTCTCATCCATACCGAATTCCATTTAAAAGCTTCAAATGTTTCCAAAGCATGTGACTTTTTACTACTTTTGCATTTACCAGTTTACCTAATTTTTAATTAATTATACTACTGCAGGTAAAAATGGCATCAACGTTTGGGTGAATGTGGGAATGAGGCCAGGTCAGGTGTGTAGACATCAGCAGTCTGCTTGGGGGTGTGAGCGGAGAGCTGGGTGAGTGGAGGTCGGCTAAGAGAATGTCTTCAGTGCTTACAAGGAAGTGGAACAACAGGCCTTGGTGTTTGGAATTTGGAGGTAGGAGGAAGGTTCCAAAGCAGGAAAGCTGGATGGGGCACTGTGGTATGAGTAAGAGGCACCTGCCAGGAAGGTGTGTCCCAGCAAGGAGTGAGGGATGCAGAAGGCTTCCATCACTGCCACACCTTTTGTGTCCACCCCCTTGCAGGCATTATTTCATGGAATGCTCAGTGTCTCTCATTTTCAGAGGAAGTTATTGAGCAATTTCCTGGACTAGAACACAGTTATGTTAGACTTCAAACTCAGTGTTCCTCTAATCTTACTGTGCATTGGAATCACCAGGGGAGGTTCATGATGGGGAGAGCTTATTCACACACAGATTTCCAGGTCCATCCCCAGAACACTGAATGAAATTTGTCTGGAATGTGGCCATGCTCACCAGGTGATACTGATGCAGAAGGTTCATGAATGATGGTACACTACTTGGGGTGTTGGAGGACATGGCAGAATAGGAGGTCATGGTAATAACTGCATCCCATGTACACATAAAGGAAACAACTACACTGAATACAACTTGAAGACTGGAC
Source organism: Phataginus tricuspis (assembly GCA_029783875.1). Taxonomy (NCBI): domain Eukaryota; kingdom Metazoa; phylum Chordata; class Mammalia; order Pholidota; family Manidae; genus Phataginus; species Phataginus tricuspis. The sequence goes on from JAQQAC010013566.1 coordinate 20,811,856, forward strand.
AACAGATTGCCTACAGCTGATGAAGAAAAGAAGACTACACAGAGAAGCGTAAAGGGGCAGAGCCACGACCAAGCAGGACCCAAGCCATTTGCAAAATCCCAAACCCACAAGCAGGAGGGAGAGGAATGGAGCCGGGAGGGGATAACTTCTCAGGAACTCTGCACCCTGGGCCCTGGAGACCTGTTCTGGGAACACAAGTCCACATTGCACTGGGCTTTGGTGGTTACTGGGGCTAGCCACCAGGGAGAGTTGGAGCACTCTGGAAGACTGAGACTCCTGCTGTTTGTGGAGGACAGACATGCTCCATCAGTCCTGCTAAGACCTAACACAGAGGTAGTAGTTTGAAAGATTCACTAGCCTTGGGAAGTGTGTCTGAGGGGTGAGGTGGTCTGAGGGACCTCTCTCTGAAGGAGAAAGGGCAGGTGGAGGACACTTCCCCAGCCCTCCCTCAGCCCAACTGGCCAGATACTTGTGAGAGCATCTCTGAACCTCTCCACCTGACTCACTGACTGAGCCCTGGCATTCCCCTGAATACCTGCCCAACCCAGCACACTTGGCCCAATGGCAGTCCACCATTGCTGATGGATAGCCCTGTAGAGGGCAGTCCTGCCCACAGTGAATCCCAGTAGAAATGCCTGACATCACACAAAGGTCACCGTAAGGCTAGCTGTGGGGATCTAGCAATACAAGCAGACAGGAAGAAAGGCAGGCCCCCTGCGGCATACCAACAGCACCTGCAGCTCAGCCTCAACAGAGAACTGGGCTCCAGTGAGGAGGGAATTTTTAGCTTCTGGGCACCATAGGATGCTTACTACATAAAGCCACTATTTGCAAGACCAGGAGGCACAAATGATCTATCTAATAAAAAGGAAAAAACACAGAAATCCAGAAAAAATGGGGAGGTAGAGGACTATGTTCTAAACAAAAGAACAAAACACCAGAAAAAGTGCTAAATGAACCATAATGTTGTTAAAGTGATTGTACATTAACGATACCAAAAAAAAAGAAAAAAGTACTAAATGAAACAGGTAAGCAAACTTCCTGATAAAGAGTTCAAAGTAATAGTCATAAAGTTGCTCACTGAGCTGAAAAGAATAGAAAAACTTATGAGATTAAAAGAAGAGCTAATACCTATACTTCTTAAAGTATTCCAAAAATTAAGAGAGGAAGGAATACTTCCAAATTCATTATACATGGCCAGCATTACTCTAACACAAAAACCGGATAAAGATGCTACAAAAAAGGAATCACCGTTGATGAACATAGATGGAAAAATCCTCAACAAAAAATTATCAAACCAAAATAAAAAATACATCAGAAGGATCATTCATCAAAACCAAGTGAGATTTATTCCAGGGATGCAAGGATGGTACAATATCTGAAAAATCAATCAATGTGATACACCACATTAATAAAAAGAAGGATAAAAACCATATTATCATCTCAGCAGATGTTGAAAAGGCATTTGACAAAATTCAACATCCATTCATGATAAAAACTCTCAACAAAATGAGTAAAGAGGGAATATACCTCAACATAATAATGGCCATATATGGCCAACCCAAAGGTAACATCATACTCAATGGAGAAAAGGTGAAAGTTTTTCCTCTAAGATCAGGAACAAAACAACTTTTATTCGCACCACTTATATTCAGCATGGTATTGGAGGTCCTAGCCACAGCAATCAGACAAGAAAAATAAGTAAAAGGCATTCAAACTAGTAAGGAAGAAGTAAAACTGTCATTATTTGCAGATTACATGATACTATATATAGAAACCTTAAAGACGCCACCAAAAAAACTCTTAGAGCTAATAAATGGATTCAGTAAAGTTGCAGGATACAAAATCAGTATACAGAAATGTGTTGCATTTCTATGTACTAATAATGAACTAGCAGAAGGAGAAATCAGGAGAACAATTCCATTTACAATTGCATCAAAAAGAATAAAATATCTAGGAATAAACCTAACCAAGGAGGTGAAAGACCTGTACTCTGAAAACTACAAGACACTGATGAAAGAAACTGTAGAAGACACAAATAAACAGAAAGCTATCCCATGTTCATGGATAGGAAGAATTAATATTGTCAAATGGCCATTCTGCCCAAAGCAATTTATAGGTTCAATGCAATCTCTATCCAAATACCAATGGCATTTTTCAATGAACCAGAGCAAATAATCCTAAAATTTATATAGAGCCACAAACGATCCCACAAAGTCTAAGAAATTTTGAGAAAGAAAAACAAGGCTGGGATTATTATGCCCCCTTATTTCAAACTATACTACAAAGCTACAGTAATCAAAATAGTATGGTACTGGCACAAGAACAGATCCATAGATCAATGGAACAGAATGGAGAGCCCATATATAAACCCACACATATGTCAATTAATATATGATAAAGGAGCCATGAATATACAATAGGGAAAAGACATCCTTTTCAATAATTGGTGTTGGGAACATCAGAAAGCTACATGCAGCAGACACAAAAAATGCTCCGTATCATTAATTATCAGGGAAATGCAAATGAAAACCACAGTGAGATATCACCTCATACCAGTCAGAATGACCGTTATCAAAAAGATAAGAAATAACAAGTTTTGGTGAGGATGTGGAGAAAAGGGAATCCTCCTACATTATTGGTGGCAAAGCAAATTGGCAGAGCCACTGTGGATAACAGTAGGAGGTTCCTAAAAAAAATAAAAATAGAACTACCATATGACCCATTAATTCCATGTCTGGGAATTTACCTGAAGAAAACAAAATCACTAATTTGGAAAGATATATGCACCCCTATGTTTACTGCAGCATTATTTACAATAGCCAAGATAATGAAAGTCACCTAAGTGTCCACCAACAGATGAATGGATAAAGATGTGATACATAGACACAATGGAATATTACTCAACCATAGAAAAGAGTGAAGTGTTTCCATTTGCAACAACATGGATGGACCTAGAAAGTATTATGCAAAATAATTAGCCAGGCAGAGAAAGACAAATACCGTATGACTTCATTTATATGTGGAATCTAAAAAAACAAAAAACAAATGACAGAATGAAAATGGATTCATGGACTCAAAGAGACTGGTAGTTACTATGGAGAGGGTTTGGGGTGGGTGGGTGAAACAGGAGAAGGGGATAAAAAGGTACAAAATCTAAATTATAATAAAAATCAGTCATGGGGATGAAAGTACAGCATAGAGGATATAGTCAATAGTTCTGTAACATCTTTCTATGTTGACAGTAACTATACAGAGTGAGCATTTAATAATGTAGATAACTGTTAGATCACTATGTTGTATATGTGAAACCATATAATATTATATATCAACTATACTTCAGTAAAAAATGTTAATGATACAAACAAAAACAAAAAACCCCCATAAACTGTTGTTTTACAGGAAACCACAGAGCAGGACCAACCAGAAAGGGTAGAGGCTGCTTAGTGGGCAATGGAGGCTGGACATGGATATGAGGTTTGCTGGAGCCAGCCTGCATCAGCTTACAAGAGTCTGTTGTTAAAATCAAAGGAATTTTATGAGTCACTTGTTAAACACAGCCAAAAAATAACAAACTTGCAATTAAATGAACTTTCATATAAAAGTTAATAAATACTCAAAATTCATCATTTCTTAATTATGTTGCCACATCTCGTCGCCTATGTTCTTGAGGTCATCTGTAGGGGGTGATGTGGTGTTTGTTAGTTATCTAGTGCTGCATAACTCATCACCCAGCTCACAGTGATTCTCTATGGTCTCTGTGGGTCAGAACCTGGCTGCTGCTTGGCTGGGTCGTTCTGGCTCAGGGCTCTAACAAGGCTGTTGTCAAGGTGTCAGAGAGGCAGTCTTTCACGGCTGTGTTGGACTGGAGGACCAGGTTCCAGCCTGTCTGCGTGGTTGTTGAGGCCTCTGTGATTCATGGACTCTTGGCCAGGGGAAGTCAGTCCGTCCCAGGCTGTTTGATGGGGCCTCCTTCAGATCCTTGCTGTGTGGATTTCTCCACAATGTGGTGGCCAACTTCCCCAGGACAAGTGTGAGCAGAAGGGGGAGAGAGATCAGGATGGAAGCTGCAGTCATTTTATAACCTGATTTTGGTAGACACATCCCATCAAGTCAGCATATTGTGCTCATTAGAGCAAGTTGCTAAGTGCTGCCTACACTGGAGGGGAGGGAATCATGCTGGACCTCCTGGGAGGTGAGAGTATCAGGAATTTGTAAACGCCACCATACATGCATACCCTTCTCAATGCCGTGGTCAGTGATGTCATATTAGTAATCTGAATTCAGCCACAGTGGGAATAACTACACTGTGGAAATCAGAAAGCACTCTAAATCAGGGTCTCCTCGTCCTGGTGAGCTGAGTGCTGAGCCCTGGACACCTCTAGAGCTATATGTTTACACAACTTTTGTGAAGTAGATGAGTTTTAGACAGGGCTTTGGAAGAAGGAAATAAAAGGTTTGGGATATAGAGTTTCTGGATTTGAAAACAGTGAAGGTGATGCATGATGGGTGGTTTGGGAGGTTAAAAATGCCCATTCAGAGTCCAGAAGTGACATGAAAAGGATTGCTTTTCCTCTTTCTTGCGCAAGGATGATTTAAAATGTGGGTTGCATACTAGATTTAACTATGGGTAGACAAAGTCAAACACATTAGAGACTCGGCGTGCCAGATTTCCATCTACCAATCAGGTGTGTAACCTTTACGCTCCAGTGAAGATGACCTTCACCTTAAACAGCCCACAAATTCAAAGCCCAAGTTTTAATTCCTTTGAACTGATTTCTTTGTGTATGTGTTATGTCCAAAAGTAAGTGAGGAGCTCTACCATCTTTCAGATGAGCAGGGATTTTTTTCAAAAAGGAAACTTCCAGAATCATAGCATTTTAGATCCAAAGGAGACCTTAGAAAACATAGAACAGTATTTCTTGAAGTCTGTTTCTCAATCACACATCAGAACCAGAAATACTTTGTTTTGTTAAAACCCAGAACCTTGTGAATACCCGGAACCCATCTCAGACCCACTGTGCTGTTGGGGCTTGGGAATCTGCACATTTCTCAAACTCTCTAGATGATTCTGCTGCACTTGAGTAATTCAATCTAAGCCTTCCATTTTATAGAGAAGGGAAACAAACTTCTCAGATGCAGAGGTCCCCTTCAATTGAGACCACATAGCTGGTAGGATTCCATCCAATAAAAGCAAACGAAAAAGAACCCATAACATAGAGTTTTGGGAGAAAATAGAAAACACACCCTTTGTTTAAAAAGACAGCTAAAGGGCAACACAGGACTTCAAGAAATAATATGCTGTTTATGTGTGTAGCAACTAGTTGACATGCCCCACCTAACCACAAATTAGTGTGGTTGCCTTAAATTGCTAACATGAAAATCTCAACCATCTACTTCTGAAGTTCCTGGATTTAGATACTCTTTTCTTCTAGGTGTCCAAGGTTGCTTTTCTTGTGCATGATTTTAGAAATGTAATTATAACTCTGGTTTCAAACTTGTGGACCATGTAATGAAATACAGATTGGTCATAGTGGAAAATACATAGTTCTTTGCTCTGCCTACATTGACAAAGGAAGTGACTAGATCCACAGTCAATGAGTGTCATGTCTTTAGAGTGGTAGGTTTCCCCAAAACCAAAAGAGATTCATGCTGCAGTAGGAAATGCAGACAGTAAGAGGGGTTTGGGAACAGCCTCTCCAGCAGCATTTTTTTTTAATCCAATAAAATCTTTTAAATATTTGGATCCTTTTCCGGGAGAAAGTGTTCCTTTAGTGTAATGTGTTGTTTGACAGGTGGAGAAAGAGGAAGTTAAAATATATCTAACATGAAAAATTTCCTTCATGGTGTCCAGTTTTTCTGCTGGGTCAGAATGTCTAATAGATTATTTATTGTTACTTATTTGGATTTGTGCTGTTCTTGGGTTCAAATGGCAACCTCGTCAGAGTAACATCTCCAGAGTTGCTCCAGGGATATAAATCCTGTCTAAAGGCTGGGTGCAATAACTTTGTGGGTGGGTGGATGGAGATCGTGGGGAATGGAGATACTATCTCTCATGAACAGAGTTTTCCTTCCATAACAGGATTTTGTCTTTTTTTTTTTTTTATTTTAGAAGATTCTCCAGCCCCAGTGAAGCCTCAGATGCAGTCTTGTCCAACATCTTGGTTACAACCTGGTAAGAGAGCCTGAAGCAGAACCATCTGGATAAGCTGCTCCTTATTTAGGAGCATTAAAGATTTATTCTTAATGGCAAACTAAATCCTTCGTCCAGAACATCCCCAGAGCTGTACTTTGTTTTCCCCACCAGTGTTACAGAAGAGGATTGGCACAGGTATCCAGAGGACATTGCATTATCTGTTTTTTAATTTTTTTCCCAGAAGAATCCAGGAATGTGCATAAATACAATTAAAGACAGTATCTGCAGATTGTTAGAATGCATTTCTATTCCCTTAAACCTCTAAACCCAAGTGCGCAGTGTTGTGCTTTCCAGCCAGACCTTGTAATAAATGAAAATTCCAACTCTTGGATTGTGCTTGTTCGGTCAGTGCAGCTATTACAGATATATCGTGAGGAGAAGGCAAGTGGCCACCAACGCTTGCTTTTTGTCTCTTTTTTTCTGGAATGTTCTCTAATTCTTGGTGCATAAAGATGGAAACCCTGGTCGACTTGGAATTGACGTCACTTAAAAAATCCAAGGGTATTTTTGCACCCGCAGTGTCGTGGGTTTGCCAGTGACAACGTCGTCCCCAAACCAGAGTTTAGTTGTCCTTCACCTGCGTTGTCCAAGCCATTGGGCTGTTGACGTGGTTCCCATTCGGCAAATCGCGCAGGCGGCCGGGTTGCTCCTCCCGCAGCTCCGGGCGGGGCGCGCGTTGACACTCCTCCGCCGGTCGGGAGGCGACCGCGGGCTGGTGCGGACCCGCAGCGCCAGAGCCGGGCGGACAAAGAGGCCGCCAGCGAGGGCCGGGGGCGCAGGGGAGCAGGGGCGCAGGGTCGGGGCCGGGGGCGCTGGGTGCAGGGCCGGGGGAGCGGGACCGGGGGCGCAGGGCGTGGGGCCGCGGCGATGGCCGGGCCGGGGGCGCTGCTGGTGCTGGGCGCGATGCTGGCCTGCGGGGCGCTGCTGGGCGCCGAGGCCCAGGAGCCCGGGGCGCGCGCGGCGGGCGCGGGGCGGCGCCGGCGGCTGCAGCGCGAGGACGGCGTCTCCTTCGAGTACCACCGCTACCCCGAGCTGCGCGAGGCGCTGGTGGCCGTGTGGCTGCAGTGCACCGCCGTGAGCAGGATCTACACGGTGGGGCGCAGCGCCGAGGGCCGGGAGCTGCTGGTCATCGAGCTGTCCGACAACCCCGGGGTCCATGAGCCTGGTAAGGCGGCCCCGCCCGGGGTGCGTCCGGGGGCCGCGCGGGGTGGCGCGGCGGCGGGGAGGGAGCGATTGTGCGCCCAGGGCGCCTGGGGAGGAGGGCGCCGGCGGAGGAGGTGGGCAGTGGAGGGAGGGGCCGAGATGGGCTTAGCCTGCACCCCTCTCCTCCTACCGCGCCCCCTCCCGGCCTCCAGGCCCTGGGCGGCGGATGTCGCGGAGGCTGCAGGGCGCTGGCAGGGGCGCTCGCTGCGCTGCGTCTAGACCCGCGGGAGTAACGGAGCCTTGGGTGAGGCAGACCTCCCTTGCGGACCGGAGTAGAAAGATAGCTGGACTGCAGGGCTCCGGGGCACGAGGGACAGTCGCGCACCTTGGGTGGTAGTTCCCGGAGGACCAGCGTCTGACCCCGCGTACGCGCGCGGGAGGCCCCTGGGAATGTGCCTCCGTAGCTTCCCAGGGAAGGAGTGGTATTCCACGTTCTCAGCTTTGGCCCCTCGAGATGAGTGTTGCGGCCCCATTCCATTTCACCTGATGTTCCCACAGCCATCTTGTGCATCTTCTTCCTGAATATGTTAAGGCACTTTTATTTTATTCATGTTAAATATGATGCATTTAGTATAAATAAAGAGGTATTAAAAATTTCATGGGCTTTTTCATATGCTTTTGCTTTTTGGAAATAATGCAACTCTTACGGCCGTTCCAGGCCAATAGGAGCTGAGATGCCTGTTGTTTTTTAATGACAGAGAAAACAAGAAAATCGGCTAAAGATTCGCAGTGTTATAATAGTGTAATTAGTCCAAGAAGGGATTAAAATAAATGATAAATTAAAATTTTATCTTCAAATGGAGAGTGTATAGGTTGGTCAATAATCTTCGAAGGGGAAACAGTTCTCACCTTCAAATAACATAAGTGAAAAGGTTTGTATAACTTCACTGTCAAAACCCTAAAATCAGATCCTGAAAAACATTTTACATAGTGCGGTGTAGCAGGATTCCGTTTGCAGATTTGGAAATTAGTTTCAGATTGTTATCTGAAGACAGAAAAACTGGAGATACGGCGACTCATTTTCAACTATTTCAAGTAATCAAAGTCAAGGCATCCTAGGCAGAAATAAGACTAATCTAAATAGTTGTGAATTTCCAATCGCCTGTTTCGAGTTTTTTGTTATTTTGTTGTAGATTGCTCCTTAGAATTTGCTGCAGTTATGAAAGCTACTGTTGACTTTTTGCTATCTTGCTTTAAGTTTAGGAATAAAATTCCAGAGTGATATGGTTAGAGTGCAGTATGCTTTTGAAATGAAAACCATAATTCCTTTACTTGAATATTTGGAATGTATAGTCCACCACATTTGCAGACCTCTTTAGGACTGCAAGCTCTCTGAGGTGGTAGGGACTATGTCTTCAGCACCCAGCCTGGATCTGCCACACAGTGCCACTCAGTACTTATGATGGAGAAAGTGAGTTGGTCAGGAGCTCAGTCACACAATGTGTTAAAATATTATATTCCTCATAAACACAAAATACACAGATTTAATTCCTGTGACAAGGTGAACTCAGAAATGTTTTACTTTGTCTGATTTATACTTCCTTGTTAAGTGATGGAAACTTTAAGTTCATGGTATTACTAAGTAATTAAATATAAAATGTCTATCCATTGTATTTTTAAAAGTAGGAATAAACTATTATCACCAATACTGAAAAACCACAAGGATGATTTCCCCCCTCCATCACCTTTTTTTTTTTAAATGAGAAGATAAGTAGCTTAGGGCTATTCAGGGAATTGGTGTTAAAAAACCAAATACAACTGCATAGATTTTAAAGATCCTATTGACATTAGTCACTGGTTCATGAATCTGGCAGCATCCAATCCAGTAGGTAGAAAAGAATTGGGCAAAGTGAAGGAGGTTTACAGACCAAAGAGCAGGAAAAAGGGAATTGTATGAGACAGAAACACGGGTTGGTTATGCAGGGGCCTCAGCGGGTGGCAGGGTCTCCGGTGAGCTGGTTCCTGGCTGACAGGTAGATTCCATTCTGGGAGAGGCAAACTGTCAGGCGTCGGTTTGGGGATGCGGGACTTAGTCCGGAGGCTCCGTTTTGGGCTCTCTGTCTTGTTTCTAACACCAGTAATGGAGAGGTCTGATGAGTATGTTAGTTTGCTAGTACTTGTACAAACTAAGTTTTTAGGCAGTTGGAAAGTGTTCACCTTTCTTAAGTGGCCTTCAAATTCATTTTAGATTAAGCTATTTTAAGAAATGAAAAAGGATATCCGTACATACTCATTGTTGTTTTTGAGCCCCCCACCCTGAGTGGGCTGTACAGTGACACACAAGATAGCCCTTGCCTTTGGGGAACTGAGAACCAGGAACTGGAAGGACAGTGTGAAGGGGAGAAGAGCAGCCAGCACGTGTAGTGGGAGACGGACTTGTGGCCGCCGTCCGTTTACTGAAGAATGGATGCCAAGAAGGCAGGAAGTGCAGTCATTGAAATTCACCGGTTCCGGTGGAGCTCATATAGATGCATGTTTTAACAGAGCCCCCTGTTTTGGAAAGGCTATGCCTTAACTCTTTCACCTGTATGTATCTTTTTTTGTTTAAAATAATTAATATTTCGGATTAAACTACTAGGAGGTAACATTTAGCTTCACATTTATGAGACTAAAACCGATGAGGTGTCCTGCATTCATCTCCCTGCAAGTAAGGTGTGAAGTATTAGTTTTCTTAATCTACATTCCTTTTCTGAACTTTAAAAAAAAAACGTAGCTAATACCTAAGACTTAGTTATCATAATAGAAAAACTACCCCAAGACAAAACAACATATGTACACATAAAGATGAAGACTTCCTGTGCGGTAAACCCATGGGACAAGAGGCTTCCATTGTCCAATTAGCAGGTTATGGACAGAAGGCGCTCCTGTTACCACCAGCTCCCCTCCTGGGCACAAAGAGTACTCGTCATACTTGTCGGGATTAGGCCATGGGCTGACCTTGAATCGACCTCCTGAGAAGGATTTGCTTTCTCAGATTTTCTACATTTTAATTCATCAGAAGGGGAAGGAAAATCCCATTTTAGGTTAATCAGCGAGGAATACCCATACCTATTCTGCCATGACAGCCTGATCGCTGGCTAGCTGAATGTTGGGTGCCTGTTATCATTTTGTAGCACTAGAGACCTGGAGAAATCCGGAGGAGGGTTGTGGTATCAGCCTTCCTCAGAAAAACTTCAGTGGTCTTGGCCCTGGTCTCATCTCTGGCCTCGTAAATCTGGACACTCGAGGTGGGACTGCGGTGAAAATGACTCTGGGCCCATCCTAGGCGCTCGGAGTTGCTTCCATTAGATAGGGTATCTGCCAGGCCCAGTCTTGGTCCCCAGATTTCTTTCTGTTTGCTGATATTTTATACTTTTAGAATATTTCTACACGTAGGTACTCAAACCCGAATTTGGCACGCAACTCCAACATGGCAACACCTGGAAAAGAAACCTTCGCTAATTTACGTCTAAGCAATGGAATTCCTATTCCCAGACCACTCCTCCCAGAGTTAAACATGAGCTAAGATTAGTTTGTTTAAAAATAATTCTTTTACATGTAGGTTAAGATGGCTCTTGGGAGTAAATCTGATTTATAGCTGAAATGCTATCTTAGAAACATTCTTTAGAACATAGATTTTTCTCTCTCAAAGGCTGGAATGATTATTTTGGATCTGCTCCTCCCCAAAACTGTTAAAATTTAGTGTGTGAATGCCAGTATGCAGCTGCCAAATATTGCGATGGAATGTTCAATGCTGGCAAAATTTCTACACAACTCAAAGAAAGAAGTGGGGGTTTTGGTTCTTTGGTATTGCCTTTTTTCATGCTAGATTAACATGTATTAGTGGGAAATGATCACAGCAAGTCACACCTCAAGTTGGTGAATATAGATGATAGATTCTGAGAAGGACCTACCACGTGTGGTCAATAGCTATTTTTAGACCCAAGTGAGTCAGTGCAGCTTTTGCTAGAAATAATGTAGTTGATTGACTTGTGGTTGGTTAATGGAAGAGAGGGAATTGGGCTGCCCCTGACATTATTTCTTGTGCTCAAAGTGAGCAGCTTGTATGGCAACTGACTTGAAAGGTGGCAATGGGATGACCTCCCGACATCTCCCTGAGTGGGGTAGCGTAGGGTGAGACCCCACATCTGCAGTCACTTCTTTTGGGAAAGATAGTTTTGACAAATAGAATAATAGTCCGCATAAGGAGTGACACAAAACCCAGCTTTCCCCAGAGTGTATTCCATGGAACAATTAGTTCAGCTCAAAGATGAAGAGATTTGCATATTGCAAGGCTTGTCAGAGCCCTTTATATGCTAATGGGTGTTTCAGATCTCCAAATTAGATGTATGCTAGACAGTTTTTCCAATCTTTTTTCACCATGGAACCCCTGTTTTCAAGGAGCTTATCTTGGAACCAGCATTGCACTAGTTGGAGAAATAGTCGTTGACCAACATGTTATGAAGGATGAAAGCTGCGATTCTCTACTGAAAGACTCATACAGGGAGCTCCTTGGGGTGGGGTGCCTGTGTTTCCCATTTTGTTTTGCTCATAAACAGCAAGCATAGTGACTTATGTGGAGTAAGTTCTTAAGATATGCTCATTAGCTGAGAACATCATGTTCAGAGGCAAATGAGCATGGGACAAATAATTTTGATGGAAAGGTTAAGGTAACAAAAGCCTTCGGCTCCTTTGTTGTTAGTAGCTCCCTGCTTTTAGCTTCTGCTAGCCTCTTCTTGATCACAGATAGGAGCCCTGAACTCATACCTCGCCCGGTAGCTGAGAGGCCAAAGCACTGTAGTGGAAAGAAAAGGATTTACTGGGGTGGCTTGCAGCTGCCTATAAGGAGAATGGTGAACCTGTTAACATTTTTCTTCACTGTCGGCCAGGCTGGACAGTGTGCTCACTGGCCTCCCTCCTTTCAGTGGCCTTCTTCTCCGTGTAACCACAGGACACGAGGTGCTCACCTGTCACGATGGATACCAAGGCCAGCCCACAGTCCTGAAGGACTTTGCCTCTCACCACCATTTCTCTGTTCACAGATGTCTGCCATCTGTTGATTTTTAAAATACGGGACCTTCCTGCCTTTCTTTGGTTTGACATCACATTTTGCTTCATTCAGTGGGAACAGTGAAAGTATTCATCGTTATTTGAGAAAGTCTTTATGGTTGTTTTCTCAGGTAGCTAAATAAATCTAGTTCCAACATTTACTTTGGAAAACGAACTAATTTTTCTGAAGAATTTATAATGAAACTGTTCAGGTCCTGACTAGTTTTTTCTTTGACAGACTTGGTATGAGTGAAAAAATCTTTGAAACCTTCTTTGTCAACCCTCCCTACTTTTCTTCTACCTTGCTGGGGTCCTTTCTGTGTGTTTTTGTAGTTCTTTGAGGATCTGTAACATAAAGGTTCACAGTATATGCTTTGATAGCCAGGGACCTGAGTTTAAATCCAGTCTCTTCCTAGTTCCAATTATGTGCTTTTGGACAAATCACTTCTTAAGTTCCAAATTTATCACCTATGAAATGACAACAATGTGATGATTAAGTGAAGTAGTAAATAAAAAGTTCTTAATTTATGATGTGTCAACAGCTATTAATATCTTTATTATGGCATTTGCCACTACTGGCCTACGTGTTTCTGCAGCAGACTGTAAGCGTCTTGGGGGCAGAGTTGCCTTTTGTTCATTTCTGTATCCCAAAGGTCTAGTGAATACTTAGGGCCTAGTGGCCACTTGGGGAATGTTTGGAATAAACGAACTTTCTCAAGCAGGAAAAGATGTACATCACAAACCAAAGATGTGTTGAAGGTCAGTGTTGACATTACTCATGTTGGCCTGTCCGAAGTATGATAATAAGAAGGGACAGAAATGGTATGTTTCTTATGTATATACTTATATTCTATTGTGACACATCCAGTTTTGCATAATGAAGAAGGCTGCCAACTGCACGTCTCTCCAGTGACGGCTCGCTTGTTTGTTGTTTCTTTTTTTTTATTAAGGTATTATTGATATACACTCTTATGAAGGTTTCACATGAAAAAACAATGTGGTTACTACATTTACCCCTATTATCAAGTCCCCACCCATACCCCAATGCAGTCACTGTCCTTCAGTGTAGTAAGATGCCACAGATTCACTATTTGGCTTCTCTATGCTACACTGTTTTCCCCGTGATCCCTCACACCATGTGTGCTAAACATAATACCCCTCAATCCCCTTCTCCCACCCTCCCCACCCGCCCTCCCACACCCGTCCCCTTTGGTAACCACTAGTTCCTTCTTGGAGTCTCTGAGTCGGCTGCTATTTTGTTCCTCCAGTTTTGCTGCGTTGTTATACTCCACAAATGAGGGAAATCATTTGGCACTTGTCTTTCTCTGCCTGGCTTATTTCACTGAGCATAATATCCTCCAGCTCCATCCATGTTGTTGCAAATGGCAGGAGTTGTTTCCTTCTTATGGCTGAATAGTATTTCATTGTATATATGTACCACATCTTCTTTATCCATTCATCTACTGATGGACACTTAGGTTGCTTCCATTTCTTGGCTATTGTAAAAAGTGCTGCAATAAACATAGGGGTGCATATGTCTTTTTGAATCTGAGAAGTTGTATTCTTTGGGTAGATTCCAAGGAGTGGGATTTCCGGGTCAAATGGTATTTGTATTTTTAGTTTTTTGAGGAACCTCCATGTTGCTTTCCACAATCGTTGAACTAGCTTACATTCCCACCAGCAGTGTAGGAGGGCTCCCCTTTCTCCACATCCTTGCCAGCATTTGTTGTTCCTAGTCTTTTGGATGCTGGCCATCCTTACTGGTGTGAAGTGATATCTCATTGTGGTTTTAATTTGCATTTCCCTGATGATTAGTGATGTGGAGCATCTTTTCATGTGTCTGTTGGCCATCTGAATTTCTTCTTTGGAGAACTGTCTCTTCACATCCTCTGCCCATTTTTTAATTGGGTTATTTGCTTTTTGGGTGTTGAGGCTTGTAAGTTCTTTATATATTTTGGATGTTAACCCCTTGTCAGATATGTCATTTACAAATATATTCTCCCGTACTGTAGGATGCCTTTTTGTTCTGTTGATGGTGTCCTTTGCCGTACAGAAACTTTTTAGTTTGATGTAGTCCCATGAGTTTATATTTGCTTTTGTTTCCCTTGCTCGAGGAGATGTGTTCAGGAAGAAGTTGCTCATGCTTATATTCAGGAGATTTTTGCCTATGTTGTCTTCTAAGAGTTTTATGGTTTCATGACTTACATTCAGGTCCTTGATCCATTTCGAGTTTACTTTTGTGTATGGGGTTTAACAATAATCCAGTTTCATTCTCTTGCATGTAGCTGTCCAGTTTTATAAGTGGGCTAATATGAGTTTCTTTCCTCTTGAGACATTTTAAAAAGTGAAACTGCTTTTTAAGTGTTAAAAGTTCTAAAGATATTCAGGAGAAATTCACTTAGTGAAATTTTTGGCCTTTAAAGTACCTGTGTGAGCCCCTAGTGTTGGGTACCATGGGCTGTTTTGAATGTAGAAGTCACGTACCTGTGGGTGGTGCCCTCCCTGCGAGAAGGCATCCAGCTTGTGCACCTGGACATGCCGCACAGGAGGAGGTTTACCTGAACACAGCTGATGGGGCAGATGAGCTCAGAGTTGAAACCTTTCAATTTGCTCCTTCCTTCCTTTTCATTAGTTACTGGAATTGCTGCCAATCTGTTGCTCTGTGAATGTTCTTCTTTTCTTTTAAAATTCAGGATATGGTGTTTTGTAGGTGGTTCAGCAGCCAGCTCTTTTTAATAAAATGTGTCCTCCGAGACAGGCCTGTGTGCATTCCCAGTTCCTTTTATTGTTTTCAGATGATTTACCTACATCTTTAACTGTTTCAGTTAGTAATCTTGAAGGGATAAGGTGGTTCACATACATACAGAGCTAATTCTTAAACAGAAAGAAATGAGTTAATTATGATAATAAACTCTGCCAGTAAATATTTTGCTTTTTATAGAAATCTGTTTAGTGTAAAATCACTGCTGAGCATCATGGTTCAATAATAATAGTAATACATCTAATTTTAAAGACATTTGATTTCAAAGACTGATTATTTTTAAAATGGATGCAGATCCTTTACTCTTAAGATGAGACTACATATAACTTTAACTTAAATCTAGCTTGCTAAAAAGTCCATTGCTTTGGTTTCAGGAGTCAAGGTAATTGGGAAAAGCAGCGATTACCCCATGCATTTGCTAACGCAGACAGCTACTCAGATGCTTAGATCCAAAGTGATGCTGTCAGTCGGACCTACCCAGTTTCTCTTCGTATATAGCCTAAATCGTTCAAAACCAGAAAATCTTCTCTTTACTATGCACCTGTTATGCACTGTCATTCTGTAATTTTTTTTCCCCAAGAAATATTTTGTTTCTAGAGTTCAATTCACCATCGTGCACAAGTCATAAGCTTCGAACATGAGTTCAGGGTGGGAATAAGAGCTGTCTGTCTGTCTGTCATCTGCTGGGCCAATATCTGGAATACCCTTTTCTTTTTTTTTTTGCTAGCCAAAGGTTAGTTTTAAAATAGGCTTTCCTCATAATCATTATAAAAAATTGCCATGTAGCATTCCAAGCTAAAATCAACCTCCCAAGATGAAAACACATGTGGGTTTTGTCAATATAGTTAATACTTTCAGTTTGACTTAGGGATTATTTGATGAATGCCCATCGTGTGCATGCCGTTTTATTTTACCTGCTGGTCACTTATTGGGAAGTGCCTTTGCATGCCTTGAAATGAATGATTTCATTCCGAGCTCAGAGCCTCTCTCATGCATGCTGAGCTTGATTGGCGTGCTGGGTGACTGACGGGCACGTTACTTGGTGCTGCCTGGCGTGTGCTGCACGCAGATGCAGGGGTTGAAGGCACTTCCCTGGGCTGCTCCTGCGGGGGAGCTAGTGCAAGCGTTAGACATTTGTCCTTTCGGTGTGTCATGTGCAGTATTGGACATATGATTCTGAAGTACAACAGTACTATTGAAATAGTGTGATTTGTCTCAAATCGTGTCATTTGTTTAGCATAAACTTTCTTTTAAAGTTTACTGGAGGAAACCAGTCTTATTCACTTTGGGAACTCAGTAAATGGTAAGCCAGATTCTTCACATAATCAGCATCGTGGGAGTTAAGTCAACGTACTTTTGGAAAGTGCATTAACTGTCCCAAACCAACAGGACCTTTATAGCACTCAGGGAAGGAGAAATCCACTTGCTAAATATATTTTCTCAAGAGTTATATTCGATTTTTGGAAAAAGCTGAAGCAATACAAATATAAGTAAATAATTCTCATGTATTAGAAATATGTATAGAGAATAATACTATGTAGACAAATAGACAAAAGTGCTCTGTAGGCAAAGGTTTTGTCTAGGTCTTGGTGATGGGAGATAATCATGAGTGGAACAGTTTTTAATTATTTTAAATTTCAAATTGGTTACTCTATTTATATTTATAGATTTCACTTGCATTTATAAAGTAGCCTTCGTTTTCCTTGTTTTTATCTCTATCCATAGCTATTGTCTGGAATCAAAGTGTTTTCTCTTTTACCTAAGTGGTTTATTTAAAAAAAAAATTTCTCAGAAGCTTTTTCTTTCAGGAATTTCTCTTGGACTCTTACCACCCTCTCTAAATCTGGCCAGAGAGTCCACCAGGGCTTTAAATATTTGTCCAAATTTGCCTTTACTTCATGAAGATTCTAACCGGAGGACCTAATGGGTTACTGTGCCCCCCATCTCCTCCCCTTCGTCCTCTGGCTTTGCCTCCTTTCTGTGTGAGAATAAGAACAGAGTCGTCGGAAGGGCAGCTGGCAGGCTTTCGTCTGAGCACCTGGGCATGAGCACACCGGACGTGTGCAGGCTCATTCTGGCTGCGTCTCTGCCACCGCCCTCAGCTCTTGGTGAACAGCTCCTGTGTGGTCCTAAAGAACAGCTTTTCCATTCTTATCGCAGGTGAGGGATTGGATAATATGTATCTTTATGGGGAGTTAAAGAGGCAGGAAGAGTCTCCTTATGTGGAAAAGAAAAATTTTTGTTGAAAAGAAAAAAGTGTACATTTCCTTGTTTTTTTGAAGATATTGTCACAAGTTATCTTAATTCCCTATAAGATGCACATAAATTGTGGTTCTCACACATTAGGAAAGACTTGTGACTATATTAAGAATAGTTACACTGTAAAAAAAGGCAGCCTGGGGAGTTAAGGTTTATGGGGGTTATTTTAAGGGATTTGTGGCGCTGTGGAAGGGACAGTCTGAGTCCTAAGGGGCCGTTCTAGTTAGGTCTGTACTGCCTTTGTTTATCAGCAGGGATGGCCCATTTTCAGCAACATCAAAGAGCGTAGTTCCCTGCCTTTCGTGTCCCAGCACTCTGCATTTCACTTATGACAAAAATCAGAGTTCTAAAATGGGCTTCCACAATAAAAGTTATACATTCAGCTGCAAGCTAATAATTTAAAACATTGTTTGCCCTGGTATTTTCCTTCTCTCTAGGGGACCACACTTCTCACTAATTTCTTAGTTTATTGCCCAAATATGCTTAAACTGTTTGAAGGTCGTGATGACATCTACCAATTTATAAATTAAATTTTATAAAATTCGTTGGCATGCAAACGTCATTAAAATGTGACTAAAATAATACACGAACAAATCCAAACAGCTAATGAAAATCATAATTTCATCACATTTAGGACACATTTTTATGATCAGTGCTTAATTTCACAGTGGCCCAATTACGCGACGACGTGCCCTCCCATTTTTTTAAAGAGAGCTGTTGTAACCTGTGGCCTCTCGTGCACCAGAATGGCGACTGCACATTTCAGTGAGGCTGCTTGGCCCCGAGAAAGTGACCACTGGGCGCACCCCGAGACGAGGCCCACACGGCGGACGCGCTTACACACCTGTGCCGAGTCCCTCCGCGTGGGCGCGCGCGGCCCGCTCTGCAGGCCCGGGAGGGCGGCGCGCCCGGCTCATCACCTGCCGCGTCCGGTCGTGGCTCCTCCTGGCCTGGCCTTGTCTCCAGGCTCCTCCTGGCCTGGCCTTGCCCTGGTCCTTTCTATGTGGAACCCGGGCTTCGTGTGGCCTCCTGGCCTGCTTCTTGGTGGGCGCAGGCCCCTGCTCTGTGTTGAGCCACGTCACCGGCTGCTGCCTTGTTTCAGAACCAAAGTGCTGATTGCCAAGAGCTCCTGGTCGTCAGGGGATGACCCAGGAACTGTGATCAGAGGGTGAACAAAGTCTTGGGCGGCACGGCAGTAAGCATCCAGCTGAATTCCGTTTCGGTGTTGGTAAGGGTGGTGTGGTGCTTGTCAAACAGGACAATAGGGAAAAGAAGGAAAGTCGGATTAGTGGTTTAACCATCTGGGAGGGAATTACTGACTCGTTTATGTTGAAAATTAGATAACCTGGGGATATGGACTAAGTCACACTGCTCTCCTCTTTCAGTTTCAGAGTTTATGAAATAGAAATTATAAACGGCTGCACGTGGCAGTGCTGCTGGTGAGAAGAATGGCCCAGGGTGTCTGCAGCTTCAGAGGTTACCCTTGGCCCAAACCTCCGTCAGCTGAGCCTGTAACCCCCAACCCTGTCCACATTCCTTTGGGAAGGTAACCCCAAAACTGTGTGACTTAATATAGTTGTTTCCCTTTTGGGTAAGAATATTCAACCCTAAGGAGACTTACACATAATTTGTATATTGTTGGAATTTTCAGTACTTTTAAAACTTAATAATGTTTCATAGAATTTGGTAGATTCCAATGTCCAAAGATTAACTTGGTAATTCCAAGAAGAAAATGTGTCAATTATGATTTTTAGGTTAAAGTCTTAACAAGTTTTTAAATGGTATTAGAACATTTAAGATAGCTTAGGAGGGTTGGGAGAAATGGGTGAACTTTTTTTCTTTCTAGCTTAAATATAAAAAAGAATCACCATATACATCCAATTTATTACATTTACTATATTACTTAAGAAGTTGGAAATGTTTGACAGCCAGTCAAACAAGGTACTTAAAAGGAAATTTAATATATTATGTTTATATTTACAGTTTGGAAATTTTTAAGATAATTTAAGTGACTAACTATCCCTTGATGGTGATTATAGAATCTCCTATGTTGTAAATAGGTCAATATGATTTGTAAACTGAACTTAGAAAGAAATGGGATTTTGGATTTATAATTTGTAACTCTAATAAGTTGAATATTGATTTTTAAAAACCACATTCACTTCCAAGTATTTTCTGTTCACACAAGTCACCCTCCGGGGCCTTGAAGTCCTGCCATTTTGCGTTAGTCTATCCACGTGGTGCTTCTGAGCTCAAAATTGGGACCTGCCCTTCTGTAAGAATTTTTGCTTGCACCTGCATGAGCTGCAGGAGATCTCAGAGGCGCTGAGCATGTGCAACAGATACAAATGCTTCGTTTTCTGTGAAATGCATAGGAAAGGCTCTGTAAGCCTTCCTCAGATTAACTCAAATTAGAACAACCTCTGGGCTGACTGTGGCTTGTACTACCCAGCATACTTAACTGCTCTTCAGTTGATTCTAGAGTTCCACTGTTCGGTGCGGCATCTGAGATTAATAGAGTTCCTTATTCTCATAGGAGTGAGCTACACACAATTTTGCTGTACTTCAAACCCATTTCAGCTTCTAATTTGCTCTCCACTGATAGCTGTAGACTGAACTGGAGAACCTTCATTAAAACAGCGTATTAATTTTACTCATGCATGTAAATTGTATGTTGACAAAAGCTCTAGGCCTCACACTGGCAGTAAAGACCGTGAACTATGTGATAATTATTTTTAATATTTTTGAAATCTTTTTCCATTATTTCTAGACTTCTGGGTATGCTTTGTATAGTTGATCCACATTGCTGGATACATGAGAGTTGAGGGTGTTTATACTGTTCTAATAAACATTTCCCCTTCTCTTTTGACTCCTTCAATTTGCACACACCGTATCTTAAAAATTTACATTCAACTTTTGGGAACCCTAAGTTTTTTTCTGAGTAGTTTTAAAGTTCTTGTTGATGTCACTGCAGTCATTCCAACACTGAAGCTGAACCTTGATTGCTAGAATCCTGGGACCTGTGTATACAGGGAGAGGGGACGAATAGGGATGTAGTTTCTAAATGAAAGTATAGGAGGGTCGGACTGGCTGCTATTTTCCCCAGTAGTCATAGTGTAACGTTAATGTATTTATGGACTCTGTAAAGACAGTAGCATAAGGAAACATTCATACTCTGCCAGCACTTCCCTGAGGCCAAGAAGGCGCCCACCTGTAGGCCACTCCACATTTCCCATGGTGTTCATCTTGTCAGCGTGCCAGACCACAGTAACAACGCTTTATAATCAGAAAGGGCCTGCTAGCAACTTGCAGGTATAATTCACCCTAACTGGACAAATGAGCAAGAAAACTAAAGGCATTCATTCACTAGGCATTTGGAAATACCATATAAGAGTGCTTTTAAGCCAGTTCATGTTGGAAATAGAACTCTGAATAGCAGAGGGCAGTAAATGATGTACCTCTGCCATTACTGTATACATATCGTGTTCATAGCTCCAATGTATCTACTTAAAAATAATATCCAAGCTCTTTATATGAGTGATGTTCTGCAAACTGGCAAGGTTCTTGCAAAGGGAGCAACAAAGAGTAGCATTTTGCCAAGTCTGTGATGTGAAGGTGTCAACTCAAGTGTCACAAGGAGCTGTGAGAGGTCATCGTGGGGTGGGAACAGGTCTTGAAGAATGAGCTGAACCTGGGAAGTAGAGGAATTCATTCTATGCCAGCATATGGTTGTTCATGTCTCTTGTGTCTTTTTCTTCACAGTCCCCTTTAATGGTGACATTTAAGTGGTCAATAAATGTTGTAACAGATAACTGCATTCTATTAACATGTGAAATTTCCACCTTGTTAGAGAGAATATAGTTTTTAGGGTGTTGTCTTTTGGAGTCAATTTCCTCAGCAGGAGGGTAAAACTGTTTGGGATGGATATTATGCTAACATTATATAATGTATATGCATGTAAAATGATATGGTTATATTAAATATCATTTAACTATACATATATTAAGTGTATAACATGTGTTGATTACCAATACTTTCTCCCTCCAGATAACTATTACTGAACACTCCTTAAAAGTCATGAAGTAAAAGATGTTAAATAACTTTCATTTTGTTAGGCCAATTTCCTGCAGTTTAGTTCAATCAGTGTTCTTACTATCCATTTCAAAACTATGTTTTAACCACAAAATGAGAACGCCAAAAAAAGATGTAGTTTGAGTTGTTGGGGAGAATTCAGCATGTGGTTTGCCAGGTGCTTTTGGTAGGGAAATCCACGATGCAGAAATATTTAATATTTGAGTAATTTTTCCAAGTATAGGTTTTTTTTTTAAGAGGATGCATTTATTTTGAATTACTCCTAATGTTAAACCCAATCTTTATTAGAGTTGCATAGAGTTGTGAAATCTTAGAATTACAGTTTTTTCTTTTTCCTAACTGGAAGGAACCCTCTTGTTTTATAGAGGATTAAAGTGAGGTTCGTAAGAGCAAACCACCTGCGTGCGCTTGTGTAGCCAAGGAAGGCATTTCCTGATGTACATTGGGCGTGCTTCTTAGGCTTTTTCCCACAGCAGTGTGTATAAATCGGGGAGTGAGCTCAGCCTGTTTCTTGGTGGCTGTTGAGGTCATGAGCTGTTCACATGGCCTGAAGTCTGTGGAGGAGTGGACAGGAACCTTTCAGTGTGTCCATTCCTTGAAGTGCAGTTTCCTGACTCCCCCCCACCACTCTAGGTGTTTGTGGGATGTAGCAGGGGATGACGAACAGGGCCCAGGGTGGCAAGACACTGTGTCCAGTAACAAAAAAACAGCAATAGATTGAAATAAATCACTTTAGCACACTATAGGAATATATAGTAAATAAAATCTTTCTTGGCAGTAGAATGCACTCTCTAGGAAGAAACAAGCTTTCGTCTGAAGATTGGTCTGATGGGCTGTTAAAGGCTGGGCCTTCAGGGCTGAGGAATGGGCTAAACTGAATAAAGACGCACATTTTCAGAGGCTGTGTGGAGTGTCAGAGGGAGAGAGAGGCCTATTGGCTGGTGCCTTAAGAGACGCTCCGGGGATGTCACCAGAATCCCATGTGCTGCGATGCTTTGTGGAGTGGATTACTACGGAGATGGGATGAGGTTCATAGTCTTGCTTCAAGAGGAGCAGGGGCAAAGCCAGAGGTAGCCCAGGAAGGACCAATACAGAGAAGTGACGATACAGTTACAAGAACTTGTCAACAGACACACGCTGCACCACAGCGCCCCCAGTGGACACAAAGGCAAGGTTTTTGGACTAAGCCAGACATCCCCCATCTGACTGACCTAAGTAAAGTCTTAGGTTCTTGAGTTGTGTATTCCAAATTGGAATCCTGGCCCCAGGATAATGCACAACACAGGGAGAGGCCCTCGCAAGGGTGCTGCAGTTTGTATAAGGCCAGCTCCAGGCTTGTGTATACCTGCAGAATGGATCGTGGGTGGTGGTATTGGAGGTTGGGGTGTGGAATATAAATAACTGAAATCAGGTGAGGTTTCCTTTTTTTTTATTGAAGCATTGTTGATATACAATCTTATGTTGGTTTCAAATATACAACACAGTTGTTCAACAGTTACCTATATCATTAAATCCTCACCCCTGCTAGTGTATCTACTATCTACCAATGTAGAAAGATGTTACAGAGTCACTGACTATATTCTCCACGCTGTACTACCGTCCCTGTGACCAACTTATATTGTGATTGTGAATTATTGTGCCCCTTTATCCCCCTCCCCTCCCCTTCCTGCCCCCTTGGCAATCCCCATCCCCTTGGTAACCACTAGTCACTTTTCAATGTCTGTTAGTCTACTGCTGTTTTGTTCCTTCTGTTTTGCTTTGTTTTTATGCTCCACAAATAAGTGAAATCATATGGTATTTGTCTTTCTCCACCTGGCTTATTTCGCTGAGCATAAAACCCTCTAGGCTCCATCCATGTTGTTGCAGATGGCCGGATCTCTCTCTTCTTTTTTAATGGCTGAATAATATCCATGTGTATCTCTACCACATCTTCTTTATCTATTCATCTACTGATGGATATCTATTCATCAACACTTAGGTTGCTTCCATATCTTGGGTATTGCAAATAGTGCAGCGATAAGCATAAGGGTGTATGTATCTTTTGAGTCAGGGATTTTGTTTTCTTCAGGTAGATTCTTAGGAGTGGAATTACTAGGTCAAATGGTATTTGAGGTTTCTTTTGAACAATAGTACTTGTGGGTGACCTGTTAATATATCTATATTAAATTTTAATGTGAAAGAAGTTACTTGTGCTAAAGAGGATTACATATTTGTTGACAATTTTTCCAAACCAACAATATGCACACAATTTCTTAAAGAACTTTATTCCATTTGTGAATGTTTTATAAAACATTATAATGGTATAAGATTTACTGATATTGCATCTAATAAAAAACTTATATTAAGAAGAATAAATATGTCTAAGAGTGATACCCAGAGTAAAGTACCCCTTTAAATTATGGAACAGAAAACAGTGGTACACATTATTGTAAGAATTTAAGAATATATATGAAATATATATGGGTGAAATTCTTTTGCTTTGTTTTTTGCCATTTGAGAAACTCCAGCAAGATGATTAGATGATAAAGTCTTTCAGTAATTTGTAGGCAGGATATGCCCAAGCAAAAAAAAGCCAAAATCTTCAGGCTGGTGTTTGTGTGAGAGGGTGTGTTCTCAGGAGAAGGAAATGGGCTAATAATACAATGAAAAGATGAGATAATTTTACAGTTAATTCAGGGTAAAATAACTTTCCTCTTGATTATCATATTAGTTCAGGTGAAAGCATTTGGTGTGAGCTATTCAGACAATTGCTTTAATTCTCCTTTTTAATCTGTGTGGGGTTGTCACCTTTGAGTGTTAATGAGTCCTGAGCCCAACCTAGTGTGAGGTCAGGAGGAAGGGATGGGGGCTGCATGTGCGTCAGGAGTCAGTGGGTGACACTGGTAATGATTTAACTGGACAGATTTATTAGCAGCCGTTTCTTTGCCAGGCTAATAAAAAGTGGCTTCTTAGGGTCGTTTTCCAAGTCTGCTTATGAAAATACATTAGAATGAAAAGAAAAGAGTGAGGACCAAGTTTCATCCTGTTTCTTGGTTTTCTGTTAAGTATATATGCAGCTTAGAAGCTAAATTGATAGCTGAGAATAAACCCGAAATTGTAAATGCTGTGTATCTATGTAGTTCAAGGGATTGCATGTGATTGAGCTTATACAGAATTTTACAGGACCCCTGGGAAATGTTTTTGTGCCTTTCGAGAATGCTAACGGCCTGTGGGTGTCCCAGGTACTTCAGCAGTGAAATGACTGAGAAACCTTATATGAGAAGCCTATGATAACCCTGTCCCAGAGGGCCACAGGGCCATGCCAGTTCCAATTGGAGGCGGAGGCCCCATGCCCTGCGTAAATAAAAACTAGCTTGATTTTTATCTAGTCAGTTATTCCAAGACCACTGTAGCTGTTTTCCTTCTCACAAAAAGGAGTTGCCCCCAAGAATTTCCATTTACTTACCCTCTTTTCTCTCCCTGCCTTCAAAGGAAAAAATGCGTGTGTGTGTTGGTGTTGCAAATACAGCAGAGTTTTCGTGAAAAAATACTTCTCCGTTAATGTGACATGTTCTTTGCACAGTGGGGCCCCTGGGAGGTGTGTTGCAGCCCCGCCTGCAGTAGCTGGAGCTGCACTCCACGGCCGAGGGGTCTGTTACCAGAGGCGGAAGCTGGGAGCTGGCATCCGATCATGGCCGTCTGCCCTGGGGGGGTCTCTACTGGGACTTCCACAGCCCGGTCTTGAGGTGCTTCTTGGAAAGTGAGCCACCAAATGTTGGAAATATCAGAAAAGAAGTTAAGAAAACCATCAACACATGGTTGAAGAGATTAAGACAGACTGAAGCCTAGCATTTAAAATACAACTTGAAGTGAAGCCAACTTGAAAACAAAGAACATTAAAAACAGTATAAATAAGGTATAAAAATAAAATCACATTTGTGAAATAAAAAAGCTAAGCAAAAATATTGAAATGTGAAAGAACAGGAATTTTTTTTTTTTGCTCATATAATGTGTAGTTTATGCCAAACACTGTTTGCAGGCTTAACTCATCTAATCCTTAGCCCTGTGGGGTCAGCACTCTTATTATCCTTAGTCTACAAATTAGGAAACTGAGGCACAGAGAGATAAGAATTTGTTTAGCATCAGGGGTTTCAGTGGCAAAACCAAGACTAGAACCTATATGTATATACACAGCTGCATTGTTAAATAAGTGCACAAAATCAGGGCATTAGACACCTGTGTGCTTCATGTCCTTCCCTTCTGAGACTAGCTCTTCTCTCTTTGCCTTCCTCCTCCTGCTCGTGGAGAAAATCTTCTCTCATGTGACTGGGTGGGGCTGCTGCTGTGGCCTTAGACCCCCTCTCCTGGGAAGCCCCTGCCTCCCCACCATACAATTCCATCTTGATTTTACAGTATATCTCCAAACATTCTCACGTTCCTGGAGTTCACCAGGTAAAGCAAGGTCGTCTTCCTTGGGGCAAATAATCATTTCAGTTTAGAAGTGGAGCTGTGTGAAAGGGAGATTCACTTGTTTTTGAGCATTCATATTAGCTGACTTAGAGGCTGATACAATCAGAATATCATAGGTCCTTCCTCTGTTCTTTTCTTGATTAATCTTTAACCAGATGGAATATTAATAACCGATTGATAAGAGTATGTGCCAGTGAACATTTTCTAAGACTTTAGCATCTGCCACTGTGTTGAGTCTCAGCCCACGAGGGCAGGCACACGCCATAGGCACACACCCTTAAGTGGAGTATGCTAGGAAATCAAGAAAGTTAGAAACTGAGTGTAAATAAATATTTTGATTGGAGGACAAATGCCTTTTCACAGGCAGACCTGATCTGAGCTCTGGGCGGTTCCCTAGCTGAAGTATCTGACCATCACCGCTGGGAGGAAGCTGGAGTTTTAAGCTGGTTGGCTCATTTTGCTTGAAAATCCAGTATTTTTTCTTGAAGTAGGTGTTGCCAGGGTGGCAGAATGGCTCCGCTGCCGAGGCCTGTCATTGGAGGTGTGCACAGGGTAGCTTCGATGTGCTGCCTCCCGCCCTCTACACCAGGCGGCCATCCAGCGTTCATGTGTAAAGGCACCTGCTATTAGATGAGCGTGGGTGATGGAACCAAGGTGCTTAAGTTCTGCAGGGGCAGGTTTCACTCCTCAGCGACCAGGAAGTTTACTTCAGGCCTGTCTGTTGTGGCCCATTCATCATTCTGGGCTTTGGGATTTAAAGGGCTTAGAGGCCTTGCTTTTCACTTGTTTGTGTTATGCTAATGTGAGCACCTGAATATGCACCTTTACATGATCATGTTAAGGTTCACGTGCCTCAGAATGAGCCCACTTGATAAACTCTTTTACACCTGTACCCGTACAGTCAGAGATACACTTTAACGTGGTGCTTCCTGAGGCTGTTTAATGTACTGGAACAGGAGCGCTTGTCACTTTTTCCTTGATTTGAGGGCAATAAGCAGTGGGTTTTCAAATATGAAGTGAGAAGACGTCACATGCATGCACTATACAAATAACAGTAGTTGTAAATAATAAACACCTCCTGTGTGTCTGTTAAGAGCCAGACCCTATTTTAGGAGCTTTCGGGATAGCAGTGAAGGTATACGATCACACAGAGCGCGGCAGGTGCCCGAAGAGGGTGCGGAGTGGTGTCTGAGGTTAAAGCGTGGAGGGCTCATATTCAGGAATGATTCGAGGCGCCCCTGGCAGGGCATGGGGCGCCTGCCGGGCTGACCCTCCACGTGTACCGATGAAGAGCAGGCTCTAGAGGAAGCGGGGGTGTTCGTGGCTGTTACAGCGGTGACCTCTGAGAGGGTTCCCAGGGCTTGTTCGGAGAGCATCGGCCGCACCCTGTGTCTGGAACTTCCTGCACGCATTGAGATGTCTTAACAGACGGGCTTTAACCACATCATGATGTTCTTGAAGGCAGGCCAAGGGTTAGACTTCATTTGTTTGGCAATTCATAGAAATAGAAAGTTTATGAGCTGCCAGTTTAAGAAAGGGTGCTGTATGCTTTTGAGAGGTTGAATGAGGTGTGTGGACCAACCACCTGGAGATAGATGGGTGGTTGCTACTTAGAAATGAGGATTCCATCTCAGGGGAATTTGAGGGCAGAGGGAAAGATCTGGAATCACTGTGTGTCTGGCGAGGGTTGTGGTTGTGGACAAGGCCACTGACCAGAGACAGACTGGAAGGGCGGTGCCCAGGGAACTGTGGGGCGTGCTGACATCTTTAGGGTTAGAGGAGGTGGATGAGGGCAGAGACATAGAGAAATGGAGACGAAGGATCAAATCCATTGCTGTGGAAACCACAGGAAGGGGCAGGGCTGAATGCTGTGGGAGCTGGTGACACCCAGCCCTCAGCAAAGGCCACGGGCCCTGGCGCGGGCATGTCACAGGTGACACGGGGAGAAGCAGCTTCAGCAGGGTTGAGGGGCTGGAGCTGAACAGAGGAGCGGGGAGCAAGTGGTCTGGGTAAGCTCTGAGCCACCCTAGTTCTTAAGATGCAGGTGGAATGATTTATTAGAAGGGATTTTAAAGTACCTGAAAATAATAGAAAACCTGGGATTAGTTTTGAGGATGAGAAAATCTTGCTTAAAATTAATTTTCTTTTCATTTATGGTGTCCCATGTGTATGTGCACATGTGTACTCCCTGGTCCCCTTTCTGTGGACGCTGCAGGATCTAAGGCTACCGGACATGAACCCCGCAGAGAGTCTGGTTTGGGGGACTTGAAACGCAATTTCCTGGCTGCCCTGGGGGATGAACCCAGGACCAGAAAGCGTGCTCAGTGGAGGGTGTTTCAGTCCTCTAGTCTTCACGGTAGAGGCAAGTGACTGTTTCAGTATTAGCTTCGGGGGTCTTGACCAAGTTGGCCTCTTTCTTCTCTCTGGAGGGAAATACTTCCCCCTTTTTCCTCCTCTGTGGAAAGAAAATATTAAACAAAAAGTGTTACTGGGAAATGAGTTTTGTGAAGGAGCATAAAAGAGGTGCTGTCGTACTTGCTTATTTAGAATGGGCTTTATCAGCTTCCTTTCCTTCATCGTCTCCTGGTCCCTCTCGGTCCCTCCTCCCGCCCCAGCCGTGACCTCCCCACAGTGATCCGTTGTGTCATTCGGTCCATCTCGTGTGCAGCTCCCAGCCAGCCATCTGGTGGAGCTCTCCTGACGTTCTGCACTGTTGATAATCGGTGCCCACACACTGCTAGGTGACTGGCCAGCAGCAGCCTTGGTCAGTGAACGCCTTCCCCTCCTCCTTCTCTGATGAATGAAGATGCAAAGCAGCGTTCTCCCCTGCTTTTGTGTCTGGCCATTTGGATTCTGATGTTTTCTAGTGTAAGTGGAAGACTCACGATGTGCTGCAGTGGTTTCCTCCTGGCGTCACCAAGCCTGTAAGGGTGTAGGAACGCGGCAAACACATTCTGTTGCCCTGGTCACATGCTTGTGCAGCAACTTTATTCAGTGTGAAGCGTGTGCTAGTACAGCATGTTCTGGCTGTGGACCAAACACTACACCTGTTGCTGATGGTTCAAGGAGCAGGCCTTTCTTTACCAGAAGTGAAGAGGACAGTGTGAAGAGAAAGCAGGGCCAGAGGTCTCCAGATGCCTGCGTCTCTTTAAGTATGAAAGCACCCCTGTGCACAAGTGAACCACAGGTTCTGGTTACCATTCATAACTTTTGGTGCAGCAAATGGCTGCTTGACAGCCACTGGCTGAGCTAAAATGTCTTTTAAAGGTGTTGAACCTACACCCAAGGGCCAACTTTTCTCGTGGAACAGCATACGTCCATGTGCAGGGGACACGTGGGCCCCAGCCAGCCTGGAATTGGGGGTTCACAAGCACGTTTAACAGAGGAAGTTTTGTTTGAAAGTGTAAAGTGCATGATGGAAAAGTTATGGAAGAAACAAAAGGGAAGAATGTAAACTTTTATGTTTAAAAGAACAGGTGCATGGTGAATGTAGAGACTGTGGGTTTTTAAAAAATATAGTTTGTTGGTAAGGAACATTTTAGACATTGAGTGTATTTTATAGTTATAGTGACACCTTATGAGTTCATAGCCCTTTATAATTTTCAATTAATACTGACATTAGTAAACACTGCATTCCAGGCACAATTCTGAGCACTGGAGATAAGGCTACAAATAAATCAAGTTCAAGTTCATTAAATCCTCTCAACAAACCCTGTGAACCGGGCCATTATCATCCCTATTTTATGTGTTAGGAAGTGGGGCACAGAGAGCCACCTGACTTCCCCAAGCTTCTTTATTACCAATAGCCAGGCTGCCCCTGTGCGGCCTGAGGCCCTCGTCTCTGTCCCCATTTGTCACTGCTTCTCACCCCAGTCTATGAGGCCCCTGGGCAGGTCCTACTCTTCTCATTCAAAACATATGAAAACATGGAAGGAATTTAAAAGTGACTTGAAGTTGTGGGTCTGTCAGGAAGACGCTTGAGGATCTCCCCTTTTGGCTTGGTTAACACCCATCAGTGCCTCGTCTCCTTGCTGGCCCCCTGGCCTCTGACCAGCCACACTCCTCCACCCCTCTCTCCATCAGCCTGGTTTGATTTTTCTGATTTTTCATTGCGTCTCTGCTCAAAACCAGGCATGGAAGCCCTTGCGCACTTGGCCCCAAACTGAGCCATGATATTCAGCACTTCAGTTGTGGTTCCTTTCTCTGCTGCAAGGTGTCCACCAGAGCACCTCCATCATGCTACCTAGTTGCCGTTCCCTTTTTGTGGTGACAGCCATTAAGATATTGTGTCTTAGGTGTTGCTAAGGTGCTGCTGATGGCCACCATCCCTGCAGGCTGTTCTCAGTGGTCCCTGCACAGCTCTGCAGCTTCCCCTTGGGGTACCCGCCCTGCCGAGCTCCAGACCCACTGACCTTGGCCCATTTTGAGAAGACATCCCTTCTTCCTCTTCCATGTCCTCTGCATCTTTTCTTCCTCCTGCTTACCCTGCCCCTTTTCAGAGTGGCTGAGTCCCTCCCTCTTCCACCGTTGCCTGGACGCTGCCTCTCCAGTGTGCTGTCACTGCATGCCCAGTCCCTCCCCGGACAGTGGGCTGAGGCCGGGCTGGGGTCTGGCTCTCATGGCCTCTGGCACTCAGCTGTCTCACCAAGTGGGGCGCGTCAGGACATCTAGTCCCTGAATGTGCTTCTCAGCACCGGCCGGTGGGTGTGGGGCAGAGCACAGCCTAACAGACAGTTGGAGGGACTTTGGATCCATTGAATTCCAGCTTCATCACTGTGTTTGAGACTTGGAGCCAGTGGTGTTATCTTTCTGAGCTTGCTTTGTTGCCTAAAAAGCAGAGACCGCTAAAATGGCCTGGAAACTTTTGTGTTAGAAACTGGCTTGCATATGGGTAATTACTGAATGTGCTCTGTGTTATGGGGCAGGCCTGGGCAGAGTGTGGTGGGAACAGAGGGCTTCCAGGGCAGGCTGAGGACCAGCAAGACGCCGCCAAAGCCTTTCCCTTGTCTTAGAGCTTCTGGCACTGATGGACCTGGAGACATCTGGAAACTGTCCAGGTGTTCATCATTCTGGAATAATGTGTCCAGGTCCTTTCTGAGCCTTGGGAAAGAGCAAATGATCTTCCATTCATGCATGTTTGTGCTTCTGTTCCAAGTTGAATTATTAATAGCATTTGGAGAAAATATTCTATTTTTAATATGCACAAGAAGATGTTCAGTTTGAAATATTTCCTGAGCTTGCTTATACCATAGTGGGGAAAACTGTCTTACCTTAGCTTTATTATTTCCTCAAAAGCTTTACATATATTTCCTGCAGTATAATAGCAAAATAAACTCTATGAAGGACTTAGAATTTTTAAAGCTATGTAATTCACATTTTAAGCTTTTGTTGTTTCATTAGTTTTCCTAAAATAACTTGAGGGATTATTATTTGAAGGTAGTCTTAATCTAAATCAGTAAGGTGAAGGTATCTTGTAAAATAGTTCTGTATCTTTGGATAAAATTAATTTTATTCCAAGAAAGCTTTTTATGGTGAATATAAGCAAAGCTATACAATTTTAAGAACATTATAATGAAGAGGATGACTGGCTTTAAAGAGGACAAAGTTAAATAATCTAAATAGTTGGATGCAACTTAAAACCAGATGTTCTTATTTGAAAAACAAAATTTGTTATGCTTCTAAAATAGTTTTTATGTAAGAAAAATAAAAACAGTGATGCAGTCAGGAAGCTAAGAACATTTTCTTGCATAAATTATGTGTGTTAAAAGACTGAACTGTTGTCCCTTGTAGGCTACCTGGCTCCGTCATTATAGTAATTTGATGAAAATCAACTGTTTTTCACAATTTGAAGAAGTGCTATCTCACATGCCTACAGGGTAGCTGGTTATTTGTTTAGGATAATGTTTGCATTTTGCAGTGAATTTTAGTGACTTTGCAAAGTGCCAGATCAGGAGAGCAGGAGGCCTTTCTTTAAAAAACAAAATATAATTAGTTCTAAAAGGCTGAATGTTCCTGTAATTATCTCATCATTAGTATAAGTCAGTTCTGATGGATGAACGAGGCTGGTCTGGAGTCTCCTTCCTTGGGTTTCCTGTTCACAAGTCCTAACAGGGAGACCTCGTGAAGACCTTATGTTGAACCCGAAACTGTCCCTGGATCACTGCTTCTGGTTTGTGGAGAGACTTTCCAAGCACGGTTCTTCAAGTCCCCGCCCCTGAGCTCAGTGGCTCCTCCCAGTCTGGGGGCAACAGGGTATGTTCTTCCTGTGGTCCTCTGCAGGGTCCCCTGGCCTCCAGGAGCTATTGTGTAAGAACTGGTTTGAGTTCCCTTTTAAAGCTACTGCTACCTGGCTGGTAATTTTAATAGATTCTTTTACCATTTGGGTTCAGTACAGCAAAATGAAAGCAGCATTATTCAGGGTAGCTGTCACAACAATCCTCAATATTTTTTCCGTATTATTTCCTTGAAAGTATGTTTTGGGACAATGAACAATGACCAATACTTAAATTTTAGCACAGGTACAAGCTTATTGGGGACCTCTCTGGTCCCCTGTCCCGCCTAATTATTTCAGACCTTGAGAGTGTTGTAATTCCAACTATGGAGAAATGTATGACCAGTACTTAAATTTTAGCATGGGTACAAGCTTACTGGGGACATTTAGGTTCCATGTCTCCCTGGTCCCCTGACACCACCTAATTATTTCAGACTTGAGGGTGTTGTAATTCTAATTATGTAGAAATGTATGGATCAAATCCATGCATGTAGAAATGTGTGGATCAAAATCAATACGAGTTCAATGGTGACATTATCACTTTCATACATGCCACCCTTGTCACACACATGCCTTCACCTGCTCTGTAAGTCATTTTGGAGAACTGAGCTAGGCGCCTGGCTGTTGTCTGCAGCCTATAAAGGAGAACGGTTGTTTTGGCTGTCTCTTTTGTTTTGTTTAGGGTCTGGGCCCCAGAGGCAGACACGCAGTGTGAAGTAGAGAACGCAGACTTGGCTTTGGTGTCTGGGTCTAGGTGTGGCATGTCTGTTGTCTTGGAAGCTTGGGTGGTGAGAGATGTTCCCATCTGTGCCCCATGCCAGCTCAGCCACCATCTGCACCCGAAACTTCAAATGAGATAAGTCAGTGCCTTGAGGCTAGGGGTGTGAGGAAATCAGCCTCCTTCATGAACTAAGCCTGGCCTTCCAGCTCCATGTCAGGGCCGAGGGTGTGTGGCAGTGACCCAAGCCTCTGGCTGACTCTGCCCCTTTGCCGCCCTGCCCCTGAGCTGGCTCCGTGGGGCAGCTGTCCCTAATGCAGACAGATTTCTAGGAGCTCGCTCATAGGACGGTGAAGCATGGACACGGGGCTGGAGACTTTGGGGGACAGAAGGAAACCAGGGGGGCCAGCTGGGCGTCCATGGAGCTGCCTCTGTCCTTTCCAGGCCCCGCACTGGCACGTCCTCTCTCAGACTTCTCCCTCTGCCTGGCTGTCTTCCCCTTACTCACTGGATTTCAGCATGGGACTGGGGGCATCCCCCACTTCCCAGGCCTGCCTTGGGTTTGTTTGTCCACGTGCCGGGGATGCTACACCCGCCTCCTCATCTGCATATGTTGTGAAATGATCACCACACGTCTGTTAACATCCACCACCCCACTTAGTCACTAACATTTTTTCTTGTGATGAGAACTTTCAAGATTTACTCTCTTGGCAGCTTTCAAATAAGCAACAGGGTATTGTTGTGTAGTCAACTGTAGTCCCCATGGTGCAGGTGACCCCCCCACTTACTCATCCTATAGATGGAAGTTAGTCCTTTTGCTGCTCTGGCAGCTGCCAGTGTGTTCTCTGTTACTTCGTTTAGATTCCATGTATGATTACATTATGTGGCATTTGTCTCTGACTTATTTCACTTAGCATAACAGGATCATTTTCTCAAATTAGAGGGTAGGATAGAATGGGGTGGGGGGCAGCCAGTGGTGAGTGTGGTGATGCATATGGAAGCTGGGAAACTGCCCAATTCTCCACAAAAGTCAGTTAGGACTTTTTTTTATCTTAATATATTTTTTTAAATTAAGGTATTATTGATATACACTCTTATGAAGGTTTCACATGAAAAAACAATGTGGTTACTATATTTACCCATACTATCAAGTCCCCACCCATACCCCAATGCAGTCACTGTCCATCAGTGTAGTAAGATGCCACAGATTCATTATTTGCCTTCTCTGTGCTACAGTTTTCCCCGTGATTCCCCACACCATGTGTACTGAGCGCAATACCCCTCAATCCCCTTCTCCCTCCCTCCCCACTGGCCCTCCCACAGGCCTCCCCTTTGGTAACCACTAGTTCCTTCTTGGAGTCTCTGAGCCTGCTGCTACTTTGTTCCTTCAGTTTTGCTGCGTTGTTATACTCCACAAATGAGGGAAATCATTTGACACTTGTCTTTCTCCGCCTGGCTTATTTCACTGAGCATAATATCCTCCAGCTCCATCCATGTTGTTGCAAATGGTAGGATTTGTTTCTTTCTTATGGCTGAATAGTATTCCATTGTGTATATGTACTACCTCTTCTTTATCCATTCATCTACTGATGGACACTTAGGTTGCTTCCATATCTTGGCTATTGTAAAACGTGCTGCAATAAACATAGGGGTGCATATGCATATGTCTTTTTGAATCTGAGAAGTTGTATTCTTTGGATAAATTCCAAGGAGTGGGATTCCTGGATCAAATGCTATTTGTATTTTTATTTTTTTGAGGAACCTCCATATTGCTTTCCACAATGGTTGAACTAGCTTACATTCCCACCAGCAGTATAGGAGGGTTCCCCTTTCTCCGCATCCTCACCAGCATTTGTTGTTCTTAATCTTTTGGATGTTGGCCATCCTTACTGATGTGAGGTGGTATCTCATTGTGGTTTTAATTTGCATTTCCCTGATGGTTAGTGATGTGGAGCATCTTTTCATGTGTCTGTTGGCCATCTGAATTTCTTCTTTGGAGAACTGTCTCTTCATATCCTCTTCCCATTTTTTAATCGGGTAATTTGCTTTTTGGGTGTTGAGGCATGTGAGTTCTTTATATGTTTTGGATGTTAACCCCTTGTCGGATATGTCATTGACAAATATATTCTCCCATACAATAGAATGCCTTTTTGTTCTGTTGATGGTGTCCTTTGCTGTACAGAAACTTTTTAGTTTGATGTAGTCCCATGAGTTCATTTTTGTTTTTGTTTCCTTTGCTCAAGGACATGCGTTCAGGAAGAAGTTGCTCATGCTTATATTCAGGAGATTTTTGCCTTTGTTGTCTTCTAAGAGTTTTATGGTTTCATGACTTACATTCAGGTCCTTGATCCATTTCGAGTTTACTTTTGTGTTATGGGGTTTAACCATAATCCAGTTTCATTCTCTTGCATGTAGCTGTCCAGTTTTGCCAACACCAACTGTTGAAGAGGCTGTCATTTCCCCAATGTATGTTCATGGCTCCTTTATCATATATTAATTGACCATATATGGTTGGGTTTATATCAGGGCTCTCTAGTCTGTTCCATTGGTCTATGGTTCTGTTCTTGTGCCAGTACCAAATTTTTTTGATTACCGTGGCTTTGTAGTAGAGCTTGAAGTTGGGGAGCATAATCCCTACAGCTTTATTCTTCCTTCTCAGAATTGCTTTGGCTATTAGGGGTCTTTTGTGATTCCATATGAATTTTAGAATGATTTTCTCTAGTTGTTGAAGAATGCTGTTGGTATTTTGATAGGGATTGCATTGAATCTGTACATTGTTTTAGGCAGGATGGCCATTTTGAGAATATTAATTCTTCCTATCTATTAGCACAGGTTGTGTTTCCATTTATTGGTATCTTCTTTAATTTCTCTCATGAGTGTCTTGTAGTTTTCAGAGTACAGGTCTTTCACTTCCTTCGTTAGGTTTATTCCTAGGTATTTTATTCTTTTTGATGCAACTGTGAATGGAATTGTTTTCCTGATTTCTCTCTCTGCTAGTTCATTTTTGTGTGTAGGAATGCCACAGATTTCTGTGTATTAATTTTGCATCCTGAAACTTTGCTGAATTCAGATATTAGATCTAGTAGTTTTGGAGTGAAGTCTTTAGGGTTTTTTATGTACAATATCATGTCATCTGCAAACAGGGACAGTTTGACTTCTTCCTTGCCAATCTGGATGCCTTTTGTTTCTTTGTGTTGTGTGATTGCCATAGCAAGAACCTCCAGAACTCTGTTGAGTAGAAGTGGGGAGAGTGGGCATCCTTGTCTTGTTCCCAATCTTAAAGGAAAAGCTTTCAGCTTCTCGCTGTTAAGTATAATGTTGGCTGTGGGTTTGTCATATATGGCCTTTATGATGTTGAGGTATTTGCCATCTATATCCATTTTGTTGAGAGTTTTAATCATGAATGGATGCTGAATTTTGTCAAATGTTTTTTCAGCATCTATGGAGATGATCATGTTGTTTTTGT
Source organism: Phataginus tricuspis (assembly GCA_029783875.1). NCBI lineage: Eukaryota > Metazoa > Chordata > Mammalia > Pholidota > Manidae > Phataginus > Phataginus tricuspis. Next base: position 20,848,299 of record JAQQAC010013566.1, read on the forward strand.
CCTTCTTGTTCACGTGGTGTATGATGTTGATGGATTTTCAAATATTGTGCCATCCTTGCATCCCTGGAATAAATCCTACTTGATCATGATGGATGATCTTTTTGATGTATTTTTGAATTTGGTTTGCTAATATTTTGTTGAGTATTTTTGCATCTATGTTCATCAGGGATATTGGTCTGCAATTTTCTTTTTTTGTGGTGTCTTTGCCTGGTTTTGGTATTAGAGTGATGCTGGCGTCATAAACTGAGTTTGGAAGTATTCCCTCTTCTTCTACTTTTTGGAAAACTTTAAGGAGGATGGGTATTAGGTCTTCATTAAATGTTTGATAAAATTCAGCTGTGAAGCCATCTGGTCTAGGAGTTTGTTCTTAGGTAGGTTTTAGATTATCAGTTTGATTTCGTTGCTGGTAATTGGTCTGTTCAGATTTTCTGTTTCTTTCTGGGTCAGCCTTGGAAGGTTGTATTTTTCTAGAAAGCTGTCTATTTCTTCTAGGTTATCCACTTGTTAGCATATAATTTTTCATAGTACTCTCTAATAATTCTTTGTATTTCTGTGGTATCCGTAGTGATTTTTCCTCTCTCATTTCTGATTCTGTTTATGTGAGTAGACTCTCTTTTTTTCTTGGTAAGTCTGGCTAGGGGTTTATCTATTTTGTTTATTTTTTCAAAGAACCAGCTCTTGCTTTCATTGATTCTTTCTATTGTTTTATTCTTCTTGATTTTATTTATTTCTGCTCTTATCTTTATTATGTCCCTCCGTCTACAGACTTTGGGCCTCATCTGTTCTTCTTTTTCTAGTTTCATTAATTGTGAGTTTAGAGTGCTCATATGGGATTGTTCTTCTTTCCTGAGGTAGGCCTGTATTGCAATACACTTTCCTCTTAGCACAGCCTTCGCCGCGTCCCACAGATTTTGCAGTGTTGAATTATTGTTGTCATTTGTCTCCATATATTGCTTGATCTCTTTTTTATTTGGTCATTGATCCATTGGTTATTTAGGAGCATGTTGTGAAGCCTCCATGTGTTTGTGGGATTTTTAATTTTTTTGTGTAATTTATTTCTAGTTTCATACCTTTGTGGTCTGAGAAGCTGGTTGGTACAATTTCAATCTTTTTGCATTTACCGAGGCTCTGTTTGTGGCCTAGTATATGATCTTTTCCTGAAAATGTTCTATGTGCACTTGAGAAGAATGTGTATTCTGCTGCTTTTGGGTGTAGAGTTCTGTAGATGTCTGTTAGGTCCATCTGTTCTATTGTGTTGTTCAGTGCCTCTGTCTCCTTACTTATTTTCTGTCTAGTTCATCTGTCATTCAGAGTGAGCGGAGTGTTGAAGTTTCCTAGAATGAATGCATTGCACTCTATTTCTCCTTTTAATTCTGTTAATGTTTGTTTCACATATGTAGGTGCTCCTGTGTTGGGTGCATAGATATTTATAATGGTTATATCTTCTTATTGGATTGACCCTTTTATCATATGTAATGTCCTTCTTTGTCTCTTGTGACTTTCTTTGTTTTGAAGTCTAGTTTGTCTGATACAAGTACTGCAGCTCCTGCTTTTTTCTCCCTATTAGTTGCATGAAATATCTTTTTCCATCCCTTCACTTTTAGTCTATGTATGTCTTTGGGTTTAAAGTGAGTCTCTTGTAGGCAGCATACAGATGGGTCTTGTTTTTTTATCCATTCAGTGACTCTATGTCGTTTGATTGGTGCATTCAGTCCATTTACATTTAGGGTGATTATCGATAGGTATGTACTTATTGGCATTGCAGACCTTAGATTCATGGTTACCAAAGGTTCAAGGTTAAGTTCCTTACTATCTTAGAGTCTAACTTAACTCACTTAATATGCTATTCCAAACACAATCTAAAGGTTCTTTTTTTTTTTCTTCCTCCACCTTTCTTTATATATTAGGTGTCATATTCTGTACTCTTTGTCTATCCCTTGATTGACTTTGGGGATAGGTAATTTAATTTTGCATCTGCTTAGTAATTAGCTGTTCTACTTTCTTTACTGTGGTTTTATTACCTCTGGTGACAGCTATTAAACCTTAGGAACACTTCCATCTATAGCAATCCCTCCAAAATACACTGTAGAGATGGTTTGTGGGAGGTAAATTCTCTCAGCTTTTGCTTATCTGGAAATTGTTTAATCCCTCCTTCAAATTTAAATGATAATCTTGCCAGATAAAGTATTCTTGGTTCAAGGCCCTTCTCCTTCATTGCATTAAATACATCATGACACTCCCTTCTGGCCTGTAAGGTTTCTGTTGAGAAGTCTGATGATAGCCTGATGGGTTTTCCTTTGTATGTGATCTTATTTCTCTCTCTGGCTGCTTTTAATAGTCTGTCCTGATCCCTGATCTTTGCCATTTTAATTACTATATGTCTTGGTGTTGTCTTCCTTGGGTCCCTTGTGTTGGGAGATCTGTGCACCTACATGGCCTGACAGACTATCTCCTTCCCCAGATTGGGGAAGTTTTCAGCAATTACCTCCTCAGTGACACTTTCTATCCCCTTTTCACTCTCTTTTTCTTCTGGTACCCCTGTAATGTGAATATTGTTCCATTTGGATTGGTCACACAGTTCTCTCAATATTCTTTCATTCTTAGAGATCCTTTTTTTTTTCTGTGCCTCAGCTTCTTTGTATTCCTCTTCTCTCGTTTCTATTTCATTTATCGTCTCATCCACCATATTCAATCTGCTTTTATTACCCCCCATTGTGCTCTTCAACAATTGGATCTCTGACCGGAATTCATTCCTGAGTTCTTGAATATCTTTCCATACCTCCATGAGCATGTTAATGATTTTTATTTTGACCTCCCTTTAAGGAAGAGTCATGAGGTTGATGTCATTTAAATCTTTCTCAGGAGTTGTATTAATTATTTTACTCTGAACCAGGTTCCTTTGGCGTTTCATATTTGTATATGGCTCCCTCTACTGCCCATAAGCTCTGCTCTCTGGAGCTGCTCAGCCCCTGAAGCAATGTTGGGGGTTCCAGGGGAGTGGTATTGGTGCCTGGGGTGGGGAGGAAGGAGCTGTTTCCTGCTTCCCGGCTGCTATGCCTGTCTCCACTGCCTGAACCAGTGGGCCGAGCACACAGGTATAAGCCTCTATGCTTTGCATTTGTAGTTGCTGTAGATGGGGCTTCCCTCTGGCTGGCCTGATGCCAGGGTAGGGTTTTCCATTTTGCTAGCCAGGTGGGGCTGGCCGGGAGAAAGGTGAAGTCGGCTGCATATCACGGAGGGGGTCCTTGGAGCTGTGTAGCCAGTCAGGGAGCTGGAGAATCTGAGTATCGTCTAAGGAGGAAGATTTCTTTTTCTTCCTTAAATATGAGAGTCTATATGGCAAAGCTCCCAACCTGCTGGGCAGAGTGCACCCGGACAATTTTGTCTACCTGTCCTTTCTCCTGAGCAGTAAGCTCTGTGCAGTCCTTGCCCCCTTAGCAGGCCTCTTGCTAAGGTCTTCTTTGTTAGGAAGTCTCTCAGACTGCCTGCCTTTCTTTTGTCCCAGAGCAGCCAGATATGGACCCCTGCTTTCCACAAGCAGCTGGAATCTCCGTCTCTCCAGGAATTCTGCCTGTCTTAGCTTTCCTACCCTGTAATCATGAGAGTATCATGCAAGAACCATGAAATGTAGGTTTGTGCTCCCAGAGCAGATCTCCGGAGTTAGGTATTCAGCAGTCCCAGGCCTCCACTCCCTCCCTGCTTGGTTTCTCTTCCTCCCACTGGTGAGCTGGAGTTGGGGAAGGGCTTGGGTCCTGCCGGGCCACAGCTTTGGTACTTTACCCTGTTCTGTGAGGTCTGCTCTTTTTTCCAGGTGTATGCAGTCTGGCGCAGCCCTCTTTCCTGTTACTCTTTCAGGATTAGTTATGTTAATTACATTTTCATATTATATGTGGTTTTAGGAGGAAGCCTGTGTGTCACCTCCCACACCACCATCTTTAACCGCCAATTTGGACATTTTTAATGAGTGAATTTCTTAAAAGTCAGAAGTAGCTATAGAAAGTAGTTGGACTAAGTTAAATATGACTCCCATGATATTACTGGATGACATTTGATTCAAAACTATTATGGAGCAAACCTGTTGGGCCAGGCTTCTCTGGAGTATCTTGTTCAATGGACAATCTCATGAAGCAGGAATTGTTATTTCCATTTTATGGACCAGGAAACAGAGGGATCAATTAACTTTATACAGTTTTCAAAACTAATGAGCAGTAGATCTTTGAGGTTTCATTTGTTCATTCATAATTGCTTATTGGCAGTAAATGTTTTTCATCATTGGTTTTTTTTTTGTTTGAGGTAACAATTGCATTTCATTTAGAAGTATGATTTCAATCCAGAGAAAGCTATGTAAGTCAGAGCATGAATTAAGTAGATCACGCTAGTATAAATGTAACCTCACCATTTTACTCACCCAAAAGTGTCTGGGCTTTAAGTTCCTTTCATTATAAGTTTAATATCTCTTCTCTCTCTCTCTTTTTAAATCACTGAATCCCCCGCTCCTGGAATGGTGCCTGGAACATGGTGGGCACTTTGTAAATAATTCATGGTGCCCAAGAAAAGTTAAAGCCATAAATCATTTTCTATTCATTAATAATAAAGCCTGACTTTTTTTTTTCCTGATTCAGTGTAAGGAGCATTTCACTGAATGTGAAGTATTAAGGACCTCATGGATCAAACTCACATGCCATGGTCATACTTGCCATTAGAATTGAATTCTGAGGGTAGCTGAGAGTTTCTTGTCCTCAGCCTTTACTGTAAGAAGTGACACCAGGGCAGGTAGTCATGTAGAATACCAGACTGAAGAACTTAATAAGTGTATTGGTTTGGAAAATCACCAGCCAGCAGTGAGGTGAACACATTTTGTATGAATGAGAACTTAGCCTACTGATTGACATTCAAGACCAATTCGAAAAATCAGGAAACACGAGTGGGGAGAGCCCAGAGTGGATTGGATTGAAGCAGCTTTTGAAAGACACAGAAGGCCAGAAGGTGGTGAGAAAAATGCCAGACAGCAGACTGTTGAGAAAAATAACAACCAAGAAACGTTCTATTTGGCCTTAAAAGGGACAGATGGTGACAGGAAGCATGCAGGGAGGGGTGATGGTGAAAAACATCACAAAGACTATGACCTTAAGCCTGCCGAGGTTTGGAGGAATAGTGAAAACTCTTTGCTGGTGTTATAAGAAAGGGGGATAATACAGAAACAGAATGTTAAGTAAGTGTATTTGTGTCAGGATAGTAGAAATGTGGGCTGCATTATTCCATTAGAACAGAAGTTTTGTTTACTTAGAGATTGTGACCAAAATTATAAGAAGTATTTTGTTTTGCAAAAAGAGTTGGCTTTGTATTAGATGTGTTCCTTTCACAGTTTTGATGTATGAAAGAATTCTCCTAAGAGTGTTAATAGGTTGCTAAGAAAGCAATACGAAGAAAGCAATACTTTTCTAATGGAAGAAATGTACAAAACATGCTTTCTTTTCCCCTTTTTTTCCTCATAAAAGGTCTTTGGGATGAGATATAGAAGACAAAAAATGACAATGTCAAGGGTTAAGGTAAAGAATTTTAATTTAAAAGTTGAGAAAAAATTACAGCAAAGAACTAATCCTTTGGAGTGGTAATGGGAGAATTTGAAAAAAGCCATTGTCAATATTTAAGATAGAAACGGTTGAACATTCAGAGTTGGGAATAGTTTTTTTAAAAAGGGCCTCATGTACTGTGCTTAAACTTTGGTCCAGAACTGCCTGTTGCATTTTCTCGTGGCAGTGACGAACTGGAGGAATCAGATAGGCTCAGGCATTACCACCCTCTCTGCTCGGAAGTATTTCTGTGCTGTGCTCGAATATGTCTTTGATTTCATGAATCAGAAATATTAGATGCTCACTCTCCTTTGGGATGAGTAGTTAATGCATTAGTATGTTCGATTCTTATTTATTTTCATTGTTCTGCTCTTGGATTTTTAACCATACTTACTTAAGAGTGAATATTGTATTTTAAGTCGAATGAATGAGGTAAAAGGCCAAGAGGCGGATCCTGTGGTTGCTGCTTCTGCCCTTTTCCATGAGAACTGAGGACAAAAATTAAATACACTATGAAAATTTGTTTTGCTTTTAAAAACATGGTTGTACAGACAAACAAGCTCAGGCATCAGAATACTTTTAATTAACTAGAATCATGAAATTTAGACACTTTACGTAAGTTATTTTACTTAGTCCTCAAAATAACTTTTTAACATAGTTGCTATTATTGTCCTTTTCTTTTCTTTTTTAATTTATTTTGGTATCATTAATCTACAATTACATGTGCAATATTATGGTTATTAAACTACCCCCTTCATCAGGTCCCCCCCACCAACCCCATCACAGTCACTGCCCATCAGTGTAGTGAGATGCTATAGAATCACTACTTGTCTTCTCTGAGTTGTACAGCCCTCCCCGTGCCCCCCCAACATTATGTCTGCTAATCATAATGCCCCTTTTTCCCCCTTGTCCCTCCCTTCCCGCCCATCCTCCCCAGTCCCTTTCCATTTGGTAACTATTAGTCCATCCTTGGGTTCTGTGAGTCTGCTGCTGTTTTTTTCTTTGCTCTTATGCTCCTCATATGAGTGAAATCATTTGTTGTCTTTTTCGGCTTGGCTTATTTCACTGAGCATAATACCTTCTAGCTCTATCCATGTTGTTGCAAATGGTAGGATTTGTTTTCTTATGGCTGAATAATATTCCATTGTGTATATGTACCACCTCTTCTTTATCCATTCATCTACTGATGGACACTTAGGTTGCTTCCATTTCTTGGCTATTGTAAATAGTGCTGCGATAAACAGGGGTGCATCTGTCTTTTTCAAACTGGGCTGCTGCATTCTTAGGGTAAATTCCTAGGAGTGGGATTCCTGGATCAAATGGTATTTCTATTTTGAGTTTTTTGAGGAATTTCCCTACTGCTTTCCACAATGGTTGAACTAATTTGCATTCCCACCAGCAGTGTAGGAGGGTTCCTTTTTCTCTGCATACTCACCAACATTTGTTGTTGTTTGTGTTTGGATGTTAGCCATCCTTACTGGTGTGAGGTGATATCTCATTGTGGTTTTAATTTGCATTTCTCTGATGATTAGTGATGTGGAGCATCTTTTCATGTGCCTGATGGCCATCTGAATTTCTTCTTTGGATATGTGTCTATTCATGTCCTCTGCCCATTTCTTAATTGGATTATTTGCTTTTTGTTTGTTGAGGTGCATGAGTTCTTTATATATATTGGATGTCAACCCATTATCGGATATGTCATTTATGAATATATTCTCCCATATTGTAGAATGTGTTTTTGTTCTACTGATGGTGTCCTTTGCTGTACAGAAGCTTTTCAGCTTGATATAGTCCCACTTGTTCATTTTTGCTTTTGTTTCCCTTGCCTGGGAGATATGTTCATGAAGAAGTCGCTCATGTTTATGTCCATGAGATTTTTGCCTATGGTTTTTTCTAAGAGTTTTATTGTTTCATGACTTACATTCAGGTCTTTGATCCATTTTGAGTTTACTTTTGTGTATGGGGTTAGACAGTAGTCCAGTTTCATTCTCTTACATATAGCTGTCCAGTTTTTCCAACACCAGCTGCTGAAGAGGCTTTCATCTCCCCATTGTATATCCAAGGCTCCTTTATCAAATATTAATGGACCGTATATATTTGGGTCAATGTTTGGATTTTCTATTCTGTTTCACTGGTCTGTGGATCTGTTCTTGTGCCAGTACCAAATTGTCTTGATTACTGTGGCTTTGTAGTAGAGCTTGAAGTCTGGGAGCATAATTCCCCCTGTTTTATTCCTCCTTCTCAGGATTGCTTTGGCTATTCAGGGTCTTTCGTGGTTCCATATGAATTTTAGAACTATTTGTTCCAGTTCATTGAAGAATGCTGTTGGTATTTTGATAGGGATTGTGTTGAATCTGTAGATTGCTTTAGGTAGTATAGCCATTTTGACAATATTTATTCTTCCTAGCCAAGAGCATGAATTTCCATTTGTTAGCGTCCTCTTAATTTCTCTTAGGAGTGTCTTATAGTTTTCAGGGTATAGGTCTTTCACTTCCTTCATTAGGTTTATTCCTAGGTATTTTATTCTTTTTGATGCAATTGTGAATGGAATTATTTTTCTGATTTCTCTTTCTGTTAGTTCATCGTTAGTTTATAGGAAAGCAGCAGATTTCTGTGTGTTAATTTTGTATCCTGCAACTTTGCTGAATTCAGATATTAATTCTAGTAGTTCTGGAGTGGAGTCTTTAGGGTTTTTTATTTACAGTATCATGTCATCTGCAAATAGTGACAATTTGACTTCTTCTTTACCAATCTGAATGCCTTGTATTTCTTTGTTTTGTCTGATTGCCATGGCTAGGACCTCCAGTACTATGTTAAATAACAGAGGAGAGAGTGGGCATCCCTGTCTTGTTCCCGATCTTAGATGAAAATCTTTCAGCTTCTCGCTAAAAAGTATGATGTTAGCTGTGGGTTTGTCATATATGGCCTTTATGATGTTAAGGTAGTTGCCCTCTATACCCATTTTGTTGAGAGTTTTTATCATGAATGGATGTTGAATTTTGTGAAATGCTTTTTCAGCATCTATGGAGATGATCATGTGGTTTTTGTTCTTCTTTTAGTTGATGTGGTGGATGATGTTGATGGATTTTCGAATGTTGTACCATCCTTGCATCCCTGGGATGAATCCCACTTGATCATGGTGTATGATCCTCTTGACGTATTTTTGAATTCAGTTTGCTAATATTTTATTATTTTTGCATCTATGTTCATCAGGGATATTGGTCTGCAATTTTGTTTTTTGGTGAGGTCTTTGCCTGGTTTTGGTATTAGAGTGATGCTGGCTTCATAGAATGAGTTTGGAAGTATTCTCTCCTCTTCTATTTTTTGGAAAACTTTAAGGAGAATGGGTATTATTTCTTCTCTATATGTCTGATAGAATTCAGAGGTGAATCCATCTGGCCCGGGCGTTTTGTTTGTGGGTAGTTTTTTGATTACTGATTCAATTTCATTGCTTGTGATTGGTCTGTTTAGGTTTTCTGTTTCTTGCTTGGTCAGTCTTGGAAGGTTGTATTTTCCTAAGAAGTTGTCCATTTCTTCTAGGTTTTCCAGCTTGTTAGCATATAGATTCTCATAGTATTCTCTTATAATTCTTTGTATTTCTGTGGGGTCCGTCGTTATTTTTCCTTTCTCATTTCTGATTCTGTTTATGTGTGTAGATTCTCTTTTTCTCTTAATAAGTCTGGCTAGGGGTTTATCTATTTTGTTTATTTTTTCAAAGAACCAGCTCTTGGTTTCATTGATATTTTCTATTGTTTTATTCTTCTCAATTTTATTTATTTCTTCTCTGATCTTTATTATGTCCCTCCTTCTGGTGACTTTGGGCCTCTTTTGTTCTTCTTTTTCCAATTTCAGTAATTGTGTCTTTAGACTATTCATTTGGGAATGTTCTTCCTTCTTTAAATAGGCCTAGATTGCGATATACTTTCCTCTTAGAACCGGCTTTGCTGCGTCCCACAGAAGTTGGAGCTTTGTGTTATTTTTTTCATTAGTCTCCATATATTGTCTGATCTCTGTTTTTATTTGGTGTGCGGCGCCGGCCAGGGAGGGAACGAATGGCAGGTTGCTGATCTCTGTGGGAAGCCTCGGCACGGCTGCTTTGCCCATCTGCCAGCCAAGGGGTCCGAAATTCCCCAAGACTCCCAGCCTGCTCGGCTGAATGCTCTGGGATGATTTTGTTCTGCTACTGGGCACTTGTCTCTTTAAAACTTAAGAAAAAAAAAAAAGTTCCTGCCAGAAGTAGATTCGGTGAGGATGCTGTGGGTGGCACTGCTCCTCCACTGTTCTGCAGGCATGGTGGCTCCGCCAGACCCTTTGCTGCTCTGGCTGGGGAGGGAATGAATGGCAGGCTGGTGATCTCTGTGGGAAGCCTTGGCGCGGCTTCTTTGCCCGGCCGTCAGCCAAGGCATTCGAAATTCCCCGAGACTCCTAGCCTGCTGGGCTGAGTGCGCTGGGACGATTTTGTTCTGCTGTTGGGCCCTTGTCTCTTTAAGACTTTAAAAAAAGTGCCCGTTTTTCTTTTGTCCCGGGGAGCCGGCTGAGTGGACCTGCTTGCATTCTTCATCTCAGATCCTGCACTTCTGTTTCTCTAATCTCCGATACACCATACAATGTATGTCAGTGCTTCTGGTGCAGATCACCGGGGCTGGTTATTTGGCGGGCCTGTGCTTCCACTCCCTCCCTGCTCTGAATCCTCTCCTCCCGCCGGTGCGCTGCAGTGGGGGAGTGCTAGGGTCCCACTGGTTTGCGGCTTTGTATCTTACCCGCTTCATGAGGCGCTGAGTCCTCGCAGGTGTAGCTGTAGCCTGGTTGTCATTCTGTGTCTTCTGGTCTCTCTTTTAGGAATAGTTGTATTTGTTGTATTTTCATAAATATATATGGTTTTGGGAGGAGATATCCGCCACCCTGCCATCTTCCCAGAAGTCTCTATTGTTCTTATTTTCTAGTAGTGGAAACAGGATCGTAAAAAACTAAGTCAGTGCTCTAAAGTGCCATTACCCAGGAAGTAATGGAGTCAGGGTGTGGACGCAGTTCTGTGTGTCTTCCATCATGCAGGGCCTCTCACCAGGGAAGGGGTTTTGTGGGTTAGATTACTCGACCCTACTGGCCAGTAGGCTTGTCCTCCGCATCGTCTGGGTGGGGCCTGGGCATGTATATTGAAAAGGTTTCAGAGGAGATTCTGATTCCAACCGTTAGAACTGCTGCATCCAGGCCTTCCAAAACTAACCTACAGCCAGCCCACCAGCCCACCCACCTCGTCTGATTGTGCAGTCAGAGGTGGAGACCTAAACATCATTTTCTGCAAGATGTTAGCCAATCTATCCAACCTACTTCATGGGGTAATATTTCTTAACCACAGGCTAAGAATGTCTTTTGATGAGGTATTAAGAAATATAATAGGTTGTTTCTGGGAGGCACACACACACACACACACACACAGAATCGTCTCTGTCCTGCACGTCCATGTGTTTTCACTTTTGTGGCTTTAGGTGTGGGTAGCTCTTCATATGTCAAGGCTTACTGCTGCCTTCACCCACATTCTCAGATCTCGTGTCTTTAGTCATTCTCTTTGTTTTGTTGTCCCACCACTTCTGTCCTCTGGGAGATCCTAAAAGACATTGTATCATGGAAAAAAAAGTCCCCTTTTTATTCATACTGAAAATACACCAAAGGATGAATCTGGGAAAAATGAAAATATTAATCTTTTATTTCCCGGGAAATTCCAGCATTTTTATTAATATTGGTAGTGTAATTCTATGCAAACAATATTTTTATCACTACTGTGGATGAATTCTCTCTCATTGTATTTTCACCTTGTTATTGCCAGAGTGAAAGAACTACTGATGTTTCACATAGGTATCTTGATTTTTTGCCATTTGGCTGAACTTTCCATTCTAAAGGTTATCCAGTTTGATTCCTTTTGGTTTTTCTGAGCCGACCATATAATTTGTGTATAATGTTTCCTTTTTATTTGTCACAGTTTATATATCTTAATTTATTCACATGCCTATATTAGAAGTTCAGAATTTGCAGTGGAAGGTACTTTCCCCCGGCTGTGGTGGGAATGGGCCTTCATGTCACTGTGTATGGTGGCCCACATGCACGCTCCTCCATGTAAACGACTATGCTTCACCCTTACAGATTAGGTACATTAAACCTTTGCAATAATTAGTTTTATCAAATGTCATTTTGATTTGAAATGAATTTTCATTTAAAGGATACTAAGAATAGATGCTCTTTGATTGGGGCAGATTATTCTTTGAATATATTTCTTCTTCCTGATATTTTATTTAGTTGTTCAAATCCATGTTCATAAAGGAAATTGGCCTGTACTTTTCTATTTTATATGATTGTTTTCAAATTTGGAGTTAGAGTTGTAATGTTTTTCACAAAATCATTTCATTGAGGTCTATTTATTTATTAGTATAATGGGAAATGGCTCTATTTAGGTGTGTTTCGGACAGGAAAATCACAGTTCTTAACGCTGCCCGATCACCAGTTACTCCCCTCAATGGCCTAAGGCTGGTCAAATTAGAAGAATGTCAAGGCGGAACTTAACTAGTGAAGCGGCAAAGTAGAAAGTATTTACAGTTGTGCTCTGCTTTTTCTCCCCCTCCTGTAGACTCTTCAGTACAGTGTTCCTTAGGCTGGTGGTCTCTTCAGGGCAGAAAACAACACAGGTACTAAAAGGTGTGTGTTTGGATCTACGCACCTGACTGTAGCTCCTTGCCCCCAGCGGCAGAGAGGGTATAGAATCTTCATGTTTTTGGTCCTCGTATGGCCCAGATTGGTAGATTTCTTCTTCTCCAAGTTTGTCCAAGAACCCCTATCTCCTTCCTGCCTTTGCAATAGGGACCACTGAAGTTGCGTTCATGGAGTACAGCTTTCCCTTCAGAATGACAGCTGGAGTTGTAATTACAGAATGTTCAAGTTCGATTTAGCTAAATATTTGTACTCACATTTTTATCCATCTTATAATTCTACTTACTATCACATCTTCGTTTCAAACACAAGTTATATAAACAAGAAGCCGTATCTGGACAGTAAGTGCTTTCTTAAATCCTGTTCTCCCATTTTAATGAATGGCACTTGTGCATAGCATTCCATTTTAACACATTAATCCCATTTTATTGTTTGCAATTAGTTATTTCTGTTGTTTATTAATAGTTTTGCTAGAGGATTGTCTATTTCAGTATTTTACAAGCTTGTCTCCTCAGAATACTAACAAACAGCAAATGACCGTGAGAAATTGTGCTAAATACCCCTCTTGAGGATTCAGAGTACCCATTAACGTTAGAAAAGATCTGAGAAGTTTTGAAGTAAAAGGGAAAACTTGGCAGTGTATTTAATGTTTTAAAGAACTTAAAAACAAAGAACTTACTTGTGGAGGAAGACTTTTTCTTGGCACAGTTAATGATTTTGTGTCCTAACACCAATTTGAAAAGTGCTAGTTTATTTCATTATATTATTATTACTTCAAATAAGGAGAATTGGAAATTTTTAATTCAATGCATTGTTTTTGTTATTTTTTACTTTTTAAAATTATTGTGTTTTACCTTTTAAAGGAATCATTCCATCATTTTAAAACTTAAAAATAGTTTCATTTATTTTAATATTTTAACATAAAAATATTTAAAGCTATACCAAGATCTCTGAGTACAAGTTTGACCAATCCTAAACGTTTTGATATTTAGCAACATCATTATTGCTTTTTTATAAATAAACTATTTTTCATTTTGAATTTTTTTTCTTTGATCTCACTTTTAAAAAAAAGTTATTTTGGTACCATTAATCTACAATTACATGTGCAATATTATGGTTATTAAACTACCCCCTTCATCAGGTCCCCCCCACCAACCCCATTACAGTCACTGTCCATCAGCGCAGTGAGATATTATAGAATCATTACTTGTCTTCTCTGAGTTGTACAGCTCTCCCCGCATCCCCCAACATTACGACTGCTAATTGTAATGCTCCCTTTTCCCCCTTGTCCCTCCCTTCCCACCCATCTTCCCCAGTCCCTTTCCCTTTGGTAACTGTTAGTCTATTCTTGGGTTCTGTGAGTCTGCTGCTGTTTTGTTCTTATACTCCACATATGAATGAAATAATTTGATACTTGTCTTTTTCAGCTTGACTTATTTCACTGAGCATAATACCCTCTAGCTCCATCCATGTTGTTGCAAATGGTAGGATTTGTTTTCTTCTTATGGCTGAATAGTATTCCATTGTGTATATGTACCACATCTTCTTCATCCATTCATCTACTGATGGACACTTAGGTTGCTTCCATTTCTTGGCTGTTGTAAATAGTGCTGTGATAAACATAGGGGTGCATCTGTCTTTTTGAAACTGGGCTGCTGCATTCTTAGGGTAAATTCCTAGGAGTGGGATTCCTGGATCAAATGGTATTTCTATTTTGAGTTTTTTGAGGAACCTCCATACTGCTTTCCACAGTGGTTGAACTAATTTGCATTCCCACCAGCAGTGTAGGAGGGTTCCCTTGATCTCACTTTTTAAGAAAAAGTTTTGAAATTTCCAGTTGTATGCCTCTTTACAAAATTAATTTCCAGTTTTCTCGTATGGCTATTGGAGAATGTGATCTATGGTATTCCGTATTTATAAAATTCTACTTTTCAATATTTGTCAAAAGTTTCTCTATGACCAATTGTGTAATTAGCCATTATGTTTCATGTGTACGTTAGAAGATGAATTCCCTGTTTCTAGATTATCGAGTTGGGTATGTTCTGATTAGTTTTATCTTTTTTTTTTCTAGGAGAGCAAGGTACAGGCTTTTATTTAGAAATAAAGTGGGAGGACAGAGCTCTCGGCTCACCCCAGGAGGGGACAAGAGAGCCCTGATTAGTTTTATCTTTAAAAAAAAAATCTCTGCTCTTCTTTTTGTCTTCCTGACCTACTGTAAACTGTGGGGGTGGGTTGGTCTCTTCTGTAACTGCACTTTAATTTCTACTATACTTACAAAGGGTTTTGTATACACCTTTTTGGCACATTATTCAGGGTTTTATACTCAGGAGTGATTGCAAAAAATGTTAGTTGACTTTGCTTAATTTATTTTTCTTGTTTTATTTTTGGGTTTGCTTCATATGCATGTACATATTGTTTTATTGTTTTGTCTGTTCATGTCATTCTGTTTTAGTTACATTTATCGGATGTTATAGAATCAGCTGTTTTTCTCATCTCAAGCTTTTTTCTCTTTCATGGTAAAATAGAAAAGATTTATACTGAGTGCCATAATTATTGTGTTTGCTCTTACCCTTATTTTTATTCCTATTTGCTTTCCATTCTGCATTCTGCAGTGAGAGCCACCTTCTTTACTTTTAGTTTATGTAATGGGTTAAAAAAGTGGGAACCTCACAGAACCCAGGAATGGACTAACAGTTACCAAAGGGAAAGGGACTGGGGAAGATGGGTTGGAAGGGAGGGATAAGGGGGAAAAAGGGCTGTTACAATTAACACACATAATGTAGCGGGGATGGGGATGGGGTAGGGGGATACGGGGAAGGCAGTATAACACAGAGAAGACAAGTAGTGATTCTATAACATCCTTCTACACTGATGGACAGTGACTGCAATGGGGTATGTGGGGGGGCCTTGATAATGGGGGGAGTCTAGTAACCATAATGTTGCTCATGTAATTTTATATTAATAATAGCAAAATAAAAAAAATGTTAAAAAAGTGGGAACCTCTTTTCTTGCACTGCTGCTTAAAGATAATACAGATTTATAATCTCTCTACTATTATGAACATGTAAATCCTCTTCCAACATTTGTTGGTTCCTTTTATTTGATGTAGAGGTTTTTACTCGGATTTTTAAACCTCTATATATTTTTTTCGTGTTCAGAAATCACCACAGGCCCATCCCAACTGCCTCTGCTAGTTCTTGAATTAATCTCCTGAGTCCAAGGAATTTATAGAACCCTGCTCAAGCAATAGTTTGGATCAATCTTCCCTTTACATGCCTACAGATAGGAGACAGGGTGAAAGCTTTGGCTTCTTCCTATTTAGGAAAACAGAAGATTCAATCTGCCTACTTCTTAGTTAGAGAAAGACAAGTAAGAATTAAAAAACAGCCTGGAGCGTGACTGAGATATTGAGGATACAGTCAAGTCATGAAAAGATTGCTTAAGGTTAGATCTGTAAAAGCAAAGTATTTCCTCTAAAAAACACGTAACTCAGTAGATGTTTATAATGTTGATGTGCATTGTGTAACCTTCTTAAGACCGAAGTGAACATCCGAATTCTTACCGGCACCTGAGTGAATTACTTGAAGACAAGTGAGAACCCTTACTGCATTGTTCTCTGAACTTGAGGAAGGGTTGTCCCTGGCTAAGATCTAGTCTTCAGCCAAGTCAGCTGAGAATTTCCCACAGGGAGGAGAATCTTCTCTGGGAATGTCGCTCAACCTTAGAATTTTAAGGTTCTGTCCTTCGTGGCTCACCCAAAACCTTAAGTCCATCTATAAATACTGTTCTTTAAGGAAAGGTGTGAAGCAACATCTATGCTTTTAGAAAGCAAAATTGAAGGTGAGCTATTGGAGAAATTCCTTTGACTGGGTTACAGTTTAAGATTAGCCTTTGTGGTGGATAGTGATTTATTCTGTTTAAACAGGTAGGAAAATGCTACAGGGTCCAGCCGAGGGACCAGTCCTGGCAAGTGCTCCATGCCATCTGCTCCCGGCTCCCTTCCTAGCAACCGAACGGGCGGTGCTCCCTGCCCCTCACCCAGTGCTGGCAGCTTGCTAGAAACGCAGGCTCTTCAGCCCCTGAGCTGTCTCCCCAAACCGGAATCTGGTCCCCAGGTCCCCAGCAGAGGCATGTGCACAGCAGAGTTTAGAAGCGCCTCCTCTGTAGGCTGTGGTTTTATTTTCAGCCTAGTTTATGTAATGGTAAATTGTGTAAGCCGCTTCAAGGTCTTTTAGAAATAGGGAGAAGTAAAGATCTTTTATGTCTATCTGAGGTGGATCTTTTTTTGCTCATAAAAGAAATATACACACGTATTTGGGAAAATGCAAAAAAGTATAAATAATTTAAGTGCAGCCATCCTTCGGCAGTGCTCTTTCTGTCCTCTATGCGTGTGTGTATCTGTCTGTTGCAGTTTTGTCCTGCCTTTTTAGAATCAGATATATACATCTTCTCACCCACTTTCTATAGTTATTTGGAGGACATATGAATGGTTGCATAATATTCTGTTTTATGCAACATAATTTTCTTGATCATTTTCTGGAGAATAATTTCTAAGTCAAAAAGAAAAAGTTAATATGGCTATTGGGTAAGAATAAAACATTTCAATTATTTATTCTGAATATTAGATTCTCTAAAGGAGATCCTTTCTGTACTATGTACAGAGCTCCCTGTCCCTAGTTCTTTATTCCGCTAAGACCCTGAATGGTCAGAAGTATCCCACTGTACCATGATATAGAAATGTTTGTAACACATCCTAGTATTTTCCATGGAATTCCCTCAGCAATAAGGGGTAGAGATTCAGAACTTTCAACCCTCTTGGGGTGGAGTCCAAAGCGCCTGTCTCTTGCTGTATATTTATTTAGATGTAATTTTTTTCTTGGAAAAAAAAATCACATGAATTTGCATTGCAATGAATCAATGAATTTGCAATCTATAATACAGAGTTAATGTTCTTTATTACTTACTGGTGGAATGGATAGTTTCTTCAAGATTTTACACCCTTTGCCCTTTTTTCCTAAACTTCTTGGCATGATTTAAATATTCCAGTGTAGAAACACTCAAAGGATGACCTGCTGCGCAAAGCAGACTTACCTGTAATGGAGGTGATTTTGCCTTTGGTATTGTAACACGAAGAGAGCCCGACCCCCCACATACTCGCATTTCCCACTTAGTTTCCTGTGGCTTCCGTAACACATCCCCACAAACACGGTTTTGAAACAGCCGAAGTTTTTGGAGGCCATTATCTCGAGATTTGCATCACTGGGCTACAGTCAAGGTGTTAGCAGGGCCCTGCTCCCTCCAAGGCCCAGGGTTATGGGGAGGGGTGCCTGTCGCCTCTCTCCCATGCCCGGCAGCTGCCGTATTCCTTGCTTGTGGCCACTGTCACTCCAGTCTCTGCCTTTGAGTCACTGCCTTTTCTCTGCGTGAGATATCTCCCTCTTACAAGGACACGTGTGACTGCATTTGGGGCCCACCCAGATGGTGCAGCGTCGCCTCCCCGTCTCAAGATTCTTAATTTAATCCCATCTGTAAGGACCCTTTTTTGTTTTTACCATACAAGGTGACATTCACAGGTTCCAGGGGTTAGGACTCAGACACGATGTTCAGGGGCCACTCTTCTGCCCCGCAGTGTAAAAGGCCCTTTCTTCTTAGGGAGCCGCCCAGCACCCGGCAGACTTCTTTATAGTGTTGGCTCTCCCACAAACGGACTCTTAAACCCGCCAGTCAGGAAACTGCCTGATCAATGCTAGTGAGGGGATCTTCCAGAAGGACCCCTGCTGTCCCCAAAGGAAGGTGACTTTGACTAATCGCCTTGTTTGCCGAGTGTGACTTCCTGGTTCCTGCTCAGTTCTGCCTGTAAAGGCCCTTCCTGGAGCCCCCTGGAGCGCCTTTCTATCTGCTGGATTGTTGCTGCCTGGTTCAAATTGATATTTGCTCAAGTAAACTCTTGGGCTGGGCTCAGCTGGGCGCTTCTGCTAGCTGCCTGTGTCCACCTGGAAGCTGGTGGTTCAGATGGCTCCTTTGAGTCAGACGGCACCAGCCGTGGATTATCCGAGGGCCAGGGGCCCAGCACGAGGGTGTGGACGCAGGCCATCAGCTGAACATTTTCAAACAGTTCCTGCATCTCCCGTTTTTATTCCTTATGAAATCCAAGTTTGTACAAAAGCATTCCCAGAATAAGTGTTTTGGAAAGAATCTTTGTTCTTTTACACATACTTTAAGAATTATTAAGCTTCTGTTGTGTTACCAACATTCGAATTTGGAAGAAAGATTCAATATACAAACATATACATAATGTAAAACAGTAACAAGCAACCCCAAGAACCCTTAGGAAAGGTAAGTTCTGTTTATGCTGTGTGTGTGCTTTGGGTTGTCTTTTCATGCTGTAAATATGACTAACAGTCAGGTAAGAAAAATGTTATGCCTAATGTATAATCCCCAGAGAAATCTTGGCCTCAGCTGGCATGACTGTGTTGGTGGTCATTCTGCATGTAATCTTTAGGCGCCTGAAGAATCTCATTGCTTGAAAGCCGAGTGGAAATATCACAGAAAAATAGACATGTTATTACTGTGGTACTGTGCTCTTTAAAATGGATTGATTCCAGTCTTCTTATTTTTCTACCAGTTTTTAATAGCTACAGAAGTCACATAGCCCAGAGGTACTTTTAATTAAAAAAAAAAATTACTGCTTGCCAGTAACCATATGTGGCCAAATTGATTTCATGTGTTGACTCAGTTTTTGCAAGAAGTGACCTTAACCATATTCACTACAAGAGCTTCTTGTTCTCTGAGGAAAATGTCTCTCTGGGAAGTTTGCACAAACATTTTTAGAAAGTAGTGCAAAACAACATGTGGCAAAATACATAAAAAATATTTTTTTGACCTGATTCCAAACCCAAGTGCTTATGTGGGATCTCAGAATGTTACAGATACATTCTGCAGGATCTCATTTCGGTGACATTTTGAAGGTAACAGTTTAAATGTGTTGTCACTTAACATTTAAACTTCATAATTTCTAGCACAATACCAAAAGGAAGATTAGGACTTTTGGAAATGCACAATATGAATTTTGTGATGGTTGGTGGTTGAAACTGTGTGGAAGTAAAATATATAGTTTTCACTGCATGTTGGAGTTTGAAAAAATATAAAATATGAAGTGATTTTTATTTGCATCTAATATATACGTCACAGGAAAAAAATCACCAAAGCAATGTGAAAAGAAAGTTATTTAAACATGCATACTGTTTAGGCCAATGAAAAGAGTGAAATTTAGGGTGAGGAGGCTGCATTTCAGAAAAAGCAAAAAGCACAGTCAGAAGGTGATTTTGGTGTAGTGTGTGGATTTAGTCTGATGATACCAGGGTTGAAGAGTGCCAGCAGTCTGAGGAAACTCCACTGCAGGGACCGCGGGCCAAGCCTGAGCACCTCAAGGACCGCAAGTGAGGCCTCACCCTACAGAAGTCTCAAGGTCTCGAAGACCAAGGGCCAGGCCTTGTCCTCGGGAAGCCTGGCCTTGATGGTTGCTCATGACCAGCCCCACGCTCTGGCCTTTTCCAGTAGACTTGCATTTCCAGGGCCCAGCCACGGCTCGTTGCCAAGCCTATTTGCGGCATGGAGACTGAGCTCCGTTCCTGAGAGTTTCCAGCACGCCTCCTGCCTTTGCCTGGTCTGCTGGCTTTCCTGCATTCCATCTCCTTGTACCGACCACGAGCCCATTTGCACTAAGCGTGCCGGGCTGCAGTGTCCTCTCCATCCCTACCGATTCCCGCTCTGGTAGAGCCTCCCTGTCCCAATGTGACCTCCGTCTCCACCGTCATGCCCACCATATGCCCCTGGGTTAGCTTCAGGTCTTTTTGCACCTGCTCCACACCAGCCTGGCTGTGGTTTGGGCAAGATGCTGCTGCAGAACCAGGCACCAGGCACTTCCCATACATGGTCACCATATTTAACTCCCAAAGCTCTCGTTGAGGCAGGTGTGGGTCCCCACTGGCGAGGACATCCAGTTAGTGACGAGGTTTCCTGACAACGACCTGCCTTCCCATCACAATATGCTGCTTCCTTACAAGTCTGTAGCATCCTAAATGGAAAGATTCTGCCGTGTTTGTATAACATACTATGGCGGTAACTGAAATTAAGTGCCAAAGAACTTGGAATTTTGGGCAGAGATAGGTGAAAGCTGATTAGCTTTTGTTTGAACCTGAAGACAAAACTGGTAAAGGTTGATAATATCCAGGCAGCAGTAAGAATGGAGAAATTCAAGAGGAGGTCTGAAGGCTGGGCTGGGCCAGGGGCCTGGAGGAGCAGATACCCCCGTGCAGAGAAAACACCTTGGAGAATAATTCAGAGAAGCAAAAGAGAAAAGGATGAAAGCTTGAGTTAGTGTTTACAAAGAGCAGATCTATAGTTGATCGATTAGTGGAACATATTACAAGCTGGTTTATCAGGAAATACTTATAAATGTGATGTGAAATGTTAACTATCAATGAAAGTTTTTACATGAGGATGATAACCTCTCATGTGCCCTTAAGAGGCTTATGATTCATAAA
Source organism: Phataginus tricuspis (assembly GCA_029783875.1). Classification (NCBI taxonomy): domain Eukaryota; kingdom Metazoa; phylum Chordata; class Mammalia; order Pholidota; family Manidae; genus Phataginus; species Phataginus tricuspis. The sequence goes on from JAQQAC010013566.1 coordinate 20,869,117, forward strand.
ATGTGTGGTAGAAGGGAACAAAAATAATATGACACTTAAACTCAAGCACATTTTCTGTGCCATATGATGCTATGTGTACTGACATTTACCCGCCACGTTCTTTACATCTTACTTGTCAGTCTGCGCCATCTGACCGCGCTGGCACTACCCGCAGCTCCCACCACCAGCGTCACGACCCACCACCATCCATGCCACTAAAAGAATAGCAAGTGGACTAGCTGTTGGCCTTGCGTATTCCTTCCTTCTGAAACAGGTTTTTATTTGGTTTCTTATTCCTTGTCCCTCTCTGACTGATTCTTCTCTACCCTCTGTGCAGTTTCCCCTCAACTTCCCAAACCCAAATGTTTGAAGTATTCTGAAACTGGGTCATTGTTCTTCCTTCTCTACACACGTTTCCTAGGTCAGTGACTTTCAAACTTGTGTGATCCTTATGCAGCTAAAAAAAATGCATTTTAGAACATTGGGGAGTTTGTGCACATGCGTGCATGCACACACACACACACACACACAGACACATACTGAATCAGCATCCTCACAAAGCAATACACTTTGATATATTCTCTTCTCTGTTTCAGTAAAATGTCCTCATTGTTTCACTACCCAGTTAATGTGACACAACTTGCAGTTGAGAAAACATTTTTCTCTGTAGGTCTCATACACTGCCATAGCTTTAGACACCATTTTTACAGAGGGTGCCTAACTATACAGGCCATTTTCACTTTGCCTGCTGGTGCAGGATCATAAAAATGGCAGAGCAAGTTGAACCCATGCATAGGTCTTCATTATCAATGGGAAAGTCACAATCTTTAAAACTTTTTGTTAAAACATTAAAAACTCTTACCCCTGATTATAAACACATAAGGAAATGAAAAAATAGTAAGCCTAGTATTAGTGCATTGTGACTGAAACTTTAGAAACATTGAGAACTAGGATTTTATTTTTTTCATTTTGTTTCGTTTCTTTGTGAAAAACGCATCAAGAGGAGTTTGAACAGTGCTTCCTCTTCCTCGTGTGACTTGCAGTTGGAATGAGCGTCTTCTTTAGGCCTCAGCAAATTGTCGACTCCTGTTTGGATCAGCTTTCAGCATTTTATCCTTTGCGTTTTCTGTGTCGTGAGATATCTCTGGGAACTCCTTTCTGTTGAGTGTTCCGTCAGCACCCTCTCCTCTTGGCAGCTCCATCCTCTCCCTCTTCACGTAGACCAGTCCCTCCCCGCTTGGTGCCTTGGCGGTGTCTCTGCCCAGTCAGGCTGCAAGGTCGGATTTCCAGCCGACGCGTTCTCCCAGAACACCTCTTGAGTTCAAGTTGAATTTCACTGTCTGCATTGTCACTTTTCATTTCTTTGGGGCAACTTTATCTTTCTTGGCCAGTTCCTGCTTTTAATTACCCTTTTGTAAAAGGTCATCTCTGTTTATTACTGATGAGATAAGAGGGCAACACAACCACATGCTCTCCTGTTAGGGCACGAGCAAGGTGACGGGGTGCGGGGCCAATCTCCAACAACCAGGTGACGGGGTGCAGTGGTCAGTCTCCAATGATCAGGTGACAGTGTGCAGTGGCCAGTTGCTATGAACCAGCTGATGGTGTGCAGTGGCCAATCGCCAATGGACTTTCAAAGAAACGCCATGACTGTCATTAACTGTGGCGCGCGTCTGGTCACCGACACCCAAGGCTGTGCTTCTGGGGCACTGGTATTACCAACTGGACTGAGGTTTTGATAGTCATTCGTGCTGGTCCCTGCAAAATGAGACTGGCATGTAACCCCAGCAAGACGTCTCCTTGAACTACATGTAGTAGACTTAACTTGAATTTCTTATAGGTAGTTTAAACTCAGCATGTCCAAACAGACCTCCATGGAACAGATGTCAAACCTGAACAGAAGTTGCTGATACTTGTTTGTGGTTACTATCCCTCCTCTCAGGGTCTCAGCACATCTTCTGAAGGACCACTTGATACTTGATCTGTGGTTGGGCAAAAGCAGCCATGGTCACACATACGTGAAGGGGTGGGGTGGTAACATTCTGCTTAACAGTTAAGGCAGGGGCCTGTCTGCAGACTATGGTTTGCTGAGCCTGGGTCTGGCCTATTCCACGGATATTTTGGCAGCATCATTCTTGAATCATCTTAGGCACAGAAAATATGTTTTTAAATAAATCTCTACACTAAGGGAAGCACTTTCATAATCCTTTTCAGAACATCTACCCCAATTCAACAGCCTGGTGATTATCTGCATTTCTAAAACACACCCCACAGTTGTAGCAGAAGCCCAGTTCCTTTTGCTTGCTTACCTGCTTTGGGTGGACAGAGAAAAAGCCTAATTCTGAACTTTTGTTTAATATTTCCTTGCTTTGTAATGACTATTATTAAGTCAGACTCTTGGTTTTTGTCCTGAAGGAGAATAATTGTGTTCTTTTATTATAACGTTTTTTTTTCCAAATAAAATAAGCTTGTGCCTTTTTCTGAATCCGAGTTCCTTCAGTGATGTTGGTGTGTGACCTTGGATTTGTATACTCTAAATGGTAAAATTAGTCTTCATGGATGAAAGGCATGCTTTTGTATAGAGCCAGAGCAAATGCTTTTTACTCATGTGGACACTCGGCATTTCTCAAAGCCGCAGCCTGGTAGAGTGGGAGTACCCACCTTTGGGACAGAAAGGTCCAAATCTGGATTCTAGTATCGTGACTTGTGGGCAAATCCCCACTGAGCAAGTCACTTTCCCTGGTTTCAGTTTTCCTACCTGCAAGTGAGATGGTCCATGCCAGGTCGGCACAGATGAGGGGCTGGCAGCAAGGTAAAGTGATAACTCAATAAGATGGCTATGTAAAAACACTCTGGGCACGTCACATAGAAGAGCACTGTATGAATATGACATTGTTTTCTACTTGCCCCCCTTAATCCATGTGTACTGTCTCAGTGTACCAGCACTACTCACTGTCTCTATTTCTCTACAGCTTCCCATTCTCCTGAGAATGACTAGCTTGCCCTCTGAGTAAAGCCAATTCAGCTGCTTTGTTGAATGTGAGCCACATTTGGGCAGATATGCCCTGTGTTGCTCTGTGGTGAGTCGTATGTGCCAAGCTGGGGGGCGTGGGCACCACGTAGAGCTGATGTCGGTACCCGGACTTCCACGTGCCCAAGGGCTCGCCCTCCGTGGTGGGCCTCTCTGATACCTGCTCCCATCGGTACCTGACTCTCTCTGCTTGTCTGTTCCGCAGTCGGGGTTTGCTCCCCTGGCTGTGGTGATGACCTTAGGGCAGTTTGGTTTCCTACTGCTCCCAGGGCAGACCCCTGCCCACCTGTGGATGGAGGTGCCCCCTTCAGACTCCGCGCCAAAGATGTCTCTAATTCCAGGCATTTGGGAATTTTATATCGTATGTAACTTCACCTTTAAGGTCCTGCCATCCTGCAGTTTTTGTTCCAGTCAGTGTATGATGTTTTTACTCTGCTTAAAACATCCCTAGATGTTTAGTCTGTTTCCCATCAAAATACATCTAGCGAATAACATGACCTATTATTGGTCCAGGGTTAGCCAGTTTCCTATTTAGTTTATTTTAGAGACAGTTGAACATAAGATGGATTTTAATAATTCGTGTATTGGTCTTTTTTGTATACCTCAACTGAAGTGGTTTTATAGGAAGAGTCAGGGATTAAGAAAACCCTTAACTTCGACATATAGAGGAATCATAACCTTCAATAGTTACTATTCTTTACTACTTTTTGTATTCAAAATTGGTCTGGTTTTGGAACTTCAAAATGTCAAGTGATTATTTAAGTTGGACACTGCATTGAAATTCTTGTAACAAGTGACAGCCCAACTGTTAGGGAAAAGGAGAATACATTGCTTCACAGAATTGATAAGTCTGGACGGGACTAGCTTCAGGCATGGTGGATCAGAGTGAAAGCGAGGTCCCCTGGGCTTGGTCATGCAGATTGCTGTTCTCTGTGTTGTCTCCTTTCTCAGACAGGCACTTCTCTTAGAAGGATAAATTCCCCCAAAGTTCCTTAACTGAGTCTTATTTCTCTGGCTTAGGTTACAGCCTTATATTCAAAGCAGTTGGGGTGAGAGGGACTGAGTTTGCTAATGGGCCAGGTCTGGGTCATATGGAGTCAGAGTGGAGTAGATCACAGAGCTCTTACTCAACAGGAGATGCTAATTCTGGGCCAGCAAAAGCATCAGATTTCTTCATAAGCCACTGTTTAAGCAATGTATTTGGGCATCTTTACTTAGTGCCTGGGCTCTATTCCGCCAGCTTCCCCACACTCAGTTGATTGTTTCCTAGGATCTGGGGTGGAGGAGGATTTGGGTCGGGGCTTGTTGAGCAATGATTGAAGTGGTCTTCTGGATCCTGGAGATAAAAATAGAGATGGCTCTTGAGGTTTTCACATCTAATAGGAGGCACAACATATGGACTCAAGACCATGTGATAGTCGCTTAATGCCCTCAGGCACAGGGTTATCGGAAGAAAGGCATGTGGCCACCTGGTAGCAGGGTCGGGAGTCCAGGAAGCACCTTGTTCGGCTTTCCGGAGGAGCAAACCTCTGTGCTGGGTCCTGACGTGTGGTGAGAGTCTCTAGGTGGAGGAGGGGTACCAGGTGTCTTGGCAGAAGGGACGTGACGTGAGCTCGTGGAGATGTGACAGAGCACGATGTGTGCATGTGGAGGTGTGACGGCATGACACGCGTGTGTGGAGGTGTGACGAGCGATGTGCACTGTGGACGTGTGATGGAGTGCAAAGTGTGGAGGTGTGACGGTGTGACATGCACATGTGGAGGTGTGACGGGCACGATGTGTGTACGTGGAGGTGTGATGGCATGACATGCACGTGTGGAGGTGTGACGGAGCATGATGTGCCCGTGAGCTGCCAGTGTAACACTGCCTGTGCCAGGGAGGGGCTGGGTGGCCAAGGGCCACATGCTGGGAACCAGCACAGGCTACCTGCAGTTTAGATTAGCAGCACATACGGAAGAATTTAGACTTCATCCCTGGAAAGCCAAGGAGACCTGAGGGGCCTTCGTTAGGGGAGGGCAGTCCAGTGCGCATTTCAGAGGATTCGCTGGTGACCGTGCGCGGGGCAGATGAGGGGAGGGTCATTCTGGAGGGAGGGGAGCCCCTTAGGAGGGTGTTTTAATGGGCCCCGTGGGAGAGGCTGAGGGTGGGAATGGAGGAGGGGTCAGAAGGGGACAAGTATGAGAAACACTGGATCTTATGTGGGGCACAGGGCGCCTCCAGATACGAGCCCCCAGGTTAGGGAGGCTGTTTGGTGTGGACAGGGCAACAACACATTTGAAAGTACACCTGACCTCTGAGGAAGCGTGGTGGAGAATCAGGCATCTGCCCTTCTTATCTGGGGTGCCACTGTGCTGCCTCACGCTCCCCTCGCTTGATCCCTTCATCAGCACACGTCTGTTGGGCATCTTCTTTTAGGGTGGCCACTGTGTGGGGACCTGATAATGACCAAAACAATCGTAGCCCCTGCTCCCATGTGCCCTGCAGTCTGGAAGGCAGATGGGTAATTTGAAAAGGTGATTTCAAACACTTAGTGTTACAAAGTCACTAAGATAAAAATGGCTCTAGAATGAAAAACAGTTCTGACGTAGAGGAAGGGTCCATCCTAGCTGCAAGGCAAATGTGTCTGGGGGACTGTGAAGTTCAGGGGGTGGCTGTGATGGGACAATTTAAGGAACTGATTCCACATGTTAGCATTCGTATTGGAGTCTGGAGGAGTGCTCGTGCAGGGGACAGGCACCGCCAGACGCGGGCCGTGGGCACACGCTTAGACTGGCCTCCGCTGCAGAGACCGGCCCCAGGCACTGGGCGGGCTGGGTGCAGGGCGCCCTGACCAGTGCGTGTCCTGGTGTGAGAAGCAGTACAGTTTTCAGGGGTCTTTTCAGCAGTCAGGCAGAAGCTTAAACCCCCAGAGAATTTGGCTTTTATAATTCTCAGAGAAAAGGGGATAAATAATGAGAAACACATCGCTTGCCTGGTTCACTAAAATGCTTTTGGATAAATAGTCTAGCTTCATGTTTGAAAAAATCAGCAATTCAATATTAACAAACACAACCAAAAAAAAAAAAAATCCCAAAACAACAACATAAAACCCAGTTGTCTGATAATTGCTAAGAGGCAGCCTTGGGCTGAGCCGACTTTAAAATTGGGGAAGGCAGCAAGATGACGTGAAAAGGGGAGTGGATAGGGTGAGAGGGGAAAAAGCAGACTTTGTGGGGTGGAGTGGTAGGCCGTGCCTTTGTTTACCACTCTGATTTCTAAGTCGAGGGGAACTCATTTCCTGATGGAACTGTCAGAGGTAAATGATTCACAGGAGAGCCATCTGTGCTCTCTTTGCCAGTCTATCCGCACAGAAGGAACAGTATGTCTCAGCAGACGTCAGCCGAAGCAGTTGTTTAATGTGATTCCTACTACTTTGAAAGATCACTTCAAACTTATATCTAATATCTCAGTACGGCAGGGGGATCCCGCTGCATTTCTTACCCATAAAATATTCAGACACTAACAATAAAAAGACCCTTTCCTATTAAAAAAACATATTTGCAGTTGCTACGGGAACATTCTATACACCATAAGTGGGGCGGCCGTCTGGTTGGAACATGGCCCAGCTTTTTCAGTTTGGGAAAATGTCAGCGTTCTGGACGAAGGAGGGAGGGGATGGGGATCCATGGAAGGATGAGAGGGAGCCGGTGCTCCCAGATCAGCCATTGACTGACAAGCAAGCGGCATGTGCTCCATTGTGAGTTGACTTGTCTGCTTCTAGAATTTTTTAGGGCTTGAGGCCTTAGCTCCACTACCATCATCCACAGAGTGTGTCTGTGCTGTGTCACAGCTCACATCGGACTTCCACACCAGCCTTCCTTGCTTTCGTTACATTTTCCTGCGGGTGTGTTTTCTGTTTGCACATCCTGTACCTCCTCCAGGTTTCAGCGTGCCTCTCACGTTGGCGTCTTTAACCAGAAAGGCTCTTGGGGTTTTTGTCAGGGCTGCGTCATGGGAGGCAGGAAGAGTGGGGGTCTGGAGCTTCGTCCTCCTCCTCATAAAAACACCTTTGTCTCTTGACTTACCCAGACGTCAGATAGTTTGAGCCAAGCCTTCTAATAATACAGACACAGGCATGTGGAAGTAGTCCCAGTTGTGGCAGAAATGAACCAAACAAATTCCGGAATTCCCTCAGCTACTGCCATAGCCTCCCAAATAGACTATTTACCCAAAAGCTATGTTTTCTGGAGCAGTGGTATGACAGGATTTTGGGAAATGTCACAGATGTCATGACTCTTAGGAGCACCATGGCAATAAATAAGTGTAAATTTCTTTAACAATGCACAGACTTTCTGCCTTACCCTTCTAATAGCGTGTGCTCCTCAGATGCTTCCAATCGATGTCCCTTATAGTCACGGCATCCCTCAGCCCTTGACAACCATGAGCGTCAGGGCTGGGAGAATTCCGAGGAGTGAGCCAGAAACTACGACCTCCGGCCTCTTTCTCCAGTTGGGAAGCACTTGCTTTGAGGGCTTTTCCCCAGAGACATGAGTCCCTGATGGGCGCTGGCAGTTGGCACTTGGATCTCCTGCAACTGGGCTTCCGAGAGGCCGCTGTGCCCCTTATCTCACGCCAGCGTCAGCAGATGCCAGTAGGACGGAAATAAAACTTCAGCCCTCTCAATAATCTCCTTTCAATGATTAAAGAAAATAGATGTAGTTCCATTAAAGGAGCTCCAGATGTGATGGCAGGTGGACAGTCCATTAGCGCAACAGCATCCAAAGGGAAGAGAGTCGGGGTGGGGGGGGGACGACACAGCACCCAAGCGTCTCCAGCTGGCATTTCTGGGGCCTTGGCACCGGGTCCCGGTTTGCCAGGGAGGCTCAGTTCATGGCCGTTCCCTTGCAGGGATTCATCATTGAGATCAGTGTTCCCAAGAGTTCCAATTCACCTGATGAATAGTGAAGCTGTTTTAACAGCTCCAGTGGCACAGGGAGTATCACGTACCTGGAGAATTGATGACATGGAGAGGAGGCGGCTTGTCGGTGCCCTGGCTTCCCAAATAGGCCTGACTGACCTGCAGCACATGGGGAACTTAGCTCTTCTGTGAGTTCGCACATCACACTGACTCAGGCCCATTGGCTCAAGAATGATCCCATAGCTAGAACGTGCTGCCCACACCTGCCTCTGCAGTGGGCCTCTGGACGCTGGGCTCTCAGGGCCCTCTCAAGCCAGCTCCGCAGACTCACGACCCTGTTTTCTAAGCAGAACCAGTAATTCTGACTCTCAGGTGGGCATTTTCCATGAGGTGCTGGTTTCAGTCACTCCCAGTTATTTAATCTGTTGCATTTGGGCTTTCTGTATAGATCTTTAAAAAAAATTTTCCCTGGGCTCCAAGTTGATTCAAAATTTCAGGTTTGACTTTTCAGCCCGCTCTGGAGGGCACAGGTTATGACTGAGGACATCAGCCTTTGACCAAACCCACATGACCTCTGTTACTGCGGTTTATCGGTGCTGCCCCAGGCTGTGTATACAGATGCGTTCACAGTGACTTTTGTAAATGGTTCTAATCATGATTGATGACCTTTTCTTCTAAAAAAGGGATCAAGGAATGTATTCTGTATTTTGTATAAAATATAGCATTCTTTTGTAAGTTCTTATTATTTAGTGTTTCAGGCTCGGCAGACCCTTTTAAAATTTTCCCACTAAAGAAAGTGTCTTTCTACAGCAAAACAATGATTTTTATTCCAAAATATAACTGCCGCTTGTGCAAGTGTGTCCATGGCATTCTTCTGAGTTTCCTTCTGCTATTCCTCAAACTTGTCTCTGGTGATGTAAATAAACTTAACCTACAGGCAGTTCATACCAAGGTGCCAAATTCAGTTTCCAGATTGTAAAAACAGAAGAGAAACTGTAAGGTGTCATATACACCTATTTACATTTAAATTAATTAAGATTAAGTATAATTAAAACCCAGTTCTGAGTTGCACTAAATACACTTTGAGTGTTCTGGTGTCGCTGTGCTGGACAACACAGGTGTAGACAGCTGCCGCTGTCTGTCCAATGTTCTGGGCTGCGATGCCACAGGGGAATAGGCAGGCCTTGTCTGAACACTCCTTCACGCTCGTGGCAAAGTGCAATGGGTCGACCTTCAATGTGACTTGTCTGACCTTGTGATGGGAGTCAGCGCTAGGACAGCCTTTGTATTGCCTTGAGGGACAGCAGTGACTCCTGAGGTGGCACAGCCGTCCCGGAGCTCAGGCCCAAGCTCTTGGGGCTGCTTCATGGAGGTGAGGCCTGAGCGCACTCGGCGTCCGCTGTAGCCCCGGGCCTGGTGCGCAGTCACTTGGGAGGAAGATGCCTCTGTGAGTGACGAGAGGAAGGGACTCTGGGAGCTCAGTCTAGCCCAACTACAGAAGTGGGACATCTCTTGCAGTTTGGATGGCTTGAAGGTTCACTGGGAATTATGAGAAGTGTGTGCCGTTGCATCGCCAAGTTCCTCTCCCCCATCATCACCAGACAGCTAATGTTTTTACTATGTAATGTTTTACGTGCAAGCCACTGTCCTAAGGGGTTTTAGCATTTTTAGAAATGTAATCCTCCCATTAGTCTGGGAAGTAGGTGTCGTTGTGATTCCCACACCTGATCTGAGGAACAGTGCGGCCCAGGGTATAAACAACGTGCCCAAAGTCTCCGAGCTGGTATGTGGAGGGGTACGGCAATGGACCCGGCTCTAGAGCTTGGGTTTAACCACCAGCAGAGGTCTTGCATCTTCCTAAGTCGACCACCCTTGCAGGTTTGAAACTAAGTCACAAAAGAATGAACAGCTGCTCAGGGTGGAGCGCTGGGGTGACCATGGCCAAGGGGGGCAGCCCGGGCTCAGCGGCCACTGCCCCGTCATGGCCCAAGTCTGGCTCCCCAGAGTCCCTGCCACCCCACCATAGCTGCCCTCCCGCACCCCAATTTACCTGGGCGGGCGAAGCTGAGGCATGTGCAGTTGTACCAGCCACGTGAATTACAAGCTGTGGCAACCGAAGACAAGATCTTTGTTATTGGGAGTTAATAACTAATCACTGTGGTTTTCTCTTTATTCCTGTAGTAGGAACGCTTACAGATCTGCCCTCTGACAGGTTTGAAATGCACAGTGTTGTTTGCTATAGGTGCGTGTTGCAGGGTAGGTCACTAAGATTTCTTTACTTTGCACAACTGAATTTTTACACATGTGGATGTGTGCCTGCACAGCTCTCTGATCTCCAGCCCTTGGTATCCACTACTCCATTCTCTCCTCCTATGACTGAGCGCTTTGTGGAATCTCGTGGAATTTGTCCTGAGACTGGCTGATTTCACTCAGCGTATGTCCTCAAGGCTCATCCACGTTGTCACATTTTGCAGAATTTCCGTCTTTAAGGAAATAATATCCCTTGTATGTATGGACTGCATTTTCTCTATCCACTCATCTGTTGATGTCTGCTGAGGTTGTTTCCACATTTGGCTGCAGTGAACATGGTGTGCAAATACCTCTTCAAGATCCTGATTTCAGTTCTTTAGATAAATGCTCAGAAATAAGATTGCTGGACCATGCAGCATCTCTAGTTTTACTTTTTGAGGAGTCTCCGTACTGCTTTCCACAGTGGCTGTACCATCTGCAGCTGAGAATGAGGCCTCCAGTTTTGCCACATCCCTGCCAGCACACGCTGTGTGTATGTCATAACAGAATACTACAGACCAAGTAGCTTATTTCCCAAGCTCTGGAGGCTGGAGACTGAGATCAGGGTGGCAACCTGCTTGGGCGTGGGCCCTCTTCTGGGTCACAGACTTCTGGCCATGCAGACGGGCAGGGAGCTCTGTGGGGTCCCTTCATAAGGGCACTATCCCATCCTTGAGGCTCCACCTCATGACCTAAGCATGTCCCAGAGGCCCCCCATACTTCCATCACAGGCATTAGGATTTTTTGAAGAAATGTCTGTTCAAGTCTTTGGCCCATTTAAAAAAATCGCCTTATGAGCTTTTTTTGCTGTTGAGTTGTAGGAATTCCTTATATATTTTTGAAATGAACCCCTTATCAGCTGTATGGTTTGCAAATATTTTCTCTTCTTCCGTAGGGTGCCTTTCACTGGATCATTTCCTTTGTTGTGTAGAAGCCTTTCCATAGGTTTGTAGTTCCACTTGTCTATTTTTGCCTTTGTTGTTTCAGTTTCTTAATAATAAGAGGAACAAAAGTCATTTTAACATCTATGTGGTTCTGTTTCCCTTTTTCTGGTAGAATGCGAATTTATTTTATCTTTTGTTTTCCTTTTTTAGGTTCAACAGAAGGTCTGTTTTATATACTCTATTTTATTGATATGTCATTTATCCTTTCTGCTGACTTTTTTTTTGTATTTTTAAATACTAATTTTTGCTTCTAGCTTTTAAAATCCCCAACTCTTATCATCTTTTCTTGATTTCAGTATCTTCTTTGGAAAAAAAATGACAAAAAAGCTAACAGATTTTAAAAATAGCATTTATTTCCCCCCCCCAAAAAAAGAGTTAAGGTGGGTGAGATGGAGTGGGAGGTAATATCAGAACATCTGCAATCAGTAAAAATCTTGAAAGCACGTTAGTGAGAGAACTATAAACAAACATGATAGTACATATCCTATAAGAATCCATGATTACCCATAGCTAATTCATAACTACATTAAAAATGTAGAACTAAGCATAATGATTTAATGTAAATTTAAAATTTAAATATTGAATTTAAAACTGGAGAAGAGTAATACACTCCCCTATAATCTGAATAGCGCTGGAGCGCAGCAGGGCTATTTCAGGAAGCCCCAGGATGTGTTCTGCTGTGTTCCTCCATCTAACACTGGGTTCAGTGCACGTTAGCACGTGCCTTTTCAGGCATGCAGTTTAGCATTCGGAGTGACTCTTAGACCTGATGCCATGTAGTGGCCTCCAGGATTAAGCCGTGTGCCGTGGGGTGCATTGGCACTCAAGTTGGTTGGAGTTACCCAACAATAAAGAAAAGCGCTCACGTTTTTAGAGTCCCTTTATTATTTAAAAGTCAGTCTCTCTTTCTCTCTTTCTCTCCCCTGCTCTTGATTTTGGAGACTCCAAAGAGTCTTTCTGGAAGGGCAGTCCACGGACCAGCAGTAGGTGCCTCCTGGGTGTGCACAGAGCTCCAGGCTCCCAGGCTCCTCCACACCTACTGAACCGGAACCTGCATTTTGCCAGAATCTTCAGGTGATTCACATGCACATCCAAGTTTGAGGAGCCGGCCGTGTGGGAGTTAACCTAGGGAGGGAAGAGAATTCCTAGTTCTGTTCAAATCAGATTCCCAAAAGGTCCCCGATTCAGAAATTGTTAAGAGCTTTCCCCCTACACACTCTGTACCCCAGTGGCCCTCAGCCGTTGGAATTAACACCTGTCTGCTGGTGTCTTTGAGCTCCCCATCACTGGACTTCCCTGCATCTGCCTCCTAAATCATTTCTTTCCAGTCCTGGAGGCGCATCAGAATCACCTCTAGGGTCTTTAAAAAATGCTTGTGCTTGACCCCTTGTCAGAGCCTTTGAAGTGCAATATTTGGGAACACAGCTCAGAAAGTTGTGTGTATGAGAAACCCACAAATGGTTCTGACCTAGAGAGCTGTAAGTCAGCACCCTTTTCTCTAAAAACTTTGAACCAAAGAGAATACTTTGTGCATGTCTTGGTTTGGAGTGATCTCCAGGAGGGAGGCCAGTCCTCCCACAGGGGAGCCGCCAGCTAGGCACAGTGCAGGCCCTGTACTCCCCTTGAAAGGTCCTGTTGCGAGGCCTACTGCTTGTGAGACTGCTGTTTAGCGGTTCAAGTCTGTAGTTACGACGTTGAAAAAATAACATCCTGAAAATGTTTGGACAGATCAGTTTGGCTTTTGGGTTATCTTCTTCCTCAGAGATTTAAAAAGAAAGTTGCAAGGAGTTTGTGGGAAGAGGTCATTTAACCAGGCATTGTGTTTCAGGTGGTTACTGTTCCACCACTATGTGCTTGTTAGCAAGTTGAGGTTTCTCTCCTCCATTCATCCGTGTCTGCCAGAAATGCTTGACATTTCCCACCACAAAGTCCTGACGACATCACTGCTACTCATCCTCTCACCCTGTTCCCTGTGGAAATAAGATGAGCTGTTCATTCATGGGCATGGAGATGAATGGTGGAAATGGACTTGTGTTTTAGCGTGACTTTTTGTAATCTTGTCTTAGTTCACTGTGAGGATCTACCATTTTCTCTTTAAAACTGTCAACATTTATGGAGAACTATGATTTGTACAGGACAAGTTTTGAAGCTTGAATACCAGTAGTTTGTCAAAGAAAAGACATTACGGCCTGTCTCCATGGAATCATAGGGTGTGGGAGATGCCGTCCAGTCAGACCTCCACAGCTTGTCCTGAGACCTCTTGCCTTTGGGGGAATTGACTGCGTAGCACATTCTGTCTTTCTAGCTCTCATTGAAGGGAAGTGTTCTTCAGCTGTGCTAACTGTTCTTTCTTTTGGTACCTTCTAGTTAGGACTCCAGTTTTGCTGTCTGGTGTTTTGCAGAATCATTAGATCCTTCCCTACGTAATGACCTTCAGAAACACGAGCAACCTTTAACCTTCAGAGACTGGATGCCGCCCCTAAACTTCTCAAGACACAGAATGAGCTCTTCAAGGGCATTATTTCCCATATAGACATACAGCTCGTCACCAGATATGTTAATGAGAGCATCAGCCCAGATCTGAATCATGTTCGCTTGTCAGAACAGGTCCATCCAGGTTTTCTTTCCCCTTTTCCAGTGCCAGTCCACCTAACTCTGATCTGTGCTTGGCCTCTTAGGCATACTTATCTTTACATTTTACCGTATACTTGATAAAAACACTGGTGAAAGAGCAGTCCTCTAAGAGAGTTATCTAAAATAACAAGAAATTAACGCTTTTAAGAGATACTTCAAGGTCCAAAGACCATGTTCGGTAAGTAAATGCACAAGGCTGGAAATACCTTCTGTTCTTCTGCCCCTCTTTCTTCAGTTAGGATCTCACCAGAACATTCTAGATGCCATATATAAGGGAACTTTAAAATTTAAAACTTTAAAATGTAATGGCTAATACGTAATTAATATTTTCTGAAATAATGCCATAATGCATCTCTGCGGAATAATAATTTGGCTGCCCATGAAAAACCAGATGAAGTAATATTTCAATTTCAAGATGTCATGTGAATTTAGTTGTTTAAAATATGAGTGTGAAGGAGGATGCAAGGGGCGATACTACAATCTTCTCTAGTCTAATTCTTCTTCTGCAACAATTTTTTATTCTTGTGCCTTTACTTGGTTTCTTCTCCTCCCTTCCTTCTTTATTTTCTCCTGTAGAAGAGGAGTCTATTTTTATAACCATGTTCTTCAATTGTTTGTTTGACCCCTGGAGATGTACCTTTCTTTTAGGAATATGTTCAGCATTTTAGGCTGCTAAGATGTGCTAAAACATGAGCCAATTAATGATGGATTTATTGACCAATTCTAGGAAACTTGCAGGGTTCATTCTGCAAGAATGATTTACAAGCGATAACATGTTACAATTCAAACCAATGCAAACAATTGTTGCACTAACGTTCTAGTGCCAGGTTCACCACAAGGGAGAGAGATCATTGATTAAAAAGTCCATCTGTTCCAAAGATGTTCTCAGCTTGCTGGCTTGCCTTTTGTGAATCACATCAGTTCAGTGATCCTGCTGCTTGTTAGCTGTTTGTCTATTTCTCAGAACCATTGGTTATGTGCACATTTTGCTATAATGTTTTGCAAAGTAGGGTTTTATTTTTGGAGACTAGTGTTATTCAGCAATGTGTTTATTATATGATATGTAATAGGAACATGTATTTTGAAATTGTGATAAGCTCTGAGAATCGTGTAGTCAGTGAATTAAAAGTCTGTCTTCCAGTGGAGTTAGTGGACTTATATTTTGACCATAACGATGTTGGAGGAAGAATGGATTCATCTCAGTGTTTTGTTTCTACAGGATGAAAGATGGAAGAGCTCTGGACTGTAATCCAATTCTTTCTTAAAATATCCTTAACCTACTTATATTTTCTAAATATGACATTACACTTCTTATGTGGAATTTCAAAATTTACAACCCATTTTCCCATTTATCTCATTTTCCATTAGATATTTTCCTCTGCCTTTTCCTCCCAGAGACAATGTGCTGTAAGAAAGGGGCCTTAAAAGTTATCTGACTGATTAATCTGACCAGTGGTCAGACTGTCAGCTATTTCTAAGAGGAAACTATATTAAAGAGACACACGGAGTGACCACTGGTCAAATTAGGCAGTAAAAGTAAATTTTCCTTTTTGTGGGACAGGGAGACAGTATTTCTTTTTACTTTTACCTCTTTATTTGATCATTTTTTTCTGGCTCAGCCCGTGGGGACTGTGAATTCTGCTTTAGGGGTTCTCTGGCCACTTTAAGGCCATAATTCCTACCATTTGGGGCTTTGCTAATCTGCTGTCAGCTTCAAACTTCACTCACATGCTGAGTCTAGTGGTGTGGATTTCTGGGGTGTTAAATACATTTTATTTTTGAAACAATAGAAAATTTTTTTCTTTTTTAAAGAATTTTTTTTACTGATTTAGTTATTTCAAATCACATTAACATACAATTGTGGCAAATAAGAGTTGCAAGTATAGAACTTAAAATCATTTGTCTGCTCTGGGTCAGAAATTTCTTATTTCTGATTTCAGGTACATTAATTGTTCTGTGATACAGATAAAAAAACATAGAAACTCAGCCCAGCCAGATTGGGTTTGGGTTTGTGAGGGGCTTACCCTTAAAGATGGCTTGATTGACAATTGTGTGCCTGGTGAAGTCACAAGAAAACTGGTAGCTACCCGAATTTGTGGTAACGATGCAACAGGGAAATTACTTCTTGTACCGATACAGTGCAACCCGTGCAGATATGATCCCTCAGCTGCAGGATCAGGAAGGGCGGCACCTGCTAGGGGAGAAGGAGAACTAGCTAGCTGGTCGGCGAGAACAGTAAGACTGTGAACACTCTCTCCAGGTGTGTTGCCAGGAGACAGGCGCTGACGCAGTGCGTGAGTGTTTACCGTCTGTGTCCACAGGAACACGACCTGCTGAGCTGTATTTGTTCTCTGCAGGCACTAAATGTCATCCATTTAACAGCCTGTCACAAACTTCCATCTTTACAGCCACAGAAAAGAGAATTAAGTGAAGATGAAAAGCTGTCACTTGTCATTAACTAAATGAAGGTGATTGACACAGAAAGGCTTATGCAGAGTCCGAGCCTTCAATTTTTTTTTATAGTTTATTTTGGTATCATTAATCTACAATTACATGTGCAATATTATGGTGATTAAATTACATAGACCGTCATCAGGTCCCCCCCAGCAACCCCATTACAGTCACTGTCCATCAGCGTAGTGAGATGTTATAGAGTCACTACTTGTCTTCTCTGAGTTGTACAGCCCTCTCCGTGCCCCCCCCAACACTATATCTGCTAATCATAATGCCCCTTTTTCCCCCTTGTCCCTCCATTCCCACACATCCTCCCCAGTCCCTTTCCCTTTGGTAACTATTAGTCGGTTCTTGGGTTCTGTGAGTCTGCTGCTGTTTTGTTCCTTCAGCTTTTTCTTTGTTCTTATACACCACATATGAGTGAGATCATTTGGTACTTGTCTTTTTCGGCTTGGCTTATTTCACTGAGCATAATACCCTCTAGCTCCATCCATGTTGTTGCAAATGGTAGGATTTGTTTTCTTTTTATAGTTGTATAATATTCCATTGTGTATATGTACCACATCTTTATCCATTCATCTACTGATGGACACTTAGGTTGCTTCCATTTCTTGGCTATTGTAAATAGTGCTGCAATAAACATAGGGGTGCATCTGTCTTTTTGAAACTGGGCTGCTGCATTCTTAGGGTAAATTCCTAGGAGTGGGATTCCTGGGTCAAATGGTATTTCTATTTTGAGTTTTTTGAGGAATTTCCATACTGCTTTCCACAATGGTTGAACTAATTTGCATTCCCACCAGCAGTGTAGGAGGGTTCCCTTTTCTCCACATCCTCGCCAACATTTGTTGTTGTTTGTGTTTTGGATGTTGGCCATCCTGACTGGTGTGAGGTGATATCTCATTGTGGTTTTAATTTGCATTTCTCTGATGATTAGTGATGTGGAGCATCTTTTCATGTGCCTGTTGGCCATCTGGGTTTCTTCTTTAGAGAAGTGTCTATTCATGTCCTCTGCCCATTTCTTAATTGGATTATTTGCTTTTGTTTGTTGAGGTGCGTGAGTTCTTTATATATATTGGATGTCAACCCCTTATCGGATATGTCATTTATGAATATATTTTCCCATACTGTAGGATGTCTTTTTGTTCTAATGATGGTGTCCTTTGCTGTACAGAAGCTTTTCAGCTTGATATAGTCCCACTTATTCATTTTTGCTTTTGTTTCCCTTGCTCGGGGAGATATGTTCATAAAGAAGTCGCTCATGTTTATGTCCACGAGATTTTTGCCTATGTTTTTTTCTAAGAGTTGTATGGTTTCATGACTTACATTCAAGTCTTTGATCCATTTTGAGTTTACTTTTGTGTATGGGGTTAGACAGTAGTCCAGTTTCATTCTCTTACATATAGCTGTCCAGTTTTTCCAACACCAGCTGCTGAAGAGGCTGTCATCTCCCCATGGTATATCCAAGGCTCCTTTATCAAATATTAATTGACTGTATATGTTTGGGTTAATGTTTGGATTTTCTATTCTGTTCCACTGGTCTGTGGATCTGTTTTTGTGCCAATACCAAATTGTCTTGATTACTGTGGCTTTGTAGTAGAACTTGAAGTCGGGGAGCGTAATTACCCCTGTTTTATTCCTCCTTCTCAGGATTGCTTTGGCTATTCGGGGTCTTTTGCGGTTCCATATGAATTTTAGAATTATTTGTTCCACATCATTGAAGAAAGCTGCTGGTATTTTGATAGGGATTGCGTTGAATCTGTAGATTGCTTTAGGTAGTATAGCCATTTTGACAATATTTATTCTACCTAGCCAAGAGCATGGGATGAATTTCCATTTATTAGTGTCCTCTTTAATTTCTCTTAGGAGTGTCTTGTAGTTTTCAGAGTACAGGTCTTTCACTTCCTTGGTTAGGTTTATTCCTAGGTATTTTATTCTTTTTGATGCAATTGTGAATGGAATTGTTTTTCTGATTTCTCTTTCTGTTAGTTCATCGTTAGTGTATAGGAAAGCAACAGATTTCTGTGTGTTAATTTTGTATCCTGCAACTTTACTGAATTCAGATATTAGTTCTAGTAGTTCTGGAGTGGAGTCTTTAGGGTTTTTATGTATAGTATCATGTCATCTGCAAATAGTGACAATTTGACTTCTTCTTTACCAATCTGGATGCCTTGTATGTCTTTGTTTTGTCTGATTGCCGTGGCTGGGACCTCCAGTACTATGTTGAATAACAGAGGAGAGAGTGGGCATCCCTGTCTTGTTCCCAAGCTTAGATGAAAAGCTTTCAGCTTCTTGCTGTTAAGTATGATGTTAGCTGTGGGTTTGTCATATATGGCCTTTATGATGTTGAGGTACTTGCCGTCTATACCCATTTTGTTGAGAGTTTTAATCATGAATGGATGCTGAATTTTGTCAAATGTTTTTTCAGCATCTATGGAGATGGTTATGTGGTTTTTGTTCTTCTTTTTGTTGATGTAGTGGATGACGTTGATGAATTTTTGAATGTTGTAACATCCTTGCATCCCTGGGATGAATCCCACTTGATCATGGTGTATGATCCTCTTGATGTATTTTTGAATTCGGTTTGCCAATATTTTGTTGAGTATTTTTGCATCTGCGTTCATCAGGGATATTGGTCTGTAATTTTCTTTTTTGGTGAGATCTTTGCCCTGTTTTGGTATTAGAGTGATGCTGGCTTCATAGAATGAGTTTGGAAGTATTCCCTCCTCTTCTATTTTTTGGAAAACTTTAAGGAGAATGTGTGTTATTTCTTCTCTATATGTCTGGTAGAATTCAGAGGTGAATCCATCAGGTCCGGGGGTTTTGTTCTTGGGTAGTTTTTTGATTACTGCTTCAATTTCATTGCTGGTGATTGGTCTGTTTAGTTTTTCTGTTTCTTGTTTGGTCAGTTTTGGAAGGTTGTATTTTTCTAAAAAGTTGTCCATTTCTTCTAGGTTTTCCAGATTGTTAGCATATAGATTCTCATAATATTCTCTTATAATTCTTTGTATTTCTCTGGGGTCTGTCGTTATTTTTCCTCTCTCATTTCTGATTCTGTTTATGTGTGTACATTCTCTTTTTCTCTTAATAAGTCTGAGAGCCTTCAATTTTATCTCCATTTGTGGATTAAGGAATCTGAGGCAAAATGTCTGCACAACGCTTTGTTTAGATTTGCAGCAAAAATAACCTCAGGTACCCACTTGCCTGGAGAAGTTCTGTGGTTCTCTGGCGAGCATGAAGACAAATCTTGTGGGGAAGTCAGCTCTCTGCACGCTGTTGCCTTTATTCCCAAACAAGGCTTTCCTTGCCCACCTGGGAAGGGTGCAGCAGAGCATCCCCCGTGGCAGGCTCCACCCTGCCTCAGGCCCTGTTCTCTGGCCCCTCGCTGCTCCAGGAGGGTGTCCAGTCTGCTGCACCTCACGGGCTGTTCTGCTGTCAGTCTGCTGGGAAGACAGGGTCTGAAAGCCAGACCATTTGTCAACTACTCATAATCCTAGTGTCACCAAAGCCAAACTTGTGCCACTTGCTGCACGACATGCCAACAAGTCAAGAGACAAGGTGTCGGGAACAGGAAAGTGATTTTATTCGAAAGCCAGCAGACTGAGGAGATGGTGGTCTCAGGGCCTACAGCACATCTTAACTCAGAGCTGATTTCAAGCTGCTTTTATGCTTGGGAAGGGGAAGCAGTGGGCGAGCAGGTCAGGGGGTGACTGAAGGCCGCAGACATCTGGGAGCCGGTGAGCGTCCCAGGAGAACTGAGAAACTGTGTCCTTGGTTAGTTGACTCTGGCCAACCAGGATCAGGTGATGATGTTCCTGTAAATCTTGGACAGGCAATTGTTACTTTCATACATATTCCCTAATCTCCTTGGGGTGGGCAAGCTCTGGGTAAGGGGCTACTTGCAGAAATCTCAAACTGTAAGTGAGGTTTCCTTTCAGTGATCAACAAGCCTGCATGCAGGGCTGCCCTCTGAGGGCAGCTCTTTACCTCTTTTTTCTTTTCGCTCAAAGGTTAAGGAAGCAGAAGAGCCAGATACAGTACAACAGAGGCGGAGAGGCGCCTTTTCTGTCTCTTACACTATTTCATTGGTATTTTTGTGCTCTTATTATGCTTCGGACTCTGTGCTGGGCACGGGTGATACCCGTGAGCTAGAACAGACACCATCCCAGGACTGATGGGCCAGAGAGTCTGTGGGTGGGGGATTAAAGCAGCCACATTCATTGATGTGTATTTTCAAACTGGGGTATTGAACATAGCATAGGAACTGGACTCAGAGGAAGCACACTCAGGAAGCCACAGTTGTCCGTGGTCAGAGGGCGTGGGGGCATCGTGTGCGGGAAGTGAGGAGGGGCAGAGGCCGGAGCCTGGGCTGAAGGAAGCGAGGCTGCAAGACAGGGAAGGATGGTGCCCAGGAGATAGGGGTGTGAGTCAAGGGTCCTGTAGAGAATTTTGGTCTTTATGATGAAAGAAAATGAGGAGTCAGCTTTGGGATTTTATGCAGAGGGGACCCCGTGGGGATTGTTTAGAGAAGATACCTCTGGCTTTGGAGATATAGGGCTGGGGAGGAGTCAGAGAGGCTGTGGGAATATTCTGGCTTGGAATCTCAAGGCTAGTTGGTTATGCATCCAACACTCCTGACCACTGTTGTGTGCCCATCTGTGTCCTCTTCCAGACCCTGCGTTTCTTGAGTTTGGGAATGCAGCTGTACTTTGGGTCCTAGTAGCATCTGACTCCGGATTTTCATGTACACATCCAACAGATGCCAGCCCTAAACTGTGGCTTTCTCCATCTATCAGGGCGTGCCAGCAGGCTGCACCCGGCCCTGTGTACTGGGTTGTAGCATTATCTAGTGACCTTATAGAGTCCCCAAACAAGGAAGGTGAGAGGACAGGTGGCTTCTCTTTTGCTAAGTCATACATGCCTTGTATTCATTTCTGCACTTTAATATCTTCTATAAGATGGCCTTTAGCCCTCTGTGTTCCTGTCAAACTAAAGCATTGCTACTGTCATTACTGTTGCTATTGCCTCACAGATGTAATCAACACTGGGGGACATTTGTTTCTGAGAGGAATTTCCTGCAGAGTTAAGAAGCAGAACGTTATGGGAAATTTCCTGGCTCTGAAAATCAGACATTGAAAATGTACATGAGTAAAGAGTGATAGGGAGTGGTGTGGCCTGTGGCAGAACTGGGTGCATATCCAGGCTGAAGCGTTCAGTGCAAACACAGCATATGTGTGACAGCCAAACAGAACATTGGGGGACCATTGATCTGAGTTTGCTATTTCTCCTTTAAGTGATTAAAGAACATTTTTTAAAATGCAGAGAAGCCATACTGGATTTCAGTGACTCACTGACTCCCAGTCATGGGCTAAGCTCTCGAGTGGCTGGGCTGCAGGGCGTGTTGGGATCAGGGGCGGGACCGTCAGGCTCCGACTGCCCATCCTCGCAGTCGCCTCGGGAAGTGGTGTCTAGTCTTCCAGCTGCTCGTGTCTTTTCCTTTTGTATGGCCACCCCAGTTCCCCCTGTGTCTCAACCAGTGCATCGGTCAAGGCAGGCAAAACAGAAATCAGAAGCAAAGAAAGCATCTTTTCTTGGGCAAGTCCCTTCAGTAGTTTTATGAGACCTCCCAAGAGTGAAAAATGAGGGGCATATAAATACCATTACTGCCACCTGACCCTTAGCTTGGGGTTAGCTTCGGCAGGCTGAGAGGTCACTGAGGTGGCTTTCTTTGGTTAGCAGTCACTTATATCACACGCAAAGGAATCTCATGCAAAGATTATTTATGTAACATATTCCCAGGAGAAAATTCCAGTTCCTTTCTCTTTCCATGGTGAGCAGTCCTAGTGATTTAGTAAATGGTAGAGTCCTTCCCACTGCAGAAGGGCCCCTGGGATGGATGGAGTGGACAGGAGCTGAACCACAGGACTGACTCGGGTCACTGCTGCTGTGCTGTGCTGTTCTGTCACCCCCCAAAACGCAATGGGGAGCAGCAGACATGAGCGACAGTGACTCATTCTTGAATTCTGAGCCCGTCAGTAAAATGTGTCCTCTGGGCTGTGTTTGTACAGTAGTGATAACAAAAATACCTGTTCTACATTTTAGTGGGCTGTTGGAAAGAGAAAATAAGCTTTTGTGGCAAAACACCTCACAATAAGCTAATGCAATGTAATAATAATATTCAAAAATAATGATAACAAACAGCACTGGCTCTCACTAGGTACTCTCAGGCATTTGCACTCATTAGTTCTCACAATACTCTTATGAGGCAGAATCGTGACCCCCTTCTGTGGATGGGGAAACACACACCGAAGGCTGAGGTAGATTGCTTAGGGCTGGCTGGGAGGAGCTGGTGCTGGGACTTGGACCTGTGAGTCTGGCTCCAGAAATTAGCGCTTTTAATCACTGTGATTAAAAATGAGCATAGATTTTAACTAAATTTGAAGCATTTGAATCCTTGCTTCTTGGGCTGTGTGCCTGGAGCCTGGCCTCTTTAGCAGTGTGAGCTGCATTTTGCTCGTCATAAGACAGAGATGGAAAATGAACCCACTTACAGGTGTTTGGTGAGGACTACGTAAGAATGTGCACAGTGCAGTGTACACGCGGTGGGTTGTTATTTACGGGGGATGAGGGGTGGAGGGGGGTTGGGAGGGGTGTAAGGGTGGTATATTTATCTGCTCCGGCTGTCATAACAAAGTACCACAGGCTGGGCAGCTTACACAACAGCCATTTATCTTCTCGAAGTTCTGACAGCTGGACACCCAGCATCAAGATGCTGTCAGGGTTGATTTCCAAGACCATTTCCTGGCTTCTTGCTATGTCCTCATGAGGCCTTTTCTCCACACGTGGGAGAGAGGACAGCTCTGCTGTCTCCCCCTCTTCTTACAAGGACACCAGTCCTGTCGGACTATTACCCTTATGATGGATCTTGTTTAATCTTAACTACATTCTTAAAGGCCCTTTCTCCAAATATAGTCACTTTGCAGGTTAGGGCTTGAATTTGGGGACATGACGTAGTCCTCGCAGTGGGAAGCTGGGGAGAGGGTTGAGAGGACAGGAGGTGCGTGGAGTATTTTGGTTTTGGAGGCAGGTTTCTTGGGCCTCAGTTGTGGAGGAAAGGAGCCGTGTGTGATGCATCGGTTGAGTGCAGTGCATTCAGCTGCATGTCTCTTGCTTTTGCTTCGGTGCTGTAGAAAACGTCTCCATGCTATCTCTTTGGGCTTTTTAGGTGAGCCTGAGTTTAAATACATCGGGAACATGCACGGGAATGAGGCTGTCGGTCGGGAGCTGCTCATTTTCCTGGCCCAGTACCTGTGCAACGAATACCAGAAGGGGAACGAGACCATCGTCAGGCTGATCCACAGCACCCGCATCCACATCATGCCTTCGCTCAACCCCGACGGCTTCGAGAAGGCGGCGTCCCAGGTGAGCCTGGGGGGTGCAGCTGGGCGCTCTCCCCAGGGCGGGTGCCTGTGCTCTCTGAGGGTGTGCTCCCAGCACCTGGGGGCAGTGCAGGGAGACCGGAGGCGGCTCTCCCCCACCTTGCTGGTGCAAAGGACGCTGAGAAGGTCCGGTGGGAAAGCGTCTGTTGCGGAGGCTGTGGGTGAGGAATTTTGTTAGTCAGTCAATGTTTAATTAATGTCTTGCTTTTGCTGTTTAATAAGTAGTGTTTATTCATCCACATTTGTGCCTAGGTAGGCTTCCTTCTGCAAACCTAGTATGGAAAACCCCGGCTGCCTGGGAAGGGGCCGCGTGGCGGCTGCGGGTCGGGGGTGTCACAGCGCCCTCTGCTGAAGTCATGGAGGGAAGGCTTGGGCCCTCAGTTTTCACTGATTTTCGTCCTTGTCTGTGTGATGAATAGTAAAAACCCACACAACGAAACCACCTCCAATACATTTTCACCGCTGGGAAGCAGTGGCGTTTTCAGAGTCATAGTGTGGGTGCCCTTTTTGTCTGGATTTGTGGAGGACATTAGAGTTGCTGTTTTCTACAGTTTGAAATAATTTTCTTATTTTGCAGGAACATATTAAAGTATATTTCGTATGTTAATTTTTAGTTAAGAAGTTGACTTGTGCCTTAAAAAATACAAAGATCCTGGGACCTGAGAGTTTGACACTATAAGAAATCCTAACAGTGAATTTCTATAAATAAGTATAACACTGATATGATTTCTAAAGTTGTGAGGGAAAAAAACATACAGAATTAAATTATTTACCATTTTAAGGTGATGTTCAGAGCTGTAAGACAGAATAGACAAAAGATGGTCATTGCTACTTTCTGTTAGATTTTTATTCCTCACAATATTTGAGTTCATATGAGCTCAAGAATATGAGAATTATCTCTCCACACCACAGATATGGTGTAATTTAATAGTAAATCTACATTATAGAATATAACTGAATGTCTTGGAAATTCATTAAATTTCCAGGTTATACCACTATGGAGATAAAGGGTTTAAAATTAAACAGAAGTCTCTTAACTTAGGAAGCTCTAGAACTTTGGTTCAAGAGCTCATATTTTTTCCTAAAGACTATAAGAGGGAGGTACATTATTAATATGCAAATAATTCATGTTAAACTCATTTTGAGCTTCCAATCTTCCTTAATACTTAATTACTTTGAATATTTAGAAAACAGATTGCTGTGATTTACAGAGGCAATGAATATTTTACCTAAACCCAAGTATAGAGAGGCATGCTTTGGAACACAATCATCTATTACTAGCTAATAATAGACCTCCTTTTGCAGTTTGATGACAAATGTCCTTTAAATGTAATTATTATTAATACTTAAAATACTATTCATTGAAAATATTTTCAAAATATCCATAACAAGGTACTTTAAACCTGACACTTCATGTGTTCATCATTTAAAAAGTGAAAATGCCTCTATGAGAGGACATTGTTGAAATAAATAATGTTAATAAGTTATTTAAAAAATCTTGAATGAAGACCTTAAGTAGAGAGTAACCACAGTAATAAATAACTGCTGATTTTCTCTTTGGTGTTTCAGCCCGGCGAGCTCAAAGACTGGTTTGTGGGTCGAAGTAACGCCCAGGGGATAGACCTGAACCGGAACTTTCCCGACCTGGATAGGATAGTGTATGTGAATGAGAAGGAAGGTGGTCCAAATCATCATCTGCTGAACAATCTGAAGAAAATTGTGGATCAAAACACAAAGGTAGAGAGAGAGCGTGTGTGGTTTTCTTGGGTCCCGTCCCTGAGCCTCAGGAGGGGTGTTCCACTGTTTCCACCCGATGCCGGGCATGGGTGGGTGGTTACCTACAGCTGTGGGAGTCGAGGCAGGAAAGGTGGAGCTTTGGGATGAGTCACCCCTGGAATTGGGCCGGGGCGGGGGAGCAGGGGTGGGTGTGCAGCTGGGGGGGATGTCAGGGGGTCCTGGAAGGTGTGTGGCCCTGTCAGAGGCCCTTTACCAATGCACCTGGTCAGCCCTGCCCACAGGTTTCGTGATTCCTCTGCCGCCTACCTTGCCGTCTTTCAGACCACTGCTGGGTTCCCTCCCTGCTGCTTCTACCGTGGCTCAAGTGGTGGCTTTCAGGATCCCAGCTGCTGCCCTTCTCTGCCGAGGTTTCTGTCTTTTCCTACTTCAGGGCCTTCCCGACCCCCAGGGAGGCCTGCATTGCTGTTTTACTTGCTCCCTGAATCCTTTTATCTGGCAATACCCTGGGCCTCAAGCTCTGCATGACCAAAACCAATATTGTCCCTAAAAACCACTATTCTCCTGGGCACTGCAGCCTTGATTTTCCATCACTTGCAGCAGCAATCACTGGAGCTCGGTGGCTGGGCCCCCTGACATGTTTCCATCTCTGAAGACTCGTCCACTGCTCTGATGGGCACAGTACCCCTACGTGCTTTAAGTTCAGCCTCTCCACACTGTGTTCAGTCTTCCAAAATTTCTCCAGAGTGACCTTCATACACACACACACTGCTCTGCTGCTTCAATGCCTGGCCAGCTCTCCTCTGCCCGAGGAAAGTAAACGCTCCGTTTCTCAGAATTGTGCGATAGTTTGGTGTGGAGACTCGGGGCACAGCCTTGTCCAGTTCTAGCTCCATACTTACTGTGTGAGTTTTGGAAAGTTATTTAACTATGTGCTTCTGCTTCTTCGTACGAAATACGTGGCTGGGGCAGTTCTGCCTATGGGTGGTTGTAGACATCAGATGTACTGGTGCACTTAAAGCTCTATAGGTCAGGACCTGCACCCATGGTCACCTTTCCAGCATAATTCCTCAGAACTCAGTCGCGGACCAGGGTTTTGATGTGCCCATTAAGCCCCGGTGCCCCTCACACAGCATCGTGGGAGCACAGTTTTCTGCTGCTCAGTGCAGCAGAGACCATCTGGGAGGGGAGTTGGGGCTCTGCAGGTTTCAGTGATGCCGGGGTTCTTGTTTGTGGAGTGGAAGAATGAACTTCATGAATGAACAAGGCAGGAGATTTACAGAGAGTTTTGTTTAGGAAAAGAGAAAGTTTTATTCAGAACAGAATAAGGGAAAGTATGAAACCCCCCACAAGTGCAGGGAGGGCAAGGTTGCCTCTTGGGGTCTCGGTGTCTAGGGTTTTATGTTTGCTGCAGTGGGAATTTTCTATAGATTCAGCCAGAATGCTGGTTATATTTTAACCTATCTCTGTGAGGGTTTCCCGGGTGCCCTATTGTAAACTGATGGGCCTACATGACAGAGCAATGAGCTATTCTATATCACTGGGTCCTGGTGGGGAATACATTGTTGCATTATTTCAATTTCAAGCACCCTGTTTTTTTCCTACATTCCTGAAGCCTCAGTAAGACTTTGGCCTTTTCCAAGGCCCACATTGTACTTTAACTGGGCATGAGTTGTGCCCTGCTGCCTCCTTGTCTCATCGGTTCCTCTTGTGTTTTCAGCTTTTCTGCTCTGGCTTGTCAGCTACTGCCAGTGTCTTTTCTGCATGAGAACGTGAGGACAGTTTCTCTATTTTATTATCATTCCAGGATAGGTCACGATTGCTCTTGATTCTTTTAAAGGCTTGATCTTAGGGGCTACCAGAGGCTTCACTTGAATAATACCCAGGATATCTCAGTCTAAAAGACTCTATTAA
This sequence comes from Phataginus tricuspis, assembly GCA_029783875.1. Lineage (NCBI taxonomy): Eukaryota > Metazoa > Chordata > Mammalia > Pholidota > Manidae > Phataginus > Phataginus tricuspis. The sequence goes on from JAQQAC010013566.1 coordinate 20,896,429, forward strand.
TAGTTAGGGAGAAACTGAGTTCTATGTCTCAAACCGTGGAATTTACTTGCTTGCTTTGAACATCCTGGCAAATGTATTTAGCAGCAGCATATGTATAAAAGCTAACAGTAGGCTCAGCTAGTAGACGGGTACGACTTGGGGTGTTCAGAGCTGCATCTTAAATATGGTTTGGAAAACAGTTTTTTAAAAAAGATTTTTATTATAAAAATTAATATTTTATTTTGAACAAAAGACATAAAGCAAATATAAATAAGAAGAAAAATAACCCTTACTCTACAGCCTCAAGTGTCCACCATTCACACTTTGGTGTATATTTTTCAAAATTATTTATGTCTACTAATAAATATATGGAAATGGACCGTGCATGCTGGTGAGTATAGTCTCCCCAAGCTCCCCCTCAGACTTTTGCCCTTTGGCCCTGGGAGTGCTGGCTGGCTTCCCCATGTCTGCTCCCCCTTTCCTTACTTGTACTCCTGTCCCCTTTTTCTCCTATCCAAATCCTGCCTTATTTTCCCCCTGACACACAGTGAAGTCCCACCTCCTTCCTGAAGTCCTCAGGGATTCTCCAAACCACAGAGATTCTGTCTCTTCTGAACTCATTGAAATCGTCATTGACCTTTGACCTATGAGATAGGTCAAAGAAAATCTAGATGTATTATGATTTGAATATCAAAAGTATGAACCTAGTAAAGGAAAGCTTTGGTAAGCATATAATTTTTGTAGGGGTTCAGAAGTCCCTAAATCCTGTATGCAGAACAATGGGCACATAGTAGTTAGTAAATGAACGAGATGTAAAAGGGAAGGAAGAGATGATAAAAAATCAGTAGATTTGACAACATAAAGATCTTGGTGTTTTGTATTTTAATTATTATTATTAAATTTGAAAGGTAGGTGATGAACTTGGAAAATATCTATAAAATGTAGCAGATAGATGGTTAATGTTTTTACTAAACAATTCTTGTAAATTTGTAAGAAAAGATACACGTTTCAGTAGAAAAACCAGTTAAGCCACGACCATGTCACCAAAGAATGAGCATAAATGATCACTACATATACAAAAAACTGTTATTGTTTTATTAGTTAATCAAAGAATGTGACTTTAAAAATATTCTGTTTGTCCTGTGTCAAAGTGACAGACTTAAAACATACATGTGCCATGTGTGTAAGAGTGATTGGAGTTTGCAGGCTTAGTATACGGGCTGTGTTGCTGTAGCTCACAAGGGGGGCAGCTTAGAATACATTTTATACATTCTAAATTCCTCTAGCTTTTGTTCAGGATCCAATTTCTAGAGAAATTTCTACAGGAGCTGCACAAAGAACTATGAGAGTGTTCACGGTATTTTTTTTCATGGTGAACAAGTCATCGCCCAGCGATTGGAGGGTCCCCCAGCTGTACTGACGTATAACTGAGAAATAAAAATTACCCGGATGAAGGTGTAGAAGGTGATGATTTGATGTAGGCATATGTTGTGAAATGACCACCACAGAGAAGCTGGGCCACTTGGGGTTACTGTCCAGTCTGGAAGCTCTGCCGCATCCATCACCTCATGTGGTAACCCACCTCCCTCTAGGGTGAGACCTGCTCTGTGGGTCAGTGTGTGACCCACTCTAATAGGTACATAGTGCAGTGTGACCCAGTCACCTTGCTGTTTGTTACCCTAGAGCCTGTTCGTCTTTGATGAGATCGCTGGGCTGATGCAGTGGCTCTGGAGCCACACGCAGGGCTGAGTCTAGGCTCTGCACCCGGATGGTCTCATGCCCTCCCCTGACATCTCTGCATGTCAGTTTACTCCTCTGTAAACTGGGGGCACAGGAAGTCCCTATCTCAGAGAATTCCATGTGTCACACAAAAATGGTTGATTAATATTAGTTATTATTTTATTCATGTTTAAGAGTGATATGCCCTCACACTAGGTACTGCTCAGCCATCAAAGTCATAATTTAGGAGGGCATTTGGTGACCCGAAAAAAGTGTTTTTTTTTTTTTCCTCTTTTTATTTATTTATTTATTAAGGTTTTATTGATACACACTCCTATGAAGCTTTCACATGAAAAAACAATGTGGTTACTATATGTACCCATAATATCAGCTCCCACCCATACCCCAATGCAGTCACTGTCCTTGCGTGTAGTAAGATGTTACAGATTCACTATTTATCTTCACTGTGCTACACTGTTTTCCCAGTGATCCCCCACACCATGTGCACTAAATAAAATACCACTCAATCCCCTTCCCACACCCTCTCCACCCGCCCACCCACACCCTCCCCTTTGGTAGCCACTAGTTCCTTCTTGGAGTATCTGAGTCTGCTGCTATTTCGTTCCTTCAGTTTTGCTTCATTGTTATACTAGACAAATGAGGGATATCATTTGGGACTTGTCTTTCTCTGCCTGGCATATTTCACTGAGCATAATATCCTCCAGCTCCATCCATGTTGTTGCAAATGGTAGGATTTGTTTCTTTTTTGTGGCTGAATAGTATTCCATTGTGTATATGTACTACCTCTTCTTTATCCATTCATCTACTGATGGACACTTAGGTTGCTTCCATATCTTGGCTATTATAGAAAGTGCTGCAATAAACAGGGGTGCATATGTCTTTTTGAATCTGAGAAATTGTATTCTATGGGTAAATTCCAAGGAGTGGGATTCCTGGGTCAAATGGTATTTCTATTTTTAGTTTTTTGAGGAACCTCCATATTGCTTTCCACAAAGGTTGAACTAGCTTACATTCCCACCAGCACTGTAGGAGGGTTCCCCTTTCTCCGCATCCTCGCCAGCATTTGTTGTTCTTAGTCTTTCTTTTTTTTTTTTTTGAAAAAAAGTGTTACTTGGTGTCAAGCAAAAAGGTTGCATACAAATGGTATGTAAATTATCATATTTTAAAAATTATATAAGTGCATTCAGAAATGACTGAGAAAGAGCTATATGAAATGCTAGGAGTGGGTATCTTCATGTGGTAAATTACAAGTAACTTTAATTTTCTTACTTTGTGTTCATCACTACATTTTCTACAATGGACTTTTTTTTATAGTGAAAATAAGATAAACCAATCAAATAGTAAAAACAGCACTTTATTCCAAATCACATTTTTCCACAGCTATGAGTGACTTACATGAAAATAGAGTAGTTTTGATATATTAAAGCTGATATACTGAAAACAGTGTGGGGTTTATAGGTTCATAGACTGAATTTGAATCCTTAGCTGTGTAAATCGACACAACTGTTAATGATACACCAGTCTTCAGATTCCTCCCTGGGAAATGGGTGAATACCTTTGTCTGTCTGACTGGGAAGTTCAATAGTGTGTGTGAGAGCAGCTCATAATGAGCAGAGATACACAAATACAAGACCTTACAACCATCAAACCTTATTGATGCTGTTACATTTCCTGCCCTAAAGGACTGGATGGCTCACATCTCCAGTAAAAGCCTTTTTTTTTTTTTTTTTAAAAATTCATAGAGGTACTTGGGAGGGTGAGAGTCTTCCTACTTGCTATTGAAAACTCATCACATGAAAGTATCAAGCATTTGGCTCCAGACAAATTCTTCGGTATAAATTTCTTTCCTCTTTTGTTTTGCTTCCAAGATATCAGGGGACGTGCATCATTCAAAAGACAACACAAATTCCTGAAACGTCTGCCTTTGTTCCAAAATTGAAGATGGTCATCCCAAAGTAAACTGGTATTTTCCAGTGAGCTCTGAAAGAGACCCAATCTAAAATTTTTATATATGAATAGTGTTAGAAGTAATTGGAGGGAATAAGAGAAGTAGTAAGCAAAGACTGGAAATAAAATCTACCATATGTTTCTAGAGTTTAGTCATCAAGGGAAAGAACTCCATGCTGTGTCTGGATTTTCCTTTCTCCCTGTCTCATCCTTAGCTACTATTAAGAAAGGTATCAGATAGAGATGCCCTCAAATTTGTCAGTGATTTCCATGCTGGTTTTTAAATCACAGAGAGAGAAAAGCTGGCGGCCCACGAAAGTACAACTTTTAAGGAAATTTAAACACTATTGACGTATTTTTTTATTATAAGTCTGAGAAGGATAGAGATGGGAATGCTCTCTTACAGGAACCTTTTTTCCTATGAAAACAACCCCAAAGTGCCTGAAATATGACCAGCTTTCAGTGGTTATGCTTCACCTCTACTGTGTCTTTTCTGTCAAGTGGCCCCGCAGTGATTACCAGCCTTGTGAACCTTTTAACGTTTGGTCTGTGCAGCTCGCTCCTGAGACGAAGGCCGTCGTCCACTGGATCATGGACATTCCCTTCGTGCTCTCTGCCAACCTCCACGGGGGAGACCTGGTGGCCAATTACCCCTATGACGAGACGCGGGGCGGTAGGTGACCTTCCTGCCGCTCTCACCGGTCCAGGGCTGGCAGCGACTTCACAAGGGTTTGCAGGGAGATTTCTGTAATACCCTTTAGGCAACTGGTTGCTAAGTGATTTGCCTGCACGTGTGCTTAACAGGAACATCCCTCCTTCATGTGACACTGGCACGTGTATTTGGTAGCAAGGGACTATAACTTTTCAAAATGTTTAGGTGCTGAGAAATGTGGTCTTGGCAAAAAAATGAAAGAGAGGGAGCCAGGCGAAGGTGTGAGCAGGCTGCCTGTCCGCCCGCCACACTCACAGGCCCGGGATGGCGCAGAGGACAGGGACTGGCGGGCCAGGCTCAGAGGGGGAGGCAGCCTCCTGCCCGACCAGGCGGCGGGTGTCCTGCTCTGCAGTGGGAGCTGTTCCTAGTGGGCTGTGGAAGGCACGGGGGCTTTGGTCCTCTAACTGGTTTCAGTCAAGCTTCAGGCACCACAGCTTCAGCCAGATAGATAGTTTGAGCTCCATTTTTCCTGCACTACAAAATTTCCTGCTTTGGGTCTATTTTTGGGGGCCTTGGAATCAGAGTCAGTTAGCTCTTTGTAAATACAGGACAATAATTTTAGATATCGGAAACACTGAGCTTTGAAGAAAGTCTTTGGAGGAGCATTGTTAAAATTTAGAAATTTTGTTGCTTGTCAATAGTTGGGAAATTTAAAAGCCTGGCGTATTTTGTAACAAGAATAAGAATGCGACCTATCAAAATATCAAATTTCCATAGTACACATTGGAGATTTTTCTACAACTCTGAAGTTAGACACTGAAAAGTGGCTCAGGGCAGCTATGAGGTTGGCACAGGTGTGTTTAAGTTAAAAATTTTATTGATGGAAACCTCCTTACTGTCTTCCATGTCCAGTTTCCTATGAGCTTATCACCTCCTCGTGTGACACTGTTGGCTCTTGAGAAGAATGTACATTCTGCACAGCTCCTCCTCCGTGGTGGGGATGGATGCCACGTAGCCTTCAGACTAAGTGTCCTTGTTGAAGACTTAGGCCTTCCTTCCATTCCTGTAGTGATGCAGCTGAAACAGCCCAGCAGCAGACCTGCCCTAGGCGCTCTTGAGAAAGCTCCTGGGTCTGTCGCTTGATCTTGCCGGCTTCCTTCCCAGGTGGTGCCCACGAGTACAGCTCCTGTCCGGACGATGCCATTTTCCAAAGCCTGGCTCGGGCTTACTCCTCCTTCAACCCGCCCATGTCTGACCCCAACCGGCCGCCGTGTCGCAAGAACGATGATGACAGCAGCTTCGTGGAGGGGACGACCAATGGCGCTGCTTGGTACAGCGTGCCTGGTGGTGAGTCCCCGTGTCCCCCTTACTGTGTGACAGCGAGTCATTTATTGTTACTATTTAGACTTAGTGGGTCTTCAGTCCTATTTGACCATTAAGAAATAGACTGAACCTATAGCTTATCCATTAAAATTAGTTTTCTGCCTGAAGGGTTGCTATGTACAGTTTTGTTTTTTGTTGATTTTTAAAAGCCATGATGCTAATTGAAGAGATACAAGAAATGAACTAAAGGCATCCATTGGGAAAATGCAAATTGGTTATTGTTAACTACACTGCTTTTCAAATTCTGGAATAAGAGAACGTCCTAATTATATGTTAGTCATACTCTTACTGGAGGGAGTGAATAGGTTAGAGGGCAGGCTTTGGCTTTTAACATATCTTGGTCCACACACCTTTTTGGTTTTTTTTTAATGTGAGGTTAATGGGGAACGTTTAATGGGGATATTTAGTCTCCATGCCCTACTGTAATGAGCACTATTAGATCAGGAAGTTCTTCACCTTTTATGGGGCTGAAAAGGGAAAAGCCCTTGAGCAGCACAGCTGCTGGAGCAGGAGTCTTCTGGACGCGAGGTGGCTCCTGTTGCCCCACATGGACGGTCAGGGCTCTTACTTTTATGGCTACCTGACCACCCCAACTCATGTAATACTCGCCTCTACAAGGACGGAGAGTGAAATGTGAAGATAGCTGCTAGATTTTCTCTTCCTCTTGGCCCAGAATAATTTCCTAGGGCCTACCTGGAAATGCAAAAGAGAATTAGGGCAGTAGCAGCGCTGGCTGGTTATAGGGTTTTGGTTTGTTGAGTTGGCTGCTTTGTGTGAATTACACCCCGAGAAAAATATTCTTCCTGATAAATGTTTGTTCTGTTTTAATTTATATTTTTCATCAGGGCAGATCAGACTTAGAAACTTTTTTCCCTATAGGTTGAGAAATAAGGTCTGTGTTAGATGTAGGATTGAGACTATGTCAAACACATGAGCAGTAGTGCAGTTTCTGCAGAATACCCAGTAGTCCCATATCAGTAAAAAAATGATGATAATAGTAATAATTCTCAAGTCAGTGATTATGTTCCACGATCATCAAAGAAAACTTGTAATATATTTAGGTGCTCTGGTGTTGAGTGCATTTATATTTTCCTTTGGTGAACTTCCTCCTTGTCATTATCCAATGACCCTCTCTGTCTTTTGTTGTAGCTTTTGGTTTAAAGTGTATTTTGTCTGACATCAGTGTAGCTGCCCAGCTCTCTTCTGGCTTCTACTTGCCTGGCCTTTTCCGTCCCTCCACTTTGAGCCTGTGTGTCCTTAAAGCAGACATGACCTCTTGCAGACACCATACAGCTGGGTCTTGTTTTTTGTTCATTCAGCCATTCTATGACTTTGTGGAGAATTTAACCCATTTACATTTAAAGTAATCATTGATAGGTAAGGACTTGCTAATTCCATCTTATTAATTGTTTTCTGGTCGTTTTGTAGTTCCCTTGTTCCTTCTTTCTCTCTTGCTGCCCTCCTTTGTGAAATGATGATTTTCCATAGTGGTATGCTTGATTGCCTGGTCTTTAACTTTTGTGAATCTTCTGTAGGTTTTTGCTTGGTGGTAACCATGAGGCTTCCATGAAACATCACATAAACATAACAGTTCATTCTCAGCTGATAACAACTTCACTTTGATTACATACAAAAACCCTACCCTTGACACACCCTTCTATTTTGTTTTTGATGTTGCAGTTTACACCTTTTCATGTTATGTATCCATTAACAAATTATTGTAGCTATGTTATTTTTAATACTTTTGTCCTTTAAACTTTATACTGGAGTTGTGACTAGCGCACCACATTACAGTATTAGTGTGTTCTGAATTTGACTATGTATTCACCTTGACCAGTGTGTTCTATATATTCATACATGTTTATATTACTAACTAGCATCCTTTCATTGCAGTTTGAACTCCTTTCAGCATTTTTTGTAAGGCAGCTCTAATAACGATGAACTCCCTCAGTTTTTGTGTCTGGGAAAGTTATTATCTCTCCATTTCTGAAGGACAGCTTTGCTGAGTAAAGTATTCTTGGCTGGCAGTTTTTTTCTTTTAGCACTTTGAACATATCATCCCACTGTCTCCTAGCCGGTAAGGTTTCTGATAGATTTATGGGGTTCTCTTGTAAGTTTCAAGCTTCTGTTTTTTTCTGACTGCTCTTAAGATTATCTCTTTGTCTTTGATCTTTGACTGTTTTACTACAATGTGTCTTGGACAGGATTTCTTTAAGTTGATTTTGTTTGGTGACCTATAAGCTTCATGAACTTGGATATCCAAACCTTTCCCCAGATCTGGGGGATTCTCAGCCATTATTTCTTTATAATATTTTCTGCCTGTTCTCTCTCTCTTCTTTTTTCTGGGACTAATGGTGATACGTAGATTGATTTTCTTAATGCTATCCTATAGTATTGTAGGCTTTCTTCAATCTTTTTCATTATTTTTTCTTTAATTTCCTCTGCTTGGGTAATTTCAAATGACTTGTGTTCTACCCCCTGAGTCTTTCTTCTGTTTTATCCAGCCTGATGTTAATGCTCTCTATTGAATCTTTCATTTAATTACTTGTATTCTTCAGCTCCCAGAATTCAGCTTGGTTCTTTTTTATGACTCTATCTCTCTGTTAAACTTCTCATTTTGTTCATATATTGTTTTCTCGATTTCATTGAATTGTGTTTGTGTTTTCTTGTAGCTCACTGGGCTTCCTTAAAACAACTCTTTTCAATTCTTTATTATGCAAATCACAGATGTCCATTTCTTTGGGGTTGGTTACTGGAAGGTTATTGTGTTTCTTTGGTGGTGACATGTTTACATGCTTTTTCATGTTCCTCGAAGTCTTGTGTTGCTGTCTTCCCACTTGGAGAGGTCGTCACCTCCTCCTGTCTTTACTGACGAGCTTTGGTGGAGTAGTACCACCTGTCAGCCTTGCTGGGGACTCTGAGGCTTTCTCAGACCTTTTCTATGGATACACTGCACGTATTTTGTGGGAAGTATTCTTCATATCGCCTGCCTTCTCTTGACCTTGCAAAGTCAGGTCAACTGCTCACAGCCTCTTGCCTCCTTTCCCCAAGGCAGTGCTGAACGCTCAGATCTGTGTGCTCTCCCCAGCCCTGCAGAGTTGGGATGGCTTTCTGCATAAGCTCATTAACCGTCTGCAAAGGCTCACCCCTGCTACCCTCAGGGGTGTGCCCAGGGAACCAGCCTCAGGGTGAGAGGTGTGTGGGGAGGATGCAGTGTCAGGGTGCCTGGGGGCCACTTGAGGGATCTCCAGGGCTTGAGGCAGGCTTGCTGATGGCACCTGTGACAAGGTTTGTGAAATCCACATCCCTCTGATGCTCTCTCAAAGCCCTGGCTGCTCTTCTCCCAGATGCCCTGGCCCCTGTCCTGTGGCATCCTTTAGTTTTCTGGACAGGGAGAAAGAAGTGGGCCTTTTGGGCTGCATCTGGCACAGCCAGGAAGGTGGGTGCTTGCTCGCACGCCCCTGCTTGCCTCCTGAGAGGACTCAGGGGCCGAGAGCTCCCTCTAGGCTCTGAGCTGAGCTGCCTTGGGAGGAGTGATGCAAGCAGAGCCGAACTTACTCCCTCAGTGTGTCCAGTCTTGTTTGTTTTTCTTTCCCAATGCATGTGTAACTTCTGCTCTGGACTCTTTCAATGTCATTCTGTTCCATGGGTGGTTATCATAATTAGTGTTCCTCTGAGGAGATGTTAGAAAGCTCCCATTTTGATGATATTCTCTGCTGTCTTCTTTGAAGCTGATTCCAGCAATGTGTCACATGGCTGGTGCCGGCTTAGTGCTCTAGAGTAGTGGTGCATTAAGTGAAACGGTTTCCTAGGAGCCTTGGGGGCCTGGGCAGCTGGTGTAGTAATAGCCGCTGAGTGCAGCCTGTTCCCTGTGGGAGGCGGCCCCCAGTGTACCACTTGTGACCCCTTCTCTGGGTTCTCAGTGTAGCAGAAGCACCTGTACCAGCCTGTCACTGTGTGCATATTTGGACTCTCTGTATTTGGTATTTCGGCAGGAATGCAGGACTTCAATTACCTCAGCAGCAACTGCTTCGAAATCACCGTGGAGCTCAGCTGTGACAAGTTTCCACCTGAAGAGACACTGCAGAGCTACTGGGAGGATAACAGAAACTCACTCATCAGTTACCTTGAGCAGGTAAGGTCTCCAGCATAAAACTGGAGGCTCTGGAGCATCTAAACCTGGTATGTGTGGTCCCCTAGGAGCCAAGTCCCCAGGAACTCACCCGACCTGGAATGAGGATACTGCCCTGGGACGTGTGTGCGCAGCGGTTCCGATTGGCTTTCCTGTGTCAGGGACTCTGTGACTCAGAGTACTCACTTGGGATGGAGCAAACAGGAAGCTGTGGAAGAGAGGGGAGACTGTTTTCACTTACATTGCGCCAAACGAGGGCGGTCCTAGGACCTCCTCCACCATCGTGGGCAACTGGCCTCTGGGGCGGGACCTGGACCAGGAGAGGACAGGGCGGCACCCGGCCTGGGGAGGGCTGGCTCTCGGGGTACCCACTTGGGGAACCTCCTGAAGGTGTGCCCTGGGTGCCTCACTTCCTGTACCTGTTTGGGTCTGAGGCAATAATAACAGTAGCTCACGGTTGTTGGGTGTTTAGTTTCCCAGGCATTGTTCCAAATGCCTTACGTGTAATAGTTAATGCGTTTAATCCTCAGAAGAAAGCCAGCGAAGCCACCATCATCATCATAGTCCCTGAATTAAAATGAGGAATTGGAGGCACAGACAGGCCAGACAGCCCCCCCGGGGCTCAGGTAGGGCTGAATCCAGGCTGTTCCCAGAATCACCGGCTGTGCTGCCTCTCATGTCATAAGCCTGGCTCTTGAGGAGAGTCACCCTGTAGCCATTCCAGGGGTGTCTGTACAGCATCTGGGGACTCTCACCATTCCCCAGGATAAATGCCCTTCCCACCCAGGCTCAGCCCTGGCGGTCCCCGCCTCCCATGTCCATGTGCTGTGCAGACACTGTCAGGGCCAGTGGTGGTGTGGAGGCCCCACAGCTGTTCCTAGTCTGCAGCGCCCTGAGTCTTCAAGTCCCAGCCTGGGTGGCCTTTTCTCCCAGAGCCAAGGAGAGTGATGGCTGCAGACAGTTCAGACTAATTTTTTTTTCTTGTTTTTAAATAAGGTATTTTTTTATTGAAGGGTAGTTGATATGCAATATTATATTGTTTCAAGTGTACAACATAGTGATTGGCAGACTAATTTGATAGAAACAAATGCTGTTAAATAAACGTGTAGCTATTTGCATATCATGTACATATAAACATACATATGAAACTGATGCATTTTAAAAATCGGCTTAAGAATTCTTTTACACGTGTCAACATCCATATAATACCTTATCCATAAGGACTCTCATAGAATAGATACCCTGATGACAGACAATGATTAAAAAATACCCATTACACAGGATGTTTTTCAATCAAAGGAATCCTCCTGCCTTTTAATGTAAGAAGACATTTTCAACATCAAAAGTGGAGGATAGCCAGCCATGTGAGCCTGGGACAGCCTTGGTGGGGATCCCCAAACACTGCCCCCTCGGAGGAGAGCTGGAAGTGTACTTTTTTTGGGGGTAGAGGAAATAAGATGGGACTGCTTGGTGTGCTCTCCAGTTAAATATCAAATAATGCCTCCTTAATGCAGAACAAATTTTATTTACCTATTTTTTCAACAAAAATTTGTTGAGCTACTTGAATGTCCCCGCATCTTGTGAGGCGTGGCGACCACCCCAGAACGTTGCTTGTGGGTGGGGTTCAGACGCACGAGTCCTAATCACAAGAGAGGGTAACAGAAGGTGCTGCCCCAAAGGTTGCCTGCAAGGACAATGGCTGCGCAGAGACCCCCAGCCCGTCAAGGGGTCAGAATCAGCCTCTCGGTGCTGCCATAAGGTTTACCCCATTGGATGCCAGTAATTACCACTCTGACCAACAACTAGAAAGCAGTTTCAACTGCTGGTTACGTCCTCTCTCAGTCCTTGAGAGAAAATGCAAAACAAAACAAAGCACAAATGCATGCCATCGGGAAAGAGCACATTTTTCCTGTTTACGGTGGCAGGAGGCATGTATGAATTCACCTAATAGCCCTGCCAGTTTCTGTAGAAATAAGCTGAAAAGAGGAGGGAGCAGGCCACCTGGTCCTGTTATGCCTGAGGAGGAGCATCTGATCTGCCTGCAGCTCCGAGCGGTCCTCCCAAATGTGTGTAGTGCTGGGACGCAGCCGTGGGGAAGCAGTGATGCCATCCCAGGGGCTCGGCAGTGTGCCCCAGACACTCCAGGTGGGGACGCAAAGGCCGATGGGAGCCCAGGGGAGGCTGCAGGGCCATGCTGCATCGATCTCTCCACCGTGAGGCAGAGTGTGGTGGTGGTTAGTGATTGAACACCCGGACCTAACAGCAAAGCGTGGCGGAGTTCACCGCACAGAAGACAGGCGATTAGATCTGTCTCTGTACTTGGTTAGAGGAAATCACCTGCAGCGGTTAAAAGGGTGTCTGTAGGACCTGGGTTTGTGAAGTAAATTAGGGTTAAGTCATTTGCTCAGAGTCAGTCCCCCACCCCATAGCTCAGGAATAGTCTCGACCTCAAAATTCCCAAAGAATTTCTCAAAGAATGGTTCATGGGCACCTGGGTCAGAATCATCTAGGTTCTTGTTAAAATTGAGTTTCCTGTCCTGCCACTGAGTCACGCTCCCTGAGTGTGGCCCCGAGTCTCCCCACCAGCAGGCTCTCTGGGTGAACACAGAGCGCTTCCAGCAGCAGTGGGAATCTCCTGGATGCTTTTGTAGCCTTGGTTAATTGAAATGTCCTGGAATCTAGGGAGAGAGCATTGTAGAAAGGTCAGGCATAGTAAATAGCTTCTGCAGGCATGAGTGAAACTTGAACTTTTGTGATTTCCTCTGCAAAAGCCATAAAGTGATGGCATTTCCCCCTCTGCATTCAGTGTGGAGCTGTGACATCCCCTCACACCTCAATTGAGACTTATTCTACAGTGGATTTTTTCAAACAGAAAAATTTGCTCCACAATTGGCATGCCAGAGGAAGACATTTACCTATTTAACTATTTGTGGAATGGCATGCTGTAATCTTGGGTTATGGTACAGGTTGCAGACACAGAAAAAGTAACATCACACATACTAACGTCACATAGTAACGTCCCAATATGCTAGATGATCGGACTGGTGCTCACTGCAGAGCTGTGTTTTCAGAGTGATTGCTTGGCTGATTTCCCAATGAGGAGGAAAAGCCAAACTTTCCCCAAAGTTCATGATATCAGTCAGTACTGTCAGGATCCTACTGCCTCAGGATGGATGAAGTGTCTGCGTGAAAATAATCCCTTTCACAAGCTAAATGTCTTTGAATTGCCCTCATATTAAGAAATGTGCAGTGTGTATTTTTTCTCTGATTGCTGTCTCCATGCATTACCCCTCTTCCTCCTCTGCCATTTTTCTGATCCCCACCATTGCCCTACCGTGAATTTCATTCAGAAAGCTAACTTTTCCTGTTTCCAGTGGCTAAATTCCAATCGCTTTCAATGCTGGTTGCCTAATTCATAGATAAGTCTTGCGGAAAAGTCAAAGATTCACTAGATGCTAAAAATGTCTTTTTGTTTTTAAAATGTATTTCCTCTCTCCTCACCGTATGGTTGCCAGTAAAGTTATTTATCATTGCTGACGGCTTGTGTAGCTTTTTACCACTTGTAAATTGCCTTTAGAGAAAAGAATATCATGTCACAGAGTTTTAGTTTCTGCTTTTTTTTTTTTAAAAAGAGCAAATGCAGAAAGGTTGCTGGTAACCAGGGGCATCTCTTTGTTCAAAACGTTGTACCTTTGCCAGATTTATTTTCTGATGGCAAAGAGGCCCAGGAGACTTATCCCACCTTCTGTAGGGAAGTGGCTGAATGTCAGCAGCCAAGGAAAATTCCTTTTCTAGGGCCAGGTAGAGCGAGTGGCAGCCTGAGCCGTGGGAGTCTGAGGCATGTCCTGTTAATCAGGCTCGAGAATCTCCACTTGCAGTTCCACCAGGAACGCTTCTCAAAGACCTCTTGCAACTCTGTCACCGAAGTGTGCACTTTGTGGGATTATTGTTTAAAAACATAGGAAAAAGCTGTTTTTGCAGTTTGCATTGCATTGGTTTGATGACTGTGACTTAATTTAGTGGGATTATTCTTAATGGCATCTCTTCTATCTTCCTTTTAAATCCAATTTCCAGTTAGGAGGTTTGTCGGTCTTTCATACTCCTTATTTTCGGTCAAAATAATGTTGTTAATGGGTCTGCTGCAAAGGTAGTCACAGCATCTCTCCATTCAAGGTGAACAAGTATAAATGGGCTGCAATGTAATATTCTCGGTAGCTGGTGGTGGCCATGTGACCTCTGCACAGGCCACCAAGCTTAAAAGACAGAGCAGTGAAGGGTGCAAAGGTCGGAAGCACCTGTGGGGCCCGCAGACTTCCTTGTGTTTTTCTGTTTGGATGGTTTGGAAGGTACTTCACGGTCTAGCAACAATGGAGAACCTCCTCGATGCTTTTTTAGCCTTGGTTTTGACTCAGAACAGACACCAGTTTTGAGGAGGTTACTTCTCATTGGTCCACGTGAGAAAAAGCTGAGTAAAGAATGTTCAAAAATTTCAGTGGCCTTTTGAGCATGTTTTCGTTCACAAGCAATGAGGATCTACAACCTTTTGCTAGAAAGCAAGGAGATTTTTGACGGGAGGTGTGTTTCAGGGCCTTGCTCATGCGGAGTTTGCTTGTTCTTGACCTTCACAGATACACCGAGGGGCTAAAGGGTTTGTCCGAGACCTTCGAGGTAACCCGATTGCCAATGCGACCATCTCCGTGGAGGGCATAGACCATGATGTCACATCTGGTGAGTGGCTTCTGCTTGTTCGGGAGTCTGCCGGGCCCGGTAGCTCCCGGGAGCTCGGTACTTACCATCATGGGAGCTCAGTACTTATCATCACTGCTATTCCAAGCAAAAATTAAATGCCTCCTATGTGTTGTCCTCCCTCTGGCTCTGATCTGGTCATTTCCTTTGTGGGAGCAGGTCAGACAGTCGCTCACCTGTGTTTGAAAGCTGGGGTGCAGCCGGTGGCTTGCTCTCCTCACCTGTCTGCCTGAGCCAGCAGGTTGGCCTGCCTACCCTCGAGTCCCTTGCAGTTCTTGAGGTGAAGCAAAGTGGACCAGCCTCAGAGACAGCATCAGACAGTCTTTCTGATCTGGAAAAGAGCAGGAGCAAGGCACCTGCCAGCGCCTTGCCTGGGTGGGATTTCTATGCATTGCCTCATTGATCCGTACAACTCCAGAGTGACCCCAGGTCGAAGAGGATGTTACAGGATTGAAGCTAGGTTGGTTATTTCTAGGGTTCAAGCCCCATTTCTATTTTCCAAGTTGGGGGAAAATTATATATTTTCCTGGTAAACCTAACTACTCCTGTTAATAAATATTTATCTGGCTCGTTTTGGTTTAACTGCCACTGGTCAGGACTTTTTCAACAACATTTTAGCTGTAAACTATACACATTTCTAGACCTTAAAATTAATTAGCCTGTAGCTTATTTTCCAAACTACTCAGTACCATCACCTCTTTCTCCACAAATATAACTTATATTTTTAATCCTTCACATTTGTCCTCTAAAGCTCCATTTATATTTATTCATTGATTCATCAAATACAAACAACCCACTAGTGCTGGCCCATCTTCCCAACCAGTCTACCAGAATCTGTGCCCAGAATCTGCTCCCTTTGCTCTCGGGGTGGGGATTCGGAGACCAGGAGCCAGTCCCATCAGGACAGGAAACCTCTTCTCTCTACCCTGGTGCCATAGATGCTGTTCTCTGTTCCATGATGTGGAGGTTTTAGGAATAAATGTCAGTGGAAAGGAGTGTGTGAGGAGTGGGCTTTGGGAGGAGAGGAGGCATCTCCGTGGAGACGGAGCTGAGTTCACTGCCCTGGAGAACAGCAGGTGTTTCAGGAACGAGGGAGGGAAAACGAGGGCCCAGTGGGTGAACCTCTGGAATGGCCCAGTGTAGGGATCTTGACAGAATCTGCTTCAGTGGTGGGAGCCTGACCAGAGAGAGTTGAAGAGGGGGTAGGAGAGACATTAGAAAGTGAGAGCATTGACAAATCTTCCCAGGAATTTTTCTACAAAGCAGGGAAGGTCAGCCCAGCACCAGTAGGTGCACTGGAAGAGATGGTGGTGGGCTTCTGGTTGTTTCTTCATCAGAAAGCATCAGCTGAGGGTGGGGAGGAAGAGGACGTGTTAGCAGTGTAGGAAAAAGAGGAAGATGTGAATTGTCCTTGGGACTTTCCTGCATTCAAGTATGGTCTGAGCATCCGAGTCCATCACCTTGCTGCTGGTTAGAAACCCAGGCTCCAGCCCCAGGCTGGTGATAAGGATTGCATCTTACCAAGTTTCCCAGGCCACCATTCACTTGGGTCTAAGACAATGGAGCGTGGAAGGGCTGGGGAGGCTGGAGGAGAAGGGACGCAGGGTGTAGCGCCCTGCGTAGGTTGGTCTGTGCATTGCGGCCAGAGCAGCACAGGGCAGGGAGCCGGAGTTGTCTGGGGCTGGCAGTTTGCCTGGCATGTGTAGCCGGGGAGCAGAGTGGAAGGCATGTGCTCAGGTGCTTATCGCAGCGGCCACCAACCCCAGTCTAGGCTGAACTGCAGTGAGTGGGGGTGAATGAGGTGACCTAAGGGCCTCAGTAGTCCAGAGAGCTTGAGAAAATGCAGCTCCTGGAGATCACACCACGCAGTGAATTCTGGACCTTCAGAACCTACGTGGCTAACACGGGCGCCAGGGTTTCTGAGGGTGTTTGCGCCACACTCCGTAGGCACAGCAGATGCCAGATGCCCAGGAAGCAGCATGCCCAGGGCCACGTGCTCAGACCCCCGCTGGGCACATTCCTCTCTACCTGCGTCACTCCTGAGTGATCAGAAGATCCATTGCCTTCGATCTATTAGACAGTTTAACATTAATATCTATTAAAATTGCTGTTAGAAATGACTCCCTCTAGGGAGGATAACACTCTTTTCAATAGAGTGTCATCAAATTCCATGAACATCTACTTTCAAAATAGGGAGTACAAACAGCTGATGGCAGGCACAGTGGATGTCCTTGGACACCTGATTACACATCTAAACAGGAACCTGTGATGTGGTTTTTGTGTCCCTACAGCGAAGGACGGCGACTACTGGCGGCTGCTGGTGCCTGGCAACTACAAACTTACAGCCTCAGCCCCCGGGTACCTGGCAGTCACAAAGAAGGTGGCAGTTCCTTACAGCCCTGCAGTCGTGGTGGGTAACCTGAGACTCTTGAGGTAGCTGGGATTCGGCAGCACTTACTGTGTCCCGTGGCCCTTGAAGCTCCATTAGCATCCGCACTTAATAGTTGCAAAACTAAGGCCCGGCAAAGCTAAATGAGGAGACCAAGGGCTCACTGGTGGATTAGTACCACTCAGCAGAAAGCCCTGTTATCATTTCTTAGTGTTTGAAGAGATCCATGGGAAATCAAATAAAACTTTAAGAAAATAGAACTTCTATTTGCCACGCTGATGTCAGTCTAGATGAGGTTCTGTTCCATTTATCTTTTTATCTCTAGCACCTTGCACAATACTTCACTTAATGAGTATTTCAAAAAATAAACTATGCCTGCAAGGTGATTTTAGGCATTAACCAAATATTTTTGAAGCACATACTATGAGCAAGACCCTGTACATTAAGTGCTATCAAAAACTGTATCTTATTTAAGTAGATGCCATTTTTTTGGCTAGGAAGGTAATGGTGATAAGGCCAGAACCCTGTTAGAGCAGGATTTCACTACTATCTCTGTGTTACCTCACCAGAGCCAGGGAATGTCTTATAGGATTCCCAATTTAAAGGCTTACCTGGGAAGCATTTATGGATTTTTGCTTATTCACCCAAAGTTTGGAGGGTAAATGCTTGGTTTTTGCAAACACAGTATCTCGAGTGTTTAACTGCTGCCTTGGTTTGGATCATGTGTGTGTGTCCATTTGGCTGTATATGTATTAAACCTGGGATGATACTTTGGGCAAATGAAACCTGGAAACGTAGCCTTGCAAACAGGTTGTAAAATGTTCAGCTATTTGGATTTGTAGCCTGTGTCATGTCAGTGTAGTCACATTGGTAAATAACCAGGAGTTTAAGTGGCCAAGTTGGAAAACTCTCAGCTCCATCTGGAGTGGGGCTGACGTTGGGGCTACACATTTTGGACAGCCCTTTCGGCAGAAGCGCATGGGTTCTCGGACCTGAGGAGGACTCTGGTCCACTAGGACTGCACGTCCCTGGGTCACTGGCTCTGGTGGTTTGGAGATGTACATACTTCCATCAGTTTCTTTAACAGATTCAGGTTTCTGGGAAGCAGAGCCTTGTGCTTTGGGACACAGGACACTGAACTGCATCCTTCCATCTTCCTCCAGCTATTAGGAGAATATTCAAGGTTGATGGGAGAGGCTCACACAGAATCAAAAGCAGATAATTAGTTACAAATTACATCTTCTTGCCGAGGGGAACGATTGCCTTCAAGTAATTTGTCTTTAAATAAGCTGCTTTTTAATAGTCCTATAAAGCTATTAGATCAAAGCACATTTCAAACATAATGGCTGTTGATTGTTTTGTTCCCCAGAAGTATTTTCTATCATGAGGGTTTTTTAGGATACACTTAAATTCTGTTGGCTATATGGAACTTACCCTGTAAGCTCTAAAATTGCTCTTTCTTAAAATTCCAGCTTTTAAAAGCCCATATGCAGTTTGTGACAGTATATTCCTGATTCTCTCCTTTAGGTTGATTTTGAACTGGAGTCATTTTCTGAAAGGAAAGAAGAGGAAAAGGAAGAGTTGATGGAATGGTGGAAAATGATGTCAGAAACTTTGAATTTTTAAGTAAGGCTTCTGTTCAGCTACTTTTTATCTAGATATAATGTAGGTGATGCCATGTGGCCATTTTCTTTTAGATTTTGCGCCAGTTAATGTTTCACATTGATTTACTTTAAAATCATCTAAATATTAATAGACATTACTTAGAATAAATATTAGACTTACAGGTAAACATACAGGAACTTATACTGGTTTTTCTCTTATATAACATCCATTTTCCTATATATATTCACCAAGGACTAGAAAAGATTTAAGCAATCTTGCCATCTTAGACTTAAAGGCAATATTCCACATGTTATTTACAATGTAGAAGTTTTTGAGTAATTCTAGCTTTGAAAAATTAACCAAGTCTTTTTAACATAAGCGATGACAGGGTCACGTAATGAACGCTATTGAAAGAGTCAACGGCAGCAGCCTGGAGCTGGGAGCGCAGCACCCTGCAAGACTCAATAGTGTGAATTGTCAGTTTGTCTCCTGCACTGACTGGCTGCATAAGCATGATCTTGTTAACGCATTTTTTTTGATGGGGATAAAATATAAATGTTTACAAGAGGTTTTATGAAGGGAATGGAAACTTACTTTCTGCTTGTACGCACGCGCAGGGGCTGTCCTCTTCCACTGTTTAGCCTGTTGACACTACTTCAAAGTTTAGGGTTTTCTCTTGGTTGTAGTTGTCTGGAACTGCATTCTGAATGAATAAAAGCAAAGAAAAATATCCTCCTGGTCTGTATCTTAATTCTCTATGAATTTTGGTCTGGAGCTGTAGTCCAATGATAAGAAAAAAAGTATTCCCTTGATAGTGGTCTGTCATTTGTCCATCCCTGAAATTTTTAAGCTTAGTGAGTGAGTGCTGTGAGAATGAAGGACACAGATAATTTTGCCAGGACAGCAGGTATCATCCAGAATTATCTGGGGCAAACTCAGGAGGGGCGTCACCTGCATAGGTGGTGTTTACAGCCACGGATTACATAAAATCCCCAGGGAGCAGACCCTGGACTTAGAAGAGAAGGTCAGGATGGGGCTCTGAGGGACTTAAAATTCTACTCCTTGAGGTTATATGGTAGGATAAGGTAGATAGTTGCCTTAAATCTTAGTGGTTTAACTTAACAGTGAGTTATTTTTTGTGGAAAATCCCCTGCAGGGAATTAGTCCTATGTGGGTGATGCAGCAGAAAGAACGTCTCGACCTGTGGCTCTGCTGTCCTGACACAAGGCTTTCATGGGTTTGGGTCCTTGTCACAGGAAGGGATGCCTGGAGGCACTTTCCCCACAGCTCATGGGCCTGAGAAAGTCACACAGCCTTGTTTAATCACACTGAGCAGCTGTCACCCCCCTGCTCCCTCTGGCCACCAGCACAGCTTTACTGCCCTTCCCAAATGCAGATTCCCTTAATCCTCTGCAAACAGGCAACTTACATACACCAAACCAAGGGGCTGAGCTTCGCGTTGGGGATTCTCCTGCGATCCCACGGAGGCCTCGATGTCAGTGGCCACTCTAGCTCCAAACCCTACAGACTAGAAGACGGGTTATATGCCTCCTCACACCCCACATACATCTAGGACAGGGCTGAGAAAGAGTCAGTGAACACTCCCGTTTGGAGGGAGGGATGAGAGGTGTGCGGTACTTTTGGTCTGCAGCCAGTCTGAACTGCCTAGCAGGTGGCCCCTCTCCTGGGGGTGGAGAACGCCCCTGGTCATGGAACTGATTCTGTGCTCCGCAACATGCTTCCTGCTCTCATGCTCTCCAAGGCCCGGGCATGGGGCTCCTCAATGCTTTCTCTCACAGCACTCAGGGCCCAGGGGGCTCCTACCCGCCCCGCCCTGGGGTGGCTGCACCATCTGGAGTGTGGGTCCTCAGTCACTGCAGGGAAGGAAGGGGAGGTTGAGGAACCCAGAAAGGACTTCTCGTTGCCATAGGCTGGAGGTGGCGCATGCTAGCTGTTCCCGGTTCACTGAGCAGGACTGGTCACGGACTCGCCTGGCTGAAGAGGTGCAGGAAATGTGAAGGAGCAAACAGAAAGCATGTCTGCCACGGGCCACTTGGACCTGGTGGACCATGTCTGCCGTGGGCCACACTGAGCAGGCAAGCCACCCATCCAACTGTAGGAAGGCAGGGGTCAATTCCATGTAGTCTCAACCATCTGTCGTGAGACAGGGGTTCAAAGGTTGCCAATACCCTGGTTTATGCTCTGGTTTTATCAGATGAGGGTCTAGAAGTGAGTGCTGTGGGGGATGCTCTTAGGGTTTCTGTGCTGAGGGCCCTCCCTCAGTAAGACCCCTGGCTGCTGGTTCCCCCACCCGCTCCTTCCTGACTGTGAGGGGATCCCCTAGTGGCTTCAATGTCTACCAGGACTGTGAGTGTTTCCTCTCCCCACTTCTCTGCCCCGGCAGAGGCGGCCCCAGTGCCAGGTTCGGGTGTGCGTGGGATAGAGGAAGGCTGGGGCTGTTTGGCCCAAAGACCTAGTGTCGCTTTCACCAGTCTGTCAATGGTAAGGCTGACAGTTTAATCTCTGTCTGTTGGTCTCCTGTCTTATTTTTCAACTGGTTCTGAACTCAGTGGAAGAAGTGGGTATTATTATGCTGAATCTTAACATCTTTAGGAGGTATAATGCTTTAATGCTTAGGGTGTGGCATTGTTTTGCAAAAAAAGTGGGACCGACCTCTCTCACTCTGAATATAGTACTCCTCTTAATACAGTCCAAGATGTTACATGACATTGTCACATTGTTGCCTTATATAAACTTAGCATAAGTGAGAACTCTGCATTAAAGTTTTTGATGTGGTTTGAAACTAAAGGTTAGAGCCAAGAAAGAGGAGGATATGAGAGCCGAGGATTAAACAGATCTGGATTATGAACAACAGAGCTGGGTTGTTGAGGTAACAAAAATCAGAGAGAAAGGGAACTAGGCAGCTGATTCTAATGAAATAATGAACACATTTTGAGCTTTTTTCTTCCTCACTGGCAATGAAAATCAGACATATTGCCATGCAAGAAATAGCTAATCTCAACTCACATTTTCAACTCTTCACATATTCAAAGATAAACATTACTTACAGAAGGGGAACTGTGAACTTTGATATTCATATTTTATTTATACAACTTCTGAAATCTTTCTGTGATTTGGTGGTGTGGGTGGCTGAAATACCATCATTTGTTCCAACATATGACTCCACTTCTCTTTTCAAAATTTCTGTGAGGTTTGTCTTCTGTGGGTAGGACTGGACAGCATTTGGAGTTTTTGCCTCAGAAATGTCAAGGTGGAATGTACCCAGACTTTGGGTCTCCCTTGTAAATACATCACATCGTGACTCTTAGGTAAACATCATTCTAGGTACTTACAAGTGTTCTGACACTTTCCCCTGTATGTCTTTCTCCTAGACAGTCAGCCCATGAATCAACTCAATTACAGCATGGGTTTCTAGTATAGTACATAACTTTAGTTTTATGTAATTACATCGGGACAAAATTCTCTGGAAATCAGTGCTTTTAAGAATAGGGCAAAATTTGGTTTAGTTGAGTTAAATGTCCTCAGTGCAACCCAAGTTGATATGGAAAATGGCTCTGAAAACTAAAATCACCTCGATGGAGCTTATTGGAAAATTTAATAATTCTAGCGGTCGTAGGCTGGTAGGTTGCTTTCTTCTACCTTTTCTAGTTTTTAATCTATCTTAGCTCTTTTTTTCTTTCCATTCCTTTTCCTTTCTCCATGCTTTTCTTTTGAAGATTAATTCAATTATGAAATGCTTTTACCTTGTGGTCTCTGCCAGAATTCAAATAGCACATGTCCATGGTCCTTGGCCATGACCATGATCATTGGAGTCACCACCATCATCCCCACCATCCCCATCATCACCACCACCAGCATCACCAGCATCATCACCATTACCACCATCATCACCACCATCCCCATCACCACCATCATCACCACCATCCCCATTGCCATAATCACCACCATCATCCCCACCATCACCACCACCAGCATCACCAGCATCACCACCACCATCACCACCACCATCACCACCATCATCACCACCAATAGCATCACCATCATCACCACCATCCCCATCGCCATAATCACCACCATCATCACCATCATCACCACGATCACCATCATCACCACCACCACCATTACTGAGCATATATCTTGTGCCACACTCTCTACTAGGCATTTGAAATGTGATACTTTGAAACCCCACTACAACACTATAAGATAGGAGTACCCTTAGCTTAGATTCATAGAGGCAATCCATGCAAGGTGAGGCTTCTACTCCTGGACAAAGATTCCCAGTCAGTCTACAATCATAGAAAGAAGGTAGGCATGGAGGGGCTGGTGGTACACAGTGAATGAATCACTCTATGCCAAACACTTGGAGAACTGCTTGGCATGTGGCAAGTGCTAAAAAATGTAATTACTATTGTTATTACTTAACATTGTGTCAGTATCATCATTCAAAATGCATTATTATTTTTATTACTACTGCTATGATTGCAAGGTTAGTTATGAGATTTGGTACCTAGAAACTGGGACCATGAAGAAACCCAGGTGAAAGACCCACAGGTGGGGCCAGTTATTAGAAATGAGGTGATAGCCTCGTTATTAGAAGAGTGAAGGTAAAATATTGGGGGTAAATTTTTTTATTTGTTAAACAAATGGTGAAGTAAACAAGATTCTTGGAGCTGTTTAAATTCCCTCTATTAGACCACGACCAGTCTAGATACCTGCAATGGACTTGAGTTTAGACGGTGTTCAGTGGGGGTCAGAGACTGCCTGCATCTCACATGACAGGGTGCTCTTTAGTACAGTTGACCAGGAGCAATGTGGGGGTGCAGGCTCTGATCCCCATGCAGTTGAAAATCCGTGTATAACTTTTGACTCCCCCAAATCTAACTAATAGTCTACTGTTGACCAGAAGGCTTACCAATAACACAGTGGGTTAACATGTATTGTGTGTGTGATATGTATCATCTACTGTATTCATATAGTAAAGTAAGCTAGAGAAAAGAAAATGTTTTTTCAAATTGTCCCAAATCTCCAAAATTTTTTCCGATACATTGAAAAAAATCTGCATGTAAGTGGACCCATGCATTCAAACCTGCGTTGTTCAAGGGTCAACTGTAACAATTTTAGTATGAACTATAGTAGCATTGGAATAACTTAAAAATGACTTAAATAATTATTTGTATTTTTTCTACTTACTACTGTGTTTAATAGGCAACCATTTTAAAGTGAAGAGTGATAAGACCATAATGAAGTACTTCAAGATTGGTGAGGTTAGTGTCCAGCTTGCACTGTGAAACTTGGGGTTTCTGAAATGTCATCACCTAAGCAGTGAGCAGGTGGAGTGGCTCTGCCCTGAAGCGTGGGTGATTTGATGCGACTGGCTACCTGCGGTCATTTGTTAGAAGGATAAGTCCGTGTTAGGAGAGGTGGAGCACACAGGTGGGCAGCATGCAGGTGAACCAAGGTGTTCCAGCATTAACCTGTAAACAGAACCAGAGCCATATCAATGGCAATCTATGGGACACCTTTAGAAAACTTACTGTGAAGAAAATACTTCATGGTGAAATAGACATAGATACCCCTGTCCTTTTTACTTTACAAACACTTAATTATTCCCCTACTGCAATTACTACAAAGGGAGAGAGTCTGTTACTCATCTTTATTTCCTCTGTAATTTTTCAGAATTAATCTGTCACTTGCTCTGTGTCTTAAAATTGCCCTGGCTGAAATCCTATTCACGGACTGAAGACTGAACAGACTAATGGATAGGATATTTAATGAATTACTAAGAAATCAGTTGATTTTGAATGTACACACATACAAAATATTACGTACACACATAAACCAGAAAGTGGTACAGTGACCTTTCTGAAGAGCTGAGTCAGTGGTTGAGTTAGTCAAGGTTCATGAATTTGAATATGAGGATAACAAATTCTCCCTATTGTCCCGGTTACACAATATAATTATGCAGGGAACCCTCTGGCTAAGACTGCTATTTCTTCTTACCCATATTTGCACTAATATTTACTCTAGAAATTCCTTAAAACTCAGCTTGACATCACTTGGCCTGCTTCCATCCCTGCCCTGGTCATGACGGAGTGTAATATAGCAGCTGGCCAGAGTCATGGCCTATAGCCATGCTTTGCTCCAGAAACGTCACTGCAGCTTTCCCTCTGTGTTTATTTTAAATCTTAAATTTGAAGAGCAAGGTGGTGAGAAGACAGCACGGAGTCTATCCAGGGCTCTGTAGATTTGTTGCTGTGGCTTGTCTGGCTATGTGACCCACTGCTATGGGATTTGGGTCTGGTTAGGGCAGATTAAAGTGGTGGGTGGTGCAGCATTCTTTGCTTTAAACCTAAAATATATTCCCTTGTGCATGAGATACATAGAGCTATTTCAAAGCCTGGGATGTGTGTAATTAAAGTAAGAAAACTCCAGCTTTGTGCGCACACTCGAGGTCCAGACGGCCACACACGCCCTTTGTCAATCAAGGGATGTGCAGAGCTGACAGGCAGGTGGAGAGCAGGCGGGTTAGAGGCTGGAGCTTTGGCTGAGTCCTCCTCTCACTCACCTGTGCAGAAATGAGACTACAGTCCATGGTAACCACAGCGCAAGATGCTAAATTCTAACTCCTCATGCAGGCGGCTGTGAACGTGGTCTGCAGAAGCTGTGTGCGGCCTCCCTAGCGGACTGGACAGCGCACCCACATCAACAGATTCCTCGGGATTGTGTCTAAACAAAAGAATGGAAAGGCAGAAAGTAATCTTTTCTCCCACTTAGTAATCACTTTCAAACCCAGTGTCATTATTTTTGAGCTTTTGCAATATAAAATACAGTGCCCATTTCTCTTGGATTTCTACGTTTCTGTCTCCGGACCGGCTGTCAGATGCACTGATTTGTCCGGGTCCCAAACGCCTGCCATCTATCCTCGATTCTGCCTCCTCTGTCTTGGTGCCTTTGCACACCCTCCCTCTGCCTCTGTGGGCCTCTCTGGGTCACACCTGTGTTCTCCGGGAAGCAGCCGAAGGCAAGACTCTCCTCCTTCTCAGCCAGCCTTTCCTGGGCAGCTTGACCTCTAAGACCCACCGACTGACCGCTCCATTACCCCATTACTCCCTATCCCAGCCCCAGCTTCCATAACCCAGGTACTGATTCTGGAGTCGGCCCTGGCTTATCTGAAATCAGGGCCCCTGCATGAAGCAGACATTTGTAGAGAATTAGGCTGCTGCTTTCACTGTGATGAATACAAGAAATGCAGCCACACCAACGTGAGGAAGGGAGGCTCCGAGGATGAGGCAGGCTGCATAGGGCAGAGTGGGCCCTGACTTGCCCTGTGTACATTTCATTGATCCACAGAAGTGTTCAGCACGGTGGCTGTGTGTCCTAAGTCTGCCTTTCAATTCTGCCTGTTTGCTCTGGAGTCCTTTAGACTGTGCAGATATCACAGGCGTCAGGAAAATGAGCTCTGGGAGGACAGTGGGGCAGAGGAGCTGGGCTGGGCTTTGAGAGTCTGAGGGGATAGAGGGACTCGCTCCCCAGCTGGCTGGGCTTTGGTTTGGCGTGGTCTGCTTTGGAATCTCCTGTAGAGACCAGAGCCCCTCTGCTCCAGCAACTGCCCCTGAACTCTAAGCAGGCAGTATCCCTGCAGAAGGGTGGGTCAAGCAGCTAATCGTATATGAAGTAAAGGGGCAAGCTGTGGATTTGGGAGCAGGCAAGGACTGGGATGTTTCAAAATCGTTTTCAAAGCTGTTGGAGGATAGATTTTGGTTAAAGAAGTAACTTCTCCTGGGGGTGAAGATGCAGGGTGTTAGCTGGGACCCTCCCCTGGCCCTGCAGCAGGCACTGTGGTGACCTCTGGAGCCTTAAAGTGAAGCTTGGGTGCCCTCCCTGCTCTACTGCACAAGCCCAGGGTGCCCGCAGCTGAGGGGGACCATGCCTCCTGGGGACGGCTCCCTCTTTGCAGCAGGGCAGCTTGGGGTTCAAGGACGGGCGCAGCCCTGAGAAGCTGTGTGATGTCTGGTAACTTATTTAGTCGTTCAGAGACTTAGTTTCATAATCTGGAAACAAAAATAAAAATCACTACCTCTGCCTGGTTTTTATGAGAATTACTTGAAATAAAGTATTCAAATCTCTGCTTTTCCCTGGACAATTCATGGTTTAGGGAAAGCAGACTTCTGCCTTTTTAGGAGACCTATGATATGTTAAGACAGACTTAAATACATTTACTGAACAATGTTACCAGCTTGTTACATATTTTATTTACATAAAATAATAGAAACAACTCCTAGACACATAATTGAGTTGTGAAAATGCCAAAATTGTTCTGGCTGAACCAAGGAGAAAACTAAATATAGAGCAGGATTCTTTTCTTTTTATTTACGGAATAAGGAAATGGTGAACAGCCGCCTAAGTCTGTTCTGGTGAGGATATGCGGTGATTCGAGGAAAGTAAGACTTCCCCTGAGCATTTAGCTGCAGTTTGATGTGTTTTTGTGGAATTAGATTTTGCTAAGATGAGGAATTCATTTTTCCAGAGGTCTCATGGAATCAGACAACGTCAGAACAGAGAGCCCGGAACAGAGATGAGAGGGCTTTTCTGGGTGTGGCGGTCGGCTGGCCCAGGGCGATGGTCTTGGGGGCGCTGGGGACAAGGATGTCAGAGATGTCGCCAGGCGGCAGGAAGAGCTGCGCATTCCCTGCCTTTTCCCCTTTACTCTCCTGGAAAATTCACGCTCCGCTCCTGACCCCCCGCTTCCCACACAGGGAAACCGAAGTGCAGATGCCGTAATGTCCCACCTCACGCTTCTGGAATGTCTGCACTGCTGGTGCCCCGCTGCATTGTGGGAGACTGCCGCGCCTTGTGGGATGACTGGGTCCCTGGCCTGTGCCCGCTGGATGAGCGAGCATTCCCAGCGGTGGCACCAAAAGGCCCCCTGATGTGGCCAGATGGCTCCAGGGCTCACATAGCTCTGGCTGAGAACCACTCCTGTGGGGTCCTCAGAAAACCGACTAAGGTAATCGCAAACATGTCACTTTCAGAAGCTGTGGCAACCTTGTGTAGTCTAGGTGCTGGGCACCCAGAGTGATCAGCCCCATAAAATTCATCAGCACCAGTGAACAATGGCCACTGTCCTTTCCAATTTGAACAGGTAGCTCATCCCTCCTGATCCACTGTGGCCTATGGGAGATTGCCCTTTATCATGTTTTCTCTGCAGCCCAGGAAGGTTGCACGTTGGTGCTGGTGTCACAGACGATGCTGGAAGGTGTGCTGGGCCCACACTGGAATATTCCAGGTCTGCCCTATGCATCAGCCCCTCGCTCTGTGCCCTGCCCTGTCGTAACCAGGACCACGTGTGTGACAGCTTTCCCTGGGAGTCCTTCCTGTGCATTGTCATGCTTGCGGGGAGCTGGGGACCCCCAAACTTGCAGTGGTGTCAGAAGTGAGGATGGCCCTGTGCGATTCCCCCAAAGGCAGCTGTAACTCCTTGAGATGCACCAGTAGTCGCGGGACGACATGGCACCTGAAGGCCTCCCCTACCTGCGGGCTGACTGCAGGTAAGAGTCTGGCTTGGCCAGAGCCAGAAATGGATGCAGATGCTCCCCACACAAACATGCACAGCTGTGCATGTGACTCACGCGTCCATGCCTACCACAGCCAGTAGTACTAAGGGGCTGGCCAGCAAGCTCTGATGTGCCAGAGCACCTCACAGGGAAGACGGGGCTGGAGGGCACCTGTGGAGGGGTGGTCTCGGGGGCTGAGCAGTGGGCTGACAGGAGGTGACGAGGCTGCGGTGGGTGGTGGTGAAGCCCCTGTCCTGGGCAGTCTAAAATGGCAGGTGAGATTTGCCATCAGTCGATCCCCACCTAGACCCTAAGGGTGGCAGGGCTCACGCCTCCCCCTCATTTCTGAACCTCATGAACCCTCTCTCACCTAACAAGTACTGATATACCTCTTACTACCCTTTGACTGCGAAAGGACACCCTTCCCTTGAGACCCCAGACACCCACCATTTACTCCATGTCCCAGGAACAGCTCCAAACATTGAGGGTACAACTCTGAACCCCATGGACCCAAGCTGGGGAGCTCTGCTCCCATCAGAAGCTCTATTGTGAGTGTCTCAGTGGGTGTGAGGCTGTAAGATTCTCAGATTTCAGAATGCTGAGATGGGTAGGAGTGACTCACAGGGGTCTTTGCTTTAAAAATCAGCTGTTAATGTAAATAGTCTTCCAACTGATGGATGCCACGTAAGAGACGTGTACCCACTCTTTCCCCTCCTGTGAGATGGATTCTTTTACCGTAGCAGCCTGGCTGCCTTCCTACACAACCATCAGTTTTCACACAGCGATCACTACTGATATAAAACCCTGAGACTCAGTGCTTTCTTTTTTTTTTTTTTTTTTTTTTTCTTCCTTTGATCCTAAGCCCTTCCTTCTCCTTGTCTTCACGTCCTGGCTAAGACCAGTCAAAGTTGCGTGGAAGTGGTCAGCCTGGCATCCTGTGTGACTCCTGCTTTTTTTTTTTTTTTTTAATAATTTGTTTTATTTTAGTATCATTAACCTACAATTACATAAGCAATACCGTGATGATTGAACTCCCCCCATCACCAGGTCCCCCCCGTGCTTTCTTGTTTTAAGACTTGCAATAGCAAGAAAGGAGAATGGGGATGATAAACGGAGAGAATCTGAGGGGCTTACACATGCTTAAAACACGTGTCTGTGGTTCACAACTAGACCCTGTTGCTAACAGACACCAGCAGCTTGAAAGTCAAATGCAAGTAGGAGAGGCTCAGTGTGGCTGCTCAGAATAGAGTTCCCTCCAGAAAACATCTCTGTTGCTTTAAGTGCTTATTGATTTAGACACCTGGAGGTAGTTTTGCACACAGACCCTGTGGTGCCACATTCAGGCTGTAAATCTTTGCAAAATACTGATTTGCTCCCTTCAAAGGATAGACCTAGAGCA
Source organism: Phataginus tricuspis (assembly GCA_029783875.1). NCBI lineage: Eukaryota > Metazoa > Chordata > Mammalia > Pholidota > Manidae > Phataginus > Phataginus tricuspis. The sequence continues at coordinate 20,925,976 of JAQQAC010013566.1, forward strand.
GCTGGCATATGGTCCATTTTTCCTTCTGAATATTAAGAAATACCCAGAGGAGGTAGGAGAAGTCACGGTACTTAGTCCACTCTCCGTATAAACATGCTGTCCAGACTAGCAGGCATGTGAAATAGTATACTTGCTAGGAGAAGCCCTTTCTCCAGAACGTTTTGAGCAGGATGTCTCTGGGTTAAGGCTGCTCATGGTAAACATACCTCCAATCTATAAATTTATGAGGCATGGCTCCCTGAACTATTCCCCATAGGTTGTACAAATCTCTGGGTTAAATGCACATATTTCATACCTAAATGCTCCTTACTGTGTGAGGGGCCTGCAAACCCCACTGGAGAACTCACCTATTGTTCTTGGGCCAGAAAGTGAGCACCTAGTTTGTTAATAGTTTTTTTTTTTATTATGAATGGATGTTGAAGTTTGTCAAATGCTTTTTCAGCATCCATTGACATGATATATGATTTTTATCCTTCCTTTGTTAATGTGGGGTATCACATTGATTGATTTGTGAATGTTGAACCATCCTTGCATCCATGGAATAAATCCCACTTGGTCTTACTGGTGATGGTAACCCCTGTTTAGAGGGCACACCATGCCAGGGAGAAGATGCTCTGGAGCAGGAATATAGATGGAGGTGTGCAGAGGAGGTCTCCTCACTGTTTAATCAGAGCAGAGACTCCATCAGAGCATGGTGGAGACAGATTTTGAAAAACCCATCTTCCCCTTAAATGCTGTGAGAAAGGGCTTGAATGCTAATCATACAAGAATATCTTTAGTAAACATTTCAGTTAAGTTTTTAAAAATTTTCGTATCAGAACAAAATAAAATCAGTTATTATTTACTAATGAATTATTTCTTTATGTAGAGATGATTTAGTCTCTGCTCTTAGAGTTTACATAAACGTCTTGTTTACTGTCTCTCCTTATAAAAATAGCTTGCACACATGTAGTCAGAATGCTCGGCCACCAATTCAGATACTGAACCCTAATGGCCAGCGTGATGGTATTTGGGGTGGGGCTGTGGAGGTGCTTAAGTCCCAAGGGCTGACCCCCTGTGATGGGATCAGCGTCCTTATAGATGAGACGTCACAGAGCTCCTTGCCCCTCTGCCAGTGAGAACACGCCAGCCATAGACCAGGCAACAACTTTTCACTGGACACAGAATATGCTGGTATCTTGATTTTGAATCTTCCCAGCCTCCAGAATGGTGATAAATAAACTTGTTTTCTGTTTTTTTTGTTGTTGTTGTTTATAAGTTACATAGTGTATGTTATTTTATTATAGCAGTTTGAATGGACTGTGCTAGCAGGCAGTTCCATAACTCTGATGCTCTTTTTCATGAAAAAACACATTTCCTTCCCTTGAATAAAAATAGGAGAGGTTTTTGCTTCAATGGCAATGCATTGCTAGATTATAAGGCCCACATGACCGTTCTCTGTTTCATTCTGTAAACATGCTTCCATTCTTCTGGAGAGGTTTGCCCTGGAGGTTTAAAATTGGAGACCTTATTTTCTAGGTACGTCCATGCCGGATGTTAGCCAGACGAGATGATCTTACAAGTGCACACGTATCTCTTTTTGTTTATATGAAAAGCCAGTAACTGAATATATTCCAGTTCCTGAATCATATGTTTTTCCCTTTCTATGTTATATTTAGAAATGAATGTGGAAATTGTTAAGAAAAAGATGAAGTCAATCTAACAGGCAAGTCACCTTCACGGTACAAAGTGACTATAGCAAGAATTGAGAGACAAACTCAAGTTTGGGTTTATTTGGCAGAAAGAGAAGAATGGTTATATTGTCTATAGATTTTATTATCTTGTGGGGTGTGTTCTGGCATATTAGAATTCTGAAGAATTTTTTATTATTATCCACAAAAGTCAAAAAGTAATTTCCCAGGGACTTAAATGTGAGTTGAGTGCAATACATACTATACATTTATTAGAATATGAATAATTTTCTATAGGTTTTACGATTATAGTTGATGTCAGAAAATAATGTAGAAATATTTGTGTTCATGTATATCTGAGAAGGGGAGGTTGCCTGCGCCTGTCTTTCACAGCAGTGGTCTCACAGTTTCTTGAAGTGGGTGGCAAAGGGCCTGAGGGTCACCTGACCTGAACCATCTCCTGATGCTGTGCTGTCAGGAGTACAGAGACATCAGTGGGTCACCTCCCCAAAAGAAGGCATTTCCTACGTGAGATCAGTTAAAGTGGTTTCTAAAGCACATGCAAATTGCCTATTTGGAATTTAATGAACATAAAAAAATCATTTTTCGTGCGTGGAAGTGTCAGAACAAGCACTGGTCTGGGCGGCACTCTAACACAGGTGTCGTCTCAGGGGACAGCTGCTCAAGGGGCCTTGATAAGCCTTGTGACTTACCTCCACTCCGACTGTCTCCACTTCCGCCTTGCAGGCACATCGTACATTTTGTGGTCACTAGATGGCAGTATAACACCAGTAACAAAACTAGGAAAATCCATTTTCCCAACTTCAAAACAACTTAATGCTGTGGCAGTTTAAAGAAAACTTTCTAGAGAAGCACAATTGTGTACCAGGATTAAGAAATCTACCCATTAAATCTTTCTTAAAATAAAAGTGCAAATCCAGATTACTCTCAAGAGTAAAAAATTGTCTTAGTCTTCTTTTAGTCCTGGCCATTCAGGTGTGTAACTTGGTTTTTTGTTTGGAATAAACTGAAATAATCCTGTACTCTTCTTTCTTACTCCCAGAAGAACTTTTGATGCCCCCCAGATGCAGGTGAGCCTTTAAAGAAAGATGATAGTGTCGTAGTCATTGGAAAGAAAGAAAACACAGCCCAATTCAACTCCTGACACGCAAACGGTGCTGCCCAGCTGTGGCAGCTTGTGCCCGTTGTCGCCACCTACTGGCTTCTCATCCAGGTTTTAGTCTAGTTCTAATGTGCGTAGAAACCCTCCATTGTTTCTTGTCTGGGAGCAGGTGATCTCCCGGGGAGAAGGTGATCTGTCTGGGTGTAGGTACCTGGATGGAAGCAGGTGCAAAGGCCCTGTGATGGGAACATGTCTGCTGAGTTCAGGGTTGTGCACAAAGGCCAGCATGGCTGAAAGGAAATGGATGGAGGTCAGAGAACATGGTCAGAGGCTAATGGCAGATCATGAAGACCTTATAGGCCATTGTAACAACTTGGTTGAACCAGGGAGTCAGGGAGGGTTTTGAGCAGAGATGAGGCATCATCTTATTTATGAAAGGATCAGTCTGGCTGTTGTGTCAAAAAACTTTTCCAGGCTCAAAGAACAAGGCAGGAGAGCAACAATCCAGGAGAAGCTGTGAGCTTGGACCTGGGTGGTGGTGCACAGTGCTCGAATCAGGCTGGAGTTTGAAGGCTGAGCCGACAGGGTTTTCTAATGGACTGGATGGACTGGGAGATAAATAGGAGCTGTGGACAGCCGCCTGGCATCCAGCTGAAGGCACAGGGGCTACGGGGCAAAGACCAGGGGTTCAGCTAGGACAGGCCAAGCTTGAGGTGCTGTTAGTCACCCAAAGATAATGATTTTGTTGCCTTTGGTCTGTTAGGAGGTATAAATCTGGGAATGACATCATTAGAGTGCAGTTTTCCTCCCCGAAGAAGCAATGATCCAGTAGGGATCTGGAGGGGCAAGAGGGAGCTGCCTGCCCTGAACGCGCCGCCGGCCCGCTAACCCACCTGCGCAGGGAAAGCGAGCAGTCTCATCGCAGGCTCTTTTTAGGAACTGACAAGGCTCTGGGGAAGAAGGTGGCTTTCCCATAACAGTTCCGTGAACTCTCAAATACAATACTAGAGAGTGGAAGCCTGCAATACTTCCTGAAGTTCCTAAAGAATCTCAGAGAAAAATGAGGTGTGCTCTTTATCATTGGAAATTGTGTGGTACCTATGTTTCGAAGCAGAGGAAGACTTGGGGCACTTGTCACCAAGCGGTGGCAGCAGACACTGTCTCACTCCCTGGGGACAAGAGCATCCCGGGAACAGAGCGAGTGGTCGGGGGCAGAGGTCACGCAGCACGTGCCCTTGAGGTCGATGCGTCGGGAGCCCAGGACTACTACTTCGTGTCACTAGCGCGAGGTTGAAGTTCTTAGTGCTCTAGTTTCTGCCCCAGGAAAATAAACATCAAGCGAGGTTTGCCAAGAGGATCAAAGGGGAATACGATAAGTCACTCAAAGTGCTCGGAACATGGTAAAGCTTCAATAATAGAAGATATTTGCATGTTTTATTACTGTGAATCACCACAGAATTAATTTTCAAGATGTTATACAGCAGCACTCAGATACATTTCTGGCTCAGAGAAAGAGACCATCTTGGATAATAAAATACCTATTTGCCACTTAATCATGGTTTTACCTAGACTCTCAAAAAGCAAGACGGAGAAATAATGGCAGACACGGACTAAGCACTTACATGTGGTATCTTAGTTTGTCTTTCCATCTGAGCACCAGGCAGAACATACCCTATTTTATAGGTAGGAAACTGAGGCTTGGAATCTGCTGAGTGGCAGATCCAGGATATGAAAGAAGTTGTCAGCTTTCAATGTCTTCAGGCCACCATCCCAGGGCTCTGCTCCAGAGCCTATTTTTTTTGGCAGATGACGTCTGAATCACGCTGCTCCTAACCAAAGGCTTGAACAGCAGTTCACCTTTGAGGAATCAAGGAAAGAAAACCACATGGGAGCCTCACTTATTTCAAATATGGACAGATACACTTTTTTCTTCTTTCTTTTCTTGGGGCAGACAACATGATAATTATGTTTTGATATTTGTTTCTGTAAAGATTTTGAAACCTGGGCAGTTCTCTCACATCCATCTAGATTTCTAAACCACAGCCAGACTCCTAAGATAGGCAGATTTGGCTGTCACCATCTGCTGGAGCCATTGACTAGCTCAGTGACGGCTGGAGAAGCTGAGCCAGACCCTCCGTCCCTGCTGGCTTGTTTAGAATGTTCAGTGGTCTGCACATGGTGGTGGCATTGAGTAATGGTAGTAGGACCCCTTCTGGTGTCTTTATTTTCAGAAAGATTGGCTTAGGGTCCTATGTAGCTCCACTGGACTTTTATGCTATTATTTTCTACAAATGCCATCCGTTCCCTTCTGAAACTACCCAGGACACATCCCTGGGCCATCCAGACATTAAGGTGGGCTCTGCTGATGTCACCACAGGAATGAAATGTCAGCTGTTTCTCCTGTTTTGGAAGCATTCCTAATGCGTGCAGCTCACAGAACTTACTGAGGCGCTAGTTTCTGGTTCTAATGTAAAGGCAGAGTGTCATTGTTCATCACCTGTGCAATTAGAGATTCTGGGAGATACTTTCTGGTCGACTCTGGGTGTTCTCTGGACGAGTTTCCAAGAAACAGCTCTAGGGCAAAGGGGAACATTACTTTACTCACATTTTTCTTCCAGAATTACATGTTTTTGGGTCCAAAAAGGCCGTATCTTGGAGTATATCCAAATCACTGTGTGCATGCTCCTTTCTTGACCACAATTCCTCTAACACAAATCAAATTTAGAAGCTTCCTATAGTTCCAGATGGTCTGAATCGGAACATATCCAATGATCATTTCCCACTGGAATTCATGCCAACTAGGAGCTGAGCTTCTTCCCAAATGACACCTGCTCTCTCCCTGGTAAGTTCTGATTCCTGCCTCTCGTGTACGGCCAATTATGAATGGAATAAAAATGTTCCGTGTGCTTACAGAATTCTTGTCTTCATGTAGTTTGTAGTACTTAAAGGGAGAGGCAGAAAAGGTGCTCTAAATTTAAATTATTCAAAGTGAGGGAATCTTTGCATTTGAATTTAAGATATCTATTATTTCTGAGGTCACCCTCCTCACTCTTCTCTCCTATTCTAGATCAAAGGGGTTGTGGGCACAGGCCTTTAACGGTGGGTAACGCCTCACACATTTACTTAACGTGTATTATGCTTAATGAACTCTGCTAGCTATTATGAAAGATACAAAAATAGACAAGATTTAATTCTACCTTCTAGGAATTCATAGTTTTGCATGGAAGCAGGTATGTTCAAAACACAATATAGTAACCAGACTGTGTCATAAGGAATTAAAAAATGTTTTTAGGGAAGAGATTAAGATCAGTGGTACACAAAAGTTTCCCTCTGAAGCCCGAACGTGTTTTTCCTCTTAGGTAGTTACAAATAATCCAAATGGATTATTTCAGAAAACTAAAACTAAAAACCTATAACAAAGGACAACATATCATGTGCTTTCATAGAATTTTGAACAAATTACTCAGAGAGAGCAGGAAGGGGAAATTAACATTACCTGAGAGTGTCTCGGTGTTGTTCATAGAGACAGCACTATCTGAACTGGTTTTGATGGGTGGGAAATCCTTGCAGGAATCAAAGTGCTCATGGAGAAATTAAAAGTCTATTGGGAGGCAGTGGGTTTGAAGTTTGACTGAAGAGCAGAGTGGGTGAAAGCATAAGAGGTAGATAGATGGGTGGAATGTAGGTGGGGAAGCCCTTCAAAATCCATGCAAGGAGCTTAGATCCTATTCTCCAGGCCCGCAGTTCCCAGGTCAGAGCTGGAAAGTACTGGTTCTATGATATGTGGGGTGGGAGGTCTGCATATGGAAGACTCCCTGCATACATCAGACTGTTTAATAATCGAGTGGGAATTCCTGCAGTAAGATTCTTGTTCTGCTTCTCTTGACTTGGTGTCTTCAAAGGGCTTTTCGCTACAGAATCCTTAAAAAGGTAATGGCATGGAACAGGTGCCATGGATCTGCACGATTGGCAGGGATGCCACATGCCAGGAGCTGGATGCTGTTTTATGTGTCACATGTGTTTGCTTATTCAATCCTCATGCCACTTCCTGAGGTAGGAACTGCTATTGTCCTCACTTCACAAATGTGGAAACTGAGGCACAGGGAGGTTGGGGAGCATGTCCAGGTTCACAGGCTGGTAAGTGGTGGCACTGAGACTTGACTGAAAGGTCTGTGGCAGGGCCCTGTTTCCGTCAGCATGCCACGCAGGCTCCAGTGCTTGCTGTGAGTGGGGGATCCTGGAGGGGTTGGAGGGGAGGGACGTGCTCGTCCTTAACTTCAAAGGACACAATGCCAACAGCCTCGCAGAGATGCGCAAGGTGAACTGGTTGAGCCCATCAGGGAGTTATTTTTCCTTATTTCACCAATGACACAGAACTGATGAAAGAGCAGCACAAGGAAAACCTGAACATCCGGCCCCCAGATGCAGGTGTTCACACTTTGCCATGTTTATTTGATGTACTTTTTCCTCCTAAACCATTCACAGATACGTTTCAGGCATTGTGACCCTTCACCATCAAATATTGAAACATATAGGCTTTAAAAATCAGGACACTCTGGGAGGTTCTGCGAAAGGCGAGGCAATGGGCAGCTAGGGCAGCTGAGCGCAGGTGTGGGTCCCCCGGGAGAACCACCTCAGCTCCACGCGGTTATCTTCTAGCGTGTTAGGCTCCCGTATGTTTTGCCTCATACTGGTCAGTGTGAACTCCAAGAAGGCAAGTTAATTTTACAATCAGCTTAAGCAAAGTATCGCTTGGATGATAAAGGCAGTGCCAAAGGGCAGTCCGTGTAACCTGCGTCAATGTCCTACAGCTTTGCTGAACCCTGTTCTTGCTGCTGTAGGGTTTTGTGGTTGGGCACAGACAGTGTCCTGAGCATTGTTTGGACACAGCACCCACATTAGGAGTGGAAGTGCAGGGGATTCAGTGTTAATTTTAGTTCTTCAGGATTTGGGCCAGAATCACTGCCTTCTTTGGAATTTTGACATTGCTTGGCATCCCGGCGCGAGGCTCTCGCTCTCTTCCATGCTTCAGTTCAAACGGACACCTCCTCAGTGTGAGCACATCGGGTGCCCCCACCACCAGCAAGAATGTGGGCTCCTTGGAGAAATGGCTGATGCCATGTTTGAGTGGGGGAAGTCCAGGCGTTAGCTGGAGTATCTTGCTGGGCCGAAAACAAGCAAACGCTCAGAGAGTGGTGGAGACGTGTCAAAACCCACTCATCAAGGAGAGAAGCCCATTAGCCAAACGGGACAATTGGAGCTTCAAAACAATCATAATGATAATAAAGGGTAACAAATAAAAATTACCTGATTCTATAATGATATTAGGAAAAGAGAGAGAGAAAATTAAATCTCTGCTTTAAGGCAGAATGCCAGCTAATAAATTCAGAGAGGATGGCAGAATTAAAAAACCCCTTCCATAAACTTCCAGGGCAATAATTGACTTAAATGAGGAATAGCTCTGGATGCCAAAACCCCTGGGGGCTGGAGCATGGAGGGACAGAACTTCCCCATGGTTCGGAGTTCCGCATCGCATATTGCCACTAATCACAGCGGGACAGACCGTGTCCGTGCTGGGGACGTCCGGCAGCGACACCCTCTTATATCCTGTTCTTGGCATCGTGACAGGGGCCCAGCCTGATGCCAGGTGCCCCCGAATGATGCAGTGGGAGGTGTCCAGCATCACTCAAGAGGGGTTCTTGCCAGCAATGCTTTGTCTGAATCATGAGGAAATTCCCAGATAAATCCAGAAGGTGGAACGTTCTGTAGAACAGCTGACCTGGACTCATTAAAGGACAAATTCATGAAGATCAGAGGGGATGATGGGCGACGACAGAGGTATGACACCCAGGTGAACGTGATTAGATTCTGAACTTTAAGAAACAGCGGTGAAAGGCAGTTTGGGGACAACTGGGGTAATTTGAATACGTCTCAGAAAAGAATTGGTTAATGGTATTATGTCGTGTAGGGGAATGTCCTTGTTGGTGGGAAACACGTGCTGGAGTATTTAGGGGTGAGGTGTCTTGTTGGAAGCCCAGCTTCGGGTGGCTTAGCAGACGGAAATGCTCGTAGACGCCTATGCGGGGAGCCGAAGTGGAACAACGAGATCATGGGCAGTGGGCAGGTCGGCGAGGCGCGCCCGTGTTCGTATGCTGCTCTCCGATTCGTGTGTGGGCTTGAGTCTTTCCCCAGAGCAGGCAGGGTCTATCTAAGGGAGTCACCGGGAGAAAGTATTTTTTTTCCACGCTTTCCACGCCCCGTGCCCGCCTACACCCAGCTACCATTCCGAGAAGTAAAATTTCTGCTTTGACTTGTTAGTTTTGTCCCTCGTGGGGACTTGAGCTTTCAGGACTAGATCCGCCCTGTTTCCCCGCGGCGACGACGATGTTGCGGACACAGCCCTGTAGGTTTCCAGGCTGCCCTTCCTCCCTTCACGCTGAGCAATATGTGACGTGACAGCCAGGGACCTTGAGAAGGCCTTGGTATGTCAGTCTCGGCAGCTGCAGAAGTAGGTTCCACAAGGCCAGTGAAGAACTGTGGTAAAAACAGGGCACATTCCTTACGGTTCAGGGGAGGCCCCGCAGATCCCTGGAGTGCACAGGAGAGATGCCTTTATGGGTACGTCTGCTAAAGGAATCATGTCAGTGTGCTTTATAGCGTTTTGTCTGCGTCCTTGTGTCGACAGGTTTTGGCCGCCTTGAAAACAGTCATCATGCATTCTGAACTATTTGTAAGAGATGTTCTCAGGTCCCTTCCACACAAGAAAAGAAGGTAGAAAGAAAATGGGGGCTGTTTTCTCACAAATGTTATTTCTCCAAAGATAAGATAGGCCTCAGGTCTCAGCTTACAGTTGGAGTTGTCACAGATGTTTGAAAACCTGACTAACTGGTAGTAAACAGAGTTTCCTTAGGCGATTGGATGAAGGAGGAGAAGATGTGGTGCAAGTGGGACTTGCCAAATGGCGTTTTGGTAGTAAATGGTGGACACAAGTAGTGGAGCCCTTAGAGGCACACTGTCTCTGGGCTTCCTTTTAACGCAGGAGTTTGACCTTGACTATCACCTCTTCTTCTGAAATCCAGGATTACTTCACTGACTCTATCTTCACTTTTTTAATGTTTCCATAATGGCAGAATGTCTGGCTTGTGTATTTTTACTGACTCTAGGAAGTCCCTGGGGGATTGAATTCTGATGAAGATCTTGGGCTTTTGGTTTCTCTTCTCCCCAAGAGCAAAGGCACAGCGGATGCTTCATGAGAGCTCGACATGCAGATTGGATTTGATGTCACTGAGCAAATGTTCACTGATACCTATACGTAGCAGGCACTGTGCCATGCAGGTAGAAACCTGAGAGAGGGCATCATGGGGGGTCAATTTGGTGACCGTCAGTGACATGGGAACATGTGTTGGGAGGAGTATGGCAGTTTGCTGCTCTGATGGTCTTCATGGACCAACATTACCAGTCTTTTCAAAATGTATTAAATCCATGCACAAAAGATCTCTAGCCAATCCTTCTTGGACTATTTAGATTTTGTCTCACATTATTTATTAGGGGAAATGAGTTCCATATGTTTAGAAAAGTTGTTCCAGAACTACCTCTTTTCTGGCTCATTTTTAGTATGTTGGGACTTGGTGGTTTGTGTTTATGGTCAACAAATGCATGCTCTTCATGACTTTTACGTCTTCTTTAGCACACACACCTCCTCAGCTGTTCTGTCTGTCAGACATGAAAATCTTTGCTTTCTTAGTCCAACATGTTTTTCTCTTTACACATGTGTGGAGGGGTTGACAATCCAGTTGACAATACTGTTAGCTTTCGACCTGACCCTTTTCTATGGAAAAAAGGGTGTAAACTTCTATTGAGAAGCAGGTGAAAGAAACACTTCTTGCCTTTGGATAAAAATGTACCAGTATTTAGAATTGCCCATGAGTTCCAATCTCCCGTTTATAGAGGCCGGCTAGTGCCTTCTCAGGGTTTTGTGATTACAGGGCTGTGACCGTCCCAGGTTTTGCTCTCCCTGTGAGGTTCATCACTGTTGATCATTTTAGTGTCTTATGTCAGCCATGCTCAGAAGTCTCGATGGGACAGTGTGCATTCTCATTGAATTTCTCTTTCCATTTTCAATGACACAGGCTACTGGGATACTCGTCATCATTTCTTCTTCAGTGGTATGTGCTTTATAGGAACATGGTCTATCTTTCATTCAACTTTTTTGAGCCATGCCAGCAGAACTGGACTCAGACAACTAGTGAGGCTTTTGCTCTTTGCCACTGTGTTTCACATCTGTTTTCTTCTCACTTCCTTCAAATTTTACTTAGGCAAACTATCTGACAATAGAGTGGTATGTATGGATTTAAAAATGATTTATTTTTTCATTCAGTGCATTGTAATTTTGGGTGTTATTTTCTATTCTTTACAGCTCTATGCTGCTGTAAATATGCACCCCATTTGGCCAGTGTAGGCATCTGTGCCATGCCACTCCGTGACCTTTAGGTGCAGACTTGCACCTACCCCACAATAGGATAGGTGGGTATTATCTTCTTCGGAGCTGTTCCGGTGATGGGCTCCATAGCCAGCAAGGTGTGGTACACAGCAGCCAGTTGCTTCTCTATCAAGGTGTAGTGGATCTCTGCTCCTTTCCATAGTTTTGACCAGAATCCAATGTGTTGATGCGTCCATTCAATCCTCTGCCAAAGAGCCCATCCATAACCATCTTCGGTTACATGACCATCTAGCTCACGGGGCCTTGATGAATCCATTACACTAAAGGCCTGTATGGGCTTGACTGCTTGCTTAGCAGCAGTAAAAGCAGCTGCACATGTCTCATCCCAGTCCCACCTGATGCCCTTCTGTACCAACTGGTATAAGGGCTTCAGAATTTGTGCCAAGTGAGGGATAAACACTCCCCAGTAGCCCAAAAGCCCCAAAAACTCTTGTAATACTGCCACAGTGGTAGGGGTGGGGAAAGCCTGGACCTTGTCTATGACTGCTTCAGGAATAACTTTAGTTTTACCCTACCAGACAACCCCCGAGAATTTTACAGACAAACCAGGTCCCTGAACCTTGGTGCTGTTCACACCCCATCCTTTCTCTTGTAGATGTTGCAGCAGTCTAGGAACTTCCCCTTCTAAATCTGCAAGAGAATCAGATGTGAGCATGATATCATCAGTGTAGTGATATAGTTGCACCATTTGCGGTTTCTTCCATGTGGCCAAGTCCTAGGCTACAAGTCCGTGACAAATGGTGGGACTGTGGAGTGAATGTCCACTGCTGGCCTTCCCATGTGAAGGCAAACTGTTACTGACTTTCCTGTGCTATGTCAATAGAGAAGAAAGCATTAGCAATGCCCACAACATGATACTATAGAGGGGACAGCAGCACGCAAAGGGGGTGTGACTTTATTCAATTCCCTGTAGTCCATGGTTATACACCAAGAGCTGTCTGTTTTTTTCACTGGCCACACTGGGGAATTAAAAGGACTATGAATGGGCTTTATGATGCCTACCTTCTCCAGCTCCTGTAGAGTCTCTCCAATTTCCTTGTGCCGCCCAGGCAAGTTATACTGCTTAGTATTTGTCACCCGCTGAGGTAGAGGCAGTGCTACAGGTGGGTGCTTAGCATGCACCCTCAGTACTGCCTTTACTACACATACCCTCAGTCTGGACTCACCTGCAGTGGTCTATAACCACAGGCCCTGCAGGATATCCACCCCTGAAATATATTTAGGGATGGGAGAAATGTACACAGTATACTCCTTTGGGGGTAAATGCCCTATCCCCAATGAGATTTGGGCTTTCTTCACTCTAATTGCCTTACCCCCATAGCCATCTATCACAGCAGGGGTCCCAGGAAAATGCTCTGGGTTACCATAAATCAGAGAACATTCAGCTCCTGTGTTCACCAGTGCCAGGACATGTTGAACACATGAAGACCAATGAATTGCTAATTCTACATGTGGCCTCAAGTCCCCACCCAGTCCCCAAGGTCAAACTGTGATGCCCAGTCATCCTCCTGTGGGACACAGGCCAGACACGGGGCTTTGTCTCCGACTTCCATGTCCTGGACCTCAGCGGCTGGAACTGCTGCTCTGGCTTTAATTGGTGCCACAGTTCTAACAAGATCATACTGGGCTGCCCATTAAGTTTTTCTTTCACTATCCCGGCCTTTATCAAATCAACCCACATTTGGGTCCTTGAGACCTTCACGGGGTCTTTTGTACCTCCCCTTTCAGTTGTAGCCCATATTTCCATGCTCTTATTATTTCAACCTCCCCCAGATCTGCTAAAGTAAGAGTAGCCTCACTTATGGGTTGCCCTATGTGGGGGGCAAGAATAGTCACTAGGGACCCAAAGAGAGATGGGGGAGCTGTGTGCAGCACCAGATTTCTCATTTCTATGGTGAACAACTCATTGGGGCCCCGGGGGTCCATATTATAAATGATATTTTTCATGTCCAGCTCCCGTAACACCTGCTGGAGCTCTGCATATGTTTTCCAGCTAGTGCATAAATATGGTAAATCACTCTGTTTAGGCCAAACTGCCCTGATGACTGCTGTTTGCCAATCCAGAAGCACCCCATTCCCTGAGGGGTGATGGGCACTTTGTAATCACTGCCAGAGAGATGGGTAAGTCATCAGGGAAGCAAATCTACTCATTTCAGAAACCGACATAACAATTTGCCACCCCCGCATCCCAGAAATGCAAAAGCCATGTAGGCTAGGCAGAGGTTCCGATGTCTTCTGCCGATACCAGATGCTCGTGTCCACCAGCTCATTCTGGGTACAGGGGCAGAGCATGGAGAGCTCCACAACCTGGGGAGCGGGTGGCTCCTCCCTCTGAGGAGCCCATGGCTGTTGTCTTTTTACTTTCTTAATTACAACCAGGAGGGCCTTTAATACAGGAGAGGCTGATGTGTCGGGTGGTGGCCTTGGCAACAGATCAGCCCATGGCTGCACACCATCATCTTCTTCTGACATCTCCTTTACCATCTCCAGCGCTGAACCACAACTCTCCTCCTCCTCACCCATGACCTCCTGCAACGCAGACTCTTCTGCTGTATCCCCACTCGCTGCTGCTGAGACAGGGACCATGGGTGTAGTCAGAGTAGGGTGAGGGCCTCTGGAAAAAAGCAAGGCAGGATATTTACAGTCAAAGCAATGTAACAATGTAAAGTCCCTATGGAAACTGTGTTCAGCATTATGCAAAGTCCCTTCATACTAACTCTCTAGGGTAAAGATACCAGTCTAGGAATATAGACATCTTCAGTGAGATCAGTTAAAGGTCAAAAAGCTAGGAGCAACTTGGCCTGGAATGTTTGAGTGTTCCACAGGGTATCTCAGCATAACCTGTGACTTCACTGTAAATAGCCCTAGCAAACAGACAATAACCCAGCCCACCTTGAGGGCAGGGCAGGTGGTACAAGTCCACACCCTAAGCCCTCAATTTCCCAAAAAATCCTCAACTGCCTATAAATCCCCTAGACAATGCACCACCCGGGCTCTCTTGTCCCCTCCTGGTGTGAGCCAGGAGCTCTTTCCTCTCACTGTATCTCTCAATAAAAGCCTCTACCCTGGCTTTTCTACCTTGGGTGTTTGCTAAGTTCATTCTTCGACACTGCAAACAAGAACGCCGGCATCACTGCTAAGGAATTTTTGAGGAGTTCGAACCGTCTTCTCAATAACTGCCTCTCTTCCTTAAGGGCATCCTATGGGTCATTGCCCAGCTCCTCCAGGCAATGCTGAAGTGTGTCTCTCTCCTGCCAGTCTCTCTCTCTCCTTGATAAACTTTCCACTATCTCAACAAAAAGAGATCCTATAATGCCAGCTGCTACACAGCCACTCAGGGCCTCTAAGCAGTCTTCTATCTCACAGAGGGCTAATTCTGCAGCTTCTGGTGTCTCCACCCTTCTAGGAGGTGCTTTACCCTAGACTAATTCCCCACACGGGGCTCCCCAATTTGAGCCCCACATATACGGTTACCAACTGAAGTTGCACCCTCTACTGCTGCAGCCTTTGGGGCTTCCCCATCATCTCTAGAGGCAGCCCACCCAAGGGTGGTACCCATTTAGACAGATTTTGGGTTCAGGGGTCCTGTCAACTACTGACAGATGTAACTCTGGGGGGAAAATTTCGGGGCAAAATACCTTTGAAACTGAAATCAGTCAAAGGGAGAAATAAAGTTTAAACCCATTTATTTCTTGCAAGCAGTTGGTCTTATCTCTCTTGACCTGGATGCAGCAGAAGAGGAGATCCACCCAACCTGTCTGGTCCAGATAAACCCTCACTTGCCAATGTAATTATCTATTGATATGGAGATGGACTATTTCTCTCCACCTCTTGGAAACACCTGCTGATGTGGAGATGCACTAAAGCCAGGTGAGAGATTCGGGAAATATTGCAATTTTACCCACAGTAGTATTATTCCACCCAATAAATGTGGACCACGTAGTTGTACATTTCTTTCCATTGTTCACTATGATAATAGCATTGAAATAAATATTCCTGTAGCTAAAACTTTCAACATATTCATGATAACTCCTGAGGACAAATTCTTGGATATGGAATTATTATACCCAAAGTAGGCACATCATGAGGGATTCGTTTCCATAGTGTCAAGCATAATCATGTGAGAATACGCATTTCTTTTACTTTCTGCTGAACTGCTATAAAAAAAATCTCTGCTTGGGTAAGTTGTACTAAAATGAAATCTTGTTTGTGTTTCTATTTTATGACTATTGTAAGTTTGAAAATTTTCATGGGTTTCTGATTCCTATTCTTCTATCTTGAAATAAACCCAATATCAGAATCTGAAATATAATTTATAAGCATGCTGGCTGCTGTCCAAGCAGTACCTCTTCTCAGTGCACAGAGCTTTAAGGAAGTAAGACATTCAAATATGTACTTTACGAATACAATAATTTCTGTCTCCCTCCCAGAGTGAGATTGATTGGTGCTGATGTTGCTATCAGTTTAAATGTTGATTTAAACCAACTCCTTGATTTCTTTGAATTTTATTCTTGCATTTGACAGCAAGCAAATAAATGAATGGTGACTATGACAAGTGACAAAAGTTAAGGTAGAAATCTATCATTTAGCTTTTATGACAGACCACAGGGTCACTGGACATGCATGAGCTCCTACTTGCAGGCAGCGACAAGTAACCTTCTGTGAGGGCCTGGGGCAGAAAGTGGGTTCCTACAGCATCTCTTAGTAAGCTGCCAGTCCACTCAGAGCAACCCTGGCTGGCCTTTCTTTCTCCTCCTTTCCTTTTCCTTTCCTTTATTTCCGTCTCATTCACTTCCTCTTCTTGCCTCCTACCTGCCTCACTTTTCCTTTTTTCTCACTTTTTCCTTCCTTTGTTATGGTGTCATGTTTTTTGAAATATTAACTAATCTTCCCTCCTTATATTTTTCTCTTTTTGGTTTTTCTTTATCCCCATCTCTGGACAAGGTCTTTCTGACTCACTTCATAGGGAAGGGATCTGATAAGAAACGAGCCTCCGCCCGGCTTTGCATTTTGAAGGCTGGTGCTAAGGAGAAATCTTGCTTAAATCTGAGATAAAAGTCAATGAGTAAGCAGAACACATACCCAACCACAGCATGGAGTGTGCACACATGTGCACCCCCTGTATATGCACACAATGTGCAGGTCTAGATTAAAGAATTACCCTAAAATGAACAACCATCTACCCATCACTCAGCTTTAAGAAATAAAAGAATTGTAGTAATTTTGAAATGATCAAAATGCTTAGCCTTCAGCTCTACTCAGAGGAATAATATTTTGTGAATCATTTATATTGAATGATATGTATTTCCTCATGTCATATTGAACATATATGTGTGTGTTCCCAATTGCAACCCTTAATTATGTCAGCATTTGGACATAATTAACATCAAAAGACTGCTTCACATCCTGCTTCACCTCTCACTCGGTAGCAGGTCAACTTGGCAAATTGTCTCATCTCTCTGATTGCAATTTCCTCTTCTGAAAAATGAGGGCAATTATTGTACATAGCTCACAGCACTCCTGTGGGGTTAAATTATGAATATGGCACTTTTGGAAATAGCAAACAGTCAACGTATCAGCTAATGTTATTGTTCCTCCTGTTATCACTCTGTTCTTAGCTATAGTTTACCATTACTGCCATGGTGCTCCTGTGTGTGCTGAACATGCATGTGTGTGTGCTGAACATACATGTGTTCAATGCTGAGAGGCATTTGAGCTGTTTTCAGATTTTCACTATTATGAACATCACTGGTAAGAACACTTCTGTGCAGGACTTGTGGCACAAAGGCAAGAGTTGCTCTAGGACTTTAGGATATATTCCTAAGAGCTGCTGGGTTATAGGGTGTGCGCCCATTCAACTTTGGTAGGTAATCTTCTAAAGTGATTACACCAATTTACCCTCCCTCTAGCGTGTCTGAGAACTGCTCCAAATCCTTACCAAGACTTGATACTGTTTTACCAGTCCTGTGGGTATGAAATGCTATCTCTATATGTCTTCATTTTGTTTCCTTGATTGTAAGTGAGGAGTCGTTTAGTCTTGATAGTAATCCTTACATGGTCACTTATGTAACAATTAACCTTTCCTAATTTGTGGTTTGTTTATCAAATTGCTTATGGTATCTTGTGATGAACAAAAGATCTTAATTTTAATGTGGTTGGATTCATCAAACTTTCCTTTATGGTTAATGTGATGCCTAATTGTTGACTGGGCCATGGCGTACCCTGACTAATACAGATTTTGGTACCAAGAGTGGCTCTAGAGGAACAGATTTTTAAGGATGAGCTTTCTGAATTGGTTCTGGTAAAAAATTAGTTTCCTTGTATTGGTTTCTGGAATTGGCTCTCTAATTTGATTAGATTTAAATATGCTAATGGCTCTGTTTTCAGCAGTAAAGCCATAATCTGGCAATAGTGGTACACAAAATATACCCATTGGATACTCTCAACCAACCACTTACAAAAAGCAAGGAGCTGGGTGACTGCATATGATGTTTTTCAACAGTTGTGTCCAACTAATGGATATAATGAGATTGGCTGCTAGTTCCTAAAGTCACTGGAAAAAGTGAAAAACCAGCAATGAGCTCAAGGATAAGAATTCCCAAGTGCATAAATGACTGAAAGCTTCTACATGTCCCCCTTATTTCCTGTAGCCACAGGGCTGAGACTGCTGAAAAACAAAGCTAGAATCTCATATTGCAAGGCTGAGTTACCAGGAAGAGGAAATCCCAGCTGCTTCGGGGCTTCACTGTTAAATGGGGGCACAGTTCTCTGTAAGACTGTTATGCCTGAATCAGCATCCAGTACACTTTGCTGTTTCTCCCATAGCCAAGGTCCACTGGTCGGGTATGGTGGAGATGAGAGTGGCACCAGTCGCTCTACCCCTAGTGATCCACCAGCAGACTATTTGGTTCCTGTTCCCATGACCATGTGTTCTGAAAGCCTAGAGAAAGAGTATGTCTGGAATGAAAGAGATGACCCAATCCAGGTGGGACTGCTAATGGCCCGGACCCTTCAGGACTGTAGTTTTGGGTAACCCCACCACCAGCTGAGGGGCTTATTGAGGTCAGAGAGAATATGAGATGGGCAGTAGGGGGGAAGTTATACATACAGCCACAACCATGTGTCTAGTTATAGAGCTGAGGGCTGAAGCCTATCTCTTCCTTGTTTTCTTATGAATATATTGGTGCATATATATGTATATGTGCATATATATAATATATGAATATACATAAATAAATTTACATACATATGCAATAACATATTATATATAAATACATTACATATATTATGTATGTAATAGAATATACTATATATAAATACATTGCATGTATATTATATGTGTAATAGCATATATATATTATATGTGCAATACATCTTTATATTATATACAAATACATTTACATATATTACATATGTAATGATGAATATTTAAATGTATAAATATATGTACATATATATTATATACATAATAGCATATATAAAATATATGTATACATTTATGTATATATTATATATATAATAGCTTTGTATTCTTTCCTCTTATTCCATCTTCATAAACATAAGATGTATCGACTGTAGATTATAGTATTTAAGCACTGTTAGTTTTTCATCATTGTTTTTAAGTTTCAGGACATCAAGAAGAATAAATGTCGTGCAAGGACTTCACCTCCTGCTCTGGGTTAGAGCATTTTTGGTTGCAGGCAGGACAGTGGTATTATATTAATTTGAATCATGACCTTGTTATGGCCTTTATTTGGAAATGAAGTATGGTTTAAGGAGATGAGTATGGGTGTCAAGTTCACATGGGTGGACTTGTAATGGTTACGTTTATGTACCAACTTGACTGGCAACCAGGTACGCAGATATCTGGTCAAGCACTAGCCTGGGCGTGTCTGTGGCGTGTTCCTGGATGGGGCAGACATTTGAATTGGCAGGCTGAGTAGAGCAGATTGCCCTCCTCAATGCAGGTGAGCCTAGTCCCTTAGTTAAAGTCCTGAAAGGACAAAAAGATTGTCTCTCCCACGATTAAGAGGAAACTCCTCCCGCCTGATTGCCTTGATCTAGCACACCATCCCTTTGTGCCTACAAACTTTAACTGAAACACTGGCTCTTTTTGGGTCTCAAGCCCACTGACATTCAGATTAGACCTGCGCCACCAGCTCTCCTTGGTATCCAGTTCGCTGGCTGCAGATCTTGGTACTTATTGGCCTCCTTAGTTGGGTCAGCTGATTCCCTGTAATGAATCTCTTTCTCTCTATTCTGTTGGTTCTGTTTCTCTGGAGAACACTGACTAATACAACGACCTTTATTTTGTCTTAAATCATTTGTTCTCTCAGGATCCTATAGATAGTTTCCTATGTGCCTTCTAGAAGTTTTCTACTTTTTCCTTTCAAGGAAGATTTTATTCCACTTTGAATAAATTTTTGTACATGTTGGGAACCACAGATAATAATATAATAAATATAATAATAATTTTATTATTTTCCATGTGATAACCACTAATCTAGAATCTTTATTAAAAAGTCTATCCTTTCTTCCCTAATATGCAATGTATGCTCTTTCACAATTAAATTTATTTCTATTTTTGGGACTGTCCCTGCATTCTGCAATCCTCTAATTTGGTCAGTTTGCCTGTTCTCACACTAACTCAATCATTATAGCTTTATAATAGAACTTGATAATTGGTAGGCGGTCCTTCTTGGCAGTGTATTTATATATTTATATATTATTTTTAGACAGTGTGTTGGATCTTGCTTTATAAAATTAACCTGAAAATCTCTGCCTTTTCATTTCAGTATAAAAGACCACTAACATTTCATGTAGTTATTGCTAGTTTAATTTTTTCCATTTTATTATTTACAAAGTTTTATATTATTATTATTATTTCTATTTATTTCCTCTGTTTTCTTTTGTTGTTGTTTGTTTCTGTTTCCCTTTGGCTTTTAAGGTATATACCTTTTCATTAAAAATAAATCATTGTTCTAAGGATAAAAGTATATGTTCTTAACTTTTCACAGTCTACTTAGAGTTAATACAAATCACTTCATGTAAAATGGAGAAAACTTCCAACCACATAGGTCCTGTTTTAATGCTACAGTTGTCATATGTATCACACTTATGTACCCTAAAACTACCCAAGGTGAAATTATCGTTTTCTCAATAAGCAAGCATGTGTATTTAAAGAAATTAAGTGTAAAATACGTGTCTACTCAAGTTTATTAATTCTAAAATTTTTTATATTTTTATGGAGATTTTTTTCTCTCTAATATTAGTTTCCTTTAGCCTGAAAAACACTGTTTAGCATTTCTTGTGTAAGTCTGGTGACAGTGGATTCTCTTAGTTTTCTATTATTTGAAGATTTCTTTTTTGCCTTCATTTTTGAAGGATATTTTACTGGACATAGATTTTCTGGGTTGATAGATTCCTCCCTCCCCCCCACACACTTTGAAGATGTGGTCCCACTGTCTCCTGGCTCCTGTAATTTCTTCTGATGAGTTATCAGTCATTGGAACAATTATTCCCCTCATTTCACATGTTGTTTTTCTATGCAACTGTTCAAGATTTTCTGATCTTTGGTTTTTACAAGTTTGACTCTTAGATCACTAGGGTGCAATTCTTCACAATTAACTTGATTGAAGATTTCTGATCTGGTTCTATGAACAAAATGCCGTTTAGCAAATTGGGGAAACTGTCGACCATTTTTCTTCAAATGTTTTTTCTGCTCCTTTATTTCTCTTGTGTCCTTTTGGGGTTCCAGCTGCATGTGCTCTAGACCGTTTGGTAATCTCCCACAAGTCTGTGAGGCTCTGTTCAATTTTTATATGTAATCTTTTATTTCTATTTGTCAGACTAGATTATTTCCATTGACTTATCACTGATTATTTCCCTAATCTGGATAAGAGGTAGTAGCTCTTCTCAGAAATCATGTCTTTCTTTTTTAGAGTATTTTAGTGTAGTGGATAAGTAGAACCTCTGGGTTAGATTCCCATCCTCTCCCCATCAGTTGGTGACGTGGCCAGGTTACCTGAACTCCACTTCTGCTTCTTCATCTATGAGGGAAGATGTGAATGGCGGCCAACGTATAGGGCATCGAGGCACCTGGAGTTAATGCTTGTAAAGTTCTAGAATAGGACCTGCCAGGTACGCTCTCTTTACAGTCCCATTTTGACTGTTGTTACCAGGTAGCTTTTTAATTCAAGCTATGTGGTGATTTCTGTGCCTTCATGAGACGGAAGCATACGAATCACACACACAGCCCCAGGGTGTATTTATTAAGAGCATAACTTGACTTTCTTGGCATAAACAAGTCGTTGCTTAGGTAATATGGATGTCCAAACTTTTCACTTTTACGATCTGACTTTAATAGTGTTTGTAACACAGACAAGATTCTTTATGCTTCATTACAAATCCCCTTAGCTTTGCTTTGCAATCCAGTGTTAAAATATTTGAAATAGTTCTGGCTATTATTTTGGTTTAAAAACAATTTTAGTTTTCTGCTGACATACAAAATGAAGGTGTAAAGTTACCTGTTACTTTGAAAACTTTCCTGTCCTTTTTGGCCAGAAGCCTTATTTGCCGACTGTGGGCTGTGAGTAAAACCCATTCTAGTTACGTGATATATCTTTTTGATCAACAGCATTCATCTGTTACTTGCTGTTTTTAAGATATTTTATTATGGGCAAGAGGAATACAAAGAAATTTAAGGCTCTGCAATGATGTCCTCATAGGAAATGATTATCCTAACCTTTATTTATGCATTTTAAATGCATGCATTATGTTGTCTGATAAATATATAGAATCTTCCCAGTTTCTTCTTTCTTTATTATCTCATTATACAGAGCACAGGGGACTTTGAACTTGTGGTGTGTTAGTCATGTCTGTAAAAGGTATTTCACCTTGACACAAAGCTCTGAGGAGACAGAAAGCAGGTTAGAGACATTATTAGTAAGAAACATTACTTGTCAGCACATTCAGATGTGGTTTGGACTTCTATTCTCTCAGCTGATTATGTTTAGAACTCTTAAAACCTAAACATCGATGGCAGACATGCTGAATTAACTTAAAGAGCTGGTTGTGAGTCCAGCCACACACCATAATTATGGGGCCAAGTATCTGGTAGACCGGGCTGGTCTCCTCCTTCCAGGCTCACAACCAGGGTAACGCAGGCAGGCTGCCAACAGGTAAAGAGGCCTTGAAACTGGTTCCCACCAATTCCTACAGCTTCTTAGGAGACATAGGTAAAAAAGAGACTCTTACGGTCCTCAGTGGGTTGTCTGTGCCATGTCACAGGACACCCGCAATCCCTCAGTCATGTTCAAGGGCCCAGAAGCTTCCAACAGTAATGCCCATTTAACAAGAGGTAAACTCAGCAGCTACCATCGAGCTTTATTAGCTGGCTGGCTAACTATGGGTTTTCCTAGAACAGTTTGGCATACATGTAGTAATGAGCCCTGATGAAAAATATGATTAATTAGGTTTTGGTGGAAAATACTATGTTCTGGTCAAAAAGTGAAATGACTCAAAGCTGACTTTCAGTGTGGATATATCAGCAGCATTGTCCTGTGGAGGACTCAGCTTTACCCAGTGTTTTGCAAGTCTGTGTCCTAGGATGGGGTGACATTAGCTATGGGTATTTGTAACAGTGAAATTTTAAGAGCACAGGAAAATTATCAGCAGTTACTGTCCAAGTTAATGAAATGTAAATCTACTGCACATCAATCAGAATTGGCAGCATGTGCCCTCATAAATGAGGCCAGCATGTGCCCACATGTGCGGAGGCCAGCGTGTGTCCACGTGAACCAGGGCCAGCGAGTGCCCACAGGTACTGAGGCAGTGATAGCTATGCTGCCCAAAGGGATGGGCTGTTTTCCTGATTATAGTCACTGAAGGAAATAATTCTGAAATAAACTCTTAAAAACATAATTATTGACTCTCCTTTGAATCCTATTATCAATAAATGTAATTCTTCAGATTTTTTCTTGTTGCATCCAGTGCATTAGAAAAAAATGATTGATATTTATTAATTGAAGAATAAGGAAAACCATTGAAAGAACAGGTCTGTATCACTCAGTTTTTTTTTCCAATGGGTATCATAAGCTTCTTAATGTCAGTATGGTACCTTTTACTATGAGCCTTTCCACCTCCTGGAGTGGAAAAAAAAAATTGGTACCTTTTACTATGAGCCTTTCCACCTCCTGGAGTGGAAAAAAAAAATTATGGAGTCTTTTGCATTCTCCATAATGTGTGGTAGAAAGGATGCACTTTATCCATCCATTCATTCAACAAGCAGTTATCAAACACCTATTATGTGTAAACATGATGGTGATTCATGGGTCAACAAGACACAGTGCCTGACTTAATGGAGTCTGGAGGGGCACCCTGGCAAAACAAAGGGGGATTACAACTGTGTGAACCATCCTAACACCATGTTGTGAGAATTCTGGCCGGGGTTGGACACGAGGAAAGGCTCTCTAAGGAAGTGGATCTTACTTGAGGTCAGGATGTTAACAGATCTATGAAAGTGAAGAAGATTCAGGGAAAGGGGACTGTATGGTAAGCTCTGGGTTGAGGGCCATGTGACATGAAATTTGAGAGTAATTTGTTGGATTTCTTTTCACTGACAACAGAGAAGTTAATGCTGAAGTGATATAAAGGAAAGCATCATTGGACATGCTCATTTGATGGGACCACTCTTGCCCTTAAAACAGCATGATATGAATGCATATTTGAGTAACCAAAGATCTTTATTCATATTAGGCATGATGGATTTTTGGTGATGGTAAAATTAATTTGTCTTGACCAAATATATTATTTTTCTGCATAAACCTCCAAATAAGCCATGTGAATAAATCTCAGTATTCTTGAGAGGATGCAGTACGGCCAAGGCATGTAGCATATGGGTAGAAGACATTAATCATAAGGAATAGGGCTGGAGAGTTAGACAGGGGCTAAATAATGGAAGCTGAGTTTACCTGAGTTTAGAAGTTAACCCAGGACAGATGGTTCACTGATTCATTTTTGTTGTTTTATAAAGATCACTCTAATGGAGAGAAGTGGGGAGAGATTGGGGTGGGGCAAGTTATGTAGGAGATATGAGGAGAGTCTGAATGCAGGGCATGGAAAAGTGAATGAGGAGAGGAAGAACATGGGAGCCATAAAGGAGGTAGAACTGAGTGTGGGAGGCACACAAGAGAGGTGGGCAGACTCCCGTGACCTCAGTGTGGGAGACAAGGTGAATGACAGACACTGACGTTGGGAACAAGGAGGGTTGTGGCCAGGGCAGGGATCTGCTTCTGTCGTACACAGTGTTTGAAGGGCTGGGGCATGTCTGTCCCGGAAGCGGATATGTAGCCCGCCATTGGAAGAGATGGAATTTGGAGGAGTGCCTTGGGCAGGCAGAGGAGAGGATGGGGTTTGGGTGCCTGCTCAGGCAGAGGACTTCACCAGGCAATGCATGGCGTTCCTGTTTCCCTGCCAAGTCTGAAACCACTGTGGAGCGGGACGCAGGAGTCAGACAGTTAGAGGTGGAAACATCACCTTGATTGCTGATGAAGTTGCTTAGAGAACAAAGTTCTGTTTCTGAGGCCAAAAGGCTTTTTTAGAATTTTACCCAGTAGTTTTCACACACACTTGCTCCTGGCTTTGGAGAGGAGAGCAAGTCAGAGTACAGGCTATGTGCATGCAGACATGTGAGAAGACAGAGGGTCCTTATCACAAGCTCACCGATCAAATAAGCCACTTCTTTTTAATGGGGAAGAGTGAGGAGGGGCTGGAAAGAAACTGGAAGTGCTGCGCTAGGTGAAGTTCCTTCACATGGAAACTTGAAGTCAGGATGAACAGTCTCTCAGTAACCTACATTTGGGAGGAGAGCAGAGCAAGAGAATGTAAAAGTGTAAGATGATAATGATGATGGTGGTGAGATATAGTGATGGTCATGGTGGTGATGGTGACGGTGACAGTGATGGTGGTGATGATGGTGATGGTGGTGGTGGTGGTGATGGTGATGGTGACAGTGACGATGATGGTGGTGATGGTGGTGGTGGTGATGGTGGTGGAAGTGGTGGTGAGATATAGTGATGGTGGTGATGGTGATGGTGGTCATGGTGGTGATGGTGACAGTGACGATGATGGTGGTGATGGTGGTGGTGGTGATGGTGACAGTGATGGTGGTGATGGTGGTGGTGGTGGTGATGGTGATGGTGATGGTGATGATGGTGGTGATGATGATGGTGAGATATAGTGATGCTCATGGTGGTGATGGTGACGGTGACAGTGATGGGGGTGATGGTGGTGGCAATGACTATGATGAAAATTGCTCATTTGTACTGAATGGTTACCACATACCAGGGGTTGGTCCAAGCACTATAATCATTGATTTCTTTAATCCCTACAACAAGGAGGAAGCACGGGTAAGGAACTGGAACACAAGGAAGTGGCAGATTCAGGATTTGAATCTAAGGATTGTGGCTCAGAAACTGGTCTCTTGAGAAATAATATCCAAGGAAGGTGGAGAAGGAGCACAAGTAGCAGAGCAGGGTGACGTGGGCCAGGACAGGAGGGGGTCGCATGGTCAGCATAAGGTGAGCCAAGGATTTAACTACAGATCTTCAGCTCCAGGCTGTGACTATATATTATTGACACTATGAACTTTAAAGGATAAGGGATAAGCAAAACAAAACAGTTGTTTATCTCAAGATTTCAACATGTAGAGCAAGTTAACGAGAGCATTAAGATCTTAAATCAATCAATGTCCTCTATTTTAGGTTTGTTTTTTATTATTGAAATCAGAGTATAATAGTTCCCTTTGTGTAGACAGAGCCTTTAATGCTCAGTTTGATCTGGATGATACTAAATCTATGTTCAAGTAAAAAAAAAAATAATCTGACTTTACTACAAAGGTCCGACTAATAGTATCGCTGACATTTCCACTGTGCTTTGTATAGGCGACATGAGGGTGAGGGTGGGACTTGGAAATCAAGGGACTGGCAGTTGGGTCCTGCCTTTGTTTCGTAGAATTAAGTAACATTTCTAATCCCAGTTCTTCTGTAACGGGGCAAACCATATATATATATATATATACCCTACATGGTACCCTGCTGTGATATTAGAAGGATGTTTAAATGCGGACCTTTGAACTAGGTTTGGGGGTTCTCTCAGTCTCATATTCACTGTTATGCTCATTTGGAGATGCCAGTGAAACACCATCCTGTGAAACAGATTTCTCGGATCTTTCTGCTGTGAAAAATTTGGAAATTAGTCAGACACCCCTATTACTTTAGTGAAATATCTGTTTTGAAGAAACATGCGACTTTATTTTAGGGTCTTAGTGCAAGATCTAGACATCTTCACACTGAACTGTGTGCTAAGGCAAACACGTTGAAATCTTTTGACTTACTGAAAACAGGTTTCCAAATTATGCTCAGGGAGGTCACAGTCTCCTCCATCATGAGGCAATGTGCGCTGCTTTTCTAGGTCTGCACCTGGGCCATTTATCTGCAGTTTCTTCTGCTAATCTCACTTGGAAATTTCAAGACAGTATATATCTCCCTAATTGTTTCTTGACAGACAAGTTTAAAATGCTCTCCCAGCAAAAGCAGAAATGGTCTTGCAGGCATCTGCAATTTGAAAACCTTTGTCTCCGAAGATCTTTGAGACAAGTATCTATGAAATGTGAAATTTCTCCAAGATCTTAATTCACAGAGAATAGACGCTTCTGGCTGTATAGAAAATGCTGCAACAGTATACAAGCCAGGTTTTCAACACTATGCCTGAAGAAGTGCTGTGGTAGTAAAATCAGTTGAAAAACTCTTTACTCACCCATTTTGTGTGGTCTTTAATACTCTGAGCTCCCAAGTAAACACAACAGAGCACTCAGCTTTTATTAGATATCATTTGGTTTGTCATTCAATATATAGTATCATTCGGCGTTCATTCACTACTCAACACAACCCGAATGCAACAACAGCCCTCATGCTCATCCACGTGTGAGTTTACGAAAACAGGTGTTTCTGAATATGAAGATCCTTTAATAAGAACAAGGTCAAGTGTTACATGACCCAATGTAGAAAAATGCTGATTATTATCATGATAATGTTGAGCCTGCATCTGGTTTCTGTCATGGTGTGTATACGTCCCTGTGCATATATGTCCCCCACTGCCCATCTCCATGGCTGTCTAAGTTGGCCCAGAAGCAGAATCTCTGGAGGGAAAGGCCAGAGGTCACAGAGTCTTGTCACTCTCCAAGCTTGGCAACAAAATGAGCCATGCTTCTTCCTACAAGGAATGAGGAGAGGGTGGGGAGATGGGGAGGGGGTCTGCATGAAGTCCCTGTGCATGGAAGCATGAATGTGTCCTGAATGTGTCCCCAGCCTTTGAGCAGGGCAGAGGAAGGAAAGGTGGAGCAGTGGCATAATGGGAGTGTGCTCCATAGGTCCTGCTCCCCGTTCCTGCAACCTCTCTGCCTTGGTGGGCCTGGGCTGGTGGTCTCCTCTCAAATTTCCTAGCGTGAGAATCACAAACTTATCTTGGTGTCTGTATCATTTTTGGAACCTTCAAACCCACAGTGGAGGAAGGGGGCAGCCCCTGTTCTAATGTCTCAGCCCTTATCTAATTCGAGAAGGGCCTTTCCTCCTCCCTGTGGGGTGGTAAATGCTCTTCTGTGTTATCCAGCGTCCTTTCACGTGCTCTGGTTAACTTTTTAAATCTCTATGCTCTGGCCCTTCACCTTGGCTCTGCAGTTTACACACACCCTTTCTTTTTGGAATAAAGCTTAGCTCTGCCAAGTGAAAATCCTGGTCTCTAAATTGGATTTTTAGAGATTGTTTTTTAAGTCTAAAGATGAACAATCTTCCTCTGGCTCTGGACTCTGCCTTCCCCTAAATGACGGACACTTCAGTCCTGCTGAGGGGAGGCCATCCATTAGTCAGAA
Organism: Phataginus tricuspis; assembly: GCA_029783875.1. Taxonomy (NCBI): domain Eukaryota; kingdom Metazoa; phylum Chordata; class Mammalia; order Pholidota; family Manidae; genus Phataginus; species Phataginus tricuspis. The sequence continues at coordinate 20,954,196 of JAQQAC010013566.1, forward strand.
AGTCCCTGTGTGAGGTCTCGAGGCTGCTTACAGGCCTGTGCCGGAGGGGACAATGTGGAAACAGCCCTCCCTCAACTCCCTAAATAGGAAGCCTGGACTTGGACCCTCCAGGGCATGTCACTGCTGCCTCCCAGCTGGGACTCTGTGTCAAGGGGAATGTGAGGAAATGACAAATACACATCTCGGAAGGAAACAGCCCCAGGAGAAGATGTCCTTGTCCTGTATTTAAGCAAAAGGAAGTTCAGGATTTCATGCCTCAAGGTGATCTCTGCTCTGCTTCCTCTTCTCAAACATATCATGTATCTAAGGATCTTGACATGTTTGGAAAGATACAGGAAGGCTCTTCCATTATTTAGGCCCATCTCCTCCCGTGCCTACTGGGACCAAATGGAATAGGTCCCAAACCAGGCCACTTGGCAAAACACAAATGCTCACTAGTAAAATCATTGAAGATGAGCATCTCTAATTCAGGGAGGCCTTTAGAGAATGCATTTGACTTTTGGAAGCTTCTGAGAGCACATCCCGGCTATGTGAACAACACCGATTGGTATGATTAATCCTCCTGGCAAGGGGTCAGTGGATGTGGCAATCGTGCATCTGAAGTCTGCATCAGGGGAAGGGCTCTCGGAGTGAAGCACGTGCAGTCACATGCAGAAAAGCGTTCCTCTTGCCCTTCTGGACACATATCTGCCAGCTGTGAGCCTGTGCCCTGTGCCAGGTTAAAATGCAAGATCGCAGGGCTGCTGGGTCCCTACAGGGCATTCCAAACCCAGAGGCTCCACCCGACTCCTTGCTCAGCCTCCTTGGAAAAGCTGGGGAGGCAAAAGCTATTTCCGATGAGTAAGGGCAAAGGTTTCCTCTTCCTAGGCTGTGGTCCTGTTCCAGTGCTTGGTCTGCCCTTGGGCCGCCCTCCCTTTGCCGTCGGCCCTACCCCCGGACAGCCCCCAGTGCACGCTCATCTGTCTTCATGTGGCCTCACGATTTCTGGGTCCTTGTAAGTGTATGATCAGCATTGTCCTCTCTCTCAGCTCATGGACGCCGTGAGCAATCCCCTCGACGGGCCGGTCCTTGGCCCAGAGCCGCCATGTGAGATGCGCTGAGAAGATGAAAGGTTTGTCCCCTGTTTACCTCCACTATGTTTTGGAAATGCCCCATATCACACCCACCAGAACTGCATATTAAGATTTCACCTCTACCTAATCTACAAGACCCTGGCTGGTCATTTAGCCTTTTTTTCATAACCCACAAGAGCATTTAAGATACCTTCTGGCTCTGTGAGTCTAGTAGTCTGGACATCCAACAGGCCTGCATACATCCAACATGAGCCCCTGGAACTTGTCCTCTGGAGAGTGTAAGAGGGCAGAGCACAGTCATACTCTGCTGTGAGGAAATGAGCCCCCATCCTCTTCCTCAGCTGCACTTATGCCCTCAGGAAACAAGTTGGTGATGATTTTACCCCATGGGCTCCGCAGCCCCCCACTATCAGTGTTGTGATGACTACAGCAAGTGCAGGGTGCTCTGTGAGAACTGTCTCTCTGGCATCTCAGACTTACCCTCTCAATCTAGGTGTGGACCTTACTCTGCTGGGAATCTTCCTGGGTGGCATGACCCCTCTTACCTTCATCTCCTCCTCTCCTTGACCCCCTCTGCTCCCGGGACCGGTAAGCCCGAGGCCCCGATTCCCCACTCGCTGCGAGGTCACCCTTAGCTGCTCTTGGCACACCGTGCACCACACTCGTGGGCCACTGCAGTTTGCCAGGTTCCCTGTTTTCCTGTGAGCATTATTGCCCCCCATCCTTTACAGGGGCTTTGCTGCTGGTAGAAACCTCATCCCCATTAAATTTTAATTACATTAACAATGTAATTCTAGGACACTTTACTTTCTTAGGTATTTCTGACCTGAATTTTGGCCAACTCTGCCTTACAAAGTCAGCAGGTTTCCTCTAAATATTATCATTAAGTGTTTCCTATGTGAAATCCTGTCTTTTCCAATGTGCTTGGAAGAAGGAAATAGAAAAAACAATGAAGATATGTATATATGATCCTTTCTCTTTACAGCCAGCTGCTTGTTGAGTCCTTAGACAATTTCATGAGAGTCAAGAATACTGCTGGTAGCAGCTGGACAAGAGGTCAAGGAGGTCAAAGGCTTTTTGAATGTTCTGTGGGGAGTGGTCCAGCTGGTGTGTCCTCCCAGAGACGGCTGAGGTCATTCCCTCCATGTCTGGAATCCTAATACGTTTCTAGAATTCACTGTGTTCCTGTGGCATTTGCATTTGTACAGTGGGGAAGGACAAGGCATGCAGGGCTTTTTGTGGACAGGCAGGAAGCATGGTGGTTTGCACCCTGGTGCAGCTGCGAGGATGTCCACAGACTGAATGCATGGTGAGAGAAAGAAAGATTTCTCTTGGTTCCTGAGGGTGCAGCTGATGTGTTCCAAGATGTGGATGCCTCTAGGAGGAGGTCTGGGCGGGGAGGTCATGAGCTCAGGTGTGCATGTGTGAAGTTTGAAATGCCTATTGGACATCCAAGTGGGACCCTGGAGTTGAGGGGCACTGTGCCTCCAGGGGTTCTGCCTTTTGGAATGGTCAGATTATAGATGATATAAACAAAGCACGATGCTGGGTGAGGTCATCAAAGGAGCAGGCATAGAAAGGAGAAATGGTCTGAGGCCTGGCCCCGTGTGTCATCATTACTAGGCTGGGGTGGGGGACAGTGACAGAGACTGAGAAAAGCAGAGCAGGGCACACAGTTTGCCAGATGTTAGGTGAGCACCACAGCGACCGTGACCAAGGGCCGAGAGACGCCTGGGAGCCCTGGTGGAGGAAGCTAGCACTTCAGCATTGGTTGTAGACAACTTGGAGGTGTTCAGTGAACCAGGTGAGGGAAGTTTTGTGGGAAAGGAAGTAATTAATAGGAAATGGTATGTTGGGCTCTGTCCCCAGTTCCTGGCACAGAATCTGAAAACCGTTATGATTTTCTGAGCGATCAGAGCCCTGGGACCATCCTTGGTCCTCATATTTGGGCTTTGCACCCCAGTTCCTGGCACAGACCCCATGAGTCCCTTGGAATTTCTGGATATAGGGGTGTCTTTTGTTCCAATGAGGCCATTCTGGGGGGGCTCCTGGATGGGGGCTGGTCACCAGAAAGGCACACCATGATTAGGAGCTCCGAACTTTCAGCACCGCTCCCTTCCTCCAGGGGGACGGGCTAGAAGTGGGTCAGCGATCAGTCAGGTGAGGAAGCCTCCAGAAAAGCCCACAAGTAGAGTGCGGATGGCTGCTGGGTGGTGAGAACATCTAAATGCCGTTAAGGGGCACTCCTGACTCCGAGGGGGCAGAGGCTCCGCACGCAGGGACCTCTCTGAGCATCTCTTCACCTGGCTGTTCATCTGCATCTTTTATCATATCCTTTTGTAAATGGTGAGCATGAGTGAGTGTTTTCTTAAGAGCTGTGAGCTGTTCTAGCAAATGTCAAACCCAAGGAGGGTGACGGCAGCCCTGATCTATAGCTGGTCGTCAGAAGCAGGTGACAGGCTGGGCTTGGGGCTGGTGTCTGATGATGGGGGCCTGCCTCTTGAGCCCTCCACCGTGGATCTGATGCCATCTCCAGGTAGATAGTGTCAGGATTGGGTGAAAGTGTAGGACACCCAGAGGTGGTGGAGTACTGGGTGGTGTATAGTTCATGGGGTTATAGCGCGAGAGTTAAGGAGACACATGGGAGGCATTTGCACCCCCTACTCAAGAGTTAAAGGGTGACTGGAGTGGGCTTGCAGAATGAGAGGGTATCCAGGACCCTTTTGAGGTATTTTTTGTAAAGGGGAGGAAAGAAATGGAGTAGGAGAGCATGTGGGTCAAGCAAGATGTTTGTTTAGGGTGGGAGAAATCACAGCATGTTTATACGCTGGTGGAAAAGATCCAGCCCGGAAGAAAAATCTACCAGCCCTGGAAGGAGGTGGGGGAGGCCATACTTTCAAATGGATGAGAGGAAACGGGATCTGATGCATACGCGGGGTGAATGGGTCTGCACGGGACCACAGCGCACCCGTGGTCATGAAAGGAGGCAGAGCCCGCGGCATAGATGCAGGTGGTGTGGGATGGTGGAAGCGTGTGAAGACTGATCGCTCCTGTTTTCTGACTTGAAAGGTTGAAGGAGGGAGATGGAATGGGGAGAGGGCTCTGAAGAGGTGGGGGTGCATCTTCATCCTGGGCCTGTTTGTTTGTGTGGATGCAGACATGGAGCTGGATTTAACCAAGGGGTGGATGAAGTCATGGAGAGGAAGAAGGGTCTGGAAGTATATGCAAAGGGCTGGTTCTAAGTATTGATCATAGGTTTCACGCAGTCCAGAGGGAAGGACAGTGAGGGGTGGGGTCTATGGATCATGGGTGGTGCTGCTCAGATGCGCAGGGCTGGGAACCCTAGGCAGTTGGCAGGAGACAGAGAGTGAGGGTGAGCTACTTAAAGGCCTGCTGTGAAGATCAAGGTAAAGATTGTGGGTCTGTTGTTCAGTGGGATAAAAAGGAAAGGCAACATCTGAGTTCCTCCTCTGACTTGCCTTCACTGTTGTGGAGGATGGCCTGAGCAGCCCTGGAGAAGATGAAGGCAGACGGTCTGGGCATGTGTCAGAGTGAAGTTAAGAGGGCCAGCTGTGAGCCAGGCTGGGGCCAGCTGTTAGCCGGGCTGTCATGGCCAAGCCACAGTGTGACCACTGGCACGGTGACTGGGGTGGAAGGAAACATTTCCTCCAAGGGGCACAGGAGCTCTCTGCAGGAGATACTCAGTCTGAGATGTTTCAGTAACACAGGGCTAGTGTGTGAACACTCCCGAAGCCCAACGGTGAGGTTGGGGCTGCCCCAGAGCCAGGTAGGGCCAGTGTCTACACTCTGAGGCCTGCATGGGCTAAGATGCTCCATTGTTTGGTCAAAAACCAGTCTACATGTTGCTGGGAAGTTATTTTTTAGATGTGATTAACATTTAGATCAGTAGCCTTTAAGGCAGATTACACTGGGTAATGTGGTGGGCCTCATGCAATCAGTTGCAGCCTTAAGAACCAAGATTGAGGTCCTTAGAACAAGAAGGAATTCCCCCCAGAACCACAACATAGATCTGAGTCTCCAGCCCTCTTCCCTGTGGAATTCAGACCCAAGACTGCAGCATCAACTTTTGCCTGAATTTCCAGCCCGCTGGCCTGCCATACAGATTTCCAACTTGCTAGCTCCCACAGCTGCATGAGACAATTCGTTAAAATCAACCTTTCTCTCTTACCCTCCTTTCCTTTGTAATTAAGCTGGACAAAGCCTTAAGGGTCTTATAAATGTTATTAGGGATTGTTCCTTGTTATTATTTTCCCTTTTCTTTTTTAGTGGCTCTTCATCCCTCCTGATTGGTTCCATCATCAGGAAGCTGTTCTCCTGAGCAGCCGAGGCTTGCTTGGTTCTAGCATATGTCACCTTTAAAAGAGAAAGTGGCTCTGTCCTGATACTGGATAGTTAATTAATATTCCAGGGAGGATTTGGATTGGCCTAGGCTGGGTCACATGTCCATCCCCAAGTCAATCACTGGGGGATGTGTTGCTCTGATTGGCTGCCCAGGGTCGTAGGTCCCTCCTACAGGCATCTTATCCAGGCCCGAGGGTGTGGTACAGCGGGGTGTTCTGCAAAAGCGCTGCACTGGTTCCATTTGGAAAGGGAGAAGGGAGCTGTGGCCCCCCCGCTCCACAGGCACCATTTGCTAAAGTCGTCACTGAACTGTGTGTTGTCCTATCTGATCCTCCCTGTGGTCGCAATTTCTTTGGGGACAGAAGCTGTTTATTTTCATCTTCACATCTCCATTGTGAGCGTAGTTCTCAGCCCATAACAGTGCTAAGCAAATCCCCATGACTGGAGCACGTCTATGAACTTTTCTCTAGTTAGTTGCCCTTTTGCTGGGGCCTTCCTTGTTCCTGAGCAGTAGGCCTCTCCCAGCAGGCGAGCCCTTCTCAAGTGTCTTTGTTTGAGAGATAAAGCCCTTTAAAAGAGTCATTATTTACCTCTCACCAGAGTCTTGTTCTCCTTTTCCCTTCCAGGTTTCTTGGAATAGGAGTTGAGACCCTCTGTCTCCTCTTTCTGCCACCCAGTGACCAGACCCTTCTTTTCCTCTGATGTTACACTTACCCTCTTGTAGGATTCACTGGCGTCCACCTGTCCTTCTTAAGCAGGCCACTGCCTTGGGGTGGGATGCCCTCAGACTTTCATCATGCGGTGCCTGTTACTGATTCACCTCCTCAATCTTTGTTCATTAGCCAAACATATAAAGTGTTCTAGGTACCATGGATATAGAGCGATGGTCTTGCCACCAGCAACTTTTACACTATTGTTCACTTCTCATTTCCAGTAAAAATGTACCTGGATGGTCAGACTATCTACTACCTGAATTTTGTATCTGTGGGGTCCTTGCTGGTCCATTCAAAGTACTGTTAAAGATGGATTGCTCTGAAGTCACTGCTTTGCTAAGGAGCCTCCCTGGCTCTTCGCTGCTTGGAACAGGACTCCATGTGGCTCTGTCGGGCCTCACCCACCATGTCTGCATCTGCTTCTGGGAAACCTCAAACAGTCTCCCCACCTGAATGCATGCTTTCTAAGTCTTATGCTTCCAGTTCTCATGTCCATTTCCATGTAATAATGTGCAGGGACTGGCTTCCAACCAATCAAACTCTCGCTTTCCTTGCCACATTCTGGACTTCCTTCCTGGAAGCGACTGCTGCCTCTAAATGTCAATAGGACTTAGGTTACGCCCATCTTTAGTTTTAGGAGCCTAGAGGAGCTGCATCTAGATTTTAACTAAAACCCCAGTAGGCAGGGGAGACTGCTCAGTATCTGCCCGATCACAGGTTTTAACTCAGTGAGTATGAGAGGGTGAATGAAACCCAGTCCTGCCGGAGGGTAAGATGTGCCCAGCGATGCTCCTGCGGGCCTGTAGGACCCCGTATGGAACTTCCCCAGTCGTTCTCAGGATCATTCCAGCAATAATACCCAGGTTGTGGGCTCCCGGTGAGCAGCTGGTAGACTCTACAGGACAAGAGAAGAAATCTGGAGAAAGGCAAAACTTGAAGAGCAGATCGGCTCATCCGACTGGATGCTGGAGAGTCATTAGCTTCCACAGAGGGGTTATCAGGTGAAAAGGAGCTGCCAGGTAACCATCCATCTAGGGTGACTTACTTAACCCTCTGACTTTTATCCGTGAAAAAATATAAGCAGAATTGATGAGGGTGGAGTGGTTACGTCTTGGTGCAGCCTCCACCCACACGGCCCACTCGAAGACTTCTCCTGTAGATGCTAAACTGATTAGGTATATTAAGCGAACTTTAATCTTTTAAAAGGGATAATTTTATAATACTCAAACTAAGAATTTCACTTAACTGTAAGAATAAAGCAGAGGCTTATTATAGAAGTGTTAGTTTAATTTTAAATCACTGATCCCTTCTCATCAGGGAACTTATAGTAGTTCTCAGCTCCTACTACTAATGCGATAAATCCCGCTGGCTCAATATTTCAAAGTTGCTTCTGTGACTCGTGTACTTTATTGTTGTGGTTTCTCTGCTTTAGGGGGTGATTTCAGCACACCCCAGTGTTGGTCCAGTCTCTATCCACTCTCAGTTCTAGAACATGGCTTGGGTGTCTCTGCTGTGACTCCTGCATGTTCACGATCCTTTGTCCTGTACTTGGGTTCTGATTGACATTTTCCTTGGCACCCTCCTTTCCTGCAGCCCCCTCGTGCTCTGCGTCCTGCAGTCCCATAAACTCTCTGCATGTTTCTTTCCTCACGGGTTGTCTTCCCCAGGCTGCACTCTACACACTGTTGTCTTTTTACTTTCTCTTCGGCTTTGCAGTCCTAAGCCTGCAAGTGACTGTCCTTCTGATAATACTGCTATTTCTCCACTGCTTACACCCATAATTAATGCTGACAGCATTGTATGGAAAGCGTACTTGCTCCACTCTCCGCTGTCATCTTTCAGTTTATTCCCGCCTCTGTGCTTGTGAAAGGATTTGCTTCTTTTCCCCAAGGAAACCCTGATTTTTTGGAAGCAAGTCTGGTGTTTGACAGAGACCTCAAAAAGTTCATGCTCCCAGGAGACAAGAAAACAAGAAAATAAATGGCAGAAACATACAAACTTCTCCAGGCAGAGTGGTCTTCAGTTTCTTCTTTGCCTTTTCTGACAGCATCCAAGCTTGCTGCGAAACTGTAATGAACATGCCCAGCAGAAGATGTGGGTGTCCCCACGGCTGCAGGTGCCCTCTCAGCAGCTCTGGTGGGTCCTCATGGTGTTCCTCCAGCGGTGTAACGTTCAGGTGAAGGTGTGACAGGCTGGAGCATCATATATTGGACGGCTTTGCTGTGCACAGTGTAGGTAATGCTTGTTCATGGTTATGTTTTATATGAGCACAACTTCTGTCTTCAGCAAACTGTTCACCTGTGGAGTTCTACACTTAAACCCCTCAGGTTAGAGTTACTGTGAGTCAGATCACTGGCTTTAAAACATCTATGTGGAAAAAATGCCCCCCTTTCACCTGCCTCGTGGGCTGCTCAGATTCTTCCTCGTCAAATGCAGGAACCTGTCGTGAGGACGGTGGAGAAATGAATAAATGACTAAATGCTGGTATGCTTGAAGTAAGGCTGCCAATGCATTTCATTCTGATTCTGCAGTAATGAGGAGCCTGTTTTTTTTTCTTTTTAATAAAAAGTGCCCATCAAGTTCAAATATACACTGGTTAATGTGGATAAAAGACCTTCAGGCATTTATATGAAACTGCAAGACATCTTTTCACAACCATCTCAGTTTGGGATTTGAACCCAAAGTCATCAAAGGGAAAAAGAAAAACTATTAACACATTACACAATCTTTAAAGGAAAAAAATCACTATTTTACTTTTTTGACAGTTGAATAAAAGGATTTTAACATAGTTCAAATAGAAAAGGAAAGGCTTTCATCCCTTTGTGGAATAGGAAGACAGATGTACTTTACTGGGAAGCCTGCAGAGAAAGCTGGGAGAGAGAGCACAGAACACCCGGCCTGAGAGTCTGCTCATTTCATTCTCTCCTGCATCACCTCCCACGACCTCTGGGCCGTGGCTTCCTCCAGTCATGGGCTAATTTATACGAGTAGGTTTGGAAGGTACGCTGTGGAGGGGTGGTGTGTTATGCTAACCAGACTGCAAAACTGACACAGAAAATGAACCTCCCACGAGTAAGACACATGGGGTGGCTGTGAGGAGACGGGGGCGACACGTTCTGTCTTGTTGCCTTTGTCACTCTTGTTGCATATGATGAGCCGCATTGCACTTCCAGGTATTAAACATACATTAACTAATGTCCTTTTAGGTGCACATAAAATATAGCAGACATTCAACTATTTGTTGAGTGAAAATACCATGTATGGGATATACTACATAGTATTGTACATAATACAATATATCGTGTATAAAGCAAAATTGGTCTATGTCATCAGAATCAGGTCATCACCCAGCCCTTCTGACGTCTCAGGCAGATTGGGCCGTGTCCGGAGGGATGTGCTCTGTAGGGTGTGGTCAGAAGCGTTTCTGGTCTCTGGGTCCATGTGGGCCAGCACACCTGCTCTCTGGTGACTGAAAGTGTCTCCAGATGCTGCCGCGTGTCCCTGGGATGGTGCGTCTCCTCTGGCCGAGAACCACTGCGAAGAAGACGTCTACAGCGAGCATGACTTTGTTTTACCCACAGAGCCATCTATTCTGTTCTCAAGGCTAGTTTGCAGTTGGGGCGGACAATGGGTTCACTTTCATTTTAAGCATTAGTAAGTTTACATGTATAAACTAGTTCATAGGGTGGCTGTAACAAAGTACCACAGACTGCGTGTCTTAGACAACAGAAACGCATTGCCTCACACTTCTGGAAGCCAGAAGACAGAAACTGAGGAGTCGATGGACTTGGTTCCCTCTGGGCAGTGAGGAAGACCATTCCAGCCTGGCTCTGACGTCCCTCGGCTCACAGAGGGTGCCCGCCTAGTGTCTTCAGGTCATCTTCTCCTTATGCACGTCGGTATTTGCACAAATTTCCCCTTTTTATAAGGATGGTCTTGTTTTGACTTGATCACACTGCAAAGACCCCATCGCCAATCGGGCCACATTCTGAGGTCCTGGGGGTGAGGACTCCCACATATCTTTTGTAGGAGGGACGCATTCAGCTCAGAGATTCCAATTACCGTGTGCTTGGAGCCACCTGTGAGTCCGGCCTTTAACCATCAGCTGCTTTAACTTCTCTTTGGTTCACTCCTGTCCCATCTCTTCTTCCTGGTGACAGAAAGGTGAGATACACTCTGTATGAATCTTTACAGCACCCAGGTGACTGCTTGGAGAGCTTTTGTTTGAGTGAAGGAGCAATGCCCCTTCCTACAGAAGGGGTGGCTTAGCTCTAATGGATATAGATTCACAGCAGTGAGCTCGTCTGTTCTCTTAAATCAAATTAGCACAAGGCACAAGTCTTGATTAGTCTTTAGTTTATTTCACTTTTAATTGAAAAAATCAAATGTGCAAATTTATAAAACGAGGGACTAGAACATAGAAAATGCACACATTCCAATAGAATGAAAGTGTGCATACATAGCAAGTAGTTTCTTCAATCCTGTGGTCGTCTTTTACAAAGGCCACCACTGTTGACAGTTTTGTGTACATCTTGCCAGAATATTCTTATGTAGAGAAAATATGCTTATATTATTTTCTATGTCTGCTGACTTACCTCTCTTAAATTCTAAACATGAACTCTATAGACTGCCCCCTTCCTCCCCCACTCCCTCACCTGGAAAAACATCAAGACATGGGGGATGGACAGCACATTCCAAAG
>JAQQAC010013566.1:20971449-20987287 GCA_029783875.1 Phataginus tricuspis
ATCTATCTATCTATCTATCTATCTATCTATCTATCTATCTATCTATCATCTATCTATCTAACTATTTATCTATCTTTATCTATATCTCTATCATCTATCATCTATCTATCTATCTATCTATCTATCTATCTATCTATCTATCTATCTACCTATCTTTACTTTATCTATCTATCTATCATCTATCTATCTATATCTCTATCATCTCTCATCTATCTATCTATCTACATCTATTTATCATCTATCATCTCTCATCTCTATATGTGTACAAAGTCTGAATGCTAGTATTTCAGGCAAGTGTAATTAGTTTTTAAGTGCTATTATAGTTTCCAAATATTTGCAATAGGAAAATATTAAAGATCATAATAATAGGAAGGACTTTATAAGGAAGGTGGTGTAGAGATCAACCACCTTAAGGAATAAACATAGAAAATGCAGAAAGTAGGGTGATTTCAGGTGCACCTGGTTAATCAAGGGACCCTATGTTATTCGGTCAGGGTTTTGAGTAGAGGAAAAGTGGCCTGGGGTGTCTGGACCAAGTTCATTCACAAATGTTCAGTGAGCAAATATTTTTGAGAATAATTTGCTCTGAGGTTAGTCTGATATGGGTTAAAGAGAGAGGACTTTAATATTGTCTATATTGGGTTTATAGAGTTTATAAGGAAATTGGAAATATAGGGTATGTAGGTCTTGATAAAGAGGAACAAGGAGTATTTCTGAAGTGTAGTCAGTGAGTGCAGTTCTGTGAGGGACCGAGAAACACGGTTTGGGGAGAACATCACCATTTAGGGGAAACCAACAGCAAAACGAATCAGAGAAGGTAACCTAGGTGTCTTTCATGTGAGCAAGAAAGATACTGTGTTCTAGAAAATAAGGAAAACTTAACATATTGCTGAGAGGCCAAGGAGGATGAACAATGAGCAAAGGTCACTGGACGTGAGACTCAGGACTTTCCCACGACGGCAGTGAGCCGGGAGTGGTTAACTGCGAGAATGTGCGTTAAGGCTAAGAGGAGATTCTATTTCAGGAAGTCTGATGACCAAGAGGAGCCATTTCTAGAGTGAAGGAACAAGAGTGTCAGGTGTAGGGAAATATATCAGTAAAGGAAGATGCTGAGCTTGTATGAAAAAAGGGGAAAGAGCCAGAAAAGTTCCAAGTAGTGTTGTAAAGGATGAGATTAAAAATGAGTTGAGTGGACAAACTTTGGCAAAGAGAAGAGATGTGTTTTCTCTCAGACATCAAAAAGAACATGGAGGGGATTACAGATATCCAGTGAGGTTTTGTACACCTAGTGAGATGAGAAAGAAAGAGAACTTGTTTCAGATGGTCTGAATTTTCTTAGTCAAATAGGAAAGGAGGTCCTCACCCTAAGAATAAAAGACATGGGTGGGACTGGTCGTTAGGATAGTGGGACAGATGTGTGAAGACCATTGTGGGAAAATGATGTGAAGTGCTACAGCAGGGTGGGTGAAGGCACCCTTGTAGCAATACCCCTCTGCCCCCCGGGGAGGGTGGCTTTGCCACCCGGGTATGTCAGTTTCTGTGGCAGTGCTCGGGAGCCTGTGACCGTGCTGACGAAGCGATACCAAAAGGTTAGCGTTTGTAGGTGATGTGCGGTCATAGGACGCGTTTACACGGGCTCTCTCACCAGGAATAAAATGGCAGCTGGATTTAATGAGGATTGGCAATGGGCCCGTGGAGGGATTCTATGCCGTTAGCATGGGCTGCCTTGAAACTGTTGACCCTAAAGTCACAGACAGGCCAGGGACACCAGGCCCGTGTGTGGGGATGAGGACACTTGGGTCATAATGAGGTCCAAGGGCACCTTCTGTAGCAAGTGTGGGAAGCTAGAATTTGCAGTCAGAGAAAGGCATTGCATTTTGTTTTATGACATAAGGTATAGGAAAAACTCCCCCAAACTCCTATCTGATTATTTCAATTAATTAAACAAACAACATTTCTTCCATTGATTTCTGCAGATATTTTGTCATGTATTAAATCATATTTAATCAGATTTATCTTTAGGCTTTGAAATATTCTTAAAATACCTTTTAATTTTTCTTTTCTGTCATAATCTGAGATTTCTGGCTTCTCTGACCAAAGAAATGGTATCTACAGCAATGTTTTCATCCGAATATACCTACCTCTAGAGTTATGTCTATGTCTGTGTCTACATCTAGCTGTATGTATGTTTTTAATTGATTGATCTTGCATTAAACTGATACATTAACTTAAGATAATTGATATCATATGTAGCATTCATATCCAGACATATAGCATGAATTCTTTATTTCTGCAAATAAAATGAAAAATCTCCTTAGTATTTTAGATATCATTATGTTTTTGATGTTTACTGATGATGTTTTGATGCATATGTTTATTTTTATCTGGACATTTTATTAAATTCTTAAAATAATTTTAACAATTTGTTTTAATTGATTCTTTTGGACATAGATAAAAACCATAATAGAAAAGGATTGTTTTTCTTTCTGTATATCCAATATTTTAATTTATTTCCTTTATTTTATAATCATAACTTTCATTTTTTCATTTATTGTAGAACTGGAATTTTAAAAACAATATTAATAAGTTTGAATTTATATTTTTTATTTAAAGAAAATGCCTTTAAAAAGTGCTTCGGTATTTAAAGTAAGTATTCTTTATCATGCTAACAAATACTAGGAATGATGTATTTGGAATTTATTTGAGCTCCTCTGGTAAAGTTCAGTATTTTAGGAAACTCTCCCAGCCCAGCAAAGCCCACAGACCACATGAAAGGGAAACCCTGAGCCAGGGAGGCCTGTGTTTGTAGACCTGGTTCCCATCCACCTGTTTGCCCACCCTGGCTTCATTTCCATCTGCCCATCTCACAAACAGTAATCCATGTTTTCTCATTCCTTTTGGTACCAAGTCCCTTTGGCACAGTCTACAGTTGGCCATCCTCCCAGCTCTCATCAGCTGCCATAACTCAGACTCTTCAAGCGCTGCTTCTGGCTTCCCTGCTTCAGAAATAAACTCTCATCAGCGACCCTTACGGCCCCGGATATTGGTCCTCAGTTCCTGCTCTCCAGGGATTCACGATGGGGCCTGGTCCAGCCTCACAGTCGTCCCAAATCTTCTCAGGATCTCCTAAATGTATTATATTTCCCCTTATTTAACTAAAATGCTATTTGAAAGGACTTCTTTATATTGGAAAATTCTTGCATTTCTGAGATAATCAGGCTCATAGTGGGTTATTGTATATAGCATAATGAAATTCTGTGTGTTATGTCATTTTAAAACAGATTGTTCACACCTATGTTCACAAGTGAGAGAGTGTGTGGCATTAAACTGATTTAAGTGGAAAAGACAACATTTATTTTATGAAATAAATTAAGGTATTTCAGATTTTTTTAAGGCTTTTAAACATGAATTATAAGGAAATCATAAATTTGAAAGCTTGAAAGATTTCTTTAAAGGCTTTGTCAGGTTTATCTGGCCTTCTCTAACTGTGGTGAGAGTAATTCTTGGATGACTTTCTAATTTGAAATAGTTCTCCATAAAGTTTCTAGCTTCATTTTGTCGATTTCACGTTAAAATTTCCTAGACACTTATTCTCATTTTGATTTTCAAATTTGTCACATTTCTGGGCCTATTGTTTATACTTCTTTATTCTTTTATATTTCGGTGCCTATTCTTTAAAGTTTTTTTCATAACCTTGGCTAATTTTAATTGTCTATTAAATAATAAAAGAATGTAAATTAAAATTTTTTCTTTTCTAGTAAAAATGTTTGCTGTATTTGTATCCATAGCCAGTATTTTCATCTTTTCCTAAATTTTAATTTATAAGTTAAAATGTAGTCAGTGCATTAGAAGTAGGAATCAATATGTCATATCCTATAATTAGTTAGACTTTTTTGTGGCTAAATGGTCATATCATGAATATTGATGTACATGTGAAAATAAGATGTATTTCTTGTTTCAAATTGACATTTAATATGCCAATGTATTTTATTAATTCATCTTATTTTATAGTTCTCATTGCTTTTTTTTAAATTTGAAGTGTCAATTGTGGGCAAACTTTAGTTAAAATTGTATCTCTGTGTATTTCTCCTTAAATTTTAACTGATTTTAATAAATACAACTTCTATTCTGTTTACCATATAATATTTTCATGTATTTTTCTCATTATTTACCATACATTCTACAATGATATAGTGATTCTTTTACAACATTTTTGGTTCATATTGTCATGCCTACTTTTCTCTTACTCAAGACTAATTTAGCCTGATATCAACCGTTTTTGTAGCTTTCATTTATCTTGTCATCAGGATATTGTTGGATTTTTTTCTTTTTTTAGTTTCTTGGATATCCTTGGCCTTTCAGTGTTAGAATTTAGAAATTTATAGTTATAGTCATCACATTTGGTCTAGTGCGTAACATTCTGTAAATATCGGAGCTCCAAGTGGATGAAAGAAATAGTGTTTGGAACCTATGAAGCCAGAAGCTAGTCTGTGGATGTCGGCCAGACACGAGACATGGGAATGGTCAGTGGAGGGAGAGGTTCTCCTTGATATCTAGTAGAAATGAAAGTTTTCACCCAACAGGCTTATATAATATAACAAAATTAAAAAGTATAATAAAGTATATTGTATATAATAATATAAAGTATATTAAAGTATTCTTTTATAAGTATAGAGAGTATATATTTAATAAAGTAAAAATAATAAAGTAGCCTTCATAAAAACACCAGTTTCTTTGATGGAAGTTGTTTAAGAACTGTAAAATGCTCCAGACTTCTCGTTTCATGGGGGAAAAACCTGTAGCTATACTACAAAGAGTGGCTGTATCAATGTGTGAAGGCTTATGTTTCATGTATCCTATCATGAATAAAATGACAAATATCCATCAGCCATGCTGGAGGAAGACTGAATTATCTTTCTCTTCTCTCTATAGAAAATGATAGTAAAAAACATTGTTATACCCAAAGAATTCTATATCTATCAAAAAAATTGAATTCATAAACACCTCCAACAAAGAAAGTTTCAGGCCTAGGTGGCTTTGATGGAGAATTTTACCAAACATTTAAAGAAAAAATAATATTTATCATACGCAATTTCTTCTAGAAAACACAATAGAATCAACTCAATTTTATGAGCTCAGCATTATCCTGATTCTAAAACCAAAGACATTACAAGAAAAAAAAAAACTAAAGACCAATCTCTTTCATGATCATAGCTGCAAATATTTTAGCAAAGTATTAGCAAATCAAATTGAACAATATAAAATATGAAAATACAGCACAGCCAATGGGTTTGTCTCAAGAATCCAGGACTAAACATTAGAAAACCAACCTATACAATTTATATCAACAAACTGAGGAAGACAAATCATATAATCATTTAAAAAATGCAGAAAAGCATTTGACAAAAATTGACTTCCATTCATGAGAAAAAAAACCTCTCAGCAAACTAGGAAGAGTAAGGAACTTCCTTAACCTGACAAAGGGTATTGTGATAGGAAGAGGAATGGACACAGAGAGACACAAGGGATGGGTGTGCACAGAGTAGAGGTGGTGGAGGCCACAGTGAGAAGGAGGCCATCGGAAGCCAAGAAAAGGCAGCTCAGAAGAGGTCCAGCTGCTAACACCTGGTCTTGGACTTCTGCCTTTAGCTCTGAAAAACAAATTTATTGTTGAAACCATCTGGTCCTGTGGTATGCAACCAACACAGGTATCCACAAAAAACCACCAGCTAACATCATACTTAATGGTAGAAGGTTGAATTCTTTCTCACAAGATAGGGTCAAAGTCACAGAGAAAGTCCTAGGCAGTCCAATGATAAAAGAAACATCAATAAGTGGTAGACAGATTGGAAAGGGAGAAATGGGATTATTCACACACTACATAATTACGTGTCCTAAGGAATCTATAAAACAGCTCCTCTAACAAGTGATTTTAGGAAGTCACTGGATACATGATTAATATACAAAAAAATTTATTTCTATATTGGCAATAACAATTGAAAATTGAAATAAAAAAGGTACCATTACAATAACACTGAAAAGTAAAATACTTAGGTATATATAAATCTATCAAAGTACATAATCTATAAACTGAAAACTACGATAGACTGATGAAAAAAATCAAAGACCTAAATAAATAGAAAGATACACTGTGTTCATAGACTGGAGATTCAATATTTGTTTTACGTGTCAATTTTCTTCACGTGATCTCATGCACTCACAATGAAAATCTAAATTTTTTGTAGGTGGTAACAAAGTGATTCTGAAATTTATTATGGAAGGGAGAAGAACTAGAATAGCCAGAACAGTTCTGGGTGTGAAAAAAAGTGCTAGGAGAACTTACCCAAGTTAAAGATTTACTGTAAAGGTACAGAAATCAAGACTCTGTGGGAATGATAATAGGGAGACATATAATATAGATCAATGGGCCAGAAATAGACCCACACTATATGGTCAATGGCTTTTAACAAAGGTGCAAAGACAATTCAATGGAGAAGATAGTCTTTTCAACAAACAGTGGTGAAAGAATTGAATATCCATAGGAAAAAAAGTATTGTGACTCATACCTTATACTTTATACAAAATATAACCCTGAATAGATTATAGACTTAAATGTGAAATATAAACTATAAATTTCTAGATAAGAAGATGGGGGAAAATCTTCATGACCTTGGATTATATTATATAAAAAGTTCTTAGAATTAACTCTATGGTGTCTTTGTCACAATGAAAGCACAACAAAAAAATGGACAAATTAGATTTCCTCAAAATTACAAATTTCTTCCCAAGTCACTTTTAAGAAAATGAGCAAACCACACAGAGGGTGAAATTATTTCAAATCATATATATGATACAAATATACATAATCATATGTATGAAAACTCTCAAAAGTGATAATAAGAAAGCAATTAAAAACCAGGCAAAAGATTTGATCAGACATTTTGCCAAGGAGCACACACAGATGGCAAATACATACACGAAAATATTAGAGTCATTAAGAAAGTGCAGATGAAGATTACAGGCTATCATTACATTCATATCAGGAAGCCAAAAAGTAAACAGATGAACAAAAACACCCTGACAATAACAGATGCTGGAGAGAATATACTAGTGAAATTCCCATATGTTGCTAGTGGGAATGCAGAATAAGAGACAGACACTAGAAAGTAGTTTAGAAGTTGCGTTTGATGGTCAATATACACCTACTAAATCACCTAGAAATGTGACTCTACAGTTTTACACTCAAGAGAAATGGTAACTTATGTTCCCACAGAAACCTTTATATGTGCTTTATTCATAATTTCCAACTGGAAATAACCCAGATGCTGTTCAGTAGGGCATTCACAGTCTTTTATGGAGCTCCCACACAGGGAACACTCAGAGCAGTAAGGAAGGCTCGACAGCTGCATGGGGAACGTGGACTGACTTCGAGTGTGCCGTGGTGAGTCACAGCTCAGGCTCAGGGGCAGCGCGCTACATGATTCCAAGGTTTGGAAGAGGTAAAATAGGAAGGTAAAGTGGGTCAGTGATTTTGTGGAGCTGGTCATGATGGGCACATTTGGGGGCGATGGGACTATTCCATATCTTAATTGTTGTAATGCTCATACAGCTACACCAAAGGGTGTGTTTCACTGTATATGCAAATTAAATCATGAATAAAGAAGAACAAAAAATCATTTTTCTATGAAGAAGTGATAAGAATATCAGATAAAAGTAGAAAAAGCATTGAGGTGTGTTAAGTAATCGATAGAGTTTTTTTTGTAATTTCTGGTGTTTTTGGTGTTAATTAAAAAATTTTTGTTATATTGCGATTTCCTTTTTTTCCACAAGAGGAAACTTGGATCAGCTTCCATAAGTGCTTGATTAAAGAAATAAAGATAATGATCTGCAAACTTAACACAATATCAACTTGTAATACTTAAAAAAAGTATTCTTCTGCCAGCTGTCCATTGGATGTGACCTTGTCCTTTCTTGAGTCAGGTGGGCTGCTCCTAAAACAGAAAGAGAGTATTGACTTCTAATAAAACTAGGAAATCCTTAGTAAGGGTTTACCATCCCATTAAACTCCTGTGATTAGGGCACTCAGCCAGCGTCCCTTGTGCTCTGGTGTGTGTGTGCCCCCCCGGGCCAGTTTGCGCACCACTCACGCCTCCAGAGGCCCATGGGAGTTTCTGCCTAAAGCAGCGAGGAGGTTGAAGCGTGGATTCCTATTAAACTGATAAAATCAAGGGCAAGTCACACAGAAGGTTCATCAGGACAGAACGCTGAGTGGGAGAAATGGGTAGGCATGCTACTGTCATCCTGTTACCCATAGAAGGCTTGAAGGAAAACCTACCTGACCTGTTCTAGTGTCAAAGCACTTATTTCAAATAAATTATTCTCTCTGCTTGGTAAATTTATTCACATTTTAGTGTAAGATATGATAATACTCAAGTGGCACTATAATCTCCCTGGAACTGTTTTGAAGGTAATCGTGATAATTTACATTTATTCCCTTGTAGGGGATCTACAGTATTTGAAATGTTCCAAATAGCTCAAGTGGCTAACAATAAAGGAAAAAGCTTAAAATTAAGGTGTATCTAGTTAAAAAATTGGGTTTAAAGCATATTCATTGACAGAAAAAAATGCTTCTTATTGAAATTTAGCTTAAATATGAATACACAACTCTAAATATAACATCATGCTAATTCTATATATGAATATGTATATTCCTATCTTATCCTAGTTTCAGTGTATATATCTGTTTCTTTCTATAAATACACTTACGTAGTCTAGAAGGATAGATACAAAATGTCAAAGATTAACTCTTAGTAGTTTTTTTATATTTTTATAAATTTTTGAATTTTCCATTTTTTGCAATCAATGAATATTTGCTTTATAAAAAGGAGTGTTATTGTGGCTAACTTAACTAATTCTTGCGGTTGGCTGATTCAGCGCTGGGAAAGAGCAAGGAGTCTCAGCGCCTTCCATCAACCAGGATACAGGTGCCCGCAGGACAGCACTGTGCTAAGCACCGGCATGTGAGCTGCCACACCGTCATGCGTGAGCTCCAGAGGAGGGGCCAGCGTGAAGCCTATGCAGATATGGAAGCCAGGGGAAGCCATCAAGATGGTGAACAGGTCACTTTCAATTTCAGTTGCCTCACAAGAAAACCAACGAGCAACTTTCCATAGATGTGACAGCACGTGAGACCCCAGAACCAGGTGCAAGCACCTCCTGACAAGGGCCTCATAGGAAAGGCAGTGGGAGAAGTTTCACTGGGATGTGCTGTCCTTCTCCCAGGTTGGCCCAGCACTGTACTGAGAGGCTGTCCTGGTCTCTCCAGAGTGAAGAGAGGTGGACATCCAGCTTCCTTAAGATGGCAGGAAGCTTCCTGGAAAGCCTATTCAAGTCTTGCCTCACGGGGAATCACTGGGGGAATCTGTGGGTTCTGCCACTGGAGATCAGATAGAGACAGAGAAGAGAGACAAGGCTTATAGCAACCAGCACTCTGATCTTGGCAAACCAAGTTCCTGTTTATGGTGGTGCCTGAGCAGAGCCCCAGCTAGTGGCTCAGGTCATCTGCAGAGCTGAGCTGGTGACCCGCCTGGACAGAAAGCTCAGTGGCAGTATGGCCTGATTTGGTGCTGAGTCAATGGGCCATACTGGCGATGGAGCCCTTTCTACAGCCCATCCCTGGCAAAGAAGCGAATGTGAAGCCACACCCCTCTGCTGAGCATAATCTCATCTTGCCCTCTAGGAAGTGTGGCCACAGGCACCTGGCAGCTGTATAGCACCTCCTACAGCCTGCCTGTGCCCCCTCTCTCCCCTGAAATGCAGACTGCATCCAGAGGTACCGTCTGGCTGGGGAGCAGAACTGGAGGCCCTACACAGCCAAGAACAATTTTAGAGCCCCGAGACAGATCTACCCAAATTTGGAGTGCAGTTAGAACACTGCCCTGCCTGGGAAATAGTCTGCAAACTCTCCTGCAAAATCACCTCTGGGTGATTGTGGAAAGAAATACACACACACACACAGAAAGACAGCCTGTGCTCATGGATCAGAATTATTAGTATTGTTAAAATACTCATATTGCCCAAAGCCATATGTACATGCAATACAATCCATGGCAGAGTCCCAGTGGCATTTTTTATAGAAACAGAAAAAACAACTCTAAATTCCAAAGGAACCACAAAGAATCTGAATAAGCTAAAGCAATCTTGGGTAAGAGAACAAAGCTGGGGGCATCACATTCTCCAATTTCAAACTGTACTACAAAGCTATAGTGATCAAAACAGTGTGGTTCTGGAATAAAAACAGACACACAGACCAATGGAACATAACAGAGAGCCCAGAAATAACCCCATACCTATAGGCTCAACTAATATTTGACAAGTGTTCACAATACTCAATGGAGAAAAGAAGTTTCTTTAGTAAATGTGCTGGGAAAACTGGTATGCATATGCACAAGAATGGAACTGGACTTCTATCTCACACCACTCATACAAATTAACTCAAAGCAGACTAAAGACTTAAATGTAAAACCTGAAATTATGAAGCTCCTAGAAGAAAGCTCCCTGACTCTGATCTTGACAATGAAGTTTTGGCAATCATTTCACTAAAGCACAAGCAACAAAAGCAAAAATAAACAAGTGGCCTACAAGAAACTGAGAAGCTTCTGCACAGCAAAAGAAACAACACAATGAAAAGCCACCCTATGGGATGGGAGGAATTATTTGCAAAGCATTGATTTCATAAGGGATTAATACCCAAAATAGAGAAAGAACTCATACAACTATAAATAAATATTTTTAAAAAGGCAGAGAACCTGAATGGATATTTTTCTAAAGAAGACATACAAATGGCCAACAGTTACATGAAAAGATGCTCCATATCACTGATCATCAGGGAAATGCTTGTCAAAACCACAATGAGATAACACCTCACACCAGTCAGAATAGCCACTATCCCAAAGACAAGAAACAGCAAGTGTTAGTGAGAATGTGGAGAAAAGGAACACCCCTACAATGTTGGTGGGAATGGAAATGATGCAGCCACTGTGGAAAGCAATATGGGGCTCCTCAGAAAATTAAAGTAGAAATACCATACAACCCAACAATTCCACTTCTGGGGATTTATCTGAAGAAAATGAAAACAGGACCTCAAAGAGCTGTCTGCCTTCTCATATTGACTGCAGCATTATTCACAAAAGCCACAGCACAAAAAACACTTAGGTGTCCACTGACGGATGGATGGACAAGAAAATGGGATGTATACTATGTATGTGTATGTACTTACATACATACACAATGAGATATTATTTAGTCATAAGGAAGAAGGAAATCCTGCCATTGGTGACAGCATGGATGAGCCCTGAGGGCATTATGCTAAGTGACATAAGCCAGAGAAAGACAAGAACTGTGTGATCTCACTTATATGTGGAATCTGTAAAAAACAAAACTCTTAGAAAGAGAATATGCAGGTGGTTACCAGGGGTGGGGTTGGGGAAATGGTTGAAGAAAGGGGAACAACTTCCAGTTATAAGATAAATAGGTCCTGGAATTGGGTGTTCTGCCCAGAATGCTGACTACAGTTAACAATAGCTAAATGTTTTAAGAAAGTAGACCATAAAAGCTATGTGTGCTCAAACACACACACACACACACACACACACACACACACACACGCACACGGTAACTAGGAGGTGATGGATGCATTAACTAAGCTTGTGGTGGTGATCATTTTATAATACATATGCATATCAAATCATTGTGTTATACACCTAAAACTTACACAATACTGTATGTCAATTACATTTCAATAAAACTGGAAGAAAAAGGATTAGGGAAGGGGATCCCACTGTGGGTTTATTGCTGGCTGAGGGCTGCTCAGAACTCTGCCTCTGGTGCTTGGAGCTATTAGTCTTCTTTTACTTTTAATAAAGACACAAAATCACTTCTGAAGAAGTTAGATACAGTTCCAGGTCTACCTCCACCCCACTCAACAGAATTAAGAGGTTTCCTCCAGTTCATTGATGATATCTTTTATCATTGAACTTGAGAGGCTCAAGGACAATTTAATATATGTAAAAAATGGATTTGGTTTAACTATTCCAAAATCAAAATTATGATTTCCAAGAGATGTCTTCCAGCACTTGGCACACACCTAATTGTCCTGTACACCAGGTTCATTCATTTAATTAAATGGGACTACATTTGTCAATTTGTGTTTCTTGGACTTATCTGAAGATGTATTGCTTAAAATCAGATATCCTCTGAGTGCTTTAGTGAAACGTGTTTTTTATGATGAGTTACTGGTAATAACCGATAAGGTTGCATGCGAGTGCTTTTGTCTGTTGGAGAAGGTTTGGCTGTGGTGGCCCAACTGCATTTTGTGAGAAATTTTCCTGGTTTTTCTGCACATGGAAGCAAGGTAATGTTTTACTTCTGGTTATGTATCTTAATTTTAGTAAGAAAATGTTCCTCTTTCGATCATGTAAATGCAATCTCTCATAACCAGAAACATAGAATGACTGCCTTTAAATTTTTTTTCAGATTATAATCTCAAATTTTCTGCGGCCTAGTTCTTATCAAATGTTCAATTTCAAGAAACAATACTCATGAAGCCTTGTTAAAGGATGCACAGATCTTCAGTTTCTCTAGATTAATTGTGTTCAGGGTACGGTTTCCTCAAGAAACTTCCAGGAGGCCTGCAGTGTTTCGGTAATGCTGCGCTATCATTTGCCTTGACTGCTCTCCGTCTCATGAGGGTTCTGTGAAGTGTTTCAGAGGCTCCGTGGCATATGAAGACATCCTCAGTCTGATGTATTCTCTTGTTTAAAAAATGTCTGTTTTAATTATTAATATGATAGACATGGCTATATATAACCCAGGCAGGAAAAGCCCTTGGGTCCACAATAACCTCCAAGAATGCAGAGGGATCCTGAAGCCAGCAGGCTGGGGAGCAGAGGCTCTAGGCGAGCACGCTGACCGCTCACACCAGCCGGTGAGAGCCCCGCACAGCACTACGCCCGTCACTCACCAAGACTCGCTTCTGCTGAGCCCGTGGGTGCAGCGGCTCTCCCTCTCGCCTGTGCTGGCATGCGCAGCAAAGAACGGCCTTAGAAATGCATCATTTCATGGATCCCAGGAGGTAGTTGGAAGGACATTGATTTTTATTTATACAGTACATACTTTCTTGAGGTCCCACGAAAGAAATTTCTCTCATATTTGAGTATCATAAAAAATTTGGTCTCGCCTCGGTAACTGATACGTTTTATCAACATTCGAATCCTGCAGTTTCTCCTATTCTTGCCCTTGGCTTCAGTGTCTCGGAATCTCACTGTCTTTCCACTGAACAGACAGGCTTTTCTGGGCACAGTTTGCACATTTTTGAGCATGCATTTCCACGTGCTGCTTCTGACCCTTTCCCACTTTGGTACTCGAATTTTCCCAATTTTTACATTTATTTCCACAACACATGTACACCCAGATCCCTTCAAGGTAAGGAGCGCACAGAGAAAGGTCTGAACATAGATTTTTGATTTGAGTCTCACAATTCTGTGAGAAGCAGAGTCGGTATTGCCCCGCATGTGCTGATGAAGAAACTGAAAGATTAAATCAAGCTCACTTGGCTGGTAAAAATCGTTAGGGTTAGAACAGATTTTAGATCTTTGCCTTCAATTGCACATCCTTAAAACCAGCACACCACCTTTTCTGTAGCTACTTTAAAAGGAACCATCTGATGAAGCCAAGCCCATGGGCTCTTAAAATGACTAAAGGGCTTCTCTGTTGTGAAATGGACCCTAGTGGTTTAACAGAAGTTAATCCAGCTCCATAGACGGTCAGAGTTTGAGGAATGGGAAATTCCAACGTTTTCTGATTCACATTGTATTTGCATCTATTCAGCATTAGAAAAATCCTAAATATTACATTTATTTTATAGTTACATAGACAATGGTATAAAAATTCCTGAAAAAAATTTCTGGAAGACTTTAATTCTCCATTAGCATAGATACTGTAACTAAAAGTAATTTGCATTCACGATGTTAATATTTCCTGTGTCAACTTAGAGTTTGTTCGCTTTTGGGCAGATTAAGACATGTTTTCATGATTGAAACAGGCAAAGTAGGAAAGTTGTGGCTTTCTTTTATTTGGAATAAATATTTAGTTAAAGTAGATAATCATTTTTTTTCCAATTACATTTTTTTCTTTGGCCTAAGAGGACTGTTTCCTAACCTATAACCTTTTGAGCATGTAGTCTGTTGTCAACAATATTAAAATCCTTCCCTATTGATAACAGCAAAAGGAAAAAGAGAAGGGTGAAGTCTCAGAGACTGAATGAATGAGCATAAAAGGAAGGCACACCGTGTGGTAGTTTTTCTATCACTACCGTGGTAGATGGCTGACAGCTTTCCTAAAAGAGTAGTAATACATCTCGGTTTACCCTAGTATTCCCAGACAACGCTCATTGAACAAACAGTTCAATTTATTTTTTGATGGAGTTTTGGACCATCTCAAACCTCACAAGGAATTCATGATTCTCATCCCAGAGCACCCAAATAATTCAGTTTGAATTCTGTGTATTGCACAGGGGGTGGGAAGTAGACTACAGACCATATGCCTTCTACTGAATTTGTATACCACTGATAAGTTTGTGTCGAGGAGTCAGCAAATTTATCAAAGACAGACCATATTGAGTTTAACTGTGGAAATCTTCCTGCAAAGCTTGGAGAGCAGTCACTAGAAAGTTGGCTGGGACTCTGCCCAGCATGTAACAGCCTTGGCATTTGCTTTGTCACTTTGAATATTGGCAAAGAACCTGTTTTTTTGTGGTTTATGAGTTTTTTAGTTGTTTATTTCTCAACTCAAGTAAGAATCCTCTTTTGATGACAGCTGTTTAGTTACTGTAGAAATGACTGTGTTGTCATAAATAGCTTTAAGATTTCAGGTTGAGGATCAGAGGGTGTTCAAAGAAAAGCTCATATTTCCACCCAAAACACCCACCTAAGTACTTACAGAAGGCTTCCGGAAACAGAAGCAGAGTTCTCCATGTTCCACTCTTCAAAGTTCCTTATGTGGAATCAGATGCTTTTAATACACGACTCTGAAGAGTCTTCCATTTACCCTCCAAAAATAAACAAACCACAATTCTGCTGCCAATTTTTTTTCTCAATATAATCATTTGTTCCAATTTTCCTACCTTTGAAATCAGATGATTCAGCTCTCCTTTTGCCTTAAAAGTTTGGCTTGATTCAAATTTCAGGAGCTAATGCTCAATTCTTCAATCTTCCTTATTTTTATATCTTAATAGTCTTCATATGTTTTCTATCATTTAATTTATTTTCTGACTTGGATCTCTTCTCTTTAAATTTCCATTAGGCCTATTCTCTCTGTTCTCTCTTTTTTGTGTTTTCTTTGTAAAATCTCACTCTCCATTCTTGTTCCGAGGAAGTGAACCTCCTCTCCCGGAGGTTCACTCCCTCCCCTTAACTCTCACCACTCGTGTTCCATTTTATACTCAGCATCAGTAATGGGATCTCATTTAAAGCATGGCTCCTATCTCACTTTGAAAAGAATTTCTTCCCCAAGCTGGCTTTTAATGGACTCTAGTGATATCTCCAGTTGTTCCCACTCTATTCTAACTGCTTGAGTTGCTTTCTTCCTCCTCTGTGATCTGTATGTTTTCCCCATATAGTACTGACAGAAGGGAATGGGCTTTGGGTCCACACCTAGGTGGGTTTGATTCTTGGCTCTGCCACAACTGTGTGACCTGCAGCAAATTGCTTTGCATCTGAATGTCCTTCTCTGCCAAATGGGGTGATGATAATAACTGTACCATAGCATTTTTGGAACGATT